>CM052897.1:25043734-25253757 GCA_028534135.1 Potos flavus
TGGATTTCTGAACTCTAGAACAGAAGGATAACAAACTTGTGCTGTTTTAAGCCACTAAATCTGTGGCAATTTTTTATACCAGCAGTAAGAAACTAATGGAATTCATCTACATCTCTTCTCCCTCTCCCACACTCTTTGCCAGTCACTCTGACTTTGGTTCTGTTACTGTAAAGTCAACCATCCAAGCAGGGATTTTTTTGAGAGTCTCAGCCAAACCCCAGGGAGTTTCTTAAAGTCAGTCAGAAATGATATGAGATGAATCATCATGGAGGTTGATGAGTACTTGACTGACCTCAGAGATAAGAGGCCACAGACTCGGGAGCCATGATGTCCAGGTGCAAAGGTTAATCAATGAAGATGCTAAGAAGAGCAAAACAAACATAATACAGATCCCAGCAGCCACTCCTTTGTTACCTCAGTCCCCTGACCCCTGGGACGTGTATTAAACCTCCCTCACCCAGATTCCACCTTGTGGAAGATAATGGTGAGGAAGTTAAACTCCGGAAGGCCAAAGGGACAATCTAAATTAGAAGAGACCAACTAAAGAGATAGAAATTAATAAAATGTCAGTAAATTCAAAGTTCCTGTCACCCAGTGTTGGTTAAAGGGAGATTAAGCAAAAAAAATAAAAAGAAAATAATATCCCAATTTTCTTTGTACAGCTAAATAAACTGCATTAATTTTCTTTCTTTTTTTTTAAACTGCATTAATTTTCAACAACAAAATGAATAAACGCTCTGAGACTAGGTAGCTTCCATGCTTGCCTGAGTCCACGTCTGACCAATAAGAATATTCCTGAAGACCCTGAGTTTTTAAATATCTTCATTCCTCCAATTTGCATTATTTGTGGACTGAATACAAAGGCATGAGGCAGCAGCTTATGCTGAACTCATCTCTGCTTCCCCTGTGGGGTCCTTCTGTTTAACCCTGAATTTTCTCCATTGAAGTCACACACATTTCTGTAAAACAAAAACAAAAACAAAAACAACAACACAGCAGACACATCATCTCCATATAAAAATTGAAAAAGCACATAAGTTATAAAGGGACTCTTTAGTGCAGAAAACCATAAGAAATCATGCATTTGGCAACCCAAGTGTTCATCAATAGATGAGTGGGTAAAAATGGTATATACACAAATGGAATATCACTCAGCCATAAGAAAGAACAAGATCTTGCCATTTGCAACAACACAGATGGACCTACAGGGTATTATGCCAAGTAAAATAAGTCAGACAGAGAAAGACATGTATCATCTAATCTCACTTGATAAGTGGAATGTGAAAAACAAAACAAACAAACCATCCAAAAACAAAAACACAAACAGACTCTTAGATGCAGAGAACAAACTTGCCACAGGGGAGGTTGGTAGGAGGTAGGTGAAGTAGATTAAGAGGATTAAGAGGTACAATCTTCCAGTTATAAAATAAATAAGTCATGGAGATGAAACTTACTGCATAGGGATAATATTGTAATAACTTTGTATGGCGACAGATGATGATTACTCTTACTGTAGTGAGGACCGAGTGATGTATAGAATTGTCAAATTACTGTGTTGTACATCTGAAACTAATATAACATTGTATGTCAACTATACTGCAGTAATAAAGATTACTTTAATAATAAAAAAAGAAATAAGGCATTTGGAATCTGAGGTCCTTAGGAGAAGATAATTTTAATAGTACAAAATAGGGGGTTCTTCGTGTCTGATATTAGCCTAAAGCTTCCAAATCTAGGATGATGAAATTTGCTACTATCCAGAGAAGTAAAAATAGAGGAATGAATAGAATACAAACTTAGGCAATAAAATCTTCTACTACATAAAGAAACAAAAACAGAAGAAAGAATAGAACAGAATTTACTTATTTCCATTTGGTTATCCAAATCACTTTCAATGCTTGTTAAAAAATGTAGATTTCTCAGTTACACACACTCATTCAGAATCTCCAAGGGAAATTTCTTAGGAATTTATATTTTTTAAGGTTCCTTGAATGATTTCAATCAACAACCAGCTTTAATTATCATTGATTTATTTAAAAATTTGAGTTATGGCCAATACTAACTAAAGGAACCAAAAACATGGCTTTAAAAAAATACAGAAATATTTAAACCAACAAATCACTGCCAAGATTACCATAATGTACCTTGACCTATTTTCTTTTTGGAAACTTTAGAAGGACTTTTATTGACATCATGGTAATTTCATTGTTGTGCAAAGGAAGAAACTGGGTATGGGTTGGAATATGATAAGTTTGGGCGAGTATCCAAAAATATATATATACTACAGAGGGGAAGCTTAGAAGCACACTGGAATTTTCTATATTGAAATAATTATCATAAAAAATTGTTGTGGTTTATGAATAAGTCAACTTTAACTTGTATTTTAAAACCCCAGAACTATTTTCTGAAATTTCCTTCTGAAGCTTAGGGGAAACCATATAACCTTGGAAAATGTGTATCATCAAAAAGTATATTAACCGCTTAATGTTATAGGTCAATCATTTCCTTGCAAATATAATGGAGGAAGGATATTTGTAATGAAAGGTACATATTAAATTTCAGGACAAAGGTTTTTAACATAAAAGTAATGAGTATTCATACCATTTGCTGTTAAAAGTCAATTTGTTTTTAGTGGAACCTATTTTATAATGAGTCAATGTTGCATCATTTTCAAAACATGCCACATGACATTGGTACTAAAAAATACACTTTAAGATTAGTTGAGTCTTCCAAGCTTTGTGGTTTTATGAGGATATGCCTACTGGACTCCTAGGAAGTGTTTATTTCTAAATAGGTTAAGCCCAAAATATTTTTAATCTTATATGTTATTTACACATAGTTAAACTTCAGTTAATTTAGCTCTTTGGAAGCTGATGTGCTCTGAACCACCATAGAGTTATTTAAAAGAAAACAGGGATTTATTTTTTATTTTGTGTATATTTACCAGATATTCTATTCATGAATTCAGCCACTGGGAGCCAGTTGGTTTCCAAAAGTAGAGTTTCTTCTATTTCTTTTACCTTTTAAAAGCTTTCCCTATGCCTGAACTTGTATTCTCCCCTTGGCTAAACCCAGCTCATCCTTCACTATGAAGCTTCATCTTGATTTTCACTTTGTGATAAATAAACTTCTTCAATAAATCACAGCTAGTTCTGGTGCTGATGCTCTGTGAAATGGTAGTTCTTGTTTTCCTCCTGTGAGGTTGCCACATGGTAACATAACTGCATGTTTATTTGCATCTCTTCTACTTAAACTTTGTTGCTTCTTGAAGCACCCACTAGGGGTGGGTCTCTAGGGCCATATGGTGCTTAAGTCTTAACCGAACTTTATGTGTAGACTGATGAATGAATGATTTGGCTTTCCTTCAAGGGGCAAATTGGAATCTTAAAAACTGTCTTATACCTTCTTTATAGTTTTGATTTTAATTTGAATCACATGTTGGGAAGTAGCTCCATAAGATTTTTTTTTTCAGTGCTTATAATCTTTAAAGTTCTTAATTAGGTTCCAGCTACAGAAATTAGAAGGGAGTATTTCATGCAGTTAACTCATTCCCTGATTGTATTGTAATTGCATGTACCAAATTCTATCCATTTCCATCGTGAACTCTCTCGTTCAAGCCACCATTTTGATTCTTTCCTAGACCAAAGTTGTTGTGCCCCATTTGACCTTGCTGCTTCCTCTTATGATTCTATTACTTACAATCACTAGCATCCCAAACCACTTGAATGAAAATCCACAGTGCCTAGTATGCATGACCTGTGTGAATTGGCCATCATTATGTGTCCAATCACAACTTGTATGCCACTTAACCACCAAGGTTTTACCATCAGCCCTCATTCAAAAATTCTAAAGTCTCTCTACTGAACATGCTTTCCTCCCCTTCTTTACCTTTTCCTACCCAGTTTAAATATGATTTAATTCAAGAGGATGCTTTCTCTGCCTTCCCGTGCTGTATTCTCTTTCGCTGCATCCTATCATTTTATTTTATAACACTTAAAAGGACTCGTTATTATTTGTTTTTACATGTTGCTTAACATAAATGTTAGTATAAATACTAAGCATTTATGAATATTAAGTCTAGTTTCATATTTCTAGTTTAAAGATAAATTTCATCATCCTTACCATGTTCTAAGCACTTTAATGTATTGACTCATTTGATCTTCTTAACATCCTAATGATGAAGGTAATTAATCTTATTTTACAAATGTAGGAAAATGAGGTTTAAAGAGTTGATGTACACAAAGTTAGTTCCAGAGCAGACAATAAAAGAGATAGAAGCATAGATTTCTGTCTCAGGGAATTTATTGCTCTTATTCAATGCATCGTCTTCATGTCCCTTGTTTTCATACATCCCAAAAAGAGTAGACCCCTGTAACAGCAATAATAACTAACATTTATTGAGTGCTTACTGTATGTAAGGAAATGTTCTGAGAGTTTTACATACACTAACTTATTTAAGCTCATGAACAAGCTTTATGAGATAGGCACTATGACCATTCTCTTTTTAAAGATGAACAAACAGGCAAAGTGGATTGCCCAAGATCTCACAGCAAATATGTTACATAGCTTTCTTCACCACTAGAATATATCCGGTAAAAACAGATACACGCACACAGTTTCCTGGGGGTAGAAGAAGACAGGATGCCTGATGTCATCATTTTTCTACTTTTGTTATGATACAATCTTGATGTACTTTTTTATTTTTGTATTTGAAATGATTCTTATACTTCCTATTTCACTCCACTTAAATCCAATTAAATGTGTAATCATAATATACATAATACTAGGCATATATAAAATCATAACATCTGTCAGACCTGCTTCACATGGAGTGGTTTACATGAGAACTTTGGAAGACATGTCAGAGACAATTATAGACTTGGACTTTGAACTTTGAAAAAAACCTATAATGTCATGGGCATATTTCTTGTGCTTTACCTGCTTTCATGCAAAATACAGGGAAGTTTAATTCTTTCTTGCTTATCCTGTCCAACAAAATTGAAATCCACATCAGCACTGCACAACATAAAATTTTATCTTCTAGGTTTGATTTCATTGATTGAACAAGGTAATCTGGAGAAAACTATACCTGAAGAAAAGATTTAAAAGAAATTCTGCTAAATTTTCTAATAGTTAGAGAGGGATCATATTCTACATGATTCTGTCATGGCATAGGGTTTTCAAAAGTTAATTAATTTACCATACAGAGTCAGTTAAAAGTTAGATGTTTGTACACAAAATAAACCACTTAGATAAATGCTAAACATCTATCCTTCCATGTCAAAACACAATACTTTAAAGATGTCAACTTCACTTCTGCTGATCTCATTCAAATCCAATAGTATTGGCTTTAATATAATAAAATGTATATGAAAACCCATCCAAAAAATAGACAGGTTGAGGACGACAAGAAATATTCTGGAAAAATATTTCATTCATTCAAGAAATATGTATGAAGGACCTGTGTCCTAAGGGACAGATAAAGTCTTACTCTTATCTAAGTGACAGCTTAGAAGGTCAAAGTTATAACACACACTGAAAAAAATAAACAATCTAAAAATAATTTCTAACTCCCATTTTGATGGTTCAAAGCCTGTCTGAAGAGGCGGAGACAAGCCAACAATTAAGAGGTCTAGGGCAGCAGTGCTCAAAGTGTTGACTTTTCGAAGAGTCCATAATGTAAAAATTACTCTTTTTGTAAAAATATTCTTATAATAATATTAAAATGGGATTTACATTTTTCACTTTCTCTCAGAAGTGAAAGGCAGAGATTTCCAGAGGCTACATGATATGTGATGATGTCATTCTGGTGGCTAATAGATTTTCTCTTTGTGTATTTTGTACTTTCTAGAATTTTCTATGATAGTAGGTTTGAACTATAAATGCATTTTCAGAAATTAATTCAATTTGTTCTCAAAAACAATACTATGTTCTGCTATTTTTGTTTATACCTGTTATTACAATAAGCGGTGGCTTAGTTATTGTCCAATAAATCATTATTTTGTAACCCTCAAATTTCCTTTGTGTCTATACAATCAAGAAAAAGAAGTAATTATACTTTGTGGTCTTGTTTTGCAAAAATATTTTGTGCACTGCTTCACTAGTGCACAAAATTTGCTAAATATACCATTATGTGCTATAGCAATTAAATAATCAAAACAACAAACAAAAAATATTGAAAGCACTGAATCACTCACCGTTGGGCAAAAACACAAGTTTTGATACACCCCCACGATGCCATGCTCTGTAACTATAGAAAACACTAATAAGACAAAATAAGTATTTTATTTTATTTTTTTAAAAGATGTTATTTATTTATTTGACACACATGCAAAGTGCGAGCAAAAGCAGGTGGAGTGGCAGGCAGAAGAGGGAGAGGGAGAAACAAACTCCCCACCATGCAGGAAGCCCAATGCGGGGCTTGATCCTTGGACCTTGGGATCATGACCTCAGCCGAAGGCAGACGCTCAACTGACTGAGCCACCTAGGTGCCCCAAGATAAGTATGTTAGGTGAAAAATGCAGAACATAGAGGATAAGAGAGAGAGAGACAGAGAGTAAGAGAGGGAGGGAAATGAAATTCTGTTATGTATATAGGGCATGTCTGAAATATTTGAAATAATAAACAAAGCCTAAATAACAGCCACTTCTAGGGAGTGAGATTGGAGAGTCGATTAGGTGAGGGATTATTCTGCATTTAACCTCGTATCCTGGTATGCTGTGAAATATTTCAGCATGTTATACCACTCATGTATATCAATCTTATAATGCAAGTGAATTAATGCTAAAATAAACCTTATTATTGATAATTAAAAATATTTTTATGTAAGATACCAAGATAAATGGAAGCAATTGTTTGAAGAGTTCAAATGAGTTTAAACATATATATCCATATGAGTATAAAGATGATGAAGATGAAGGATAGTTCCAAGGCTTATAAGAAATGCTAAAAATGACAACGGTGGTAAGATTGATGTGAAAGGAGGAAAAAAATGCAAATCCATTCATTTATTGTTCTGATTTAAAAACATAAACCACTTACCAAAAAAAGAAATTTTCATTTAAAATGTACCTATTGAGATAAGCAAAGTAGACAGATTAGGGATGACCAATGTGAAAAATAAAATTTCATTGTATGTGATGGAATGCAAATTATAAGAGCAAACAGGTGGTCATTGTAATATTAAAAAGTAATTACATTATAGTACATCTATATGATGGCATTTCATGTAGCCAATGGCATTACAGAATAATATTTAATGCTATAAAAAGATGTCCATAACTTACTGTTTTGTGGAAAGGGATACACAACTACAAGGATAATGGTGTAACACTTTGGTAAAAACCAAAGTGTCTATGAGTTTGTGTGTATATATACTCACACCCTAAGAAAAAACATTAAAAGATGATCATTTCTGGGCTAGGATATTTATTTTCATCCTTTCCCACATGAGTATTCTCCAAATATGCTAAAACAAACTACTTTTATGAAATTTGCAATAAGAAAAAAGTGAAGTCTTAAACTTCAATGTGTAAAGTGATAAAAGCAGAACCTCCTCCTTTACGAACAGGAAATTGTCATTGTATTTCATCACATTCTATGCTTTTGGAGGACTTCACTTATGTAGATGCCCAGTCATATATCACTATATAGAGAGTTCAAGGAAACCGGGAATACCATCCATTTAACCCAAAGGGAAAGCAACGTCACAGTTTGTTCAGGTGGGGTGCTGGTAACACATTAGTTCTAGCAATTCACATGGAAAAAAAAAAAGACCTGCTTAGAACTTGGGAAATTTGTTTAATGGTACCCATCTATTTAATGATCTCTGAGATTCGTTCCAAATCTGTGGTTCTGTGACTCTATGAAGAATAACTAGTAATAGCTATTTCAAGCATTTCATTGTATCATTACATATTAAGCATTTCACGTATCAATCACATACAGTAGCCTATTCCCCTATCTGTGGTTTTGCTTTCCACAGTTTCAGTTACTCATAGTCACCTGGGGTCTGGAAGCAGAGGACAATATATCAGAAAGTCAGTAAGACCCTGACCCTACATCACATTGCCCACATCATTCTTTTGGCTTGATTTCATCACATAGGTGTTTTGTCATCTCATATCATCTCAAGAAGGAGGCACGTGAGTACAGTACAAGAAGATATTTTGAGAAAGAGAGAGACCAAATTCACATAACTTGCATTACAGTATAGCGTTATAATTATTCTATTTTATTATTAGTTATTGTTGTTATTCTCTTACTGTGTCTAATTTATAAATTAAACTTTATCATAAGGATGTATGTGTAGGAAAACATAGTATATAGAGGGTTTGGTACTATCTGAAGTTCCAGGCATCCAGTGGGGGGCTTGGACGTCTCCTCCCATACTGTACTATGCCACGCCCCATATCACTGGCATTAGAAAAGTGGTGTCCGATGCTCATAACTTTTCCTACAGACATCATCGGACCCGTTTTAAAGATGAAGACACTGAAACTACCAAGATCACTTTTTTGTTTAAATAAATTTTTGCTCCTGATAGCTTACTTAAGTTTCTAAATCTGTATCTATCTTTCCACAGAGTCTGAGCTCTTCACTACTAACTTACTCCAGGACCGATTTTTCAGAGATCACCAGCTAGTGTGGGACAAACAGGATCTGGCATCAGAATGGTTTTGACAAAGGAAACAGGCAAGTTGCAGTGAGCCTGGGAGCTAGGATGCAGGGCTGCATTTAGAAGGAGGTAGATGAGAGGGTCATAATGTTTGACGTGTGGATGTGGGTGTGTGATGTGCAAGGAAAGAAACTACTGCTTAGTTTTTTTATTTTTTTATATTTTTTTGCCCTTTAGAAACCATCTCCTAGTTAATATCTCAGCTCTCAACTGATAATAGTATTGCCTATAAAATATTTTAAACTGATTCAATTAACTACTTTGTTTTAGCTCTATCTTGCCCACCCTCTTCTCAATGGGTAAATATATCAGGATTTTGTTCTTCTGTTTGCGCTTTAGGTGAGTTTTAGTAAATCATTTAGGTTTTCTGAGTCTCCATTTCTACCTCTGAAAATGTGGTAATTATACTTACATGGATTTTAAAGCATAAAACCTAAAGTAAAAAAAATGTGAAAATTCTGAAAATAAAGCATGGGATAAAATACACTATAAATAGTAATTTTATTTCTTTCTAATGGACTCAAGAAGTATGGTTTAAAATTAGCAACATCCAATCATTGGTCCCACAGAACTGGTTTCATAAAAAAAGAAAGTATGTGTTGATAGTATCAACTTCACAATGAGGTAAATATAACAAAGCATTTCAACTCTATTACAGATGCCTCAATACATTTATTGCTTCATAAAGAAAAATCCTAGGAATAGATACTTGGAATTTTTCAAACAAAACCTCAGATTATAGAATTTGACACACTCTAAGTTAATGCTCAGAATTGTTTAAATATCTTCTTACAATGAACCACTTTATTACATGTCTTTCTTTTCTGATTCCTTTTACATTTATTCATTTTCTCTGTTATAAAACTGAGACCTTTCTATAATTTTCTTAAAATAATAATAATGAAATGTTATACCATGAATCACTTTACAATTCTATGAGTTACTTTCAAGAAGATTATCTTTTGTTTTTTTAACAGTTCCATGACCAAAAAAAGGCATCTATTGTGATATTAATTTTTCAGGCAAATGCATTAGTGGCCAGGGAGATTAACTTTCCCCAGGTCTCATAGCTAAAAGTGACATATTTAAGTTATTTTAGGAGGAAAAAGTCTTACAATGTGGCAATTTATGTTAAAATATCAGACCCTAAGAGTTCCTATAAGCACAAGGAAAATCTTGGAAGAAAATAAGTCTTATAAATACAGCTGATATAATCACAAAATGAAATAGACAAGAACTAAGTATATGGCTCATTTGTAAAAAGCATGCATCAGGAACTGACAAAGATATATCCAACCAGGCCTTTGGGAGATCACAACTTTGCATAACTTCTAGTTTCGGGGAAAAAAATATTGCTAGCATGCAACGAGAGAGTGAAAGATTACTGCCTTGTGATATTTTTAGTGTGCAATTTTTTCATGTTCTTTTATGTTTTTTGGCATTAAGCTATAGAATACCATCCCCAAGTAAGGTTTTGGATGAATTCCTAAATTAAATCCACAAAATAAGAAACAGGCAGGACATTGCTGATTGATTCCAGATCTGAATAGCATAAAATGAATCCCCTTAACATCAGAAATAAACCGGAAATGTTGATATTTACCTTCTCTGTCAGAGTGTCACTGTAGCATATTTTCACATTTTGGGAACTAACGTAAGTTACCTCCCTGGCCCCGAATTAAGGTAGTCCAAGTAAATCAATATAAACTTCAAGAGTAATGGGCAAGAAAAGATTCAATTCCTCTGAAGACTCATTTGCATTTTCCTGAAATTATTTGTCTGTTTACGATTTAGGAGACCTTTAGATGAACCTGAGAGCTGATTGAAAGAATAGCACCTAATCGTTGCAACAGCTACAGAGGGAGAGAGCTTTGCAAGAGAAACGCTCCCACAGTAGATGTCTTCATTTGCAGCAGGACTCAATTCTTGGTTAAAAGCTATGGTATTTGGACTAGTTAAGCATGACTCTCTCTCCCATTCCATAGGGAATGAGCGGGGCAGTCCTTGCTCCCCATGTCCACCTGCACTTCGTTAGAGAGCAGAATGCTCACATGCCACCCCGCAAGATCCCCACAATGACATAACTCCATGCAGAGACTGGCGTGACTGGGCTGGGTTTTCCCCCCTTCAGCTCTTGTATCACTAAGAATCTGGCAGCCAGTTCCGTCCTGACAGAGTTCACAGCATATATTGGTGGATTCTTGTCCATGGTGCATCTGCTTTAAGAATTAAGGAAAGCAGTGTCAAGACAGTAAGGTAAGTGCTGTTTTAACTATAGCACTGGGGATGCTGACTGTTTGGGACAGTGTTTATTGTAACAGGAACAGAAAAAATTCCAGAGCAACTTTGCCAATTGCTATTCAACAGCAAAGCCACAGTTTTGAGCATTTACTTTCACATTTTGCTGAATGTACTTTTCATGATTTATGGATTTGAGATCAATTTTATAAAGTATATGCTGCATTGCTTGCCAAAGGAAGCTATGTAAAGTTTCAGAATCGGAATGAGAAAATATTTAAACTAGACATGGTAAAAAAAAAAAAGTGTGGCAAGTAAAATGTTTGCTATTTTATGCCAATCAGTTATATATGTTGGTATTGTTAGAACCTAATGTTGGAGCAAAGAAAGGCCATTTCCATTAAGATTCAAAATATTTTGCAATAAATACATTGTTATAATTTGTTACAGTTTACAATAAACATGTTATAAAATGTGAGCTAAAGAACTTAGACACTTATGAATTCCTTATTTCTATTTTGTTAATTTTATCGATTTGTTTTTTGGATTATGTCTTGAAAAAACATGTTTTAGAGAAATTCTGGGAAAGACGATTTACTTTTTGAGAAAAGCATTTCCTCCATAGCCACAGGTATTTGGAAAAAAACTGGGAAAAAGCAAAGTGTGCTTTTGCTTCATAGTGGATTCATTATATGGTCACAAACTCTCTTTGAATTCAGAGCCCTTGTTTTTCCTCTGCCAAAGTATGGAAGCATTTTTTCATTAATATTCACTACTCATAGTGGCCATGACTATTTTAGTGTATACTTAATTTAAAATAAGGTGGAAGCTTTTCAATGAAACCAGACAAATCTTTACAACATTAACATATTATAACTTATAAAGAATCCTGTAATTACATTTACACTATGTAATTGTTCTCATGGCCAAGTCCTGTCAACTAAATTAAATGATGCCATCGTAATCTTAGGGAATAATTTGCCAAGAATCTGGCTACATGTTACATTATGTCAGCTATCAGAGTGATTCTAACAACTTTTTGGAGGGTTTCATCTGCTAAAATAAAGTGCCTTATAATTTCAAGTTGAAGCAAAGAAAAAATGTCTCGAGTTCTGATACTAAAAATTCCTACTTATCCCAAACTACCTATATACAAAAGCTTATACTATACCATATTTCTCACAGGAAGATATATTATTTTATGGTACCTAGTGGAATGTGGATCCAGCCTCCCATTATGATTTCCCTCCTGGAGTTACCCCCCAGCCATAACTCTCCATCTACAAAAGCCCGCCTCTTTACTTCAATTGCTAACCCTGTACTTCCCCAAGCAAGTGAAATGTAGTTTATTGAGCCTCACCTTAGAAACATGTTCATATGAGAAGATCACTGTTACAGCTCATTTTTTAATTTGTATTCTCAATTTTGTCCTTTCCTACATGTCTCCTAATGCCACTGTTTAATACAGACTTTCCTTAAGTTCCCCTCTTTCCCATGTCGTGAGGGCACTAAAATCCAGATAAATGAGCCATACCTTCTTAAATTTTGGCATGAAGAACGTAGAGAACTTGTGAGTTATGGAGAACGGAAAACTTTAATTCAAAACTTGAAAATAATATGTTTTCTCTACCAGCTGGATCTCTTTATAGGTTTAACATTTTTTATGAATTTGTGACATTTCTCTGATTAATAAAAAGTAGTTTCTAAAACAAATGTACTAAATATTAATTTTGGAGCACAGTTGTGTAGTGTGCCTGAAAGTATGGAATGTTAAAAAAAAGTCCAAATAGTAGGCACACACACCCCCACCAAGAATTCTGTTCCTCCTTCTCAGAACCAACAATACCCAGACACTTTTAAAGGAATGTACCCCCTCTCACACACACGTATATGTAAGAACAGCTTTCCTCTGGGCAAAACCATAGATTGCTCGTGTTTCCAGTAAGGATCTTCTTAATGAGACATTTTAATGATGGTGAATGGTAGGGTACAGGGTACAGTTTCAAATTGTCTTTTCATTTTCATTTTTCCGGTTTTGAAGGATGTTCTGAAGCAAGGTACTAACATGGTGCCAAGTGGGCACCACCCAGAAATCTATTGCAGGAAGGCAATTAATTAAGCAATGACCTAGAGAGATTAAGTGGACAATTGGGCCTGGCTCGCCCAGAAGGGGGCGCATGTGTATGCACTCTAACCTGAACCCTGTTCACCACACCAGAAGTTGTACTCGGACATCCTTCTTGTGATCCTTAAATAAAAATTAAAAAGACATCATTAGCTGCTCTAAAAACGCACTATAAAATAATAAAGTACACATTTGCGAATTCATTTAACATTGCAAAGCCAATATCCTTTTCCTGAAAGTAAATTTGTATAACAGTATGTTTCCACTTTATTTAGGATTCAAGGCATTTGCCAAAAATGCATCTAGGTGTGTTTACTCTCCTCTTGGCAATCATTGGTGGTGCCAGGGGCCAGTACTATGATTACGATTTCGCTCTATCGATTTATGGGCTGTCCTCGCCAAACTGTGCCCCAGAATGTAACTGCCCTGAGAGCTACCCATCAGCCATGTACTGTGATGAGCTGAAACTGAAAAGTGTGCCGATGGTGCCTCCTGGAATCAAGTATCTCTACCTTAGGAATAACCAGATCGACCATATTGATGAAAAGGCCTTTGAAAATGTAACTGATCTGCAGTGGCTCATTCTGGATCACAACCTTCTAGAAAATTCCAAGATAAAAGGAAGAATTTTCTCTAAACTGAAACAACTGAAAAAGCTGCATATAAATTACAACAATCTGACAGAGTCTGTGGGCCCACTTCCCAAATCTCTGGTGGACCTGCAGCTTACACACAACAAGATCCAGAAGCTTGGCTCCTTCGATGGACTGGTAAACCTGACTTTTGTCCACCTTCAACACAATCAACTGAAGGAGGATGCTGTTTCAGCTGCTTTTAAAGGTCTTAAGTCTCTCGAGTACCTCGACTTGAGCTACAATCAGATGGCCAAACTGCCTTCTGGTCTCCCAACATCTCTTCTGACTCTCTACTTGGACAACAATAAGATCAGCAACATCCCTGATGAGTATTTCAAGCGTTTTAATGGACTGCAGTATCTGCGTCTATCTCATAATGAACTGGCTGACAGCGGAGTACCTGGAAATTCTTTTAATGTATCATCCCTGCTTGAGCTGGATCTCTCCTATAATAAGCTTAAAAACATACCAACCGTCAATGAGAACCTTGAAAACTATTACCTGGAGGTCAACGAACTCGAAAGTAAGTAGAAAGCCGTGCCTGTCCTTGACTGATGTTTCCTCAAGTTTTAAAATGCCTAAGCTGAGCAACATAAATATTGTCTCTGGCTCCATTTAAAAAAAATGAAGGAAAATGCCAACAAAATATCCCTCTAATTCAAATACAGAAGAATTCTAGCTCCATTATTTATCCAATGTCTGGCCTCTCTTTAGAGTGTCCAGATAAGAAACTATTAAGCTCATAGAACTTAAACATGAATTTCTTCAAATTTAATATTTTGAGCTAATTAATCCTGCTGTGTTCTCTCTTGATATTTATTTGTTATTATTTGCCTCCGACATGATTTAGATTTGTGCCCTACATTTATTTCTTGGCAAGGTCTTGCTGAGGGAGGAACAAACAAGTCCAGAAGAGGGCTAGCTAGCAGAGGTTTTCGAATATCCCTCCTGCTTATTTCCAGAGCTGCTCACATATACTCATGGTCTCCTCTGACATCATTACTTGGGACTCAATATAGTACCCTGCTTTCACTGACTGTCATCTACCTCTGTCATCTGCATTATCGTGTGTGTCCTTACAGTGTTCTCATGAAGATAGACAGGAAGATTAAGGAGGGAAGAGGGACTATGAGGGTTTGGAATTTGTTTTAATGGTATTAAAGTTCCCCCTTTTCTATACAACACTTCACCTCATTTGACTTTTCCACAGTTTCTCCTCCTCTCTCCTGCTGCTATAGTTTATTTTTTATTTAACTTCTGGGTGGGAGTTTGACCTGATCCACTTTGGGCTATTTATGTAGTCTCCCAGGAAATTTTTAAATTTAAGCCACCCAGATTCAGGTGGGAAGCCAAAATTCACCATTCTCCACCTTATTCTTTAACAAAGGGTGACAGAAGAGAAAACTTCTGGTTCATGGACAAAGTTGTTTAAATAAGAAGTCAGGTGGGAAATATTGATTTACTCATAAAACAATTAGATCTGCAAAGTAATCTATTGAACTTGAACATCTTTATACCGTGAAAGTTGGTTCTTTTGTCATACTGGATAAGGATATTGATATTTCTATCCAAAAGATTATAGCATGACTTTTTAGTGTGATGCTTTGTAATTCTGCAACAATTTTGTGTAACTCCTGGTAGGGTTAGGGTGTTCTCAAGAAGGATATGATGATTGCCAGCTCTGAAATGCCATATATCCATTCTTGTGTCCAGAAAGCTTGCTTGTCATACAACACAGACTAAAGTTATCATAGCTGAACCCTCGCAGCCATTTCCAGTGGAAAATTCACCATGTGACAATATATGGCCCCACATTATAAACATTTGTGGTCAGAAGGAAGGATAACTCAGACAACCCAAAATGCTAATGGGATTTAAGATGTTGAAGGGCTGAAGAAACCTGTTAGATTTGGTTGGTGGAGGTTAACCACGTGAATGGAACTATCTCATACTCTGAGACAGGAAAGGGGAGAGAGACAGATGCAGGAACATCTGAAGATATAAAGACCAGTATGAATACAAGACGGAAGAGGTGCTAGAGGAGATGGGAAAGGTTGTCTATGGAAGAAATGCCAAGGGTCACTCGTGCCAAGCTGAGCTTGAAACCATACTGCCTGTCACATACGGTCATTTGAAAATGAGTGGTTAGTTACTTTAATTCCTTCTTTATCCTTGATATTTAGATATATACATTTCAGATATTCTTGTTGCTTTTGTATGTCTTCAATTCAGCTTATTTTGCTACATAAAATTATGTATACCGATCATCACATTCTCTTAAGATAAAAAGAGCCCCTTAATATTTCTCTAATATTAGAAAATATATAACCAAAGAGTATTTATCATATATTAAACTTTCAACCTTAAGCATTGCCTAGTCATAGATTTTCCTCATGTAATTTGGAAAAGAGGGCAAGATTGAAAGGACATCAATAGTTATTCAGCACATATTAAGTGCTAGCTCTGTGTGAAGTGACTTACATACCTTAATTACTTCAATCTTCATGGAACACAGTGTGATAGATATGTTATATCTAATAAGAACATCAGATAAATATTCCAAAGTCACCTCAATGATAAATGGCAGATAGAAAACTAATATAGGCCCAAATCCATGTTTTGTCCATTGTGCCATGCTTTCTCAGAGATAGGCACCACAAGATCCCTGAAATTTGACTGATAAGTTATTTAAAGACATCTTAGAGGAAAAGAGAACAGTGTGTTAGGCTCCACGGAAGTCATTGTTAACTAGAATTGGAGAAAGAAAGAAAATAACACTAGAGGGGACCAGATAAGATAAATCGGAACTAGACGTGAGTAGACATAGACAGTTTCTACTTACACACATAGAGCATGCAATCTAAGAATAGCCTTTGTTTCTATTCAAAACTAAATTGGTGTTTCATCTGTGGCAGCTTTTTCTTTCCACAAAAGAAAAGGACATGAGCTTCAATCATGGACACTCTATGATTTGGTTTTTGCTTTGGAGTTTTGAATTATTGTCAAAAAGTGTGTTTGTTGGAAAACTCTTCAGAGGTCATCTAGTTAACCCTTCTGATTTTAAGACGTAGAAACCCAAGATGCTTATATTGGTGAGGTTACTCATACAATGGCATCAATCTTAGATATCTTTGAACTAGATGAAATATTTCAAGAGAGGGCTTAGATAATATGACACATTAATTGAATGTCTTTCTAAAACCAAGTATTTCTAAATGCAGAACTTATAATTAATAAGTTCTATTCTTTCAAAAATTCCACTGAATGTCCTGATCTACCCAAAAGCATTCTTCACTAAATATTGCTGTATCATTTGGTAGCCTGAAATACTCCTCTAGCAGGTCCAAATCAGAGATACACCCAATAAGTGGGAAGGAGTCCTAATAGATATTATTAGGGACTTGAGTATTTTTTAAGTAATCATTTCAAGCCCACGTACTAAAAAAATAATTAACATTTCTATTCTTCAATTTGCAGAGTTTGAAGTAAAGAGCTTCTGTAAGATCCTGGGACCATTATCTTACTCCAAGATCAAGCATTTGCGTCTGGATGGCAACCGTCTTACCCACACCAGTCTGCCACCTGATATGTACGAATGTCTACGTGTAGCAAATGAAATCACCGTTAATTAATATCTACTAATTCCAATTCTATTGAGGTGTACCCTGGAACAACATTTTATGGTTATGTTTTTTGTGTGTGTCAGTTTTCATAGTATTCATTTTTTGGTCACTGTTTATTACTTCCATGAATTCCAGATTTTGAGGGAAATGTTTTGTAAACATTTTACTACTTTTTTTTAAAAGAAAAGATGAAAGGCAGGCCTATTTCATCACAAGCACGGACATAGACACACACAGAGACAACAAACTTAATGCTTTATTTGTAAATTTAGTGTTTTCTACATCTCTACTGTCAAATGATGTGCAAAGTCTTCTACTCTTTGAGTGGAAGTCAGCCGAGTATTATAATTCCTAAATCTTAACTTAATGCGCCAAAAAGCATGGGCTACACACGTACGGATGTTCACTGTCCTGAATCAAATGATCTCAGATTTCAGTGTTCAGGTCTGTTTAGCTGAAGAATAGGTGGCAAATTTTGAGACTGATGATTTTGCAAAATACTAGACCAAATTCACGAAGCCACATACACTTAGAGCAATATTTTTAGCATTAAGAATTTATATACTTACCTAGTGAAACTTTTCTTTTCTAGAATTATTTTTCACTCAAAATCACGTGTATGTTCCTTTTTAATCATTTGCATGTTATGTTTAACAAGCTAATAGCAAAATAAAACATAGCAAATGGCATCACTGTGTTTTTTATGAAGTTTATATCTCTCATATAGAAAATAATAGATGAGAATTTTATTTTTTTATTTTTTTTAAGATTTTATTTATTTATTTGACAGAGAGAGACACGACAAGAGAGGGAACACAAGCAGGGGCAGAGGGAGAGGGAGAAGCAGGCTTCCCGCTGAGCAGAGAGCCTGATGCAGGGCTCGATCCAGGACCCTGGGATCATGACCTGAGCCGAAGGCAGATGCTTAATGACTGAGCCACCCAGGCGCCCCAATATATTAGAATTTTAAAAATATCTTTTCCCTTCAATATTTTACTTATGTTAAGGAGAATTTCCCACTAAATTGTCTGCCTATAGCATCCATTTACAAACAGCTTTAAAACACATCTTAAAATGTGTATTAAAAAGTGTGCAGATCCCAATTTTGTTTTGTGTTGGGGGAAGGGTTCCCCCCAGCTAAGCCGTCCTCCAGACACCAAATGGGTGGCCTACAATTCAACTCAATTCTGACACTATCTCTAGGTAGTGTCAGATTTCACAGGTGAAGGGTTCAGTCTACAAGACACCCCGTACTCTTGTGAAAAGTCCAGGTTGTTGCCTGGCTAGAAACCAGAGGTTCCTATGGCCCCCTCCTTGGACACAATTAATTTGCTAGAGAGGCTCACAGAACTCAGGAATGCTGTTTACTCACTACATCACCAGTTTATTATACAAGGATATGACTCAGGAACAGCCAGATGGAAGAGGTGCACAGGGCAGGGTAGGTGGGAAGGCACAGAGCATCCATGCCCTCTCCAGGTACACCACTCTCCCCAAATTCACCAATCCAGAAGTTCTCTGAACCCCATCACTTTGTGGTTTTTATGGAAGCTTTGTTACACAGACAGGATTGATTAAATCATTGGCCACTGGCAATTTAACTCAATTTCCAGCCCCTCTCCCCTCCCTGGAAGTGGGAGGCGGCACTGAAAATTCCAACCCTCTAATCGCATGGTTGGTTCTCCTCCCAGCCAGTCCCCATCCTCATGTTACCAAAGTGCTTTCCAAAAGTCACCTTATTATCATACAGAAGACAACTTTATTGTTCTTATCAAAGGACATACCAAATATTTTAGGAATTGTGAGCCAAGAACCATGGGCAAAGGCAAAATATATATGAGGAATATATTTAGGTCATCTGAATGACCAAATATATATTTTGTGCAAATCACAGTATCAGAATTCTTAAATCTCACAACTTCCTTGGATATTTAACATTATTTCCATTCCTGTCAGTTCTGCTGATTTATATACAATGAGAAATAGTAGGGCAAACAATTTATAAGAAGTAACTTCTCCTTTATCTACTTAACAATAAAGCATATGTCTGGAGCCAAATATTATGCTGTCAAAAGCATACTTATCCCATAGGAATGTATATAGCCTCAGTTGTGTCTAAAACAAAGGACACATATGTCTCTCTAAAGTGTACTATGTTTTAACAGAACATTTTCAGTGAACTCTACCTTATGGTAAAATAGCCCCTATCCTCAAAGGACCATTATCAATTGAGTTCACTGGCAGATGTGTGAGATATAGATTACATTATGTACACTGTATACTTTTGATTGTCATGTATTTTCTACATAAAGATAAGTTCCTTAAGCTGTGACTGTACTCTCAGGCCCTTTAAAATGGCCATTTAAAAAAATAGATTTTAAGTTAAATCTATTTTTTCCTCAATTTTTTGTTTTTTCTCAATGAAACTATAACATAAAATAAATAAAAATAATTTTTCCTGGCCCTATCTATAAAAAGTCACCATTAATCTTTTGAAACCTACTCTCAAGTAGGTAATAGAGAATGTGCCACAAATTCTCTTTTAGGAATAATGTTATAGACCTAAACGAATTTTGTCTTTATGTCACTTAGGGAAAACATCTTGTCAGCTGTCTATCTTTAAAAGCCTTTGATTTATCTCTATCCAAAGTCATATATTATTCTTTTTTTTTTTAATTTTATTTATTTATTTGACAGAGAGAGAGATCACAAATAGGCAGAGAGGCAGGCAGAGAGAGAAGGGGAAGCAGGATCCACGCTGAGCAGAGAGCCCGACTCGGGGCTCCATCCAGGACCCCAAGATCATGACCTGAGCTGAAGGCAGAAGCTTTAACCCACTGAGCCACCCAGGGCCCCCAAAGTCATATATTATTCTAAAGCAAAACTATAACTTTTAAACAGTAATTTCCTTTGTAGTTGTGGTTGGTTGACAAGGACCAAATTAAGCACAGTGACACTTTGATTAGAGGCATTTGGGGAAGGCACTAGTTAGATACGGTTTTGAGACAGCTCCTCTTTCTAGAGACCAAGCCCCATCAATTCAGGGTAGACCAAGAGAAAAGAAGTGTCCTGCTTGCTTCTTCACTCATTGTGACAGCCCTCCAGAGGGAAGGAGATTGGAGACTCTCTTTATCTGCTCTTCCTTCATCCCCTTACTGCTACACCAGCTGGGGCCGTGTTTTTCATCATTTCAAGTGTGTAATTAGCATGATGAAATGCTTTTCTAAACACAGATTACCAGACATAATGTCTCAGATATACAGACCTAATAAATTAAGCAATGTAGGATTCCACATTTAAAAATATATGTATATTTATGTATTTGAGAGAGAGAGAGATCGAGGGGAGGAACAGAAGGAGAGGGACAAGCAGACTCCGCATTGAGCACAGAGCCTGACGCAGGGCTCCATCTCACAACCCTGAGATCATGACCAGAGCCAAAACCAAGACTTGGTTGCTTTACCGATTAAGCCACTCAGGCGCCCTTCCACATTTTTGAAGAATATACATGACTCTTATACTGGTGGTCAGTAATATACATCTTTAAAAACAATGGTTAAGTGGTATCAAGCCATTGAAATCCCAAACAGCTAAAGAGCAGAAGAGTCCTTTTCTCTAAGAAAGCTAAATAGAAAGAAGTCTGTTGTTAACAATATACATACTTGAGAATAAATATTATCTTTCCTGTATTTTAATTTATTTAAGCTCTCTAACCATCAGTTTCTTCAAGTGTAAGCAAGGAATAAAAAAGCAAGAAATAAAAACACTAACTTCATAAAGATATCATGAGACAATTCTGCCACCCAACTAACTTGAGAGTTGTTGTGTAGATTCTTTCTTTTCTTTTCTTTTTTCTTCTTTTTTTTTTTTTTTTTTTTTTTTGCTTTGTAGATACTTCTTGTCTACCTACGGTTCTTTCTCTCCAGAGTGGCTGGTACTCTGTTAAAGAGAGATGGCTCAGAATTTATTTCGATTAAATGTTCAAGACGGGTACTGGGGAAAATGGTCAACAACAGGGCAAATTTAAATTAGGAAGTTCTCGCAACTGTCATGTTAAAAACAATGATTCTAATTTTGTCTCCTCCTTGATAACCCCGTGAATGGATTAAAGCAATGATGGATATGGATTCTTTCTTTCCTAAGATTTTTTTCCTAAGATTGTGTCACAGGAGACTTAACTGTAGATCCTAATTTGGGAGGAAAATAGAAAAATGAGAAATGATCCTCTTTATTTTCAACATTGCCATGTGAAGATTAGGGTTAGGTCACGCCTTTATGGTGAAGGAAAATGATGATGTACTCAGGCTTTGAGGTTTGTAAGGAATTATCATGCCCTAATAAGTACAAAAAATACAGATGGATGATAGACCACTAAATGAGCCAGAGGAATGTTGATTTCCTAGTTAAAAGTTCTCCAACTGGTAATAACTGTTTTCAGAAATAGTGGAGAGTTTAAAAGGTTGGTTTTACAGAGGACTATGGATTTATTTCCTTGTGATCTTTTATGTTTTGGGTTCCAGTTTTTTCTATAGTTGTAATTTTATCATAATGATGGCCTTAGATTTTTCTTTGGTTGGATTTTGCAACCATCATAAATACTTGTTTAAAATTTTACTCACATGTAAAAGAAGACTCTCATTTGATTTAAAGTGAACTCTAAAGCAACTTTATAAACAAAGCTAAAATAACAATGTTACAAAAGTTAAAGAAGACATGCCATAAATACATGAAATAAGTAGAAATACATTTTTAAAATATGTAGCTAATTATATGTGCTTATTCACTCATGCATTCAGTAGATTTTGTTTCCTAATAAAGTATGAGAAATCAAACTACAACTACATGCAGGGAAAAGTAGATATTTAGGAAACATAAAACAGAGTGAGGCCCCATGCATCTTTAACTCACTCTGATAGCCCTGAGATTCCACTTTTATTGTGTAGTTCTTCTTGCTTCACATTTTTGTTGGCCCAGAGAGTATTACCAATGTGAGTGTCTTGTCCCCTTAAAATCTAACTGCTATTCTATAAAAGAGAATACATTTCATGTTCTAAAAATATTCAAGAGCCTCAGCTGCTTTACCTATGGATTGTGTCTCAAATAAGCCCCTTTCTATTGCCACTGCCACTACTTTAAGATTTGCTCAAATTGCTTAACTATTTAATGACGCACCATTATTTTCAAGATGTGATCCAGGCTCCTCAGTGCAGCATACAAGGCAGCCAGGATATCAAGGGTTCCTTGCGATCTGGTCTTTGGTTATCTCTAGAGCCTTATCTCTTACCAGGCTTTGCCTGCGTCACCATGCACCATATGAAATCACTTGATATTGCCCCCATACTTACCAGTTTGCAGTTGGTTTTGCTCTGGTGTTTCTTAAAACTCTATCCTTTTCTCCTAGAATCTCTGTATGTCCCTTCCACTTGGAAACACCCACACATCTTTCAAGACTCACCTTAAGCTACTCTGTTCCTTTCCCATAAATCCCTTGGAAACTTCTCAGATAGAATTAATATCTTTTATCATAAAAATCCTTTCTCATACAGATAAAAATACTTTATCAAAGTTCTGAGCTAGAAATAACAACTTTCCCTGCTATGTCTCCATCTGTAGACATTAATTCATTCAACAAATATTTATTGGAGTTTCTACTCTATTCCACGATTGGCTTGGGTGTTAGGGATTGATAAAATAAGACCAACAAGTTCCTCCCCTAACAAAATTGACATTGATAAGGAGTTCAAAAATAACATAATAACATGTACTCTATGACTTGATGTCATGTAGTGATAAGTGCTATGAAAAAAAAGAAACCACCTGAAGGGAAAACAGGGTGGAGAAGGAGTGGTAGTTTTTTTATTGGTTGATAAGGAAAGACTTTCTAGGGAAAAGACTTAATTGTAATAATAATATTTACTTAAATTTTATTATGTATTAGATACTTCAGGGAATAGTTTTTATATATTTAGATAAATATATATAAAATATATATAAATATATATATAATTTATATATATATATAAATTATATATATACACACAATACATTCCTTCTTAACAGAGGAGAAAAACCAGAATGTAAGGTCAGACTTATTTTAAGTGTTATATCCCTCGTGTGAGACCAGATCTCTGCTGTCAGAGTACATGTTCTAACTCAGTAAGCTCCCACGGTATTGAGGGGCTTAAAGGTATTTATATGTGTGTCTGTGAATTCCCTCTTCCCAGACCTGACAAAACACAGGGCCTGATGGTAAGTTCTGAAGATGTGGCTATTAAATAGACTTACTGAATTAAGTCTGTGGTGGGGAACAAGAAGTTATGAAGGAGGCCTTCTCTGGCAAGCTCCAATACAATTGCTTCTGTTATGGTCTCTTCGAATTTACAAAAAATTATTTCCATTTACTTTAATTCATCGGGATCATCTACTTCTCTCTATTAAATCTATTTTGAACAGGGTGTTCTCCACTTTAAAAGCTGGATATTGGATATAATAATATCAATATATTTTTTCACATCTAGTCTGTCAAAAGATATCTTGCTAGATTTTCAAAATATATCACCAGTCTCATGTTTTGCCTCTATTAGTCCAATCCACCGCCATCTCTCTTCTGAATAAGGCTACAGCTACCCAATGGATTTCAAAGTGGATTTAAGAGCTGAATCACACAGTTTATTCTCAAACAACAGCCAGGATGAGTCTTGAAAAATATGTCAATATGGCCATTATCAAAAAACACTATGAAGGTTCCTCATAAAATTAAAAATAAAATGACCACATATCTAGTAATCCTACTTCTGGGGATATATCCAGAAGAACTCAAAGCAGGATCTTAAAGAGATACTGTACACCTATTTTTACTGCAGCTTTATTCACAATAGTAAAGAAGACTAAACAACCCAAATGTTCATCAACAAATGAATGGTTACAGGAAATGTGATGTATATACACAATGAATATTTTAGTCTTAAAAAGGAAGGAAATCCTGTCACATGCCACAACATGGAGGAACCTAGAGGATATTATGCTAAGTGAAATAAACCAGTCACAAAAAGGGAAATGAAGTATGATTCCACTCATAAGAAATATCTAAAATAGTCAAAAATCAAATAAAACAGAAAACAAAAACCTGGTTAGCAAGTCCAGAGAAGAGAAGTAAAGAGTGATCAGTGTCTAATGGATATAGAGTTTCAATGTTGCAAGATAAAAATATTCTAGGTATCTGTTGCACAATAATGTGATTATATTTAACAATACTGAATTGTATATTTGAAAATGGTCCAGATAGTAAATGTAATGTTATGTGTTTTTGCCATAATAAAAAAAAATCTAAAATTAGGTATTGGGACTGCTGCACAACTCTGTGAATATAATTAAAAACCCCATTGAATTATATACCTTGAGCAGTGATTTTTATGGTTATAAAAAGTAAAACTGTGGTTGTAAAAAATGAATAAACAGGAAACATTTGGGGAAAAAAGAAACAAATGATTATTTTAGAAATGCAATATACAATTGTTTATAAAAATGGAGAGTTTTAGCAATAAAAAATATCCTTGATAAAAACTTAATGAATAGATAAAGAACTGATTAAGTACAGTTAGAGAATTACTAATCTATAAGATATATAAAGAAAAGTTTTAGAGAAGGCTACAAAAAAGGTAAGGAGGTAGAAAACAAAAAAATGAGACTCAGAGTTAAGGAAACTGGAATAAGTATTTTTAATACAGGACCAAATGGAGACCAATAAAGAATTGAGAACTCAGGAGAGAAAATATTGAAAAAGGTAATAGCTGAAAATTTTTCTGAGCTGACTAAGAAGTTTGAATTCATTAATCCAAGAAGAAAAAAATGACTCACAAAGCAACATCAGTTTGAATGAGGGCAGATTTACACACACACACAGAAGACAGGAGATAATGGTGTAACATCTTTAAGCACTTTGAGTAAACAACTGATAATATACAGTTGACTCTGAAACAACTTGGGTTTGAACTGTGTGGGTCCACTTATGCACAGATTTTTTTTTTTTTGATAAAAACAGTTCAGTACTATAAATAATTTTTCTCTTCCTTATGATTTTCTTAATAATAAATGGCATCCAGAGATTTCTCAAGACGAAAATCTAGAAAGCATCCTTGCTGCTTCTTTTCCTTTCATAACTCACATCCAGTTCTTCAGCAATTTCTAATGAATATGCCACCAAAATGTATCCCAAATGTGTCCATTTCTCCCCATCTCCACCTCGACCTGTAGGCCTAGTGCAAGCTTCAGTTAATCTGGCTAGAACAACCTAGTCCTTTTGTTCCCTCTCTTACTCTCTGTTATGGCTCGAATCATGCCTCCCCAAAACTGCTGTGTTGAAGTACCAACCCCAGTACCTCAGAATAACTATATTTGGAGGTCTCTGTAAAGATAGGGTCCACAGCCTACATTCTCAATCTCTTGCAACTCTGTCCCTATCAGGTCGCCAGAGTTAGTTCCTGGGTGAGTTGTTTTGCCAATACCTCATTGAAAGATTTGTGCTGGGTAATACCTTAAGAAGCTTTCATTTGAAAGTCCTTCAGAGATTAGTAGAGCCCTTGGCTTGAAATAACCCCATTCAGAGATTGGTATTCCATTCTCTTTTGGATGTGGATTCCTACTCCACATCAATTCGGTTTTAAATATTGGTGGGAAAAGATGAGGGGGAGGATTGGAGAGATCACTCTTCTGCTAATCACCTTTGGCCAGTGTTAATTCTTTTAAATAGTTCTATTCCCCAGACAGATACATGGACTTAAAATATGAGCCATTTCTATGGGACCTGAGCATTTTGTTGATAGGAACATGGCTTTTCTTCTCTTTGGTTAGTTGGACTAACGTTTCCAAGATTCTGCAGTAACTTTTTAGATTTGTCAACTCACTGGAAAAAAAAAAAAAAAGTTCCATCTGGCTTCCCATTTCTATTTGGCATTTTCACAGAAAAATTCTGGGATAAAGGTTTCACTTCACTTTTTTATTTTTTTAAATGGCCTTTAGTTTTGAATACAACCCTCTTCATTCTAGGTTTATTATTAAACTTTTATTGGTTTAAGAAAACAATGCCCTTTATTTGTCTAAGATGGAAATTATAAGTATGATGACTTCATGGTTATTAGGAAGTATAAAGAGGTGTTCAAATGCCTTAGCCTTGAAAATGTCCGGAAGTTGTTCAAATCCTGAACCAAGACTTGCTCGAAGTAGGGCTGTTTTGTTTTGTTTTTTTAAATTAAAAGAACAGGAAATCAATGCCATTTGCTAGACTTTTTGGTCATGCCTTAGATATCATAATTTAGATCATTTCAGTGAGAGACAGTGCCTTCCAGATAGACATCTATCTATTTAGCAGGGAAGACTGCCATCAATGTAAATAAATCACCACACTCTTAGAAGCTAATATACCCACTTAAGTTATTTTCCAGATATGGATTTAAATGGCCTTCAGGGGAAAGTTGCTTGATGATCGTAATCTTAATAATCACTTTTAACTCCCAACTGATGGTCATTTTCATTGCCATTCCAGCTCTTGCTAAGTTTGGGGTTTCCCTGACCATTGCTAGTGCTGTCTCAGCTATTTCTAAGGTTGTACTTTCTTTCCCCAAAAAATCTTTTTACTGTGTCCCATTTGTCTCAATCCACTATTTGAGTTATTAAGTTAAAAAGGTAATAGCTTAAAAAATGCATCTAAAAGTAAGCTAACAAATGCCAGAAAGTAATTCTAGAGCAATTTTAGCTTATCTTTTTGAAATAGCTATATTTTTAAATATTCTCAATTTCAAACAGGACAACCATTATGAGTTTGCCTTTATCTCTAGGCTTTCTTCATCTTTCCCCAGGCATAAGAAACAAGTAGACTTAGATTTCACTTAGACCTTGAAAAGGCAATTGGAGACACACTTCAGTGCTATTTGTAACCATGATAGATGTCTCTCTACTCCTGGTACCAGAGTAGACTTTCAGTTTTGTACTTTTTCTAAACTATATCTAATTCTTTCTTCAGAGATGAAGTATCAGGCAGCAGTCCGCCAGGTTCCAAATAATTCTTTTACTGTAGAAGTAAAATGCTTTCTTTGTTTCTCAAGTAAACCCATCCAGCACCTGCTGAGCTGAAGAGTTAGATACGCAAATTCCAATAGCATGAGTCCAAGATCTCCCTCCCTGAGAGGATGAGAATATTTACCTTAAGATAAAAGAATTCTCCCTCACTCATACCTTTTTCATCTCAAGTTTAGAGTGAGGACAAAGCTGGAAGGTTTGATTATTCATCTGAAATGTAAGCTTTGGTGATGGCTTCCTTCCCTCCCCAACCACCTCCCCACCACCACCACTTTTTCCTCCTTTTCTCCTTCTTTTCCTTTTTTTTTTCCTCACTGAGGAACATAAATAACCTAAGCTGTGGCAACAGACATAAACAATATTGGTAAAATAAATAATTGAATTTTTACAAACAACCCAAATAGGTTATTTTTTAGAAAATCAACAGTTTTACTCAAAATTCTCATGTAATTATCTCCTTTAATAATCACAAATGTTCCACGAAGTATATCCTATTTTTATTTTACAAACCAGCAATTTGCAACTCAGAAAATTTATGTTAACCAGCCAAATTGCACACAGATTGTAAGTTCTGTAATTGAGAATTAAACCCAGCTCTGTCTTATCCAAAAAGACTATGAACTATTCTGTAGACATTAATGTCCATTTTTTGCAAAGAAGAAAATGAAGCAGAGTTTTCTAACCAGGTAGTTTTATAGAGCAGAAAGAGCACCCAGTGGGGAATAAAGAGGTCTGGGTTATAGTCACAGCTGGATACAGACAATTCAGTGTCTGGCTGAGTGATTACTTCTTTGATCTTTGACACCCCTATACCTGAGTCAAGAAAACTAGACTAAATAAGTCCCCAGTCTTGTGGGTGCTGAGATTCTGTGCCTTTTAATTGATTCAAGGCCACAGAGCAAGACTTTGGGATCATCGGGTAGGTTAATTGTCTATCTCAGTATTCTTCTTATTGGGCCTCCTTGATAAGTGGAAGACAGAGACACAGGTATTCCAGGTAATTGCACAGAGCATGGCTAGACACATTCCACTCTGCAAAGGAGGCAAAATTGACCTTCAACTCATCCTGGGTTCTTGCCCCTTTCATCATCTCTCCCCAGTCAATGGTTTCGACTGCCCGCTTAATCTCTAGTAATTTTATCACACCTGAAGGCCACTCAGGGACACTCAGAGGGACACCCCAGGCAGAAAACAATCCCTTATATTCTTCTCCATTCTTATACTCTTAAGAAAAACATGTTTCATGTTTTGTACATACAAATTTGCTCCTCTTGCTTAATTCAAAGGCCTTATCCATCCACCCATTTTCACTGACCTCACCCCTTAGAACCTCCTCCCCCCCAGAATAGACTCCCTCTGCCTCATCTGGGCACAGTTGATTTTATTAGGACCTGAGATGAGTCCTCTCCCCCAGGAATATGAAACCTTCAAAAGAGACACAGAGATGAATGAGGTCATCTCCAGTCAGTGAACTAAAGACAGAGTCCATCAACTCTCTGGGTTGGGGTCAGGAAGTCAGGGGTGGGGGACGCAGGGGAAGCCTGTGGGTATCTCTTGAGGGATTTCCTTCTAAAGCTGTAAAACATTGCCTTGTTTTGGTTTTGGTTGTTACAGATTTTCTTGTTGGTTTTCTTTTCCTTACTTATGCAAATAACCATGCTATCTTTCTAATGAATCTCCTTTTATATTTAAATTAGCCAGAGTTTATTTTGGTTGTAACTCAAAGAACCACAAATTGATTTAGGGGGGTTTGCCTTATTCAGATCCTTATAAAATGTCACCTTGCTCAGATTCCTTTAACTGATTTTTTAAAATTTAAATTCAATTAATTAACATGTAATGTATTATTAATTTCAGAGGTAGAGGTCAGTGATTCATCAGTCTTATACCCAGTTCTCATCAAATCACATGCCCTCCTTAATGCCCATCACCCAGTTACCCCATCCCCCCATCCACCTTCCCTCCAGCAACCCTCAGTTTGTTTCCTATGATAAAGAGTCTCTTATGGCTTGTTTCCCTCTTTGATTTCATCTTGTTTTATTTTTTCCTCTCTTCCCTTATAATCCTGTCTCTTGTTTCTTAAATTCGAAGAAGTCGCTGAGGCTGAGATTGCAAAATTCTCTAGGATTTTGATGGATTCCTGTCTCAAATTTAGGTCTTTCATCCATTTTGAGTATATTTTTGTGTATGCTATAAGGAAATGGTCCAGTTTCATGCTTCTGTGTGTGGCTGTCCAATTTTCCCAACACCATTTGTTGATGAGACTCTTTTTTCCACTGGATATTTTCTCCTGCTTTGTCAAAGATTAGTTAACCCTAGATTTGAGGTTCCATTTTCTGGGCTTTTTATTCTGTTCCATGGGTCTATATATCGGTTTTTGTGCCAGTACCATACTGTCTTGATGATTACAACTTTGTAATAGAGCTTGAAGTCTGGAATTGTGATGCCACCAGCTTTGGTTTTCTTTTTCAACATTCCTTTAGCTATTCAGGGGCTTTTCTGGTTCCATACAAATTTGAGGATTATTTGTTCCAGCTCTGTGGAACAAGCTGACAATATTTTGATAGGGATTGCATTGAATGTATAGATTGCTCTAGATAGCATAGACATTTTAACAATATTTGTTCTTCCAATCCATGAGCATGGAACATTTTACATTTCTTTGTGACTTCCTCAATTTCTTTCATAAATGTTCTGTAGTTTTTAGAGTACGGATCCTTTACCTCGTTGGTTAGGTTTATTCCTAGGTATCTTATGGTTCTTCATGCAATTATAAATGGAATTGACTCCTAATTTCTCTTTCTTCTGTCTCATTGTTATTGCATAGAAATGCAACTGATTTCTGTGAATTGATTTTATATACTACCACTTTGCTGAATTCCTATATGAGTTCTAGCAATTTTGGGGTGGAGTCCTTTGGGTTTTCACATAGAGTATCATGTCGTGTGCAAAGAGTGAGAGTTTGACTTCTTCTTTGCCAATTCAAATGCCTTTTATATCTTTTTGTTGTCTGATGGCTGAGGCTGGGACTTCTAGTACTATTTTGAACAGCAGTCATGAGAGTGGACCTCCCTGCTATGTTCCTGATCTTTGGGGAAAAGCTCTCAGTTTTTCCCCATTGAGAATGATATTCGTTATGGGTTTTTCATAGATGGTTTTAATGATATAGCAATATGTTCCCTCTACTCCTACACTGTGAAGAGTTTTAATCAAGAAAGAATGCTGTATTTTGTAAAATGATTTTTCTGCATCTGTTGAGAGGATCATAGGGTTCTTGTCTTTTTATTTATGTAGTGTATCACATTGACTGATTTGCAGATGTTGAATCAAACTTGCAGCCCAGGAATAAATCCAAGCTGGTCATGCCGAATAATCCTTTTAATGTACTGTTGGATTGTATTGGCTAGTATTTTGGCGAGAATTTTTGCATCCATGTTCATCAGGGATATTGGTCTGTAACTCTCCTTTTTGGTAGGGTCTTTTTCTGGTTTTGAGACCAAGGTAATACTGGCCTCATAGAAAGAGTTTGGAAGTTTTCTTTCCATTTTGATTTTTTGAAACAGCTTCAAAAGAATAGGTATTAATTCTTCTTAAATGTTTGGTAGAATTCCCCTGGGAAGCCACCAGCCCTGGGCTCTTTGATGAGAGATATTTGACTACTGCTTCAATTTCCTTGCTGGTTATATATCTGTTCAGGTTTTCTATTTCTTCTTGTTTCTGTTTTGGTAGTCTATACATCTCTAGGAATGCATCTATTTCTTCCCAATTACCTACTTTGTTGGCATGTAGTTGCTCATTATATGTTCTTAGAATTTTGTTTCTTTAGTGTTGGTTGTGATCTCTCCTCTTTCGTTCATGATTTTATTAATTTAGGTCCTTTCTCTTTTCTTTTTGATAGGTCTGGCCAGGGGTTTATCAATCTTATTAATTCTTTCAAAGAATCAGCTCCTAGTTTTGTTGATCTGTTCTACTATTCTTTTGGTTTCTATTTCATTGATTTCTGCTTTGATCTTTATTACTTCTCCATTTGCTGTTCTTTCTCCAGCTCCTTTAGGTGTGAGGTTAGGTTGTATTTGAGACCTTTCTTGTTGGTTGAGAAAGACTTGTACTATACTCCCCTCTTAGGACCACCTTTGCTGCATCCCAAAGGTTTCAAACAGCTGTGTTTTATTTTCATTTGTTTCCATGAATTTTTTAAATTATTTTTTAATTTTCTATTTGATCCATTCATTCTTTAGAAGGATACTCTTTAGCCTCCATGTATTTGAGTTCTTTCCAAATTTCCTCTTGTAATTGAATTCCCATTTCAAAGCATCGTGGTCTGAAAATATGCAGGGAATGATCCCAATCTTTTGGTACCTATTGAGACCTGATTTGTAACCCAGAATGTGATCTATTCTGGAGAATGTTTCATGTGCACTCGAGAAGAATGTGCATTCTGTTGCTTTAGGATGCAATGCTCTGAATATATCTGTGAAGTCCATCTGGTTCAGTGTGTCATTCAAAGCCCTTATTTCCTTGTTGATCTCCTGCTTAGGTGATCTGTCCATTGCAGTGAGTAGGTTGTTAAAGTCCCCTACTATTGTTTTATTATCGGTGTGTTTCTTTAATTTTATTATTAATTGGTTTACATAATCGTCTGCTCCCATTTAGGGGCATAAACATTTACAATCGTTAGATATTGTTGGATAGACCCTTTAATTTTGATAGAGTGTCTTTCCTCAGCTCTTATTACAGTCTTCGGTTTAAAATCTAATTTGTCTGGTATAAGGATTGCCACCCAGCTTTCTTTGATGTCCATTAGCATGATAAATGGTTTTCCACCCCCTCACTTTCAATCTGGAGGTGACTTTGGGTCTAAAATGAATCTCTTACAGACAGCGTATCAGTGGGTCTTGCTTTTTTATCCAATCTGATACTCTGTCTTTGATTGGGGCATTTAGCCCATTTACATTCAGAGTAATTATTTAAAGATATGAACTTAGTGCCATTAGTACCTGTGAAGTCACTGTTTCTGTATATTGTCTCTGTTCCTTTCTGGTCTATGTTACTTTTGGGCTCTCTCTTAAATTAAAGGATCTCTTTTAAAATTTCTTGTAGGGCTGGTTTAGTGATCACAAATTCTTTTAGTTTCTGTTTGTCCTGGAAGCTTTTTATTTCTCCTTCTATTTTGAATGACATCCTAGCTGAATAAAGGATTCTTGGATCCCTATTTTTTTCATTTAGTACCCTGACTATATCATGCCAGTCTTTTCTGGCCTGCCAGGTCTCTGCGGGTAGTTGTACTGCCAATCTAATGTTTCTACCCTTGTAGGTTACAGACCTTTTGTCCCCGACTGCTTCCAGGATTTTCTCTTTGTCTCTGGGATTTATAAATTTTATGATTATATGTCTGGGTATTGATCTATTTTTATTGATTTTGAGAGGGGTTCTCTGTGCTTCCTGGACTTGAATGCCTAGTTCCTTCCCCAGGTTAGGGAAGTTCTCCACTATGATTTGCTCAACTATACTTTCTTCTGCTCTCTTTCTCTCTCTCTCTTTCTTCTTTTTCTGAGATCCCAATTATTCTAATATTGTTTCATATTATGGTATCACTTATCTCTCAAATTCTCCCCTTGTGATCCAGTAGTTATTTATCCCTCTTTTTCTCAGCTTCTTTATTCTCCTTCATTTTGTCTTCTATATCACCAATTTTCTCTTCTGCCTCACTTACCTAGCAGTTAGAGCCTCCATTTTTTTTATTGCATCTCATTAATAGTCTTTTTAATTTCTACTTGACTAGATTTTATTTCTTTTATTTTTCGAGAAGGGATTCTCTAGTGTCTTCTATGCTTTTATAAAGCCCAGCTAGTATTTTTATAATCATTATTCTGAACTCTAGTTCTGAAATCTTACTTATGTTCATACCGATTAGTTCCCTGGCAGTCAGTAATGCCTCGTGTTCTCTTTTTTTAGGTCAGTCTTGGCTTCTTGTCATTCTGTCCGGGGAAGAATAGATGAATAAGAGAACAAAATACTAAAATGGCGACAACAACCCCAGAGAAATACTAAACAAATCAGAAGAGATGTGAAATTGAAAAAAAAAACAAAAAAACAAAAAACTGAAACAAAGAAAGAGAATGTAATCAGACAGGTGAACAGAATAGAGCAATACACTTGATCCTGTGTGTATTTTGGTCCATTAGTTGGAAAACTAGGCTCCAAAATTGTAAATAAAGAAAAACTTATACATGTACAAAAATAAAATTAAATATAATGAAAGGATAGACCGTAACTGTAAAAATGAAAATTTAAAAAAAAGAGGAAAACAAAGAGAAGGAATATAAACAGATAAGTGAGCAGAACAGAGCAATACACTGTATCCTGAGTGTATTTTGGTTGGTTTGTTAGAAGAGATTACATCTCAAAAATTGTAAAGAAAGAAAAACATATATATACAAAAATAAAATTAAATACATTGAAAGGATAGAATGTAACTGTAAAGATGAAAATTTTAAAAGATTTAAAAAAGAAAGAGTTGATAAAATAAGAAATTGGTTGAAAAAAGAAAGAGAAAAAATTAAAATTGAAAGAGTAAAGAATTGTGGGGAAAAAAACATGAATTCTATATGCTATTTTCCCTTAGTGCTGGAGTTTTGCAGTTCTTATTGGCTGGTAAACTTGGTCTTAGCCTGGATGTTCTTGCTGATCTTCTGGGGAAGAGGCCTGTTGTGTTGATTCTCAAGTGTCTTTGCCACAGGTGGAATTGCACCACCCTTCCCGGGGGTGGGGGGGCACGGTAAATAGTCAGTTCTGGATTGCTCTATGTGGCTTTTGTTCCCTGAGGGCTGTCCGTACAGCTTTAGAGGATGAGAATGAAAATGACAGCCTCCCAATCTCCAGCCCCAGAGCTGAAAGCTCAGCGCCTCACTGTGCCCTCAGGGAAAAGCAGTCCATCACTCTCGTCTCCCTGGTCTCCTTCTGTGCTCCATGCTCACCTAGCCTGTGACTGACTGTTTCTTTCTCAGGCACATGACCCCATTTTGAGTCTCCAAACCCTGCAGATTCCTGCACTTCTCCTCCCGGGGGAAGAAAGGGGGTGTAGGTCTTGTATGTTCTACTGTTTCTGGGCCCCTGCTTGGAAAGTGGTCACCTGACTGTGCCTTGGTTCATGGTATATAACATCCCTGAGTCCACTCCTAGGCTCGCTGATTGCAGCCAGCTTTCCCCCTCCAATGCCGTGGAACTCTGCCACACTCAGGCACTCTCAATCTTCTTGTGACCCTGAGGGTCCTGAAACACATGGGCCCGCCCAGGATTTCACACAGCATCACCACCTGAGCACCTTTCAGGCAGGGATGTCCCTCACCAGAGCAGACTTCTAAAGGTTCTGATTTCACACTCCACTGCTATATCACTTTCCAGTAGCCACTTACAAAAGCTCCCTCTCCTCCTCCATTTATCTTCCCATATATTGCCTCAGATTTATTTCTCTGCACTTCCTACCTTGCAGAAAGTTGTCACTTTTCTATTTGTAGAGTTGCAACTATTCTTAGATCTCTAGTTGAGTTTGCAGGTATTCAGAATGATTTTATAGCTATCTAGCTGAATTGCAGGGACCAGATGAAACTAAGGTCTCCTACTCCTCCACCATTATGAACTCCAAATCCCTCCTTTAACTGATTTATGAAACCTTTTCAGACATCCTTTCCCACTGCCCTCCCCATTTGTCTCTACCTAACATATATATTTTGTTTATTTATATTCTTTTAGTGTTTTATCCTTAACAGAATAGAAGTTCATGGAGGCGGATATTTTAGTCTTTCATGTTCAATGCACTATCTCCAGGGCCTTGAGTAACTCCTGGCACATACAAGTAATTTAATAAATATTTGCTGAATGGGCAGGCACTTATGGGACAGAATTGTTGGGGATGGTTTCCATCACTTAGTACTTTGAATCTCCTAATAAAGTCACCTCTCTTTCTCTTTTTCTTCCTCTGTCTGTCTCTGTCTTTCTTTTCCACAAGGCCACTTTCACTTGTTAGTCTACCATTTTTGCCAGTTGACAGATTTGTAGGATGACATAGGATAAAATTTTCCCTGACAAACAGAGGCCCAAGGCTCACTGTTTTCACTTTTCTAGTAACATAGAATAGAAAAATAAAAATAAAAATAAGATTTGGATGTAGGCTTAGGGAAATCTCAGGCTGCCTTAGCCATTGATGCCTGACTCTGATCTAGGAAAAAGGGTGTCTTCCATGTGGACTAGCATTGTAATAGGAGGTAAAACATGTCTCAAAGAAATTGTTTGCATGGCCTTGATTTCTGTGCATTTATTCTCCAGATGCTAGGGTTGGAGAAGAGGAGTGGAATGTAGAACAGTATAGAAACATGGTGAGCTCTTGGCCATCACTCAAGATCCTTTTCTCCTTGTGTACGGGAAATTGAAAAGCTAAGGGAAAAAAAGTAGATGTCCAAAAATTACAGTAAATGGAAATAACTTGATGGAGGCCAGATTTCTCATTCCACATGCAATCCATCAGTTTTCTCATATTATAAAAAAAAATTATCTGACACTTCCATCCAGAGAAATAAAATAAGTTCATATTGTGTAATGTGCACAAATTCTAAAAGAGGGCACCATACCTTTTTTCCTTTTTTTCTGGAAGATCTTCTGCAGTGCCTTTTTCCTTTCTTACAGAAACCACAAAAGGATCAGTTAATTGTGACATTTATGCCAATTTTACCAGGATATATGTCCCTTTCCTGAATGCTAAATAACTGAAGAGTAGAAATATGTAAATTCTTCAGACGTCCTTCTAAAAGCCAGATATTAGCCTTGGTTGCTTTTTATGTTTTTGACTAGACAGTAAAGAAAACTTTGTGACAGTGTCTTAAGTGATTAGGTAGGCAAAATGTGAGAGAAACATTTAGATGTTACAAGAGGCCCATAGTTTCTTACATGCTCTCTCTGATCTGAGGGGCATTTCTTATTGGTTTATTCCTTCTGAACTGAAATCTATGATTTCTTAGCACCACTCCCCTTCGTCAACCCCAGACCTTCCCCATCTCCCCATGGAACTCATCCTTGTAGAATCTTCCTGGAAGGGAGATAATAGCACTTAAAAAGATTTGATAGAAATATCAAGAGTATATGGAATCATCTGCTTAAGAGGTCAAACATGATTCCATTCTAATTGTTGTCACATATTGTAAAGATTGCACATTTTAAGTCAAGAGTGATATAACTGATGAGGACAAACTTCAAGCATCATCCGGGAAAAAACAAAACAAAACAAAACAAAACAAAAAACAACCTACCACAGCTAAGAAATTTGAGTTTTTATCTTCATCTACTCCAAAATGTTAAAGAAGAAAGGGAATTTTGTCTTTTACAACAAACTCCTGAGGTGATCAATGCAAGCTGTTTTGTTGAATGTTCTCTGGCTTCTTCTAAACCATATTTCATGTCTTAAAGAACCTCTACTTGGCTAAATGTAGATTAACCAAATACAATATTTGGTGAGGCGTTCATCAGCAATAATTCTAACAGCACCCTTTTTAAGACCCAGCCTCAACACTCACTGCTCAATACATCCCACTTTCATACCCCCATGTCAGAAGGTTTTGTGGGGGGCTTAAATGTCCCCTTTTCTGCAAATCCATTACTGTCCTCCCATCATGAAATCAAACTACCCTCTCTTTCTCTGAACTTCTTCCTTCTCTTCCTCTCTCCTTCTCTATTTCTCCTTTTTTCCCTTTCTTTCCTTCACCTGAGCCCCTTGACACTGACCACCGCCTCCTGACATACACCCCACTGTATCTTGTGCTAAGCTTGTTTACACAACCACTTATCCAGACATGTAGAGTGAGTTCTTCAGAAGAGGTGATTCTCTCCATTTATTCAAACGATGACTGAGGATAATGCCTTGGCCAAGAAGTGTGCTAGGTGTGGGGGACCCGAAGTAGCTTCCCACCTGCAGCTGAAATCTGAGAAGTGTGCCAAAGCATCTGCTGTGGTAGACCAGTTGGAAAAAGAGTAACGTTTCCTTTCTCTATGCCCAGGGAATAAGCTCATGATAACAAATGAGCAAAATGAATTAACAGTAAAGACTAATGAATGCCTTTTGCAGTGACGTCTCTAAGTTTCCCCCAGAGATAGAAGCAATACCTACAAATAGGAATCCTGTCAACACTGGGAGCAGAGCTTCTCTATATCGCACTCCACCCAGCCTGAGGGGCTTTTCAAATGGATTGTTATGATCGATTCCAGCTGGTGAAAATGGAAAGAAAACGAGGCAGGTTTTTTGTTACCGTCCCTACATTGGCAGAGCAGCCAGTTGGCAGAGTGTAAATTCAAGGTTTCTCTATTTTCCTCTTCCTTCCCATAGGCTATGGAAAGTTCTAAATTTTAAAGGACAACAAGGCTATATTTCGGAGGTGACAGACTGAAATTCTATGCTGTTCTCTCCACTTCAAGCTTGAGTAACTCAATGACAGATTAGAATATAGCTTAAAACAAAACAAAACAAACAAACAAACAAAAAAACAGTTTCGAAGACCTCTGCTGTAGGCCCTGTTTTCCCAGGAAGCACAAGGGAAAAGATTATGGTTGAGGTCAGGAATCACAATTTAATTAAACAGATAGAGCATATTTGCTCAGAGTGCTGTGGTTAGACAATCTGAATGAGCATCGGGCTAGAGGCAGGATTGAAGTGCGGATCTCTGGACTCTGTCTCAAACCTACCAAGTCAGAATCTCCAAAGTTAAGGCTCAGGAGCATGAAATTTCTACAAGCTTCCTGGCTGAATCTAAATTTTAAGAATCCTTTACGTAAGGGTACTGAAAGAATAGTGAAAGTTTCTGAAGAAATTTTCACTTTAAAACATGCTTCTTTTTATCTTTTTGGATTATTTACAGAAGACATTCTTTTTGAAGTCTGAATTCAGGTCATTGTCCTTCTAAGAACTTAGTAAAGGGGGAGGTGTGTATTTAAAATGACTTTGGAGCACTTTCTCTAATATTCGTAGAGCAAATAGGTTAAAAGCAGTGCAATTAGTTGACCATTAAAAAAAAAACTTAAAAAGCCAAGAACTTCACAAATTCTCTCACCAAGTTTATACATTTGAGCTAAAATCCTAGACATGAGCGTAGAGAATGAGTTGTCCACTTACGAAGCCAACAAGTTAGAGCCTTTTTGAACTGTTGAAAATGAATTTAACAGTGAAAATATTTATTGTCTTTTGGATGAAAATATTATTTGGAATTAATTTGTTTGGCTTGGGAGAAATTTGTGAAATGTATAGTGGATTATGTGGCCAGTTCTTTTTAGATTTCTAATATTTCAAATAAAATCTGCAATTCTCTACCTGAGAAGAAAAAATATGCTTAGTGGCAAGTACTCTTGGCCAAGTCACTTTAGATTCCAATAGATTTACTTTACAAGAAATTTTTTTTTTTTCTATAAAGTGTGTGTGCTTGTTCTGATTTCCCCTTGGATTTTTTTTCCCTCTAACAATTCTCTTTGACCAGATTCCAAGCAGATGTAGGAATAACTTTGACTATAATGGAAAATAAAAAAAGGTGAATATAATAACAACCTCATCATTTTGGATAGAGATCTCTTTATAAACAAAATGCTTGAGCTCACTACAAAAGTTTTGCAAAATGTGAAGACACTATTTTGTAGTTTGGAGAGGCAAAGAAAAAGATATTTTGGAAACCTAATGTCTATAGGCCCTTTTGTGAAAGTGTTAAGTTTGATTTCAATGTACAGAGACTCTTTCAAAGGGCTTCAGATATAGTCATTGGATACCATTACCTCATGGGGCCCAGCTGAGCATGTTTCCCCAGGCAGAAGTGGAAAATGTAAGCTTTCATAAAATTTTAATTTGATATTGGACTTTCCCTTCTGGTTCTGTAAGGTAAATCCATCTTTAGTAATGGCAACCACACACACACACACACACATGCACTGACATGTTAAGGATTCTAGAAATAAGATCTTCAGAGTTAATAGACACAGTTAAAATAATGTGGTAGCTATCATTCCATGAGATCTTTTTATTATAAAAGTCACATATAAGAAAAAGCAGCTATTCAAATTGGATTTGGGGAAAAATTTTGATTATGTGACATTTCAGTCACAAAATGTAAGCATTGTCTTGAAGAGGATGTATTCCGAGCTCTTCTAATACCTTAGCATATATTTCGTACTTACAGGTGTAATTATTTCATAGTAGCCTTAAAAACAAATGATGACACTGAGATGTTGAGGGGGCTTATTACAACAAATTAGTCTGGCAGACTGAATAACTGACAGATGGATGGGCAAGCTCTTAAGAACTCCATGGCAGATGATCTCTTCGGTATCACTTGTATCTTTTACAGCACCAACCAGGGTAAATCACGGCTATTTCTAAATAACCACAAACTTGAGTTTATATTGATATAGCACTAAAATATTGTGACATTTCTCTGCTTAAAAACAGGCTCCAGAGGCTACATAATAAAAGACTTTCCCCAATATTACTTTTATTCAACTCTCTTACATTGTTTTTCTCCACCAAATAACAGCTTATATTAAGGGCATCAGTTATTGCCAAATTCTAAAATTAATTACAAGCAAAGTAAGTGATCAAAGGCAATGACAATTTCAAAATGTTTATCCTCCTTGAACTTTCTGAAGCATTGATGTTGATACGTAATTGGAATTAAAGTATAAATAAATTAAATTTTTTTCTTTTCTTTTTAAAATTCTAAATCAGTTTTTTTTCCTGTTTTTCTTTTCTTTTGTTCATTTAAATACTGCTTCATCCATATTTTTGCCAGAAAGAAAAACCAAATTATGCTATATAGAAAATTGTAAAAACCAGTTTGATCCTGAGAGGTAAAAATTTTCTTTCATGCAAAAAAAAAAAAAAAAAAAGATGAGTTTTCCTCCATACTACTAGCAAATGTCTTTTTAAACCCATTGGCTAAAGAACAACAGGCATCAGACTGAGGTTTTCCCAATGCAATGACTTTATTTCTGCTTCCCGGATTTCGTGGATATAGGAGAAAGGTTGGCTATATTACCATCTTTGCAGTTTATTTGTTCAGATTCAATAAATGAAATTCACAGTTATTTCTGGAATCTCCATTACTACACTGGCACCAAACATGGAATAACAAACACATTTTTGTTTGTTTGTCTTATTCAAGAGTTACACACAAGAAAAGTAGGTTTGTGTGACAATACTTCACTACATTAGCTATTATGATCACACAATAGCACCACACATTTTTTTCTTCATGGTTTCTTAGGTAACTTCTTTCTTAAGCTTCAATTAGGACTGGCATCCTTTTAATAGAAAAAGAAATAGCATCTTATCCAAAACTATGAATATGGAAAATATGGATGCCGTCTTTAGCCAGGAACATGCATGACTGTTCCAATGAGGAAAAGAAAAGAACTCTGTTATACAATATTTTAGTTGTTTCTCAAAGAATATCTCCTAAAGAAAAAGTCAGGGTCTCAATTAGAAGTAGTGACAAGATGTACACATTATTAGGTTGAATCACAAAAATAATTGCTGTTTAAAAAAAAAGAAATAATAATACATAACCTAAAACAGTTACATAAATGAAAAATGCATTCATACAAAAAATACACTCTTTACAGGACAAATACAAACAAAACAGTGTACATTAATTACATTAAAGGTATTGTTCATGAGAGACACAAGAAAGGTGAATGGGAAAAAATGCAGAATGTCAATAAAATATGAGAGAAGTCATTATGAACAATTAACACAACCATCCACACTCATAGTCTGGCTAAATAAACAAACTGAAGACCCATTTTCTTATTTCATTAAGATCTGTGTCAGGGACATTTCATGAACCAGCTTTCCTAACATCAATTAGACTATTTCCTTCTGGCATTCTGACTCTTATTCCTTCAGATAGAAGTGATATTAAAAGCTAACCTTTTTATGTGTTAATTAAAAAAATAAAATAAAATAAAATAAAATAAAAGCTAACCTTTGATGATTGCCTAAGTTCTTAATGATTTACATATAAATTATACCCAATCTTCTAAACAACCAATGAGGTGAGTGTCATCATTGCATCCATGTTACTAGTGAAGAAGATGAGGAGAATCACCCAAAGTCACATTCAGTTGGGCATCTGACTCTGGAGCCTGCCTAACCAGTATAATTTAGCTCCCACTGAGATCCTTTGTGTAGTCAGTGGTAAATATTCAATTACACATTATCTTTAGCTGTCCTGCAAAAATAATTAATTTACCCTTCAGTGAGGAAATTGCTATAGCAGTGTTTTTACTTAAAACTATTTTGCTCTAATATATTTTAGATTTCAAGGGAAATGAAAAAAGTCCCTATTCAGAGGTGATTTTTATTTTTAAAGTTTTAAGAAGTAGAAGTATTTGGCAAAAAAAAAGGAAAAATTTATCTATAAGAAAGTAATTAATTAAGGGTGCCTGGGTAGCTCAGTCAGTTAAGCATCTGCCTTTGGCTCATGTCATGATCCCGGAGTCCTGAGATCAAGACCCATGTCCTGTTCCCTGCCCAGTGGGGAGCCTGCTTCTCCCTCTGCCCCTCACCCCACTCTAAGTAAATAAAATCTAAAAAAAAAGAGAGAGACAGAAAGTAATTAATTGGAATATCCAAACCCAAGAGTACTTCTAGTCACCAGAACTGAATTCCTATTAAAATAAAGGATAAATGTAGTAATTATTAATAATATTAAATATATTTTCATAACCAATTCTCACAATGGAGAAAAGAGTGAAGAGTTAGATGCTGAAAATTCAAAGGGGAAGGTAACTTAAAATTATCGTGTAGGGAGTTAAAAGTTAACTAAAAGGGCTGTGAGAATCTGATGAAATTTAATCCCTATTTCTCATCACACAAGCATCTATTGAGCACCTATGATGTGCCAACATAATGCTAGTCAATGAAAAAAAATGAAAAAAATAACTTGCCTGGCATTAAAGAGTTTATATCCTAGAAGACAGATGTAGAAACAACTATACATTGTTTTAGTTGGAACTGAGTATACACTGGGTACAGTAGTTTCTTACAGGTGCATGTACTTATTTCTACAGGTGAAAGATCAAAGTACTGAAAACCCTTTTGAGGAAGTAATGCTGCACTTGAGTGTGTTCCATGGACAGATGGGTGGTAAGAGCATTTCTGGTAGAGGAAGGATCACCAGCAAGGCTTGGACTGAAGATATAACAGTAAATTCAGAAAACTGTAAGTCTGGGTAAGACGAGCGCAGAAAGCCTGTGGATTCAGGGTGGGAATCCCATCAAGAGAGGGAATCCTGAGGTAAGCAAGGGACAAATCATGGAAAAGTCTCTTGTGATGAAGTAAGTCTAATTTATGCTTTTATTCAGGCAGTTGTATCTCCCTGAGTAACAGACAGTCACTTCTCCATCTGTTTCAGCTCCAAACTCTTTCCCTACGTGTAAGGAACTGCTCTTGATTGCAATCTGAGTAAGGTCCTGTAGGCCCTAAGTGTCTCTTGCCTTCCCACCCCCATAAAGCCAGGGTGGAACTTGTGGCCGGCTTAGCGAAGTAGATGCTTGTTCTTAGCTTAGAATTCATTTGCAATGACCCCCCAGTGAAGGACCCAAGTGAAGGCTCTGGTTCCAGTGATGGTCAGCATAACGGTAATGACTTCCTGGCCAGATTTCTATCCATTTTTTGAGAACCTCCTTATCTTCTGCCTGCTTTTTTTTTTTTTTTTAAGATTTTTTTATTTATTTGAGAGAAAGAGAGAGAGAGAGAGAAAACTAGGTGGGGTGCGTGCACAGGGAGAGGAAGAAGCAGACTCCCTGCTGAGCAGGGAGCCCGATATGGGGCTCTAAGCAGGGCTCCATCCCAGGACTTGGAGAACATGACCTGAGCCGAAGGCAGTCCCTTAACAGAATGAGCCACTCAGAAGCCAGATCTGAAATCTGAGAAAAATGGACCCTTCTGATTAGAAAGACCAAGGTGGAAATTACAGAGCTTTCCACCACTATAAAAATACTAAATTAATAATAATGCCATTTCAATAAAAGAATCAGAAATATTAGTGCCACCTTCGAAGATTTAAGTGTACAGAGTTAATGACTAGGCAGACTCATTTGTGTGTGGTGGTGGAAGAATAGTTTTAGAGAATGAAAATAGATTTTTCCAAAGTTTAATTAGAAGACGACTCCTGTTGCAGCTGTCATTCCGTATGCGGTCCAAGTCATTAGAGCTCTGAGTACCTTATATGAAGCAATTGATCTGAATAATGTCATTTTCCTCTATTTCAATAAACAAAATCACTAGAAGCAGTCTGTTTTCTTTCACCAGACAGGAATAGCAATATAATTTTGCCCTTACTGTTTCTGGATTGTGTTAACGCCTTGGCTTGGAACCACATTTTGGTCTGCAGAAATACCATCTCACTAAACATCACATGAGACAATCTAAAGGGTCAACTTTATTAGCCAGATACATTGGTTAGATGCTTGAATGCCAGAGCACTGGAGACAAATATAGCCGACCTTTGAGTGACGTGAGCTTGAACTGTGCAGGTCCACTTACAGTGGATTCTTTCTGACCAATACAGTTCAGTACCCTAAATGTATTTTGTCTTCCTTATGATTTTCTTTTTTCTTTTTTTAAGATTTTTATTTATTTATTTGACAGAGAGAGAGAGAGAGAGAGAGATCACAAGTAGGCAGAGAGGCAGGCAGAGAGAGAGAGGGGGAAGCAGGCTCCCTGCTGAGCAGAGAGCCTGATGCGGGGCTCGATCCCAGGACTCTGAGATCATGACCTGAGCGGAAGGCAGAGGCTTTAATCCACTGAGCCACCCAGGTGCCCCTCCTTATGATTTTCTTAATAACATTTTCTTTTCTCTAGCTTATTTTATTATAAGAATACAGTGTATAATACATCTTTATTTTTATTTTATTTATTTTAAAATATTTTCTTTATTTATTTGACAGAGAGAAAGAGATCACAAGTAGGCAGAGAGGCAGGCAGAGGGAGAGGAGGAAGCAGGCTCCCTGCTGAGCAGAGAGCCCGATGTGGGGCTCGATCCCAGGACACTGAGATCATGACCTGAGCCAAAGGCAGAGGCTTAACCCACTGAGCCACTCAGGTGCCCCTATAATACATCTAACACACAAAATATGTGCTAATCAACTTTATGTTAGGCTTCCAGACTAATAGTAGGCTATCAGGGAGCCAGAAGTTATACATAGATTTTTGACTGCATGGGGTAGGGGGGTAATATGGGGGGTCAGTAGGCCAAACCCCTGCATTGCTCAAGGGTCAACTGTGATCCATATAATGGAAGACCATAGGACTGCAAGACACTGACTTATTAAAAGGTTTAGGGGTATGGTTTTGGGACATTTATCTGACGTGAAGACAATTTTCTGAACCATGTATCCATTGCCACTGGGAGCATGGAGAGTCCCTTTGAATTTGGAGGCCACGCATTACTGCGAATGAGTCCGGTGCTGAGAAGCTGCAAGGTGTGAGTTTGTCCCAGGTCAAGAGAAGGCTCTCCAGACAGTTGAGGTCACAGTGGTCCTGCTGCTTGCCACTCATCAGATTAAATGATGTTTAAAGGAGGTCAGGCAGATCAGTTCGCTACATGCAGTGTGTGGTAAGCCTTAATAAGAGAATTAAACTCCTAGCTTTTCTAAACAAGGGCGTGCTATATTTAATAAATAATTATTATCCTTTTAAGAAATTAGGCCCAAGGGGGACTGAACAACAATGCGACAGTAGCTGCCCATAAACTCAGTGTTATCTGTCTATCCAGAATAACCTGAATTGCCCAGCAGTGCTGATTCAGCACACACGTGATATAAATGGGAATAGGACCAAATAAGTGGCAGTCCTGTGACACTGCTGTCCCTCCCTTCAGTCATACCTATGACCTCACAGAGGCTTTCTCGATGACCAACTGACGGGGAAAAGTATACATACAATCAAATAGTAATTTACATTATATGAACTGTGGGAACCAATTGAGAATGGATACTGCAACAATACAGCTCTGCCTGGGACAGGCCGGGAAGGCAGTTTGATAAGAAGCTAAGGAGAATAAGAATACACATATGTGTTCATAAATCTGCTCAAGATTGCTGGAGACATTATGAGTCTAGTAGTACTTTGTCAGCACTCTGAATAAATATTGCCTTGTAAGATACCTTTTCTAAAAATGCTTTGGAAATGAGCTTTAAATTGATGCGCTTTCAAGCTGCTTATCTCCTGTTACCTTAGTATCATCGAAAGGCTGATGATGTGAAGGCTAACTTGCTAGAAATGGAGAGAGCTTGAGAAGCTAGAAGAAAGGAACTCTAGAGCAGAGTGCTTCTGGGTAGTTGGTAACAGCTGATCCAAGAATGACAGAGGTAGTTTTATATGTTTATTTTTTGATTAGGTAATGAAAGTCTTCTTGTAGAGTCTTGGAGTAACTAGTACTCTAGCGAGTCATAAATATTAAAGTTGAATCAAAATATAAAAAGGTTGTAAGTGACAAGATTTACTACTAGTTTCAGATCAATTTTGGACAACAGAACCTCAGGATGCTTCAGATACAAAAGCTGAACTTCAAATGGAAGGTTACTTGCCATTTATTCACAACGGAAACAATTCATGTTAGTAGTATTATTAAAAAATCATACTTGTAAAAAAGGACACTAAGAAGACTAAGTGTTGACCCTTTCAATTTACATCCAGTGCGTGGGTGTGCATACACACTTGTGTGTGTGTGAAATAAATATATATATGGGGGGCAGTGGGGAAAATATCTTCCTGGTCATTAGTCGATGAGTGCTGTCAGTTCTCATAGATCTTTCAGTGAGATTACTAGGGCTTTCCTCGTAAGCGTTGAAGTTCAGCAAAGCACCATCAGACATATGAAGAAAGCCTCCAATATGAAATACCTCTATAGGTGAAACTAAACCAAGAAAAAAAAAAGAGAAATCAAAGGAAATAAAATTACTGCATGGAGCAGAAGAAATTCACAACACTACAAAAACCTTATCATTTTTAATCTTATTTTGAATGAAATGAGAGAAGATAGTAATTACATAAAGCAAAGAAGGCTTTAGGACAGGAACAACCAAAGGAAACACATGATACATGATGTAGAAAGGTCATACGATAAAAGGTCATACAATAAAAGGAAATCTGTCAGAAAGCTCACAAAATTTTTGAAATGAAAGTCGAAGAGATAAGAGAATTAGACAATTTAACCAGGAGGTGCACTATCTAAGATTTACCCCCCAAATTAGAAAATATGAATGGACTCTATGCACATAAACTTCCGGATTGAAAGGAATCCATGGGTCCCAGTGGGGGTTGAATACATCCTCTCAAGGCATATTTTTGCAGAAATTCAGACTGAAGATGAAAGGAAAGTCTCAAAAGTTTTCAGAGAGAAGAAAAGGTCACATTCTGAAAAGTGAAAATTACAGTTTTATCAACTTTTCCAATTTCAACTCCAGAAGCAACAAGCCAATTGTCTTTTCGAGTATCTTCAAAATTTGGAAGGAACGTTATTTTACATTAGAATTTTATCCAGTCAAAATACCAGTTAAGTGGGTAGGCTGAATCAACACATTTTTATACATGGGAGTTCACAAACAAAACAAAACAAAACACCACAGTATCTCAGGAAGTTATCAGAGGCTGTTGTTCTCCACCAACCTTGTGGAATTAACCAAGAAAGAACAGAACAGGAAATCCAGGAAATAACAAGGGATCTAACACAGGAGGCAGGGGAAGGACGCCCAGGACCACAACAATAATCCCACAGGCCTACGGAGCAAGGGTTGTATTATTACTAAACATACTTTAAAAGACCGTACCTGAGCAGACACAGTGTGACTTTTGTGTTAGTTTTAATCCACACCTTAGGTAAACTTAGTGAACTTTTGAAGAAACCCTAAAATGAAGACTCACTTCATAAATGTTCTAACGCTTGTTGCCAACAAATGCCTGTGATGCAAGATACAAGCGAACTAAACTCATTTTCATCAAACATAACACCTCCGTGTAGGTTGGGAAGGAGGATTAGAGAGCCCTGTTAACTACACAACTGAAACGTGCCATGAAAAAGCCTAAAAATTATCATCTGCCAAATTTACTCAGGTTGGTCTGCAACAATGAGAAAACTAGGTTGAAGCAAGAATGTATGGAATTCCAGGGACAGTATCTCCCAGGAGGAAGTGAACCTAATATGTCTGATTTTATTTGTTAATGTTTTTATAATGCTCTATGTACTTATTTTTTTTAAAGATTTTATTTATTTGACAGAGAGATCACAAGTAGGCAGAGAGGCAGGCAGAGAGAGAGGAGAAAGCAGGCTCCCTGCCAAGCAGAGAGCCCGATGCGGGGCTCGATCTCAGGATCCTGAGATCATGACCTGAGCTGAAGGCAGAGGCTTAACCCACTGAGCCACCCAGGTGCCCCTAATGCTCTATGTACTTAAAAAATATTAACTCATGAAATTTTCACAACAATTCTCTGAGGGGGGTATTATCACTATTATTACTAATACATTATCATCACCATCATCCTTACTTTACAGATGAGGAGACTAAGGCAAAGATAAATAACTGTTCAAGGTCTCAGCTCATAAGTGGCAGAAAATTATTCAAACCCAAGCAAGTCTGGCTTTTAACTGGCACACTGCATTGCCCTTACTCAACTGGTGTTAAAAAAAAAATCTTCAAAATGGTTTTATAATTCTGTTTAAGATTTTAGAAAATAGCGGAATAGTTGTATATGTATGTAATATAATACATATAGTTTTTATATATATGGCAAAAAAATGCACTACAGTGGAGGAATTAAAATAATTTTGCACTGTTTCAGCAGCAAACAATATTTCTATTGCACCAGAATGTATGCAGTAAATATTTATTTAATCAAAGTTAGTGCATACATTAGGGTTTATTGAAGGGAATCAGGGCTGTAGGTGGGGTTAAGAGGAGGCCAAAGCAAATATGCTAAATCTTTATCTAATAATTGCTGTTTAAAATTGGTAAGTCAAACAAAAATAATCCAAGCAAGAAAATTAATGTTAGCATTAAAAAAATCCGTAATAGTTTTGAAAGTATGGCCTCTTGGGAGTGGGACTTACACTTAGGGAGTGGATGGATTGGGACATTGCTGTCTTATCAGTTTTGTGGTGATTTTGACCATTTAAAAGTATCATTACTATATTTTAAATGTATTATTTTAAAAACGATTTTAAGGGGCGCCTGGGTGGCTCAGTGGGTTAAGCCTCTGCCTTTGGCTCGGGTCATGATCTCAGGGTCCTGGGATCGAGCCCCGCATCGGGCTCTCTGCTCAGCAGGGAGCCTGCTTCCCCCTCTCTCTCTGCCTGCCTCTCCGCCTGCTTGTGATCTCTCTCTCTGTCAAATAAATAAATAAAATCTTTTAAAAAAAATAAAAATAAATAAAAACATAAAAATGATTTTAAATTATAGATGTGTATGTGTGAGTTAGCTATATATTTTAGTGGACACCTTTCATAGTAATTTCAGTTATTTGACAGAGTTTAGTCAAACAAGGCTAAAACTGATCTACTCAGAGAAAATTATTTCCCTTTGCAGAAGTCCAGTCAATTGTTCATAAACCTAGCTCTCGGGTGCACCCGATAGCCCAACCATGGCTGAAATAGGTGTGTCCAACACACATGCCCACAAATTTCAACTCCTATTAGAGTTTTATGTCTTTTATATCCTCATGTATTGCCTTCTCTTTTAAAACGTTGATGGTCTTCAGGAATGTGACAATATAAATCCCTCAGTCTAAGAAAATTTATTAAACCCCCTCCCTCCCAACATACACCTTTTAACAGCAAGAGGTAGAAGCAAGATAAGCAAATAAGAAACACTGAAAAGTGCTAAAAAGAAGGAAAGAGCTTGAAAGAACAATGGCAATAACAACACTGTAGCCCTACCTCAAGTTTCTAGAAGGAATTCTCTCTTCTAGACTAGGCCCAGAAGCCCATATCACATGACTGAAAGAAATTTCTGGGTCTCATTTTCCTCATATGTAAAAGGAGAGAGTTTGAAGAGATGATTTGTAAGTTCTCCTTGGGCTTTAACTTTTTTCACTATGAAATATTCCTACACTTATCTGACATCATCAGTTCCATTATCTTACTTGATTTTCAGACAACCCTTCGTAGTGCAGTTGGGGCTGGTGCACTAGCAGTAGACTTAGGCTCACAATGGTCAAGTAGTCTGGGCAAGCTCAAACAACTAGTAAGCTGCAAAAGCAAAATCCTAACACATCTTTTTTTATTCTTTTTAGCGTATATCTAAGGTTCTCCACCATGTTTCTTTTTAAAAAAGATTTTATTAACTTATTTTGAGAGAGAGAGAGAGAGAGCAAGCAAGCCTGCACAAGCAGGGGGAGTGGTAGCCAGAGGGGGAAGCAGGCTCCCTGATGAGCAGGAAGCCCGATGCAGGGCTTGATCCCAGGACCCTGGGATCATAGCACCTGAACTGAAAGCAGACGCTTAACCAACTGAGCCACCCAGGCTCCCCTCTTGACCATGTTTCTGTTTACATAGCTCTGCTAATCAAAAAACTCAACACTATCCAAGTGGTGCATATGCCTTTTGTGTTTATTTGTTCATTTACTCATTCAGTAATTACTTATTAAATACCTACTATATCTAAAGCCCCATGGACTTTGAAAATGTCAATCTGTCATTAGAGAGGCGATGCCAGAGCCACATCATGACACCTTAGGCTACCTCTCTCCCTCTTAGCAGAGTCACATAAGGCTGAGCAAAGTCTTTCCTTCATTTTTATAGCAGCTAGCATGATTCAGACATTCTCATCATTGTCTTAATTTCACGTATTGAACTTCCACATATGCAATTCCAATGAAGGGTTTAAGTCCCCATCCTCCAGGAATCAGTAATCAAAGAAGGTAGATTGGATTGCTTTAAGAAAAATCAAGATAGAGACAGACACACATTATACTGACAGTGGAAAACATCCTGTGTTTGTAGTCCGGAAGCAATGAAACCAAATTGAGCAAGCATTGTAGATGGCCATTTTTATTTATATCATGTCTCCCAGCGTCCTTAAAATGTGATTGTTTTCAGATGCTCACAAAATGAGAAGGAAGAGTTAAGAATGATTTCCAGATTTCTGGTTTGGGAGACTGAAAAAGATGATAGTCACACTCAAATGTAAATGATAAGAGCAGTTAGAAGTAAAAGGAGATAGCGAATTTCATTTTAGATACGTGCCTTTGAGATGTGCAAGAGAAGAGTTCCAGAAAGCAGGTATGTATATGTATATATATATATATATATATATATATATATATATATATATATACACACACACACGCACGAAAGTGCAGGTCTTCTTCCAGAGGCTGGGCTAGAGATAAAAACTCAGGAGTCATCATCATAGAAGGAATGGTTAAAACTTCAGAACCCTACAGGAAATGTGTAGCGAGCAAGAAGTGCGCAGAGCAAAGGACAGAATCTCAAACAGCTCCGATTACTAGAAACACTATTAAAAAAAATGTTAGAGGAAACAGAGAGCTTCAGAATATAAATGGGAAAAATTCACAAAGAAAGGGAAGGGAAAACTAGGAGAGAATGTCACAGAAACTAAGAGAAACATTTAATAAAAGGGGTGGTTCAACATTGTCAAAAGTCACAAGTCAAGTAAGGCAAATACTAAAAAGCTTCAATATATCAGGAAATACAAAGGTCACTGCTGATTTATTGTCACAGCAGTTTTAGGGAAGCAGAGGGATTAGAGGCCATCTTCTGGTGGGTGGGTCATGGGTGCCATGGTGAACAGGAAATGAAGATTGGAGGCAGCCAGGATGCTGCTCTAATTTTTCTACAAAGAACATGTAGCCACTTTCGTGTCATCAAATCAAGAAATGACTCAAGTAATTTGGCTAAAAAAGAAAATTAGGAAATAAAAGAGACTACTAGCTGGAGGGGGCTGTGCAGAGTTGAAGGTCATCTGTTGTGTATATCCTAAGTGTTTAGGAAGAGAGAGGAAAGTTGAACCACAATAGAGAAACCATTGTTTTGAGAAAGCATGTAACACTTGATTTTTTTTCTCACATGTGAGATAACTGTACCTGTAAAAGCTACGAAGAGATCATGTTTGAATCAGATCTTAGCCTATAAAAGCCCTTAAACTTAAAATGAATTTCCCGGTTGAGAGCATACTGCTAATGCTAAAGAGAGGTGGACATTTCCATAAGCATTTAGGACAAAGTAGGGCCGACCCTGAGAGGTAGTCCAGTACGGTGGCGAGCTGGCAGAGCTCTTGCTGACCTGCCGATGGTTAGAAGGCAGGAGATGGGGGTTCAGGAAAGGTCTGTTGGGTCCAGGGCCCTCTCCTCCTCTCCTCCTCTCTGTGCTCTTTCTTTGATGATGCTTATGTGAGCAGTGCGAACTGAGTCATGTGAATTAAATTTCCTAACCTCAGAATAAGACAAATTTTGAAAAACAAAATGTTTACAATCCATCCACAGAATAATGTTTGAAAATTGTTTTTATTCATGTCTTTCTTCAAATGGCATAACGATTCTTCTTCTCAAATATAAGAACTAGAAGACATTATCTTAGATCTATGTGCTAAAGGAAAACCAATAGGAGGGCAATGGAATGTCTTGTAAAGGACTAAATGCAAAACATCTGTTCTAATGAGAAAAAAGTCTCATTTTAATAATTAACTTGGAATAAAGCTCCCAATAGGAAACAGAGATACAAAAATTTTATCTATAAAACAGAGCATAACACCACATTTAGTGCCCACATCAGGTATAGCTTCTCAGATTTCATTTGTAAATCTTTCAGATACATTTTCCTATCTTTCCCTCACACACAATACGTCTAAATAGAATTCCAACATCTGTTTTGTATGAGAAATGAATCAAATATTTCCATCGAAACAGAAGACATCAGCACTTATTTCTTCGTATTCCATTTTTAAAACAAGATTTTCTAGAGAAAAGAAAACACTTTAAACTCTCTTGTTATACTTGAAATCAAAACTGCCTCCCGTTGCCTGCTGGCTGAACAGGTCTAGATACAGTACATTACAACCTCTTTGGGACTGTGACTTCAGTGACAGTCGCCCTGAATTTTTGCTATAGGTTCTTGAGCTGAGAGTCAGAATTTCCTGGGCTGAGCTGCCTAGGTAGCAAGGTTCTGTGGTTCTTGGAGGGGTTAAAGTTGGAGCCACTGATGCATATATTTTAGGGAGGATTCATAAAAACACGACAGTGGAGCCTGGGTCAATCCATTACTGGGAATGAGCAGTGACCAATAGAAAGGGAAGAAGAAGATCCAAGAAGGCTGAGGTAAGCATTCTGAAGCCCTGGCAAAGTGGAAACAATAGATCAAAAGGTGTTCACTGTGACTGGTCAGAGTAGGTTTTATTTTTTCTCATAGGAGGCTTGACAGCACACAATAAAAACAAACCGTTTTAGTCACAGGGTTTTTTTGTTTTGTTTTGTTTTGTTTTGTTTTGTTTTGTTTTGTTTTGTTTTGTTTTGTTTTGTTTTGTTTTCCCCCCTTAACTGAGTTTGAGCAAACTTCAGACCCAGACACAGGACTCAACGGTATATTCCTGGACAGCAAGGTAAACTCTTTTTGCACTTTTAAAAAACTAGAGTTACGAATTCAAAATTCTGATTCATCAGAGGCAGGGTTACAGCTTAATAACTAAAGTAAATCCCGATTCTGAAGAAAAGAATGTTTTAATGTGTCTCGATTGGAAGATGACCAGAGCAGAATTCTGCGATTGTAAAAAATTCAACAGCTTGCAGAAACAGCTCTGCACTTGTCATTTCCCTCAATTTAGTGGCACAGTGGAAAGATCAGCATTTCATAAATGATGCTTGTTTTATTTTCTCCTGAAGAATCAGTAAAATGTATTCTGTTTTTGTTGTCAAGCAATTGAATTAAATGTACGTTGGTCAGAATGTTAATGTTTTATTTTTCCTGTGAGAATAGTTTGTTGTACCCATAACCTTGTCGATATTCAATGGGAGGGCTTTCTATCCTTGAGATGGTCATATACCAATAAGTATTAACCTGTTCTTTGTTAGCAACCATCCTGAAAATTAGGAGGTCTATCTGTCCCTAAACATGTTCTTTGCTTTGTTGTGTTTCTTATCAACCACAGTAATGCCATAGGTGAATATGTTACTTGCCTGATTGTGATATAGAGTTTATAATCCAAATTCCTTCGTTGAACAACTTGATTTTGCACTTATAAAATGAGAAGCCTTCCCCCACACCCCAATATAAAACTTACCCGAGAAGTAGAGCAACTGAGCAAGAGATTAATCACACAGTTTTCTTCATATCTTAAAGCCTTCCTTCACAACAAACTGCTAAAGTGTTCTTTGATCTGTTTCTTTGGTTCAAGGGCCAACGAGCCTGGGAAATCTCATCCAGATGTTCTACTCATTTAGGAGTAAAAGTAAAAGCATATGCTTACTTCTTAGAAACAACACAGACTCTCAATTTGAGTTATTAAAAGATTGCTTTTTTTTATTCGACCATGGGTTCAGTTAACTTTCTTGTATTCAATAGCCCGAGATGGAAAAGCACTTAGAGCTCCTCAAATTTGCTTTTCATTTCTCAGTTTTCAGTGTGGTTGGGTTAAAACCAGAAAGCTAGAAGTTAGTGAGCTAGTTTCAGCGTTTGCAAAATGCTTTGTGTATAATGCCTACTAAATATATGTGTACTAATGGATATCTGCGTATAAGTTGCTCACATGTGTTTACCTTAAGAAACAATGTTTACTGGTTATTTTGGTACACCTCATTTTCTAAAGGTCAAGATATTCAAACATCTAACAGTTATATCCCCCATCCCAGGTACTATAATGGCAACCACAATCTGTTTCATCATCTGGGTGCTATTCATAACAGATACTGTATGGACTCGAAGTGTGAGACAGGTCTATGACATAAGTGATCCAGAGGATTGGGCTGTGCATGACTTTGACTGTCCCAGGGAATGCTTCTGTCCCCCTAGTTTCCCTACCGCTTTATACTGTGAAAATCGAGGTCTCAAAGAAATCCCTCCTATTCCTTCAAGGATCTGGTATCTTTATCTTGAGAACAACTTGATAGAGACCATTCCTGAGAAGCCATTCGAGAATGCCACCCAGCTGAGATGGATAAATCTAAACAAGAACAAAATAACCAACTATGGAATTGAAAAAGGAGCCCTGAGCCAACTGAAGAAGCTGCTTTTCTTATTTCTGGAAGATAATGAGCTGGAGGAGGTACCTTCTCCATTGCCAAGAAGTTTAGAGCAATTACAATTGGCCAGAAACAAGGTGTCCAGGATTCCTCAGGGGACCTTCAGCAATCTGGAGAACCTGACCCTTCTTGACCTACAGCACAATAAACTACTAGACAATGCCTTTCAGAGAGACACCTTCAAGGGACTCAAGAACCTAATGCAGCTGAATATGGCCAAGAATGCCCTAAGGAATATGCCACCAAGATTACCAGCCAATACAATGCAACTGTTTCTGGACAACAATTCCATTGAAGGAATACCAGAAAATTACTTTAACGTGATTCCTAAAGTGGCCTTCCTGCGACTAAACCACAACAAACTATCAGATGCAGGGCTCCCTTCAAGTGGTTTTGATGTATCCTCAATTCTAGATCTTCAACTGTCTCACAATCAACTCACAAAGGTCCCCCGAATCAGTGCTCATTTGCAGCACCTTCATCTTGATCATAACAAAATTAAAAGTAAGTAATCACCAGGGTGTGTCTTTGACTGGAATGCTCATGGTCATTAAATCTAGTCTACATTTTCTTTAAGAATAGCAACTGTTGAGCTTCCCCCAACTAATGTGTCCTTAGATTTCTTTTTTCAACTTTCACTATTTTGTCTTTGTCTATTCATTCTCACACAATCTTAATGAACCAAGAAGTTCAAGTCTTCAAATTGCAAATTGAAAAGTGGACTTATTATCTACAAAGCGTAATTATTCATTGGAGAAACCAAATGTATTTTCTTTTACTCCTAGGAGATTCCAATATTTCTGCCTCACTGGGTAGATTTACTTAGGAAAATGTACCAAGCCCAAACAACCTCATGCATAGTAATGAGAGGAGTATGATTTAGGAGGTATCAGAAAGGGATCTCAGTCCTAAAATCTGCAGGTGCCTGAAAGCACCGTAATTAAAATATCTGCTCTAGATTAGAGGGTTTCTCAAACTTCCAAGTGTGCAGATCGGTGACCCCAACCCAGAGTTCCTGATTGAGTAAGTCTGGATGAGACTTCCGTCTCTTATTTCTAACAAGTTCCCAGGTGGTGCTGAGACTGCTTCTCTGGGGACAAAGCATTGGGAACCAACACTGTAGCTCAACAACTTATTCAATTGAAATGGAAACAAGTGCTTCTGGAAGTTGGTAACTTCTTAGGACTAATGGAAATCAACAAGGTAGAATGATTGCTCCTTTCCTGAAAATAGCTTTTGATAAGGGAGAGAGAGAGATGAGTACAAAGTGCCTCAGAGGCACAGGTACCATCAAGGGAAGAGTTGGTTATAGAAGGAAGAGGCTGGAGATGTTAAATTAAAACACGGCATCTTCAGAGTCCCACTTGAGACCAGACTGACCCTGCTGCAGAAGTGGACAGTATCCTGGTCTCGCCACAAGGGCACTGGAACCAGCCTGAAACCTATCTTCAACCCTGGCACAAGCCGTGTAGGAAGATAATCTTAGGAGACTCCTGCACAGCCTTAGAAAATACATTCCTAAAGTGAGAAGCAGTCAGATAGTTTGTAGAAAAGTGGCACAGATAATTGTCAGAAGGTGGTACTGCTTGATTATTATTCATTAGCTTCCTTTAAGCAAATAATCACACAGATATCCTATTTATAAGAATAGACTATTTTTCCACTGGGTACTGCTCAGTTATTCAAGATCTTTCTTCCTTCCTTTCTTTCTTTCTTTCTTTCTTTCTTTCTTTCTTTCTTTCTTTCTTTCTTTCTTTCTTTCTTTCTTTCTTTCTTTCTTTCTTTCCTTCCTTCCTTCCTTCCTTCCTTCCTTCCTTCCTTCCTTCCTTCCTTCCTTCCTTCCTTCCTTCCTTCTTTCTTTCTTTCTTTCTTTCTTTCTTTCTTTCTTTCTTTCTTTCTTTCTTTCTTTCTTTCTTTTTCTTTCTTCTTTCTTTCTTTTTTACCAGCATACTTGAGCATATAATCCAGGAATTAACAAAGAGGCTGCTGTCACATTTTTCCATGGTGATGAGACACACTGTTTAACCTTGTAGTCAAGAGCAAAAGAGGCAACAGAAAAAAAAAAAAATGTTAATAGCCAAATCTGTTTCACTGACCCAGATAGTACAGCAGTCAATATTGACCTAAATATATGCTTTTTTTTTTTCCTCTGATGAAAGTTCTGTGCTTCTACAGGTGCATTCCTTATCTGGCAACAGAAGTCCCATAGACATTTGATATGGGAAGTAAATTAAAGGGACTCCACATAGATCCCTGTTTTTGAATTGGGGATTCCCCTTAGAAGTTGAGAAAAAGGGTCTTTAGGAGTGAGATAGCAAAATTCAACACGCAGTTGGACATATACACCAGGCACTTACATAGTTACACAAAGTTATAAAAAAAAAAAAAAAAAGAGTAGGACTCTGTTGTTCCTCCACTCACGTTTTTAGAAGTTTTATAGTATTTTCTCACATATTTCTGTTCTTCAGTTGTTCTCATACGTTAGTATGTATCAGGATCATCTGGAAGGCTTATAAAATATAGCTTGCCAGTCCCAACTTCACATTTTCTGACTCAGTGGGTCTAACAATTTAGTTCCCAGGAGGTATTGATGCTGCTGATCCAAGGACCACACTTTGAAAATCCCAAATTAATCTTCACAAGAATCTTGGTTGGTAAATTACTAAGAATTTCTGAAGAAAGAAACTGAGGGTCAGCTAAGTGAGGATACTTGCCCAAGAACAAAGAATAAATATAATACAATACCTGAGATCAGGCCTTCTCATTTTAAGTGTTGTTTCCTACTCATACAGTATAATCCCAGCACATTTTTCTTCAATTTCCAGAACACAAGACTTTAGAAAAATTTCTGTCAACCCAGGTAAGAATAATTTTAACAGCAACAACAAAGAGAGATTTATTTGTTTCTTAATGTAGATATCAGGCATGGTCATTTCTAGATTCCCAAAAAATAAGTGTAAAATAAGAATTTCCCTGGCTAGAATTATTGGCTCGCCTGTATATCACACTTTGTCATAATAACTGTTAAAGTACTTATTTCTTCTGGCTGCATAGTCTACTCTAGTTTTAATAAAGTGATTTCCAAGAAACATATCTTTTCTATGAAGAGTTCTTAGAATTTACAGGATGGTGACCTTTTCTTATGAAAAAGATGGGAATATTTAGTTCTTCTGAATAATTTAAAGGGCTTTAAATTTGGCAAAAAAAATGTTATCTATTCAAATAAGTTACTTTGTGGTGTTCTCTGAGAAATATAATAATTAATTCATGAAAATATAACCACATTTAGAACACCTGCTTCTCACATTACATTTATGCAGACATGCATTGGTTATGGGGCATAAGGGTAATAAGGATGGTAGAGTATCAAAGGGACATAGTCTTTCCAGGGAGCAAGGGACCCTATGTAGTAGAAAAAGGACAAGCCTGGGACTCAGCTCTGCCGTTTACTTGCTAAAATACCTTGTGTGCATTACCTTACCTGTCTGAACCCCTTGTAATGCCCAGGTAGGGAGGATAATCATATTGCCTGATAAAAGCTGTGTGATGATAAGGTAATAATGCATGTGAAAGATAACTATACACACAAACTGCTATATATTACAAGTCATATTTTTAGCAAGTTGAATTCACAAAATGGCATAAGATCAGAGCATAGCAACCTCACTCAAAGGAAGGCCATTGCCAAAGTTAGGTGCGTCTCATCTTCTAAGGGAGGAGCTCTTTCTCAAAATAGTTTCAAATGAGACTGAAAAGCAATATACAGATTCATGGTTGAAATCAGCTGCTAGGCACACTTGTCTGAATTTTGCTATTTTAACAGATTTTCTCACCTGAATACTCCTAAATTTCAGTATAGTCGTTGATGCCAAGGGCTCTGATTCAGGGCAGGTGCATGATTTCTCACATCCTAACCATCTGAAAAGGCTGATGGGATATTTCCTGGCTTGGATCTTTGTAATTCAATTCTTGGCAAATATATCCTTTCTATTTAAATACACTTAAATATAAAGATTCACTGTTCTTTTCTGTATTATATATGTAAACTTACGTTAAATGTACTTTTTAAAAAACTCATCATACACTATTAGTTGGAAATTTTGAATTTTAAGGTATTTTTAAGCACTTTCTCTAATAATAGACTGATCTTCCACCTGCATATTCATTCATCCATCCATCCATCTACCCATGCACCTAACCGTTCCTTCTATGAACCTTTGTCTCCACTTGTAATGCCGTAAATACTACCCATCTCATTTTATAGTAGTCTAAGCATGCCTTATCTCACCTGAAATCTTAGAAAACAAATGATGTATTCTTTTACTTCCATCACAGCTTTCATTTTTCTTAAGATTTTATTTATTTATTTGAGAGAGAGAGAGAGAGCACACATTAGCAGGGGCGGAGCGGGGTGGGGGGGCGCAGAGGGAGAAGGAGAAGCAGACTTCTACCTGAACAAGGAGCCCGATGTGGGGTCCATCCCAGGACCCTGAGATCATGACCTGAGCTGATGTCAAATGCTTAACCTACTGAACCACCCAGGCGCCCCTCCATCACAGCTTTTAACAATATGTCCTTTCTCGTGCTCTGTGCAAACTATAACTGAACGTGGAGTGAAAGGACTATATATATGTTGCACATTTTTTTAGGGTTACTTTTATAAGACACATATACCTCCAACTTGACAAAAGGCTCGTATCTCTGGCACTTTCACAGGTCAGGCTGCCAGGCCCTCTACAAGGCTGTGCCGTGGCTTCTTGGTCTTCTCACACCTGGTCTCTTCTGTTCTAATTCATTGGTTCATGCCATCTTTGTCTCCATAGATGTGAACGTCTCTGTAATATGTCCTCCCATACTGCCTGCAGAACAAGACTCCTTTGGTTATGGACCTCATCTTCGCTACCTCCGTCTGGACGGAAATGAAATCAAACCACCAATTCCAATGGATTTAATGAACTGCTTCAGGCTCCTTCAGGCTGTCATCATTTAAACACATCTTCAGCATCTAAAATCTGTTTAATGAGCTAATATCTCTGAAATTAAATTTGATTACCATTCATAACTTTAAGACAAAAGTCACATTTCCAATTACTCTCGGCCACCATTTTTGTTTGTATAGCTTATGTTTTCTATTCAAAGATGCTTTCACCATTGATATTTAGCACAGTTGGCTTTTCTTTAATTAATAAAACAGACACAGAGTTCAGATAGTTTATCAACTCAAAGATAGTTCTTTTTTGTCTCTTTCACAGCTTACTAATATCAAATGATGCAACTGCATTGTTATGCCATATAAAAGACATATTGGCTTGGGTATGTTCAAAATTGCTTATGCAGATATTATATTGTTAGTAAAAATACAGTAATCTAACAGGAAATAAGGGCATCTGAAAAAATGGAAAAAATGAGATATTTCTTCATTATAATTAATTTCATATTGCTGAGTAGCATTAGCAAGTGTAAGTGTGGTATTTAGCTCAAGAACGGACATGAAATGTATTAAATACTTCATGAAAGGAGACTTTACATCATTTAATAACAACAGAAAAACAGTAATGTTCAGTATACTACTATTTTTTATAGCTGCTGTTCTTTATGTAGTACAGTGTACTCTATCAATTAAACGAGTCCTAAGTTTTACATTTATTTTAACACATTTCTCACAGAATCTTAGTGCTTTGGCTTTTGAAATCCACTTGAATTGCAAATTGTTCAGCTCTTATGTTTGCCAGTGGTTTTGGATTTTTTAAATAAAAAGAGTGAATGCTTTCTAACAAAATAGTAGTAAAATATTTATTTCAGGGGAATTATTTACAAGTTTTATTAAGAACATATTTTAATAAAAAGTATTAAAATCACAATCATTTCCATTTTTCACCATGAATATATGCAAATATGTTTTCTCCTACCTTTGTTTTTCCTTCTTTTCTGATAAACATAAGAAAAAATTTATACTATGGGGCGCCTGGGTGGCTCATGGAGTTAAAGCCTCTGCCTTCGGCTCAGGTCATGATCTCAGGTTCCTGGGATCCAGCCTCCTCGCATCAGGCTCTCTGCTCAGCAGGTTAGCCTGCTTCCCCCTCTCTCTCTGTCTACTTGTGATCTCTCTCCTCTCTGTCAAATAAATAAATAAAATCTTTAAAAAAAAAGAAAAGAAAAAATTTATCCTCTAATCACTTAACATAATACATCTATTTCTCATGAGTTAAAAAGAAATAAGCCAGGATTTCATTTAGTAACAAAGTATAGTTTACTTTAGACTTCTAATTTCTAGGGCATATCTATAAACAATAAATATTCCATAGAGATTAATACATGAACTTATACATTTTCCAAACAGTATTCTGAAATATCCTATAAAATTTGATGTATTTCCCTAGAAAAATGATCATATATGTTTGTGAAAAACCAGATTAAGGAAAATCTAACACGATGATTTACACCAAGACTTCTCAGAAACATAATGTTATTTTATAAGGTGCATTCTTAAGAAAAGAGCATAATGTACAGTTTTGCCTACTTATTTTCACACAAAAACTTATTTGGGGAAAGGAAGGAAGAACCAATTAACATACTTTGAACAAAGTTTTAAAAATGTTGGCTAAAGGTAAGAAATGAAATTAATGGACATTAAGAAAAGAATATTTTTTAAAAGACTGCAAAGCACATAAAGAAAATTATTAAATTATGTAATAAAAATACAAGTAATCAGATATCATTAGGCCAGGGAATAAGAATATGTTGAGAGAAATATAAGAACTTTAAATATTTGAAAATTTGCCATGTGAAAAGGGGATAAAATGTATTCCAGGAGCTCCAAAATGAAGAGTGGAACATATGGGTGAAATGTATATGGAGCAATATTTTAACTCTAGCTAAGGAAGAATTTTCTAATAGTTGTTCAGAATCATCCAACAAGGAAAGCAGTTTTCTAGAGATAGAGTTACTCACCACTGGGACTGTTAAGAGAATGAGTAATGGTTCAAGAGAAAGACTATAAAAGTAGTTCCTGATCTTGAAACAAATTTGTAAAATGTTCCTCTATGACTTTTTCAATTCTAAAAATTCCCTCTCTTCCCCTTCCCACCTTGCATCTCTCCCTCCCTCCCTCCCCACTCTCCCTCCCTCTCTCTCTCTCATCCACCCTTTCTTCCTTCCTTCTTCTTTCCTTCCTGTCTTTTTTATTTATTTATTTCAGAAAATACACATTGAGTAACATATATATACGAGACTACACTACACACCGGGCGTATAATAGTTTATACTACAGTGGATAAGACACCAATTAGGTGAATAACCATGAAAATATATAAAACTTTATCTGTGATAAATGCTATTAACAGACAGTTACAAGGTAGAAAAGATTTGCCAATACTGATTTGTTACAAAGGTTCTCTAAAGAAGTAATGATTAAGGAAACATATAAAGGATGAGAAGTATTTATCACTGGTGGGAGGGAAGAATATTTCAGGCAGAATTTAGACACTAGTTTCCAGGAACAATTTAAAAGTTCCTGAAGAGTTTTTGGGGCATCTGGGTGGCTCAGTGGGTTAAGCCTCTGCCTTCAGCTCAGGTCATGATCTCGGGGTCCTGGGATTGAGCCCCGCATCGGGCTCTCTGCTCAGCAGGGAGCCTACTTCCCCCTCTCTCTCTGCCTGCCTCTGCCTACTTGTGATCTCTCTGTCTCTGTCAAATAAATTTAAAAAAAAAAATTTTTTTTTTTGAAGTTCCTGAAGAGTTTTAAGTCAGAAGGGAATCTGTTCATTGAGGGTTAATATTGTGGAGTGGTAAAGAACATTAACACTGAAGCTAAAATTACTGAGTTCAAACCCCAGCTTTCTGGCTATGTGGTCCTGGGAAGAATCTTTAAATTCTCTGTGCCTCAGTCTCTTCTTATTTAGGAAATGGGGACAAGTAATAGCACCTACTTTATGGTGAGAGTTAAATGAAGTAAGATATGTAAAGTGTCTTAAAGAGTGTCAAACACATGGTAAGTGCTAAATAAATGTTTGTTATTGTGTATTGTAAGCAATATATACTTACATAGATCTAGACATACATACATATATGTGCAAGCTTCTTTGTGTAGTGAGTAAAACTGTTTGGAGGGAATTAAGATTAGATAGCAATAGATCAGTTAGGATTGTAATCTTACAGCACAAATTAGAAAAACAGAAGTAGCTTAGAGTATAATGGCACTGATGGGGTTGCTAGAAATGGAAAGACATGGACAAACGTGAGAGAATTTAGTTGTAATGTCAGGATTTGGTGGTTGATTGAGAGATGGGAGCAAGAGCAAGGAGGTGGTAAGGTTTTTGCTTGCAAAAGTGGATACACGGCAATGTGTTTTCTAAGAGGACATGCTTAGAAGATCATGAGTTTGATTTTAGATGTGGTTAGTTTGAAATTATTTTGATTCGTCCAAGAGAAGTCATGTAAGTTGTTGAATGAGGACTAATGTTAAAAGAAGGGGTCTGGACAGGCACATAAATATATAGGTGAAATTTTCTAGATCTTGTTAATAGTTCCGAAAATTTTGGGAGAATTCTGTATTTAAATATTCGTATTGGTATGAGGGAAGACTGAGTCAAGGGCAGGGGACAGATTGAGAAAATGCAAGCATAATTCTAAATATTGACCAATGAAGCTAGGAAGAATAGAGTAAGCTTTCTATCAGAAATTCTTTTTTTTTTTTAATATAGGCACAAAGTTACTATAGAGTCTTTAAAATTTACAAATAATCTGCTGTTCTCTTTCTTAATGTATACATTGTGACTATTACCAATAATTTTTAAAAATCAAGAAAAAAACTAGGCTATAAGCTTAAGCCATTTTTGAAGTTATGGGATTATCATAATGTTCAATCTCTCATTTTATGGCCCTAACTAAAACAAAACAGAACAAAACACTTTTATCTATGATCTCACCATGTAAATATGATGAATTTCATTCATAAACAAGTAAAAAAGGAGCAAAAATAAGAGAAGGCAGTATCCAATGATCATGAGCAGTATATTTGCAAATGATAATGTTAAAAAAATGGGCCTTTGGTGGTAAGAACCCTGTAACAGATTATTTTATTTGCTTTCTCTAAATTCTCTTTTAAAAAACAAAACAAAGCAGGGTGCCTGGGTGGCTCAGTCGTTAAGCATCTGCCTTTGGCTCATGATCCCAGGGTTCTGGGATGGAGCCTGATGTAGGGATCCCTGCTCAGCGGGAAGCCTGCTTCTCCTCTCACTCCCCCTGCTTGTGTTCCCCCTCTCACTCTCTCTCTCTGTCAAATAAATAAAATCTTTAAAAATAAAAAAATTTTAAAAATTAAAAACAATTAGAAACAAAATAAAACAAAACAAAAAACCTAGACAGAAGAACTACGTGTGGGGAGACAATTCCCAGATGACACCTTTTATAAACTTGGTGTCAAAGATTCCAATGAATCCTCCACCCCACAAAATGATTGAATGTAAATGTGTGTATTGATAAATAGATCGATGTATGGATTGAGATATCTAAAATTTTCAGTGTTCTAAGAACCTACATTGGCCAGGAAAAGTGTAAATTTTATTGGTTAAAGTTAGAATAATATGTCATATAGAAAGAATGAATTTTTTCAACGTTAACCACAATATATTGGTGAGGAATATAGAACTGTTAAACTAATACAAGGGAAAAATAGAGTGGTAAAGAGTATTTTCTGAGTCTAAAGGAGGGCAAGAAGAGAAATTTAAAAAAAAAAAAGGACAAGTGGAATGTATATAATAAAATAGTGCATTTGAATCCACATATACGCATAATTACACGGTACAAGGGTTAAGAACTTGTGCTTTAGAGAGAAAAGATCAAGTTTCAAATCCAACTTGTGGCATTTACTTTGCCATTTCCTTGATCTCTGGCAAATGTTTGAACATTTCTAAGGATTGGATCCTCATTTACAAAATGGGGAACAGTATCAATTATCTTTCACAGTTGCTGCGAGGGTAAGAGAACAGATGTCCAGTTCTTATCACCTGACACATAGAAAGTCTCCAATAATTGTAGGTTGGTGTTTTATTATGAGCAGGGACTCTGGTACACACAATTGCACATGTTCTCTCCAGACCATTTTGCGAAAAAGAAACAAAGAAAAATGAATGGCGAAACTGACCCACGTTCGTTTACCTTTTCATGCCCTAGAAGGCTACACAGTCATGTAGAGTTGATAGTGATGGAATGGGGCTGGAGAAGCTGGATAGTAAAACAAATGAAATCGGGATGGGACGGATCAATTGAAGAAAAAAGACTGAGGCCTCCATGAAATGAAGTCTAGGCTTGAGAGGAATTACAGTGTACATAACCTGAAAGGAAAAGAGTGATCTGAGCCTGGGGGACTACAGTTTAAAATATCTTAAGTAGCCCAATGCTAAGAAAGGAGAAGACTCTGGGTGTGGGAAAGAATTGCCAGAACAAAGGAGTGAATATAACCAAGGTCAAAGAGGAGTAGGATCTATGACATTGTAAGACTCTCCGATGCAAGTGCTTGCAGAGACAGGGCTCCTGCTTTGACCAACGTTATACCACCTCTCATCATGAAATAGGTCATTATTGTTGAAAAAAAATTAATAAAATTTTTCTAGAATAATACATACATACCCATTGCAATTGATTATTAAAATACTAATTTAAAAATTATTGTGCTCTGAGGTGCCTGGGTGGCTCAGTCAGTTAAGTGTCCAGCTCTTGATTTTAGCTCGGGTCATGATCCCAGGGTTGTGAGATGGAGCCCTGTGTGGGGCTCTGCACTTAGCACGGAGTCTGCTTGATATTCTCTCTCCCTCTACCCCTCCCCCCATTCACTTTCTCTCAATAAATAAATAAAATCTTTTAAAAAATTACTGTGCCCTATGGAATGATGTTTTGCACAATATCTGAAAAATTGCATATGTTGAAGTTAATTTATGATTTACAAAAACAGTGAAATGTCTTGTTTGTCAAAAACTGTAGAAAATTTTTGTTTCTTATGTATCTAAGACAGATCTCTGAAACTCCTTGCTTGGAATATTTCTATACAGGGAAAAGAAGAAAAATGATATATAAGCATATAATAGAATTTAAAACTATTAAGCAAATATAACACATCATTTGCAAAATCACAGGATTATTATCCTGAAGTTTCATTCTTTTGTTTTACCTTTGGAAAAACATCACTTGCTTTGTGACATTCAGCTGAATAAACAAAATTCAAGTGTAGAAAGAGACTCATTGTCTGAGTTCTTAAAGGTTTCTGAAAACAAGTTAAAATAGTTCTGGAAAAAGATCAGAACAGTCAACTGACTAGCAGGAATGGCTTTTACAAAACCCATCTGAAAAACTATCCATAGTGTATGTTATGGTGCCAGCGTTTGTTTCCAACAGGGCAAGAGTCCTGCCACATAGTCCATTTGCTGGCTTCCTGCTTGCATTAAAAGTGACAAAACAAAGCCGTTGGTTAGTGGGAATATAGACTGGGAACACTACCCAGGTTGAGAAGTCGAAAGATTGCCTTCAGAGAAATGGAAATAAAGATGGAGCAAACATGTTTTCTACAGATGATTAGCAAATTTAGAGCGTATACCCAATCTTTATAGTTAAGAGGAAAGGGGCAGAAAGTGACTTGAATGACTTAATAGTTACTGATGTATTAAAATCAAGGATGGTGAGATAGACTAGTAAGAGCATTGAGGATGTAAAGATACATATAAATTTGAATCCTAGGTCTGCTAAGGGAAACTGAGAAAATTACTCCAACTCTTTGATCGTTGATTCTTTTTTTTTTAAAGATTTTATTTATTTATTTATTTGACAGAGAGAGAGAGAGAGATCACAAGTAGGCAGAGACGCAGGCAGAAAGAGAGGGGGAAGCAGGCTCCCTGCTGAGCAGAGAGCCCGATGCGGGGCTCGATCCCAGGACCCTAAGAACATGACCTGAGCTGAAGGCAGAGGCTTTAACCCACTGAGCCACCCAGGCGCCCCTGATCATCGATTCTTTATTTATCCCAGGCAGAGAATAATATGTACTTCTCATGATAGCCCTCTGAGGATAAGAAGTAGTGTATTTAAAATGCCTACAATATAGTAGGTGCTCAATAAATAAAATGTGATCATTAGTATTATCGGTATTATTATCTGAGGTTCTTAAAGAAGTGCTAAAGAAGTTTTAGACAGTAATTTATCTGGAAGAAATATGCGATAAAAAATAAGAATTGGAAGATGTTAATGATGGGGTCTCAGGGCTTGGTACACAGGTATTTGAAAAATTTCATACTAAAATTTTTAAAAATCTAGAGGTAGAAAAAATACCTGATAATGAATTCTTTTTTTACTCATAACATCCTAGTGACTTATAGAGGTTCTAAAATGCTAGTAATAATATTAAACTTACCTAAAAATTATTGAATGCAAATTTCTTTTTTTTCAAAATTTTTATTTAAATTCCAGTTAGTTAACATATAGTGTAATATTGGTTTCAGGAGTAGAATTTAGTGATTCATCACTTATAACACCCAGTGCTCAACACAAGCACGCTCCTTCATCCCCATCACCCATTTAACCCATGCCCCGCCCACCTCCCTCCCTCAGTTTGTTCTCTATAGTTAAGAGTCTCTTATGGTTTTGAGTGCAAATTTCTTCATTTTGGTGGAGAGGTCTAGCATTCACCAATACCATTTTACTCTCTTTCTGGGCACAGTGAAGGATGAAACTTTCCCATCTCCTCGAAGAAAGCGAGAGTTCATGAGACGGTTTCTGGCCACTGTGTAATGAGTGCAAGCGACCTGTGTCACTGCCAGGCCAAACGATTTCATTGCTGAGGTGCAATCTTCTTTTTCCATCCCACTAATGTGAGGAGGAAGAAGTCCACATGTTCCAGGTTCCAAATGGTAGTGGGTCTACCACTCTGTCAGCAATCTGTGCAGCTGTTTGAGGGATAATATGGGGCAGAGCTGCTCCCCTAACTGGTATAGGGACAGATAGCATTTGAGAGAAAGTAACTTGTTTTTTATATTAAGCCAGTGAAATGTGTGGTATTTGCTATTATGACATAACAGTCTATCCTTAATAATTCATTCACATTTTGCATATATTTTCAGTGATATAAATGGATAAATTCTGAAAACTTGGTGTTACATAATCAGTATATTTGCAGTTTAATTTTTAACTTCCATCTAAATGATACATGAGCTTGCCAAAAATCTAACAGCTAAGAAAAGTGACCAGTGAAAACAAGGATTTCCTGCCCTACCCTTCCTACTCCAGTCCAATTCTCTAGACACAACACTGTATATATTTACTGATTTTATTTTTCTTGTAGTTATCTTCATACTGTTAATAACATGATTTTATTCTTCTTGATTTAGTCACTTTAAGCAACCTATACTAACATCTGTTACAGATGATCATTTACTAAATTCATACCTACTTGCTCCCTTCTTCTTATATTTTGGTAGCTTTTTATTTATATTTCTTAACTTAGGTAATAAGCCTAAATAAAAAATGTACACTTCTATTTTCAGTTTCAACAACTTTAGAAGACTATCTTAACTTTTCCCTATGTGAGATGAAGTTAATTAACATCCTAACCTTTCCTTTTACTTTACTATCATCTCCTGTCTGATACACCTTTATTTTCATGTCAAAGTTTCACACTTTTGTAAATAATAACTATGTTTTCTGTGCATGCTTATAAAGTGACTCTAAAATAATTTTTTAAAGACAGTTTAGAGTAGGGCACCAGGGTGGCTCAGTTGGTTAAGTGTCTGCCTTCGACTCAGGTCATGATCTCAGAGTCCTGGGATCGAGCCCCACGGGCTCCCTACTCAGTGGCGGCTGCTTCCCTGCCCCTCTCCTGGCTCGTGCTCTCTCTCTCTTTATCTCTCTCTCAAATAAATAAATAAAACCTTTTTAAAAAAAAGACAGTTTAGAGTATATGGAGTACATAAATTTTGTGTTTTCCTGAGCTGCAATAAGAGGCAGCTTCCTCCTTTTCTTTATCCATTCCTTAGCAAATACTGAATTTATAAATTTGATCTCTGAATCACCAGTTAATACATGTTCATTTTGTTTCTACTATCAGCCAAGGAGATGTTGAAATGTGCCATTTCCAGCTGGCCTCCTCTTGGATTTCTTTGCTGTAACTGATTTCATCCTTTGTAAAATTCTGCATAATGATTTCAATGAGATTTTGAGAGGAATGTGAGACAAATATGATTAGATAGCATCTTCTCTGTCTATTGCTACTCCATTAAAGATTCACTGTCATGTAGCTGTTTGAAATCTTCTCCGTAGAGTATGAACTTTAGTCCCGGGATGAGGTAAATGTTAGAAACAGGAAGAAGTGTGTGGAACACTATCAAGAAGTAGGGAGCTATGAATCAAAACCACAATGAGATATCACCTCACACCTGTCAGAATGGCTATAATCAAAACCACAAGAAACAAATGTTGGAGAGGACGTAGAGAAAAAAGAACCCTCATGTCCTGTTGATGGAAAGGCAAACTGGTGCAGTCACTGTGGAAACAGTATAGAGGTTCCTCAAAAAGTTAAAAATAGAATTGCCATATGATCCAGTAATTCCATTACTGGATATTTACCTAAAGCAAGTGAAAGCACTAATTTGAAAAGATATATACACCCCTATGTTTATTGTAGCATTGTTTCCAATAGCCAAATTATGGAAGAAGCCCAAGTGTCCATCAATAGGTAAATGGATAAAGATGTAGTCCATAAATGCAGTGGAATATTATTCAGCCACAGAAAGAATAAAATCTTGCCATTTGCAACAACATGGGTGGATCTAGAGAATATAATGTAAAGTGAAATAAGTCAGAGAAAGACAAATACCTTATGATTTCACTCACACGTGGAATTTGAGGGGAAAAAAAGAAAAAAAACATAAAAAATAGACAAACAAACAAAAGCAAGCCCTTAACTACAGAGAATAAACTGATGGTTCCCAGAATGGAGGTGGGTGGGGGGATGGGTGAAATAGGTGATGGGGATTAAAAGTGCACTTACCGTGATGAGCACTGAGTAATGTATAGAATTGTTGAATCACTAGATTGTACACCTGAAACTTCTATCACACTGTACGTTAACTATACTGGAATTACAAGAATAATAAAAAGAAGTGGGGAACTAATGGTAAAGATGCCTGGAGTAGGGTGTTGGAAAGAAGCTATAGCAGGAAGGGAAGAGAATAACGCACGGTCCCCTGGGTCACTTGACTTGGGTGGCTAAATCTCAGTGACAGTTGACTACAGTTTGGCCTGCAAATGTGGAGGCACTTTAGGAGCTCAGAGCCCTGCAGTGAATACTGTTCATGCTTTTGGTAAAATCTCATTGCTCCACTTGGTCTGTATAAGCATCTTTGCTCACATGTGCCACTGATGGGGGCCCAAGAACCCCTCCACATGTCCTCTTTATCCACTTTCACTCCCTACATGCCTCTTATTAGCAGGATTCCTCTTCCCTCTCATCATAAGATCTTGTTATTCAGTGAAATATTGAAATGACTATGTAGTTTCCTCCTCTTTTTCCTTTCAATTTACCTATACTTGACTACTCTTTTCGAACTTATGAGTAAATGCAGATCTTTTTAAAACATTAAAATCGATATATTCCCATGTTTGGTAAGTGTATTTGTTTGCTAGGGCTGCCATAACAAAATACCACATCACGGGGAGCTTAGGCAACAAAAAATTTATTCTCTAGAGGCTAAATGTCCAAGATCAGGGTGTTGGTAGATTTGGTTTCTCCTGAAGTTTCTCCTCGGCTTGGAGATGGCGGCTTTCTCTCTGTCCTCACATGGATCTTCCCTAGACACACAAAACCCTGGTGTTGCTTAGTGTGTTCAGAGTTCCTCCTTATATATATATCTAAAGTTTTTTAAATTAAAAAATTTTTTAAAGATTTTATTTATTTGAGAGAGAGAGAGAGAGAGAGTAAGCAAGCATGAGCAGGGAAAGGGATAGAGGGAGAAGGAGAAGCAGACTCTCCACTGAGCAAAGAGCCCGATGTGGGACTCGATCTCAGGACTCTGGGATCATGACCTGAGCTGAAGGCAGACGCTTAACTGACGGAGCCACCCAGGCATCCAAATTTGCTCTTCTTATTAGTCAGATTGGATAAGGACTCACCCTAAAAACCTCATTTTGACTTAATCACCTCTTTAAAGACCTCATCTCCAAATATAGTCCATTCTGAAGTACTGGAAATTAGGGCTTCAACATATAAATTTTGAGGGACACAATTCCATCTGTAACAGTAGCCATCTGAAAATGCAATGTTTCCTTTTCTTAAATATTTTAAGTATTTTATTTAGTAACTGGTAAAGATACATATTAATAGAGCATGTGAGTGTTCTTCCCACATTTTGTCAGACTAACCATTACTGTTCACTAATGTAGATAGCTATATTTGCTAAGTGCTTTTAGTGCCTAGGGGAAAATCTGATTGCATTAGTCACTGTAGCTACCAGATTGATCCAATTTAAATGCAAGTTAGCCCAGAAAAAGGAAAACACAACAATCAGTACTAAATTCAACCCTAGTTATCAGCACTACAAAATACATAAAGCTTTAAATATAAACCTATATAATTTCAGCTAGAAATAAAACTAATTACCGAAGTGTTGTCTAAAGCCAGATCATTTCATTTGTTCAAAATGAAAGTTTTTACTCTCAAAATCTAAGCAAATAAACTTTATAAAGAATGAATGCTCAGTCTAAATTCTCAGCAATTCTAAATGGCCAAGATCAAAAATCTCTAAGCTAGCTGACAGAATCTTTTGGTCCTAAGTAATAATCCCAAATGTTTGGGAAAGATCTCAACAGAATAAAATGAGAATTGCCACATCAAATCTTCTGTGTTTATAAAAGAAACAGCTGTGACTAAGGAGCCTGAGGGCAATGCATTAATATTCAAAGTTATCTTTCTGAAATGTAGTTACGAGTTTGAACATGTTCACAAGAAAATAAAATAAGCTGACATCCATTTGAATGATCTTTACAGATGCGAAGTAAATATATACCAATCCACGTTGCAATTAAATCCACATAATTAGTTCAGGGATTTCATGCCAAAAGTATGTTGTAATTCTACTAAATTTAAATTGTGCATTGTGGCAAATGAGAATAAATATTCCAAAATGATAGCTCATTTAGCATGTTCACACACACACAAGCGCACACACTTACACACAAACAGAATCAAACCAACGCAAATCTGGAAAAAATTATATCATCTCTTTATTGGCAAGTCTAAAGGAAAAGTTCACAAGGAAACTAGTTTTACATTTAATTTCTCGTATTTCATGCACATAAGGAAAAATAAATGATGGGAAAAAAAGGTTTATATGTATATTTTGTTGCAGTCAAAAGATTGCTTGTTCTATGAACGTATTGTAAAGACATCCAAATGTTCTTTCTTTATCTTCTTTACTAAATGATAAGTAATTTAAGTCCAGATGGTACATATTACACAATATCATTCATCAAAAGTTGTGTGATTCCAAGCACATAAAACTCTTGCAAAAAAGCGCTGCTTGGAGGTTCCTCCTTTTTTGTTGTTGTTTTTTTCTTTCTCCTCTCCATTTTTTTTCCTTTTTCTTTTCCTTTTTTTTTTTTTGCAAGGGGCAGTGGTATTAATTTCTGGCGATGTGATATCTAACAGTATCTTTGTAGAGCAACAACGACTCAGACATCACAAATATTCTTCTCTAAGAAAGCCTTTGCTCACCATTCTTTTAACAAGGTTTATCAAGCTATGCACTTTGTCTAAAAAAGTGTGAAAGGCAATGCAACATAGTAGCTAAAATTTTAAAAAAGGGATAGCAAACAACCGAATCAGTCTAATTCAAATAGAAGATAATGTGTCAAAATTGTTATGCAATACCTATAGGAGAATTTTTTTTAAATCAGAAACTAGAAGTACAGATCTTGCCCAAGTCTCAGGTCCTAGTAGGATCAGCCTGTAAACAATCATCCCATTGTCTAAGAGAGGATAATCTAGTCACTGAAGTTATGGGCTGAGATTAAGAAGAAAAATACACTTAAAGAAAACAAAACTACAATTTTTTTTAAGATATTTATTTATTTATTTATTTATTTATTTAGAGAAAGCATGTGAACAGGGGAAGGGCAGAGGGAGAGAGAGAACCTCAACCAGTGAGTGTGGAACCGGACCCAGGGCTCGATTTCAGGACCCTGAGATCATGACCTGAGCTGAAATGAAGAGTCAGATGCTTAACTCACTGAGCCACCCAGGTACCCCAAAATGACTGCTATTTTTAATCCCAAAAGTAAATTGCTAAATACATATGATAACATGATAAATATACAATATCCAATATATATTGAGCAGTAAATATTAGAAGTCTCAACTACACAAACAGATCAGTAAAACTGATGGTAAATGAAAACTCAAAGATGCTATTTCTCAGTCTGGGACACAGAAAACAAGAGACCGCAGAATCAACAAAGGCAAAAGAAGTTCAGTCCACTTCCCCTTCCGGTGTACCTCGGCCACAGAGAACATGCTCTCACATCCTACAGCTGGTGGCAAGTAAATAACAGATTGCATTTGTCAATCACACCATTGAGTTCTTGCAAAAGTTCAGGCAGCTACAAAATAGCTAGACTTTAGTTTTCTCATTTGTTAAGTGAGAGTAATAACAGTCATCGTAGTGGTAATGGTTGGTCAGCTCTGCCACTGACAAATCCCATTTTCTATTTCTCATTTTTCTCTAGAGACAGGAAAGGTTAAATACTCGCCGTTTTCCCTTTGTCCTCATTTCCATTATTCCTAAAGCAGATTCTGAGACAAGGATTTGAGTATATGTAGTGAGGGGAAGTTATCCCAGGAAAAAACTGAAGGGGGAGTGAGTTAAGAGAGCCAATGAAGGATGCGTTAATGAGTGACTACCATGGTGGGCAACCTGCAATCAAACACTGGGAACTCTGAGAGACTTGCAGAAGACCTCTTGGGATTATCCAGTGAGGGGTGAGAAAGCTGGGTTTTTACATTACTACTCTCATTCTTATTAATTCATTTTTTCATCTCTGTAACATGGGCAACTGAACATGACTGCCCCATGAATGATTGTGGAGATATACCTACAGTTTGAAAAATGTCACGCTAAAAATATCCATTTGTGTAGTATTGCAAATTTGTCCTGATGGTAGAAAGAGCGCACAATTTGATAAAAAACCAACATTTTAGCTCAACCTGCCTTTGCCATTAGCTGATAACAAAATGGAATAGTCTTTCTGGGCCTTATAGTTTTGTTATTTGAGAAATGATGAGCTTGAAATATTGATGAAAGCAACAGATTTTCCAGTTCTAAGTCCCAAGAATCTTTGACTAAATATATTTTTTATTATGTTTATAATAACTTTACCCATTTATTTGTCAGGCCCTAAAAACTTTAAATGCCGCATTTACTGTTTTTCATTAAATAGAATACAGAATGCCTTTCCAATGTCAGAAAGCCATCTGTAAAGTGAATAAATGAACATGGCTAAAACAAAATCCTTCCACAGGAGAAATCAAATTATCTGTTAAAGCAATTGGATATAGCTCTCACAAATTTTCATGATACGCCATTTAGTACAAAGGATATTACTTCAAGATTTGAAAAGAAATTAGTCAATGTTTAATTTTGAATTTTAAAGAGAATGACACATGTGTAAGCAATAAACTTAGAATCCCAAACAAACCAAATCCTCAAAAAAAAAAAAAAAAACCCTCATGATTAAAATTGTTTCCTAAACTACCATGTTATTGATGCCAGATGTTAATCATAAAAACAGAAGATAAAGAACTAGTTCCATTTTCAACAGTAGGATGTCAACTTATGAAAATAAGGAGTCAGTATAAGTCTGGTTAGCCAATAAGCCTTCTGTAATGTATTATAACATTTTTCCATTAGCCATAGTTTATATAGCCAAATCTTTTTTACAGAATAAAATATATATATATTTTTGGATAAAATCTTAGACTGCTGGAAGTTAGCAGTCATGTGAAAAGTACCCAAAAAATGTTCCTTCTTGAGAGATTCCTGGGAGATTTTCCTTATTTTATTTTATTTTTCTACAATGAGATAAGAGTTTCATCCATGATTTCATCCATGATTTGTAGCTGTCTCTCCAAACCCTGCCTTTATTTTATATCATCCAAAACCATATTTTACAGCTTTTGTAACATCTGTACTTGATTGCTACCTTAGCACCACAAACTTAGTATACCCAAACCTTTTTTCCCTAGAAATTATTTTCTTCTGTCAATATCCCTTTATTCAACAATGTAATCTTTCACTCAGTCATTCCTTTATTCATTTAACTTTTCTTCATTCAAATGTCTACCAGCAGGAGATATACCAGCGGGAGCTACAAGAGTAAAATACAGTGTCTGCTCTCGAGGGGTCCAACAGGGGGTGATCATATAGGATAGTTACCACAATGTGGGGTAGTGCTGTAATTGCTATCAGTGAAGCCCAGAGCACTCTTTCACCCCGCAAATTTCCAAGATGCCTCAGAGAGAACCGAGTGAATGGAATCTTGACAGTGAGTGAAATTTTCCAGGTTAGAAAGAAAGGCGGTAGTTTAGCATAAATAAATTCAAAGCAATGGAGAAAAGAAAGTGTAGCCTGTCTAAACCAAATTCCTATTCCAAAGGGTAGAGTTCTGTTTGTCCCTTCCCCTTGTGCTGTTAGTATCATTCATATGTGTGTGTGTGTGTGTGTGTGTGTGTGTGTGTGTGTGTGTGTGTGTGTGTAGCATCTACATATGTTACAGTTCCCATAAAATGTATCCCGTTCTGCCGGATACAACTACTCTTATTTTTCAATATTGACAATGTCTTCATTTAGCTTTCATTTTTGAAGATTTTTTTTTCTGAATATAAACTTCATGGTAGACATCCTGCCAGCACTTTAAAATATGACTCCACTAAAAAAATAAATAAATAAAATAAAATAAAATAAAATAAAATAAAATAAAATAAAATGAAATACGACTCCACTGTCATCTGACCTCCATCACTTTTTTTTTCCTCCGTCGCTTTTGATGTCAGCTGTTTTTTGTATTGTTGCTCTCCTATAGGTAATGCATCATTCCTCTCTGCTTAGCTTTTTTTAACGATTTATTTCTATTTATTTGAGGGGGAAGGGGCAGAAGGAAGGGAGAGAGACTCTCAAGCAGACTCTATGTTGAGTGCCCAGCCCACATGGGGCTCAGTCTCATGACCCTGAGATCACGACCTGAGCCAAAACCTAGAGTCTGGCGCTAAACCGACAGCCACCACCCAGGCTCCCCTCTGCTTACTTTTAAGATGTTCTCTTTATTTCTGATTTTTGAGTTTATTCATGACAAAACTAGCTATTTTTCTTTATATTTATCTTGCTTGGAGTTTTCTGAGAATCTTGGACCTGTCGGGAGATATTTGTTACCATATTTGGGAAATTTGGGGTCATCATTCCTCTGTTATGGACTGGATTCTCTCCCCCCACAATTTGTATGTGTGAGTTCTCATCCCCAGTGCAAACTGTATTTGGAGATAGGGCCTGGGAGGAAATCGAGGTTAAATGAGATCGTAAAAGATGAGGCCTCACTAGGACTAGTCCTTATAAGAAGAGAAAGAGACACCAGATCTCTCCCTCCCTCTCCTCCTCCACCTTCTCTCCCTCTCCCTGTCCCTCCCCTCTCTCTCCACATGCCACAGACAAAAGGTCTGTGGGGACATGGAGAGACATCAGCCATCTACAAGCCAGGAAGAGACGCCTTAAGAAACCAACCAAGATGGCACCTTGATTGTAGGCTTGCCTCCAGTACTGTAAGAAAATAAACTTTTATTGTTTAAGCCACTCCATCTGTGGTATTGTGTTAGGGTGGCCTGAGAAAACTCATATATCTTCCAAATATTTTCTCATTCCCCATTCTTTCTTTCATCTCCTTTATGGAATCTAATTACATGCATCTTAGACCTCCTAATATAATCTCACAGATCACTGAGAATGTACTGTACTTTCTTCTCTCTGTTCTCTGTTAAAATTGTATGTTTTCTATTTATCTACCCTCAAGCTTAGTAACCATTTATTTTGACATATATGAAAACTTTTTTTTTTAATATTACATATAATCTTGGGGAACCTGGGAGGCTCAGTCAGTTAAGTGCCTGACTCTTGGTTTCGGCTCAGGTCATTATCTCAGAGTCCTGAGATTGAGTTCCACATTAGGCTCCACACTCATGGCAGAGTCTGCTCGAGATTCTCTCTCTCTTTCTCTCTCTACCCCTCCCTGGCTCTCTCTCTCTCTTTTTAAAATAAATAAATAAAACTTAAAAAATATATCACATATAGTCTCGCTCAGTTATAGAATTTCCATTGGCTGGTTTCTGGAGTTTCCATTTCTCTGCTGAGATCCCCTGTCTATTCATTCTGACCATTTTTCACTTGAAGTTCCCCAAGTTATCTATATTTTTTTTAATTTAAAATCCTTATATTCTAATTTCAACATTCAGAGCATTTTATGATTGGTTTCTGTTGTTTGCCTTTCTCTTGACTGTGGTTCACAATTTCATCGCATGTTCTACCATTTTCTTTTTATTGCATAGTGGATAGTGTGGATGATACATTGTGGAGATTGGATTCCGTTCTCTTTTTCTGAAGATTACTGATTTTTATTCTAGTAAGCAATTAAATCGGCTTGACTCAAACTCAGAATTATGGCTCCCCTCAAGTGGGCGTGAGCTGAAACTTCTCATTTATCTCACTCTTCATGTTGCTCTTCATGGAGAACTCTGAAATCTCCACTGCACACATACAGTTCAGTAGTCAAAAAAGGATTTAGGTGGAGTTTATATAAGATTTGGGGTTCTCCTCTTGGTGGCTCCTCCTTCATGAGTTCTCCCTCCTTTCTCTCCTCCGCCCAGTAAAATTCCAGCTTGTGTATAACCTTGAGAGTGCCCTCATGTGAAAAGTTAGTGTAGTTCCCTCCTTTCAGTCAGCTCCACCCAGTTTCTGTCTACTTTGGCCACTCTCTAGTTCTTCAAATATTTTATTGAGCATCTGTAATTTTTATCTACACAAGAGTTAGTCATATATAAGCCACTCTACTGTTACAGGAATAAGAGTTTGTGAGAAAGGTTTAATAATGGCTACATAACTAGATATTAGGCATATTCGATTTTCTTTTTCATTTTTTTATTCATCTTTTATAAATTACATTTTTCTAAGTACTTGTTTATTTCATATACTTTGTGAAATTTATTGGCAGACATCCTGAACTTTTTATTTATTACTGAGCCATATACCACAAAGAGTCTGGTGCCTGCCCTGACTTTGGATTCTGAGTTGTAAATTATATAATATTACCTTATAATAGTATCAATTTAACTCAGATATCTTTCATTTTTTTTATCTGAAAGCATCTGAACTAAAGAGTATACATTAAATAAATGTCGAAATGAATTAAATTGCTAAGATCCAGAATTTTTACATTAAATATTTGCTTTGTTTATACATTGCCATCAAATAAAATCTTTCAGGTGAAAATGGCAATTTCCCTATTTCAAATATTTCCATAACTGTCAACAATGTATCATGGTGAAAGAGAAATATGGAAAATGTAACTATTTCATTAAAAATCTTAAAATAATTTGTTTTAATCAGTCCCTCGTGGATACAAGTAAAACAATATTTCAAGTTAACACCAAATAATGGGATGCCTATTGTGAGGATACAAGTGGACATAAGGAAATATGACACTCAGGTATGCAACCAAATCTGGGCAATAATGGAAACCATAGCAGTACACAGCATTGCAAAGGCTGGAACTGGATTCTCAGTAGCTCTAAGTGATTCAGTAGTAACTAGCTTTTAATGCATTTTTATAAACTTCCAAACATCTGCTTTTCATTCTTTTCCCCAAACCAACCTATTTCCTCATAGCTTTTGCTCCTTCATAATTTGGATTTCCTTATGATTCCTCCTGCTTCTCTCTGACTTACAGATGGTCTTTATCTCTGTTCCCTTTTAAGCCTCAGAATTCCTTACCTATGCATAAATCTTCTCTGTATTAACAGATATTTTTAATTACAATTAATCACAATCCAAAGCAAATTGCCATTAACATAAAATGTAATTTATTGACGTACAGAACTGATAAATAAAGGTTTCCCATTGGATTCAGGAATGATTAATGCAGGGGTTCAAATAATATTGCTATGTCCCTTTTGCTATTTCTCTTCATCTCTATGTCCCTGTCTCAGACCATATCGACGCCACTAGTCTTAGAGTTATATCGTCTTAGTGATATGGGTGGAAATGAGTATATATTCCAATGGCTCTAACATAATATCCACAAAGAGTACTCTGATTGACTCTGATTAACACAATTTATATTATGTGCCCATCTTTGTGTCATACCTGTGGCAGTGGAGACAAGAATAGTATCAGCACCCCCAAAACATATCCAATATGTTTCTACTACGTAAGGTAATTCTATTCCTAGAAGAAATTTGGGAAGAATTATTGGGCATAAACACAAAAAAAGCCAGGATACCCAATGGTTCTTATTTCAGATTTCTGACAACAATTGTAGTGCCATTCAGGGCAATTTCCACCGAGCACTCTCATTGCCTGGCATGGATACACTTTTCTTGGATGCAACTTTGGGTCATAGTCCAATCATAGGTGCTTGTAGAGTGGTATCACACTGTACAACATTAGGTGTATAGAACAATCCTATAATAAAAGCTTTGACTGGTTTTCCCTTGGAGGTATTTGTGAGTTTGACAGATAGAAAGTGTTATATTTAATAATAGTTAAATAACTATTATTTCAAGTTGAGAAACTCAGTTGGCTATATTACTTTTATAAACACCAAAAAAGCCTTATTCTCTTATTTTCCATCTGTGTACAAATCTTTCCCTTAGCTCTTATTACAATGACAAATATTATAAAACTTGGCATATTTGTAAGGACGCTGGCATTTGCTGTATTTGATTGAGTTTATTATTTAGGTGAGCTAAAGAGACAAGAAGAGCATTCTAACCAAAATTATCTCTTATGAAGGAACTATTTGAAACTCTGGATTGACCTTGATTCATTTCATAAAATTAAAGAATTCCAGAGGTTATAAATCTTTATTGAAATCAAAGGTAACATTTATGCAAAATGACCATTTGGACATAGAAAAGAGTAGAATAAATTTCATCCAGAATAATGTCTATAGTATTATTTGTACTAAGCCCCAGTATGTGCTTTAATTCTGAATATCCTTATAACTTAGTATTTTAGCATTCAAAGTAAAATGTATCTAGAAATACTGTATGTAAAAATTAAATAAGGAGAAAAATGCCATATATAATTATCTGGTTTTAATATAAAATAAGATATTAACTGCGCACAATTATGCTTCGTGTCTTTTAGTGTTTTCAGTAAAACAATGGGGGCATGCGTAATTTGAATACCAAATAGTATAAAAAATAATATTCATTCAAAAAACTAAACACAAAACAGAACAAATGTTCCTTTCCTTTCTATCTCTCACGCTAGGGAAAGGCTTAACTTTGAAATGTAAATTCTACATTCAGTATTCAATATTTATAAAGTTTTCTCAATAAAATAAAAAGGAAATTCTCTTTCCTCAACTAAAAATTCCTCTGCATTCCTCACAATAAGAGATACGGTTGGACTCATCTACTTACTTATCATAAACACTTGTGTAAACACAATTTTTCCAGAAAGTTCAAAAAAAGTTCACCCTACTTTCCAAGCCAACATCACATGTTTGAAATACCCCACAATCCTTACCTCCATTGAGAAGTAGCAGTGGAAGAATCAAACTGTCCCTACAGACTTTCGCCATGGTGTTTTTAACTTTGCTGTATTCAGTAGGAGTCTTTTAAAACAACAACAGTAGTGCCAAATTCATCATTTGGTTTCTTAGGTTTAATATTTGCAAAGTACTCATCTAGGCTTCCACAAATGAGGCTTTAAAAGTGATTCCAGGATAGACTGCGGTCTTTGGAGGCTACAGGTAGGCCAGTGGCCATGAGGGGCTTGGAGTTCTCCAATGTAGCCTTTGTAGTAAATTGGTTTTCAGCTAAACCATGATCTACTTCACGCCGTTTTATGAGACTTTCCTCTAATTTTACAAGTTCGGGAATATGAGAACTTGCAAGTCATTGCAATATGAGAACATCTGAGTCACGAATGCCAATGCATATATCCATATTTATATTCATGCTCATATTTGGGAATATATGTATGCAAATATACATATTTGAGAATTTGGAATACATAAATTTTAACTCAAAATTTTGTCAACTTAATTAAAATTAATAAAAAGAAACCATCACATGTCTATATAATTGGGTAGTGTACCCTGTATTCAGATTTTCTTTAGTTATTCTTTCCTTTAGAGTTAAATATCATGAAGCTTTTCCTCATACTCCTTTTCCACTTTTTGACTGCCATTTACCTCCAGTTACTCACATTTGCCTTCTGGTCTCCTATGTCACTGAAACTGTTTTTTTTGGGGGGGATGGGGTATTTTTTGTTTTGCTTTGTTTTTGCCATGTCACCAGGGACATCTTTGTTACTAACCTCAGTTATTAATGTAACCCCCATGGCAGTGTTCGTTTCCTATCCAATATCCATTCTTTCCTTCTGTGTTAACAGAACAGCAATTTTCTTTGGTGTAGCAATGTTCTCTCTCTCTCTCTCTCTCTCTCTCTCTCTCTCTCTCACACACACACACACACACACACACACACATACACACACACATTTTCCAGGTTTGCTTGTTGCAGTACTTACCCATTTGACAAGTCTACCTAATGAGATGCCTACAATAAAGACTAGGAGATTTGAAGGATGTTTGGATTTCCTGATCTAGGCACCATATGCAATGTTTGGTTGCTTCTATCTTCCTCTTTATGCTTGTATTAATGGACAGAAAGTTCGAGGCGGACGGCCATTTTGTGACTGTAGCTTGAAGGAAAGGAAATGTCTTACACATAGTACAATGTAATCCTTAATTGATACAAACTCATTGCTACATTTCTATTCACAAAACCCTTTTTATGGAATCAATAACATTCCTTGGTTTTGTGGCGCATTAATATTCATATTTTTCTTATTACTCTTTGCCCATTCTTGTTATTTAGAGTTTCTCTTTGCTCTCCTTTGTGTTGCTTTCAAAGTCTTCACGTATGTACTAAGTTTATTTTATTTTTATATTTTTTTCTGAGCTCTGGACAATTGACAATTGTCTGAGACAATTGAGACAATTATCTCAGCTTTTCTGTTGTCTTGCTATTTTTTTTTTTTTTTTGAGCTTTTGTAGCTCTGCTTAGCTGGGTGAATTAAGGTGAGCTACTTAAACTTTCTATGTCTCAGTTTTTTCCATTTTTAAAGTAGGAATAAGAAAAGTACACTTTGTAAAGTTGCCATGAGAATTAAATGAGATAATAATGTAGACCAATCACTTAGAACTACTGTTGGCACAAAATCAGTATTCAGTAAACATTAGCTATTAGTACTTTATTAAGCTGATTATGTCATTGTTTTAAAAATATTTTATTTTATTTTATTTTATTTTATTTTATTTTGAGGGAGAGAGAGTGCATGAGAAACAGGAGGGCAGAGGGAGAGAGAAAATCTTAAGCAGGCTCCCCCAGCGCAGAACCCGATGTGGGATTCAATCTTAGGACTCTGAAATCATGACCTGAGCTGAAATCAAGAGTTTGTCGCTTAAACGATTGAGCCACCCAGGTGCCCCTAAATCAGTGTTATAGAAATATAACCATATAGAGAAAGTATTAAACCCAATGACAAAAGATAGGAACAAAATTTATTGACAGACGTTTTCTCAAAATATCCTTATCTAGTTTTTTTCAATGTCTATGGGATTGTAATTTTCTGTCTTTTTCATTTTTTATATTACACCTCTCTTTTTTCCCCTAGACTAGATTCATAAGAGATTTATCAACTTTATGAACTTTTTCAATATCAAATTTTGGCTTTCTCAGTCTTTTCTATTATTTTTGTTTTCTATTTTATTAGTTTAAATTCACTTTTTCATTATCTTCTTCCTTCTTTCCTTTAAGTTACTCCTTTATTATCTAAATTCTTTAAATGAATATTTATATCATTGAAATTCTGTCATTCCTTCAGGTTTCATATTGCCCATTTTAGGCTATAAATTTCCTTCTATGACAAACTACCGTTGCATTCCACAGGTTGTGATGTGTAGGATTTTTGTTGTCATCGAGTTCAAAATATTTCCTAATTTTCACTGTGGTTTCTTTTTTTGACCTATAGGATTACTCAGAGGTGTATTTCTTAATATGCAATTGCCTTAGTGATTGTTTTGTTATCAATTTGTAGCTTCTTCCTTTGGTCAGAGATTTATCCCACTGACTTTAGTCCTTGGAAATATGTTGGGTCATGCCTTCTAGGTCAGCATATCATCAATTTTTATAAATGTCCTGTAAGAAACTAAAAGTAGAGGGGCATCTAGGTGGCTCAGTGGGTTAAGCCTCTGCCTTTGGCTCAGGTCATGATCTCAGGGTCCTGCGATCGAGCCCCACATCGGGCTCTCTGCTCAGCAGGGAGCCTGCTTCCCCCTCTCTCTCTGCCTGCCTCTCTGCCTACTTGTGACCTCTCTCTCTGTCAAATAAATAAATAAAATCTTTAAAATAAAAAAAAGAAAGAAACTAAAAGTAGACTGTGTTCTGCTGTTCAAGGGAGCCAAGCAGCACACTTGCTAAGTTGTATTTGTCACGTACTCTGTGATTAGCCTCAATTCTTTGCCCTCCTTCTCATCCATGTTTTTGCCACTTATAGGAGTCTGAAACAGAGCTGCCTCATGCAAACTGAGAACGAGGAGCATAAATAACTGATATTTAAGCTGCCAAATTCTGGAATGGTTTGATTTTGTGTGTTTTTTAACTGAAATCCATAAACCTTTTTCAATGACCTGTATTCCAAACAGTGAGTTTTACTAAAGAAGTGAATTTGTTTTAAATAATAATAATAATAAAAAAAACTCTCTCAAAGAGCAAAACTTTTTGCAGATAATTTATACCACATGATTGATTTCATTAACAGTGTGCAAACAAGGGACATAGATTTTATTTTAATTAAGACTGAAAGATCAATATAAATACTGATGGTGGGTGGGGGAATGTTTTATACCCCAAACTCCCATATTCCATCTCTGTATGCTGTTCTGCTATTATTATTTGTAAAAATCTGAATCACACAGTGAGTTGAATTTTCGTAACTCCAGTGATGTGTTAGAGGACAATGAGTCTCAGTTTGAAGTATTTGTCGTAACTAAAAGCCAGAATAATAGTACTTGACCATGACAATTAAACACATAAAATGATGGGAAATTCTCCAATATGTCCAATATCTTATTTTTAGTTCTGAAGTGGCGTTTCAGCCTTTAAACTCCCCCTGCAATATGAACGGCCCCAGAACAGGGCACTGAAAAGTCCAGAAGTATCTAAAGAACTACAGTTTTTGGCAATGACTGATCTCTTTTAAATCATTTCTTGATTTTCATGATGCAAACATGTTTATCTGCGTGCACAACGATGCAGACTCTGATATCAGATATAAAGGAAAGCAAGCTTCAGGCAACTGGAGAAGATCAAGACTTTGAAGTACCTGATTCTAGAAGCTACCACAGTGGGAAGACTCGCTGGGAAACCTTCAGAAGTTAAGTCTCTTGACCTGATGCCTCTCCAGGCTTTTCAATAGGCTTTCCTGCTGGACCAGCTCTTCTATTTCCTCTCTGGCCGGCAATTTGGTATTCCAGATAGTCTATGTTCGGTATCCGTTTATTCAGGAGCTCCCAGGAAATCTAAGAAACCAGCTGCACTGTTCTCAGCAGCCTAGACCTTGGGCCTACAGAACAGCACTTAACATTCTCCAACTGCAGAGCACATCACAGGGCTCGAGCTCCGGTTCCTTCCTTCTCTGCCCAGTCTCTCCCTAACTGGAAGGCAGACAGTACACGTGAGAATATCGCTTTGCATGTTCCCTCTTCACGTCAGCCTGCTCTTTGAACAATGTGGAGGTGCTTCTGGCTCTTCATTGAGATAACAGGCCATGGATAAATAAGCGTCGCTGACACGGGGCTCATGAGATGCTCCTTGGCTAGTAGCAGCCTCGCATTCTTCAGAGACAGGGCTCTGGACCTGGGATTCAGGTGCTCTGTTATTGCTGGAAGAGCTAGCTCTTGCAATTACGTTGTTCAGATCTTCTATTTGCTTACTAATATTTGTCTTTTCCACCCTACTGATTTAATTCATGGAGATGCATATAATCATTGTATTTATCAACCTGTCCAAATGTTACCTTTGTATAGATTCCAGGTTGGCTCAACTGGGTCTTAACATTTTTCTACTAAATTTTCAGATATATTGGAAAGTTGAGAGAATATTACATTGAATACTCGCGTACTCACCATCATGATTCCACAATTAACACTCTAGCATACAGTGTTTATGGAATATTTATCATAGATAAATACTTCTAGCCATCTACCATCCATTTAGTATTTGACACTTCTCAAAATAAATTTCAGCTGTCAATATACTTCTTCCTAGATACTTCAATATCTAGAGTTCAGTATTTGTTTTGTTATTTTCTTTTTATATAAAATTTTCTTGCAATAATATATGTAAAAATCCTTGAAGAGAGCACAGGTAGGGGGCACCTGGGTGGCTCAGTCTGTTAAGCATCTGCCTTCAGCTCAGGCCATGATCTCAGGGTCCTGGGATCCAGCCCCATGTCAGGCTCCCTGCTTAGCGGGGAGTCTGCTTCTCCCTCTGCCTCTCTCTCCCTCTCTCTCTTTCTCTCAAATAATAGATACTTTAATATTTTAATAGATTTATTTCTCAAATAAATAAAAAGATATTTTTTAAAAAAGAGAGAGCACAGGTAGGAATCTCTCCGACATAGCTGTAGCAATATTTTTCTAGATATGTCTCCCGAGGAAAGGAAATAAAAGTAAAAATAAACCATTGGGACTACATCAAAATAAAGTTTCTGCACAGCAAAGGAAACAATCAACAAAACTGAAAGGCAATCTACTGAATATATATATATATATATACACATACACATTCCACTGTGTGTGTGCATATGTATACATATATACATATACATATACACAATGGAATATTATTCAGCCATAAAAAGAATGAAATCTTGCCATTTACAATGACATGGATAGAACTAGAGTATATAATGTTAAGCAAAATAAGTCAGTCAGAGAAAGACAAATATCATACGATCTCACTCCTATGTGGAATTTAAGAAACAAAACAAATGAGCAAAGAAAAAAAAAAATAGAGAGAAACAAATCAAGAAACAGACTCTTAACTATAGAGAATAAACTGATGGTTACCAGAGGAGTGGAGGGTAGAGTCATGGGGGAAATAGGGGATGGAATTTAAAGAGTACACTTACGATGAAAGAAAATAAAATAAAATGAAAAAAGAAATATGTAAATGTATAGTATACATTTGCTGAGTTTTAACAAAGACAACTATACCAAATTCTTACCAGGATATAGAACATCAGTATCAGTCCAGGAAGTCAACTCTTGACCTCACCCTCCTGCAAACATTGACAGTTCTAATTTTTTCCTTAATAGGTTCACCGGCTCTCCTAGATTTTGATACAAAAGGAATCAGTGTATGTATCCTTTGTATAAAGCTCCTTTCACTCAGAACATTTTTGAAATCCATCTGCATTGTGGGTCTATCAATAGCCCATTACTTGTAATTACTATGTATTATTCTTTTCCTTTTTTATCTATTTTGGTAAATTTTGCCTTTTTTTGTTTAGTTTACTAACATTTAACGAAATTATTAATATTCATAGTTTAAGGTCTCTCATTTTACTATTTGTTTTCTGTTTAAACTCTCCCTCTCTCTAAAAAAAATATCTTAGGACTCCTGGGTGGCTTAGTCAGTTAAGCAGCTGCCTTCGGCACAGGTCATGATCCCAGGGTCCTGGGATCCGGCCCCACATCGGGCTACCTGCTCAGGAGAGACCCTGCTTCTCCCTCTCCCTCTGCCTGCCACTCTGCCTACTTGTGCTCTCTTATCTCTCTGTCAAATAAATAAATAAAATCTTTAAAAAATAAAAAAATAAAAAATAAATTTAAAAAAATCTTTAAAACCTATATGTTCACCTACATGAAACTGAGTTTTCCTGAAAGCCTGATACACTTCCAAGTGGTTTTATGAGACACAGATTTCAGCAGTTTACTTAGGTAGTTTTAAAATTTATTTTTAATGTGATACACATGACAACAAAAAAAAACCACTCATGATTTCTGTGAAATTTCTGTGACATTCTGAAATTTCACAGAAATCATGAGCTAATATGAGCCTAAATGTTTAAAGGAATCAAGTTGCATTTGTTTAATAACACTATCAAGTAATGGAGTGAGTTTATAAGAATACGACAAAGCTCATTAAAGTGGCCTGGTAATAATGGAAGTTTGGAGAATCCTGCATTGATTCACATATTTAAACAAGACAATAATTACCAGGCCATGCCAGCCCGGGACTAGAAATCAGATGAGTTTTTCTTAATCATCCAAATTGCAATGACTTCTATCTCCTACCTATTCAGACAGCTTTGTCCCGTGGCTTCTCTCTCCAGAGATCCCTGATGAGTTCCTGTCCGGCTATTGTTTACCCACTGCCTCTGGCCAGGAGAATGGGAACACACAGGGGCTCCTGAGGCAGCTTCACACTGTTGACATAAAAATGATATGCAGGAAGAAGCTGGCAGACGTTGTTTGCCTTAACTGGGTTTACTTTCTTTTTCAAGGAGTGGTAGGTGTAAAAAAAAGTGGGGGGAGCTGAGTTGGATTGTGAATATGTTCTTCATTTTTGTGTGTGTGCTTTCCCTTCAGGCACGGATTCTTTCTCCTGATGAGACCTGCTCTTACAGACCTGTGCTCAGGACATGCATCTGACACTTCTCACATACTTTATTTCACACCTTCTTCCTTTCCCCACAGGGGATATATTCTTTATCTAAATAGTCACATTTCAGGGTAATGACTGAGATTACCTAAAAGACTTAGCAAAGAATTCTGCCTCAAGGTGTCAGGAAGAAGACTGGTTAAAAATAAAATTGTACTTAATTTTTAATTTTTTTACTTACTAATATGCCTCGTATGTTGAGCTCCCTTAGATAATCTACGAGGAAGAGGAATTGTGGTCAAGGCAGAATGTCAGCATCCCTTGGATAACTAGCTAAGTAATCTGGAGAGCAGCATTGGTTCTAATAAAACTCACAGTGAATTATGAAATAATTATAGTAGCTATCAATGTAAACAAAAATTATTATTTACTGAATGCTTCCTGTACGTTGGAAATTGTGCTATATACTTTTATAGTCAATACATTATTTAAATATACAATCCTTATGTCAACCCTATAAGGGTATTGTTTTTCTTGTTTTACAAAACAATAATATGAGGTAAAGAAAGATTAAATGAGTTTTTCAAGGGTACATAGCCAGTAAATGTTGAATTTAGGGGCCATCTAACTCCAAAGCCAAGATTCTTCATGCTATGTTAGGAACGAAATGTTTTGAGACGTTTAAATGTATATCAGTTCTTATAAGGTGTGTGATAGGTAATTTTATATGTCAAGTCGATTAGCCGATGCTACCCAGTTGTTTGGTCAAACACTAATCTAGATGTTGCTGTAAAGGTATTTCATAGATGTCATTAACATTCACAATCAGTTAACTTTAAGTAAAAGAGATTACCCTTGATAATAGGAATGGGGCTCATCCAATCAGTTGAAGGTCTTTAGAGGGAAACTTGAGATTTCCAAGGGAAGAAGAAATTTAGGCTCAAGACTGTAATATAGAAACCTCCTATGAGTTTTATTTACCATACACATTCCAGACTCAAGGTTACAACATTAACTACTACTTGCATTTCCAGCTTGATGTCTGGCCCTAGGAATTTTGGACTTACCAGCCCCCACAACTGTGTGAGCTAATTCCTTAAAATAAATCTCTATGGGATATATATACATATTCTATTGGTTCTGTTTCTCTGGAGAACACTGACTAATATTGAGGGTAATGACACTTACCCCAACTTCTATCATATGCATAGCCAGCACTTCAGGTAAGGTGTTGATCAAAAACTTGCTCAAAATAGACTGCTAGAACAGAACCTATACATGACATCTTATGTTACATGCTGACTCATGCTGAGCATGGTAAACCATGCATATTTTCAGAAATTTAGCTCTGCTGTGAAACTCATGTGCCTTTAAGATTTCAGGAAACTTCAAGGATATTATCTTAGATTTCAAAGGATAAATAAACCTCCCCTGGCCCATTCCCACAGCCCCAAGGCTCCACACACATGCTCCCAAATTCTTGAGTGAGGTAGATTTGGTTGCCTTCAATGAAACCTCATCTGAATATGCCGTGAAAGGTATTTAAGTATTGTATTGCGAGTATTTTACTTTCCTGCATGACCTTTAAGTTTCCTGCCATTCTAGAGATTCTGAGGTTCTATGAGGAATCTTTGTAATGATTTGTTGGAGTTTGAAGAGAATCATTCTTCCTTTTTCCTGCTCAAATTCTAAACTAATTAGGGTTGACTATAAAATACAGGACATGTAGTTAATTCAAATTTTAGGCAAACGATGAGTAATTTTTTAGTATAAATACATCCTAAATATTACATGAGATGTACTTGTACTTTAAAAAAATTGTCATTCATTTGAAATTGAAATTTCACTGTGTTGTTATATTTTTTGTAAAGATTTTATTTATTTATTTGAGAAAGAGAGAGCACAAGTGGGAGTGGGGAGGCGCAGAGAGTGAGGGAGAAGCAGACTCCCTGCTGAGCAGAGAGCCCGACTTGGGTTCCATTCTGGGACCCTGGGATCACGACTTGAGCTGAAGGCAGATGCTTAACCAACTGAGTCACCCAGGCACCTTGTGTTGCTATGTTTTTATTTCTTAAATCTGACAACACTTATTAGTAATTGAGAGACATAATTACAGAGTAAATCAAACAAAAGAGTAAATCAAACAAAAAACATCACATTTGCTATTAATATACTAATCAATAATATTGATAAAATAATTCATAACTGTTAGAGTTTTTAGTGTAATTTTGATAAGAATACTATAATAAATTATAATTATAAAAGCTGATTTAAAGAACTTTGATGTTTCCAGGTAGCACAGTTCAGAAGACTTCTTACCCAGAGATGGTGGGGGTTGACGAGAGAGAACACTTTTTAACTTAAGAAATTATAATACTAGGGGTACCTGGGTGGCTCAGTGGGTTAAAGTCTCTGCCTTCAGCTCGGGTCATGATCTCGGGGTCCTGGGATGGAGCCCCATATCGAGTTCTCTGCCTGCTTCCCCCTCTCTCTCTGCCTGCCTCTCTGCCTACTTGTGATCTCTCTCTCTCTGTCAAATGAATAAATAAAATCTTAAAAAAAAAAGAAATTATAACACTGAAAAATGAAAGTTGTATGAAAAATAAGGATAAAGGTACAAACTTCAGATTATAAAATAAATAAGTTAGGAATGCAACGTACAGCATAGGGAATATAGCTAATAATTTTGACCTTCATATGGTGACAGATGATAGCTAGATTTATAAGGGTTATCACTTTGTAATGCATATAATTGTAGAATCACTATACTGTATACCTGAAACTAACATAATATTATATGTCAACTACACTTCAATAAAAAAATAAAAATTTAGAAACCTTGCATACCTGAAAAAAAAAAAGAAAATACTGCATTATCTATAATTTGAAACTCGTAGTTAAACATTATTAATATCTTGGTGTATTTCCCTCTAGTCTTGTGTGTGTGTGCATGTGGTTAGATATACGTAAGCAGAGTGAAGAATGGGTGTCATATTCTCTCTGCTGCCCTCTGTTTATCATGTCTATTGATTTGTATTCCCTTATGTCTATGAGTGCCTGGCGTCTCAGGACTGAATAAAGAGTTCTTGAATGAAGGAAGAGCAGGTTCTCATGAAATGTTGAATAAGAGAAAAGTCAGGGAAACTCACCAGCAGTTACCCACTGAGCAGCTAGAACAGTGTGTAGACCGCCGAGTGGGCAGTAAGTGTACCGGCTGCAGAGCTGACATAAGACATACTGAAAAACACCAGTACCAACTACTGTTTCCACCACTAGACACTTTGGTCCTATGATGAAACAATCATCCACCTGGTCTTCCTGTGCTTTCCTTGGATTTAATGTATTTCAGACTAATTTGACCCAATGAAACTGAATGACCTCACAATATAAACTTTGAAACTATATTTTCTTTACTCATACATTGACTGGAGCCCTCCCTTGTTCCAGAGACAGAGCTAGACAGTGGACATCCAAAGATGGGAAAATAAAACATGATTTTTGCCCTTCTAGAATTTAGCTTTATGGAAATTAAATTTGATAATAAATAAACACAAAGTATTCAATGAGAAAAAAATATGGAAAAATAAAGCAAGAAGCTTGTGGAAAGCAACAACAACAACAACAAGAATTCTAATTTGGAGGAATCAGGAAGGCCTCTCTGAGACATCGATGATTCGTGGTGGTGTTTTGAGAGGAGGAGGAATGTACATATGAGACAAAAGGAAACAAGAGAGGTGAAGGACTTGAAATGGAAAGAACTTGGTACAGTGGAGGCAGTGAAAGACTAATGTGGCTGAATCTTTGGTGAGCAAGGAGCATGGCAGGATAAGGTGAGGTTGGAAAGGCACTAAGCCAGAAAACAGATTTCAGCTACATTAATGATTTTTTAATTTAACTTCAAGCATAAGAAATGATCATTGTGGGGCACCTGGGTGGCTCATGGGTTAAAGCCTCTGCCTTTGGCTCAGGTCATGATTTCAGGGTCCTGGGATCGAGCCCCCCATTGGGCTCTCTGCTCAGCGGGGAGCCTGCTTCCCCCTCGCTCTCTACCTGCCTCTCTGCCTACTTGTGATCTCTCTCTCTCTGTCAAATAAATAAATAAAATCTTAAAAAATAAAAAAAAAGAAATGATCATTGCTTTGTTGTGGCTACCAACAATGTTATCTGAGGATTTTTAAAAATAACAGCAATATAAAATGATGCATTTAGACAATTTTGAAGAAACTCAGACCCTTTCCTTAAATAGAAAGATAAATTCTGGGTGCCTGGGTGGCTCAGTCGGTTAAGTGGCTGTCTTTGGCTCTGATCATGATCCCAGGGTCCTGGGATCAAGCCCCACATCGGGTCTCCCACTCAGCGGAAAGCCTGCTTCTCCCTTTCCCTCCGCCTGCTTCTCTGCCTACTTGTACTCTCTATCTCGGTGTCAAATAAATAAAAAACCTTTAAAAAAAAAAAAAGAAAGATAAATTCTATATAGCCCTTTAAATGGAAAAGTTCCCTAGTCTTCATTAACAGGTTGTCTATATTTTCTCTCGCAAAAGAGAAGCATTTCTGATTCCTTGAGGCATTTACTTAGTATTTTAAATAATAATAAAAGGCTAAGAAATGCAAATCAAAACTACAATGTGGTATCACACCTGTTGAATGGCTAAAATCAACAACACAAGGAACTGCAAGTATTGGGAGGATGTGGAGAAAAAGAAATGCTCTTGCACTGTTTGTGGGAATGCAACTGGTGCAGTCACTGTGGAAAACAGTGTGGAGGTTCCTCCAAAAGTTAAAACTAGAACTACCCTATGATCCAGCAATCTCACTACTGGGTATTTACCCCCAAAATACAAAATCATTAATTCAGAGGGATACATGCACCCCCAAGTTTATAGCAGCATTATCTACAATAGCCAAATTATGGAAACAGCCCAAGTGTCCATCAACTGATGAATGGATAAAGAAGATGTGGTGTATATATATATTTATATTTATATTTATATACATAATGGAATATTATTCAGCCATAAAAGAATGAAATCTTGCCATTTGCAATGACATGGATGGAGCTAAAGAGTATAATGCTAAGTGAAAAAGTCAATCAGAGAAAGACAAAAACCATATGATCTCACTCCTATGTAGAATTTGAGAAACAAAACAAATGAACAAAGGGGAAAAAAGAGAGAGAGAGAGCAAATCAAGAAACAGATTTTTAACTGTAGAGAACAAACTGGTGGTTACCAGAAGGGAGGGAGGTGGAGGGATGGGTGAAAAAGGTAATAGAGATTAACGAGTGCACTTGTAATAAGCACCGGGTGATGTATGGAAGTATTGAATCGCTATATTGTGCTCCTGAAACAGATATTACACTGTATGTTAACTAACTGGAATTAAAATAAAGACTTTAAAAAATAATAATAATAAAAGTTTAAATAGAATTAAATCTTTAGGTTTGGGATCCATATTATCCAATATACTATATAGTTGCTTTTATAAACATTTCACCAGTTATTAATAAACTTATTAAAATTCCATTTTAACTCTTTCTTAGGTGTTTATTTTTCCTTTTATCATCTATCATTTTATTAATGGCTTTGTCAATGATATATTGAAAAACCGAAGTCAAAAATATGATTATAACTGGGGGAACTGAAGAGAGAAAAACAGTAGCAATTTATAAAAGCTGTATTGAATGCTATCTTAAGCTGCAAATATCAGAGTCAAATGAATGTTTGAGGCATAGAGTGAAAGCTGGATAATGTTCTGGGATGAGAATCAAGTCTGGAGCAAAAAGGCGATTCACCTACACCAGCTGTAAAGGCCAAGAGGGAAAACGCATCCTCTTGTAAACAAGCACATGAATTAACTTATTCAACTGGGGACAAGTGATTTAACCAAGTTAGACAACATAAAGTAACCTCAGCCAAGAGAAGACTAGATGTTAACTGTAACAGAGCCAACGAACATCAGAGTCGGAAAACGAGGGACCAAAGTGTTAAGACTGCTGGCATTTATATCCATGTGTAGACATAGTTAGAAGTGAGGCAATATTCTGTAATAACACCATAAACGTACTGTGTGCTACACTTCTCAGCTGATAAAAGCCTCTTTTGATTTCAAATGTTTTCTTTAGAAGAAAATATTTGCTGAAGGAGACAAAATTTCTCAAATATGTATAATATATATAGTATATATGCATATAAAACATATATATTGTATATACATATATAGAATACACAAACACGCACTGTTTTATACACACACACACACATATATAAAATATACTATAATGTACACAGTCTGTGGGTTATCCCTACAGATTCATGCAGGGACCCATCCATAACTAGTAGCAGTAGGAGTGGTTGTAGTCATAGTAATATTTACCTCATTTTAAAATATGGTCTATCCTTAATCCAGTATGGTACTATATTTTTCATTTAGGTTCTCACTACATCAGGAGAATTCCATAAAAGTGTATGCCCCAAGTACAGTGCCTAGGATACACAGGCACACCTCATTTTTATTGCCCTTTGCTTTGTTGAGTTTCACAGATACTGCTTTTTTTTTTTCTCCTGAAATTAAAGGTCTGTGGCCACCCTGCCCTGAATGACTTTATTGGCACCAATTTTTTTCCAGCAGCATATTTTCTCACTTACTGTCTCTGTGTCACCACGTTTTTGGTAATTCTCACAATATCTCAAACGTCTTCCTTATTGTATTTGTTGTGGTGATCTGCGATCAGCAATGACTAGTCACTGAAACCTCAGATATTAGCTGACAGTTTTTAGCAATAAAGTGTTTTTTTGATTAAGGTATGCACATTGTTTTTTAAACACAATGCTATTGCACACTTGGTAGACTACAGTATAGTGGAAACATAACTTTCACATGCACTGGGAAACAAACAAATTTCTTTGCCTTGCTTTATTGCAGTGATCTGGAACCGACCCTGCCATATGTATGAGGTATGTCTGTAGTAGGTACTCCAAAAATAAGACAAATTAGTGAGTAAATTAATATATTAATCTTTTTGTGTATGCGAAATGAAAAGGCTGGATTTTTTTTTTTAAAGACTGGATTTTTGAAGAACAGTTTTAGACTTATAGGAAAATTGAGCAGATAGAGCAGAGATTGTCAGATTATCAACCTTGTACTCCTTTATTATGATATCTTGCATTTGTATGGGACATTCGTTATAATTAATGAACCAGTATCGATACACTTGTTATTAATTTAAGTCCATAGTTGACATTAAGGTTCGCAATTGGTGCTATACAGTTCTATGGGATTGACAGATGCATAATGTCATGTATCGATCATTATAGCATACAGAATAGTTTCCCTGCCCCCAAAAATCCCCTGTGCTTCACCTACTAACCCGTATACATACCCTCTAAGCACCTGGCAACCCCTGATCTTTTTATTGTTTTTGTAGTTTTGCCTTTCTCAGAATGTCATATGGTTGGAGCCTACAATATGTCCACTTTAAAGATTGGCTTCTTTCGTTTAGCATATTCAATTTTAATCCAAGTCTTTTTATGGCTTGATAACTCATTTAAAAAAAATTGAATAATATTCCATTGCATGGGTGTACCACAGTTTACCCACTCACCTTTGAAGGACATTTTGAATGCTTCCAGTTTTTGGAGAGTATGAATGACACTGCTATAAACATAGTGCTCCCAACTCCTTCCTCCCATCCTTTCCAACATTGCTGTCATTCATTTTACTTGTCCAAACACTGCGTTATCCATTGTCCATGCACATTGTCTGCTTTTTCCAATAGAGTCCTTAATATATGAACTATATTTATTTTAAATTCCCCATCTGATCCTTTCAAAATCTGTGTAATATCTGAGTCATGTTCTGATGCTTGCTTTGTCCCTTCAGACTGTTTTTCTTGTTTTTTAGCATATCTTGTAATTTTTGGTTGAAAGCTGGGCATGATGTATGGGATAATAGGCACTGAGGTAATTAGGCTTTTAATGTGAGGTTTTCTGTTAATCTGGCCAAGAGTTGGGTTGTGTTCAGTGTTTGCCATAGTTGTAGGGGCCAGAAGCTTTAGTTTTCTCTAGCTTCCCTGTTGAATGTTTCCCCCAGCCCCTGTTGCCTTTGGGTTTCCTCTAAGAACTCTTTCTTAAGTAGAGTCTGTCTCTTGAAGCTTTCTCAGTTCTAACCTGTTGTTTTTATGTTGAAACCATTGATGTGCATTTAAGGTATTGGGGAGGGTAAGCATTATGTATTTTTGTAGTTAAATCTCAGATTTTTAGTAGACCTTAATCCCTGGGAAATATGCCTTAGTGCTTTTCCTCTCTCTCTCTCTTCATGTGGGACGAAAAGGCTAGCAGGAGCTGGAGTTGGCTGATTGCCCTTCTGTCAGGTCAGAGGGGCCTCTGGTAGAGTAGCTTCCCATGGAGAACAGGCTTTTGTTAATATTCCTTTGGGCATATTTCAAAATACTTACTAAAAACAATAGAAGAGTGGTCAGTTTAAGGACATATACAGGAAAGAGAAAAATAAGAACATTGATTAGACTGAAAAAAGATGGTGACAGAAAAAAACAAAATGAGTTTCAGTATGATGTAATTGTTATTTTAGAAAAATGATTACGAGGAATTAAATAGAAATCAAAATTAAAAGGTAGGCTACAAGAGATTTGTGCTGAAAATGAGAATAGTAACTAATCTGCAAGTGAAAATGCATTCTTCTCTTGGAAAGACTGATACAGAACCATAAATGTCAAGCCATCATTTGGTGATGTTACCAAGGCTCAAGGTGTAGAAAACATCTTAAAAGCCTCCAGAGGAGAAAAGAAAATGACCTAAACAGTGGAAAATAATTAGGCTGGCTTCAGACTTTTCCACTGCAACCTTTAGAGCCAGAAGACAATGAAGCAATGTCTCAATGTCCTAAGAAAAATGTGACCTAAGAATATCCTACCAAACAATTTGTCCTCAGAGTAAAAAGTTCACAGACATTTTCAAACATGCGAGGCCTCAGGGAATTTGGCACATATGAAATGTTTTTGGGGAAAAGAAATCTGGAAGCAGATACAGCTAAAAGCATTGTTATCTGTAGATACACAGGGATAACAGCATTTTGGGTGGTGAGCATTTGGATAGTTATTTTCCCTTTTTCTCAAAGCCTAATTAGTCCTTGAATTTTTATAATGATGAAAATGTATAATTTATAGCAAAACGATAAGCTTTTTAAAAAGATGCAACATAAAAAAGACAAATAAAATGTAATAATTCAGAGTCCAAATTATGATTAAAAAGCATTAACTGTCTATGAATGTTATTATAATCATTATTGATTAAGCATGAGTAATGTAAAAATAATAAGGAAAACATAATATTCCATAAACTATACATGAAGCAGAGATTTAATGGTACTACTATAACATCTTGTTTGTCAATGACTTGTTGACACCTTATGTTGATTCTTTGGGAAGACAGATAAAAATAATAAATTTAGGAAAACCCCTCATCTCATATAAAATAGGTTTCAGAAAGCCACACTAAAGTTCAAAGACTTTCACCACTCATGATTCATTTGCTCTTCTTTTACTAGTCCCTGTTGGAAACCACTCCTTTCCCCGTTCACTGCAGGCTCAGAGGTAAAGCATTTGGCCAGAGATCTAAGTTGGTTCATTAATTTATTCAACAAATATTTATTGACCACTTTCTATGTGTTTATGGACTAGAAATGCAGCCATAAACAAAAACAGATATATCATGTTTTTTTGAAGATCACATTCTGGCAAAGAAAATAAAGAAGGTAGCAATCTCTATGGGAATGTCAAATAGTTATAAGGGTTATAAAGAAGTTGGTTCTCTTTTAGGCGGAGTGGTCAGAAAAGTAGGGACCAAAGAGGAGACATTTGAGCAGAGCCTCAAATGAGGTGAGGACGCAGCTGAACAGACACTAAATTCTCTCAATTCCATTTTCTAAAGTGATTAATTAATTGGGGCTTTTGGGTGTCTCAGATGATTGGGCATCTCCCTTCAGCTCAGGTCATGATCTCCAGGTCCTGGGATCTAGCTCTGCATCGGGCTCCCAGCTTGGTGGGGAGTCTGCTTCTCCCTCTCCCTCTGTCCCTCCCTCTGCTTCTGCTCTCTCTGTCTCTCTCTCAAATGAATAAATAAAATATTTTTTAAAAATGATTAATTAATAATTATAATTAATTATGTGCATGCAATTTGATCAGAATCAATACCACAAAAGGTAATATTTTCTTAGGTTACTAGAACAGAGAACTCCCCTCTTTTCTCCTGGATTTTAACCCAGAAAGATGTAAGATATGGAACAGACATAGTCACCTCCTTTGTTTGGACCCACTGGGAATGATGTCAACAAAGAGAAGTTCTCCGAAAAGAGAGAAATTTGTACTTTTCAATTACTTGGGTCAGTGAATTCCCTGTTTCCTAAATCAGTTTGATTTGGGGTTTTCTATACTTCTCTTTGGAAGGAGTCCTAACTGGTATGGAAACTCTCAAATTCTCATCAAAAGTCTGTAAGTCTGTGCCTTTTATCTTTGTATGTGACACAAAAAAGTCTTAGCAGAAAGTAAATGCAAAACTTGCTCCACGAGGCCCACGAGCAGTGACTTAGAAAGTGTTAAGAGACAGCTTGACAGTTAGCCAAACAGAAAGATGCAATTCAAAAAAAAAAAAAAGAAAGAAAGAAAAGAAAGGCTAAAAACCATTTATCATAAATGCAAGTAATCCTATATATTTTAGAATAGCCCAAGCACACCATAGTAGTTTATTTTTTATTTATTTTTTTAAAGATTTTATTTATTTATATGAGAGATTGAGCACAAGCATAAGTGGAATGAGGAGCAGAGGGAGAAGCAGACTCCCTGCTGAGCAGGGAGCCCAATGCAAGACTCCATCCCAGGACCCTGGGATCATGACCTGAGCCGAAGGCAGACCCTTAACAGACTGAGCCATCTAGGCACCCCCATAGTAGTTTATTAAGTAATTATTTATTACTTTGAATTGCTATGCATTTGATTCATGCAGTCAAACATTAATTGATTGATTCATTCAAATAACACTCAGCATCAATTGTGGGCCAAGGACTATTTTAGACACTAAGGATACAATTGTGAATATGACCGGTAAATTTTATGCATCATGGTGCTTATATTAACCTGGGGAGATGATATGTATATAACAGAAATATATAATAACAGGTTGTGGCAAGTGCTATGAAAAAAAACCACAATTGTAGCATGGACATTAGAGTGTGATGGAAAGGAAGATGGTCACTCTGATGGGAAGGGGCCTAAGCAGGAAAGCTCCTTTCAAGTGTTATTTATGCAAAAACATGAATAGTTTTAAAAACTAGCCATTCTAACATAAGAAGTAACAACATTAAGTGCAACCCCTTTTTTTGTTTTGTTTTAAAGATTTTATTTATTTATTTGACAGAGAGAGAGAGATCACAAGTAGGCAGAGAGGCAGGCAGAGAGAGAGGGGGAAGCAGGCTCCCTGCTGAGCAGAGAGCCTGATGTAGGGCTTGATCCCAGGACCCTGAGATCATGACCTGAGCCAAAGGCAGAGGCTTAACCCACTGAGCCACTCAGGCGCCCCTAAGTGCAACCGTTTGAGGAAGCCACAATCAGGCCTGATTCAAGAACAGAAAGGCCATTCGAATGCCTGTAGAAAGTGACAGAGGGAGTGGTGCTTGATCTAAGCGTGGAGAAGTAGGTAGGCTGTAGCTGATGGGAAGCTTTGGTAACATGGTGTAAGAGTTTTCATTTTATTCAAAGAGAAATAGGAAGCTACTGAATGTTTCAGTGAAAAAACACGCAGATTCACATAGTTACATTTTAGATGACCTCTGGCCGGGGTTTGGAGAGTAAATGATAAAAGCACAAAAGAGGAAGCAAGGAGACTTGATAACAGGTGTTTTTGATCCTCCAGATGAGAGAGGATGGTGGAATGAGATACACAGGAAGTAGAACCAACTTCTTCTGATAGATTAGATGGGAGGAAAGTAGGGAAATGGAAGAAATCTACAATAATTTTAAGGCTCTGGACAGGAGCCAACTGAGAGGGACATGATATCATTTAATTAAACAATAAACGGTAAAAAAACGAAGTTTAAGGTGGGTGGGTCCAGAGCCATTATCTCAGGCACACTATGATGGCCCAATGAGGATCCAAATGAAGATGTCGAGTTCAAAGTAGTTAATAGCATATAAGGATCTGCAGCTCAGAGTGAATGGTGAGGACTGGAGATGTAAAGCTGGAGGATTTAAACAGAGGTGGTGGTTCAGTGTTGTGGTTAAGAACTCGGACTTTACTGCCAGACTGCTTCAGCTTTGATTTTGGTTCTGCCTCTTACTGGTTGAAGTCACTTAACATCTCTGGACCTCAGCAAGGGAGGATGATAAACAATACCAGGTGCAGAGTGAGCATTCAAAATGTTAGTTAGTATTGACATTATTCTTGTTTTGTTGTAATTATAGCATGGAAATAGCGGAGGGCCCTCAAGGGAAAAGGATAAATAGAGAAAAGATGAATCATTGAACTAAAACCAGAGGCACTCCAAAATTTAAAGGCTGGGTAGAGAAAGAGGTAGCTGACGAAGGAAGAGAAAAGCCATAGCCCATGGGGTAAGAGGAAAACCACAGTAAAACCAAAGTTGGCTGCTAGGACAGCAGTTAAGACAAAGCCAGAAAATTACCCGGACAGAGCCCAAACTGCAGGGGAATGGAGAGTGAAGAGGAACAGAGAGCAAGGGGAAACAGCCAATGAACAACATTTGTTTGGGAATTTTTTTCTGTAAAAGGGGTCATAAAAATAGGACAGTGGTAAGATGAAAATGTATTTTATAAAATTGAGGCATAATTTAAGATGTAGAATGAATCAAGTCTGCAGATAAAGTTTTAGACTCTGCAATGTTTTAAAATAATTTGACTCTGAATGTCTTTAGACTTATACATGTGTTCTCAAAGACATTGCTGTAGCCACCATTTTTTTTTGCATTTATTTATTTTTTATTATGTTCAGTTAGCCAACATACAGTACATTACCAGTTTTTGATGTAGTGTTCAACCATTCATCAGTTGCATATAATATCCAATGTTCATCACAACACATGCCCTCCTTAATACCCATCTCTTGGTTACCCTGTCCCCCCACCCCTCTCCCTTCTGTAGCCGCCATTTTTTGACCTTCATTCATTCACTCATGTTAGAGGGAATTCCTGCCTGAGTTTTGGCCAGACCATATGTGTCTGTATGTAGAAATGACCTAGCAGAAAGGGAGATGCTGGGAGGGAGGAGATAATTAGAGAACCACAGATCTTCAAAAGAGAAAAGAGAATAAGATCCTGGGCATCATTTGGGGAATTTACTTTTAACGTCTTGCTCTGTCACAGAAGGAGAAAACACAGAGGATGCATATACGTGAAAGTGGATTGGAGGGCAAAAGTTAAGAGAGTATTTTTCTGATGACTTCTACCATCACTTTAATGACTTTCAGTGAATACAAAGGGAACATGGGAGGTTTGAGAGGAGAAAAAATGTTATAAAATAGACATGTTAGAATAGTAGATCTGTTGGCCGCGGTTGAAAATCAGTTTAAAGAATTTAAAGTGACACCGATTATTGTTGTGTGTGATTTTCACTGGTAATACACAGCTGCTCAGATGCAGGAGAGAAGAAAGTTGGGAGTAGTACTCAATTAAAGTTGAGGTTTTTCCAGGTAAGTACGATGGAAGAGAAAGAAAAAAAGAAGAGAGCAGGGAGTGCTTGAGAAAGGTATAAATATGATAATGGTGCATCATATCTAAAGGTAAAGAGAAATGTAAAGATAAGAGATGTGATGAATTGTGGAAAAGTGGTAGAGGTTATAGGAAGAAGGTCTCATTAGGCAAAAAGAAAATGATAATACTGCCCCATTAGTAGGGTTACATACTACTTGGTGATGATGAGCTAGAAGGCATGATGGTGATGGCGAGTGACATTTTGGGTAGGAACACAGTAACTTGAAGTAACCTGTGAAGCTAAAGGAGCCACCATGATAGATGAATCACTACACGAAGGTTGGCATCCCTGGAAATAATGACAGGGTCTGAGTAGAGGGTACGAGCGAGGCATGAGCTAAAGTCAACAACAGGAAGTTTGGCTAGGAGATCAAGCAGTTGATGATGGGGAGAGGTGACAGGTGGTTAAACCAAATGCCATGAGTTTTGGAATGAGCAAAAATTTTGAAAGAATAAAGAGCTCAAATCATTTGGAAGAGAAAGTGTAAAACAAGAAAAATTGTTTCATCTTTGAATTATATGAGTGAAGAAGGAAAAAAAAAAATCAAACCCACCACAGCAGCAGAAAACATTGTCGGGAGACAGCTATATTCTTTTAAGATCAAAGGAGCAAAGGGACATTTTCCAAAAACAAACTGAGGGCAAAGGAGAACTTGAAGATTGCAGATCAGCCTTGAAAGATTCTGGAGGAGGTGATTGGATCAGATTAGAGGATATAGGCATCACGGAGTATATGGGCTTATGGTCCAAAACTTCAGGACCCCTACTGATGAGTACAAAGTCTGTAAGGCAACATGGGGATTCTTCATAGGAAGGTAGCTAATCATTTCAGGGGATGGTTTTATTCCTTATAATCAGTGGAGTGGGATATCTACACCCTCCTGTTGCTCTTACTGATGTGGCTTTTTGGGGCTGAGGACAAAGACCAACAACGACGTGCGATCGTCAGAGGGCTCCTCTCTGTTCTCCACTCTACAGAACAAAGAGCATCATTGAAAGAAGACCATTCTCTTTAAAATTCATTCCATTTAAGCAAGCAGGATGATGTTTAATTAATTTTGTGAAGAATTGTAGCCATAAGGATTTGTAAACCGTTTTGGGGCTTAAAGAGATAAAGCCAGAAAGCCTCAGTTACCAGATAATGCAACTAGTCTTAATAACTGATCCCCTGAGGGTTTCTGATAACCAAGCTCAGGCTCTGTTAAGAAAATTATCATGAAACTAAAAGATATTGACCAAGGATAAGAAAGGCTGGACCTGGTAATTAATCCTTCTCACTATTATATAGAGATTAGGTCCTCATGAGACTGTTACAAATTTGAGCTCCCACAGTTCAACCTAGATTTTGAAATATTGGAGAGAGTCCAAATAAGACCAAGAGAAATGACTTAAAAATTATCCATATTTTATAAGGAAAAGTGAAAGATTCATCTATTTGGAAAAAGAAAAGATTCAGGAATGATCATTTCTGCTTTCAATTCTATATTAGGACAAAGAATTTAGTTATTAAATTGTCATGAAACAACTGCATTAGTAGACAACGTTCTGGAGCCTAAGAACAGTGTCACTTAAACCAACAGGTCACTAAACGAGAGTGTGAAAATGTTATTTTTGCAAATAGAATCTTACAGGTTCAGCCAGAACCTTTCAGAATAGACTACATAGATGCCACCTTTGTCACCTGACAATGTGTGCAGAGTATTAGATTAAATCATGGAGGAAGAAGAAGAAATATTAGGTATTTTCATGGATATTCTATTCATCTCTATTTATCCTAAAGCACCTAAAGACCATAACACCTAGGGACAGGCAAACAGCTTTAGCATCTAAGAAACCGAGAGATGCCACTGCCTTTTTACCCTCCCCTGCAACCCTCAGATGACCTCACTAACATCTGGGAAGTTCATTCAGTTTGGTTTTCTCTTCGTTTGTGTCACATGTGACACCGGATAACTTAATGTTCGAATGTCGCCCGTCTGTGAATGGGGAGCTCCTCTGATGGAGAATGTGTTGAGAGACGTGTATAAACTCCTCTAACACACAGTGGGGGGCGTTGCTGTGACAGCGCCAGTGTGGGAACTCGGATTCAGGCCTCTTTCTAGAAGTGCTTCTGAAAGTAGCATCCATATCACGTGACACTGCAAAGAGGCAGGGAAGGCATCCCTACCCCACCAGGTTGGCCTCTCTGCTGTCGGAGGCGTCTTGGTAGATTCTGTACTTCATCCAGAATCACTGCTTCCATTACAAATAAAACTGGTCCCAAGAAAAATAATGCATGCTGAGCGCAGATCACGTGGGAGTGCGGAAGCAGGGGTGGGTGATGAGAATAATGACGGATGGAGCCCTGAATCCATAAGCAAAGGAGTTCAGGGTGGGGAGAGGAGGACGGCAGGGAAGGCAGAAGGAGGAGTGAGTGACCTCAAGACAGGCTTTCTCCTCCATCAGTGTGCCCTAATGCACTTTCAAAATTCAATAGGGCAATTCACTTCTGGTCAAGGAAAAAGGATTCCTGATGCACAGGTTAGAACCAGACTCCTGGATTTATGGAAAGCATGTCAGAAGCCAGAATACATGACACAAGTTTCCTCTTCCTCTAGAACTTTTGCAGTGTGAATGGAGGCGAAGAAGGCAAGTTTAATACAAATGTATTTTCTCTCCAAACCTGTAACAAAGCTGAGTTTCACAAACCATGTCAGGTACCAGGGGCCTACGACAAATCTTGTATGCTGGGGGAAAATGTTTTTATGTAATTTGATTTGTTTGGCTCTGATAGATAAAAGAGAGAAAAAAAGGAGCCTTTTTTTTTTTTTTTTTTCAAAATGCTCAGATCATATTTATACATTGTTTCAGGATTTTTGTTTTTAAATGGGCATGCAGAGGCTTTATTGTTTCATTGCTCTCAGAGCATTCCAAACAATCAAAATAATTTGGATTTTTTTTAACTTAACCAACATTAAACAGGTAAGGCTTTTGCAACATTTACTGAATTTCTGTTAACACTAATGAAAAGGGAAGAAAGCAATTCAAGACATGCGAGGAAAATTATTTCTTATTAGAACAATTCTAAAATACTCACTTGTGGTATCACTGTATACATTAACTTTTTCTTAACTGGTGAACTTGTTATAGATGAAATACAGTAAAACCACTTTTTCCATTTAAATGTTTAGGGGGACCCATTGGCAATGATAACTCTTTAACATAATTTCAGGAGCTCTGTACACTGTGTCATTTGGGTTCTACTGCTTATTTTGAGGGACTCTAAAGTAATTTGGGGTTTCTAAAGACTGAGAAGCGTTTCTCAAGGTTAGCTTTCCCAAACAGAAAATTGAGTGTTATAAATTCCACCTCCCACAGACCAGAATTCACAACCATTGGTCAGGGGGAAATACTCCCAGCTCTGCGTCTCCAGTCACACCGTGCCATTTCACCAAGTAGGAGCCAAAGGTAAGTTTTTACACTTGCTTTCTTCTTGGGTCAGAGACTTTTTGCTACTATAATAACCTTTTAAAAAATAATTCAACTCGCTTTAATATCTCAAGGTGAACTTGGATGCAATGGATTGGGTTTAAGTTTGCTATTTTATATTTATGTTATTCTTGGGAAATCCAAAATTTTGAATTATCTCAGGAATTAATAGTTAACAGTAAAACAGTTGATCTTAATAGTCAGGATAGATGCCAATAAAATTATAGTAGTTTCCAATATAGTCCTTAAAGCGAGCGCCCTGATATAGACCATGTTTCTTGCCAGGATAACCAGGCACTATTGATTAGTATTGATTGACATATTAGGCAAAAGAAGAAAAAGGGAAGATTTCAGGTGTTTAAAAATATACTGATGAGCATATGGGAATTAGGCATTTGGAGTGTCTTTTTAAGGTCTCTATTTTAAAGTTTTATATAAGTATAATTTTCAAAATATCATGACATGATGTGAAGTGTACAACAAATTCAAAGTCTAGACAAAGACCCTACATTAAATACTTAGTATAGTTACTCGGAGGAAGAAACATCCTTTTAAAACTAAACATAGGTGTTCATAGTTCCAGGCTTTGCACAGACTTTCTTACTGCTGATAGCTCTAGGGGATATGCACAATGCAAGCAAACTCAAAGAACGTAGACACTGCTAATCAAATACAAACGTAGACATTGCTAATCAAATACAGAGTATGAAGTGAGAAAAAATAATCAGCCAGTGCCTAATTACTTTGAACAATGAAAGTGGCCAGAAATGGAGAAGGGAAATATTCTTTCGAGGTTCGTGCTGGCCCCTGTGAATGCTTCCCACTTGAAAAGGGAAGAATGGTTCCTGGAAGATTTGTAAATCACACCACTTGATTAAATAGGACTTTGCTGGTGACTGCAGCCAGCGGTTCCAAATCCCTAATCCTGCAAAGAGTCTTGCAAAGGCAGGTAAAATAGAGGCTTCGTTTATCCAGTGTGAATAAAAAAATGATTTGAAGAAAGCATAGGAGGGAATAAAAAGGAGCTCCTTGTACTGCCTCTTATTCTCAGAGGGATTTCCTATCCCTCTGCCTAAACCTGCTTCATAAAGACTTTCTTTCAAGTAACTGAAAGTCAGTTTGTCTGTCAGTGCATTCAAGTTTAAGAGTAACATTTATCATGAATTCCCTTTTACATGTGTGCATAGGTACAAACACCAGAGGTTCTGTTCTTGAAGAGAGCCTAAGAAGTGTAACCAAAATACAAAACCTTTAAAATTAGACATGCTCGATAAAAAGTTTTACAGAGGCTTTGTTTCCTCAATAAATGACCACCAGGTAACATTTTTGATAGGCCCAACTTAGATGTTTAAAATTTAACATGAGAGGTTTTTTTTTCCCTAAACTAAAATGTATGCAAAGGAGTACATACAGAACTAAAATAATTAAAATTATAGATGTTATACATCTATTATACATATATACATATATGCACATGTATAACATAGTCTATGTATATTATAAATATAATTAAAATAATAAGATTTTGATTGAATCCTCCCAAAAAGCAGGATGTGATCATGGAAAATAAGAATTGTGCTTAACAAAGAATTACAAAACAAAAGACTTTTTAATCTTATGTGTGTGGAAATCCTCCTCTAAGGAAATCTTGCCAAATGGTATCTTTTAGACATGGATTCTTATTGATTCTGAGTTTAAAGCTTAGATGGCTATTAAGAATTGGAAGAAAGCACTAAAGACTAAGGGAAAAATAATTCTTTTTTCTGCTCCACTTAGTTAAGAATAAGTTTTGAAAAGTATTGCATGAAATGTTAATGTGTGCATATGTTAAATTATGTAAACATTAATGATATCCAGAGGTGACAAGGCAGTAAAAGGGGGGGGGGGGGACAAACTCCTTCATTATTTTGTCTGGAAAAATCCATAGGTTTGAATGTGCAAGAAACAGTTATGAGTCCTAGTTAGGTCCCTGGCCAACCCTGCTTTGGTTTCCTCATCTGTAAAATGGAGTAACAGTTATAGTCTTCCTCTTCCTCCTCCTCCTTCTCTTCCTTCCTACATGCAGAGTTGATGAAAGAAACTTAATGCTTAGTAAAAGGTAAAACTCTGATGCAAAAGCTTTTCTGAATAAGTGCAGGGCAAGATTTCCACATCCCATTTTCTCTGTGTTTCTCTATGAAGTAAACTCAATTTCACCGTAATTACACTATCTACTGTAAAAACGTGGATGGGTTTGTGATTAATTTGAACATCAGTATCAATAGCCTTCAGAACCATACAATTTCCTGTGTTATGTTTACAAATGATCCGTGTCAGGAAAGCTACCGGCTTGAGTCCCACAGCATTGACGTTGATTTATCATTCCTATTTAGTGAAAAGTATTCATAAGTTATCATCAATTAAATGTTTATACCTTTTGGCCTTTTTTGATTAGGAAAGCTTGAAAAATGAAAATGTTGGCAACACTTGTTCTGGGACTTGTCATCTTTGATGCTGCTGGGACCGCTCCAACTCTGGAACCCATCAACTATGACTCAGAAACATATGACGCCGCCTTGGAGGACCTGGATCATTTATACAACTATGAAAACATACCTATTGGTCAAACTGAGGTAACTAATTCCTCCCACTCTTAAGATTTCTAAAAGCATGAGCATGGGGAATTACTGAGATGCATTCCTTTCAGAGAGATTCTTGGTTATGTATCAATAGAGATGTTCTATCTTAATAATTTCATATGAACCTTTCCTTCGAAATGTATTCAATCTGCTGGAGTTTAACATGGGGACACACTTTTGCTTTCTCACAGTTAGCTTCATTTCCTTTATATCTGCTCACAAAATTAAAGCAACGACAATGAAAAAGAGTTTCTATCAAGTTAGAACAAGAGAAAATTAAAGGAAAAAGGAGTCAGTAAGGAAGAGTAGAAATAATACACATGCAATGATGAGGAAGCTGGGGAAGTTTGGAGCAAAGGAAAAAGATGTGAGATTAAAATAAGTTGAAAGAAACTAAAAAGAGTGCAAAGAATGGACAATGATTTGGAACTCCACCGTACTCCAAGAGTGGATGTGCTTTCCGAAATGACTGATTATCTCTCAGCAGTAATGTAGGCATTGGCAAGGTTACAGCCTATTACATAAATCTGATATGACATGTTTCTAATTAAATGTTAGACTTTTTACATAACTAAAGGATACAGACTAATTTTTCTGAATCAGAAAACAAACAGACCTTGAAGTGTTGGAGTGTAATTAATGTACGACACTGACAAAAACTAATTAAGAAGAAATCAACCGAAAGGAAAATTACATCACCTATACAGGATCGTAACATATTTTGGGCAGTCATTCAAGTGTAAATCTTCTTAGAATAATTACTTTTGATAACTAGGAAAATAAAATATTTAGACAAAAGCATATATTTAAATGGTACTGAGCTATAACTTTATTAAGAGGATAAACGCTCTCATTATTGTTTATGTTGCCTGATGAAATTCGAGAATCAAATTTGCACAATACAATAGTTTTCACATCTTCTCCCCAACTCCATTTTCCTTTCCATCTCCCTCTCTTTTGGCTTCAATCTTGCCCCAGCCCCAGGCCCCACTCCTTCTCTTTCTCCCTCTTTCTCTTTCTTTTTAGTAAAGTTTTAGGGTTATCAGAAGACCATTTTTCTTCTGCAAAGTTGTGACTCTATTTTCCAAGTCTTTATTCACTGTTTGATTCATTTTGCTATATGTCTTTGGTTATGTTAGGAGCATTTTCTGTGGAGTTTATGGTTGCCGTACATGATCTCTGCATCTCCAATCTAACGCATCAGTGGAGAGTATAAGGAAAAACTTTTTCAGTGTTTAACTCATCTACCCTGCTCCTTTTTCCATCTTGCATAAATATTTAAAAAAACAAAGACTGCATATGTATATGCGGTTATCTACCGAACTAAATATTGTAGTTTAAATTTACTTGTCTTGCCTCCAAAAGATGTTTTATAGGATCAAGAGGTTTGGTGAGTACTGAAAGTAAATCCTCTTGTTTTTAGTAGGCCTGGGGAGTAGACTCTAGGGAGGGCTCAAGGCTGCCCTAGACAATATCGTGAAAGAGAGGAGCACTATCTGCAGACTTCTTTAAAGCCATTCCTTGCTGTTAGAACCCCTTTTTACTGCACATTCTCATGAGATTCTGAAGTTCTTTCTGATATCAAGAAATTTAAGCTAATAAATTTAATCTATAGAAAGATGATTTAGTATACAATCCTTCTTCAGTATTTGCTTATTCTGAAAGAGCAATCTTCTTGTAAGGTACCAAATATGTGGCATTGTATCCCCTTACCTCATTCAAACATCCTTAATTTTCACACCGGCCTAGGCAAACTCAGCATCCTTAACAACTGAGGGCTCCCAAGAGAGCTACTAAATAATCTCTTGTCGCTGATTGAAAAAGGTAAGTCATCCCTGATTTAATAATTTTTTGTGATGAGTCATCATCAGAAAACCAGTTTATAGATACATGATATACATATATACATATACATATACTTGTGCTATAATGAAAATATAATACATTTGAAAACAAACCACGCATATTTTTTTAACTTTACCAAGTGGGTCCACTAGCAAAAATCAATCAGCCAACCCACTCACCCACCACCTATGAAACAATAACAAAAAAACACAAGAACAAACAAAAACAAGGTGTTATAATACATAAAATGAGATGAGGAACAAAATTCAGAACTTCAGCTCAGATCCTAACAAATCATTAATGTAAACTGCTTTACAAACAGAGAATATACAATTCTTTATAGAAAGATGTGAAATAAAGCCAATAGATCTAGTCATGTGAGTGCAGTCTAGAATACAGTTACTCATGATATGAGTTTCTTGAATTTAGTCTTGGAAGTTCAGATTTTGGCAACTCCCAATAACCTTATTTGTCTCATCTTTATAAATTAAGAGCAATTGTTCTATATATTCTTGATCCTATGTGATATTCTTCGTATAAACGCTGGTAACACACCCATATAGGGGACAGTTGATGAAAAAATTCATGGTAAACAAAGCACATGGAGAGTGGTGGGATCGGGTTCTTAGTTTTTGTCCTCAATGCCAAGAGTATGGTTCTGCCTATCTTAGCCTAGAATTTATTTATCATCTATAGAAAAGGCAACCTTGTATTTTAAAATTGCAAATTTATAGAATAACTGAACATTGCTTCTGAAATATATGCCAGTTTTTTTCTTCTAAATTGTAAGACTTGGCATCGTAGGCCAATATAGTAGACCCTCTAGAATTTGAATATTAATCCTTAAGGTCTCTGACTATGAGGTGGGCAGAATTCTAAGATGTCTCTTAAGTGACCCATCCACTGGTCTGTCCGTGGCCTCTATAATTCTTAACATCATAGATATATTGGGATATCACTCCTATAAATAGGTTATTTTCTATGGTACAACTGAAATTTAAAAAGGGAAATTACCTTGGTTGACTTGACCCACATTTGTGCTCACTTTGAAACAGTGTTTTGAGGTCAGGGACAAATTATGAAGCATGAGAGAAATTCAAGGCAAGGGAAACTATCTGTTGCTGGCTTTGAAAATGGATGGGTCCACATAGCAAGGAATGCAGGAAGTCTCTAAATTTTAAAAGAAGCTGACAGCCAATGAGTATATGGAAACCACAACACTAGAGATGTCAGGAACTCAGAGCTTCACATGAGATCACAGCCCTGGCCATTATCCTTGATTTTGGCCTCATGAGACCCTGAGCAGAGAACCCAGTCAGGCCATCCCTGGACCCACAGAAGCTGTCAATTAAAGTAAAGTTTTAAGTAAAGTTTTAAGCTGCTAAATGTATAACAATTTGTCATGCAGCTATAGAAAACTAATACAATATGTAATAATGTAAATTTTTTTCTGAAAACCAAATTTGAATTATACTGCTATAAGGTTTGCATTTATGAATCTAGTGATTTATCTAGCAATGAGCTAAATCACCCTTCCCCAGAGTTAGTATCTCAGTAGAGCTTTGTTGATTTCTTTTTTTTTTTTTTTTTTTTTTGCTTTGTTGATTTCTACTGGTGGTAGAATATTCATTACCTCCCTAGGGATTAGAAAGGGTCATGAAAGAATTTCTGGCTTTGAAAATCTTATGCAGTAACAGTACTCCAGACTGCTGACTTACCTGATTTCTGATGATTTATAATATCCAGGATCGGCTGGATTCTATGTTAGGAGCAGATTATAGACCCAGTAATTCCATCCTTATGCTCTATGTTACCCAGTGGGTAATGGGTACATTTGCTAGTATAATATAAAATTTTTGCAGTTTTTTACTTAGCTTTTATTTTACTTTAATCGTAATAGTAGGAACTGGATATAAGCCTTAAAACCAAAATACGAACTTTTTGCTTTCTGATGAATATTAGCTAAGCTTGACTGAGCACTTATTACATACTGAGTACTATTCTAGGCCTATCACATGCATTATCTTATTTCTGACAACAAAACTAGGAAGTGCTACTGTTATTTTCATTGAACAGGTAAGAATATTGAGATAAAGAGCAAGTAAGTAACTTGCCTAAGATTATAGTTATTAATGACATATAATTATAGTGATATTATCTTCTCATATCAGAAAATAATTTCCAGCAAGTTAATAAAAATTTACATTATCCTCCCCAGTTTTCTTTTTTTTTTTTTAAAGATTTTATTTATTTATTCGACAGAGAGAGAGATCACAAGTAGGCAGAGAGAGGGCGAAGCAGGCTCCCTGCCGATCAGAGAGCCTGATGCGGGGCTGGATCCCAGGACCCTGAGATCATGACCTGAGCCAAAGGCAGAGGCTTTAACCCACTGAGCCACCCAGGTGCCCCGCTCCCTCTGTTTTCTACCATTTCTCAAATTGTCCTTTTAACTTGATATTTGTTTTAGTTGAACTGAATGCTTGTGCTTCCACATTGCTAAAAGAGAAAGAAAGCATTGTTCTATGGGTGAATAATGTAAACTAGAAGTCCCCTTTATAGACAGTTTACTTACATAATTACTGTAAGAGAGAATGGCTTAAGCCTAACTATTTCAAAGAATAATTGTAGATAGGCATTCTCCAACATATTATATCTAGGTTATGGGCTAGCCATCTATCTATCTATCTATCTACCTACCTATCTACCTATCTAATCTCTATATAGATATGGATATAAAAATCATATATATTTGGTGGTTTGGAATTCAGGGAAACATTTTATTATTTGCCTTAAAGATTTCACCCAAACACAGTTCAAAATTTGGTATTCTCTGATTGACTTAAATTAGAGACTGTTTTTGACTGAGTCCGGTATTTGGTGCTTCCGTTTTCATCGTATAGTTTTGGGGTTATTGATTTTTCATTTCTCTTAGGTCTAAGATAAACACTGGTCCTGCCCATGAGTTGTTTCTTTTGCCCAGAAAAGTACTCAGTGGCTGTATTAATATTTATGGAGGATATGAACTACCATTCCTGCAGTAAGTTCTCCTTGGCTCCATCTAATTAGACTGATCCTGTCCTATACTACCTGACTTTAGCTTTATGTAATTACTTTTACTTAATCTTCAAAAGACACCATGAATGTCGTAGTACAGAGTCCTGAGTGGAGACTTGATTGTATTTAATGTAGGACAGTACGAAGAGCATTTACAATGATGGCATACAATGCTCTTCAGGAGGATGTGGAGTAAAAATTTTTCTCAGCCCTCAGTGTCCAAATGATTTGCAAATTTTAAGGAAGTTGCTTATTTGGGGGGCTCCACATCTTATAACTAATTGTGCTTGTCATTTTGCTCAGAAATCTGGGGCTTAACTTTTTGCCTTATTCTTCCCTCATTTTATTTATTTATTTAGATTTATTTATTTGAGAGAGAGAGAGAGAGAGAGAGAATGAGTGGGAGATGGGGTGGAGGGAAAGAATCTTCAGACAGACCCCACTGAGCCAGGAGCCCGAGGCGGAGCTCTATCTCAGGACCTGTGAGATCATGACCTGAGCCGAAACCAAGAGTTGGTTGCTTACCTGACTGAGCCACCCAGGCGCCACTCCTTTTTTTTACTTTCTTCACCTTTACTTTCTAATCATCCTAATGTCCTCATACAGATCGAAGCATTACCACACATGCTTTTAGAACTGCCTCATATGCTTTCATAAATAAATAACCATAACAACTAGTAAAGGGATATCAGTAATAATTGACCAATAGGAAACTTTTTGTATGAGAGATGCTTTCCTTGCTATTACTCTCCACTGATTTTAAAATTAGCCCATTTTTTTGCTCTTTCATTAAGAGAACAAGTGGCTAAGTTGTTTTAAATCATCTTTATGAGGAAAACCTCCATTGAAACAAATTCATGAAGCTTCAAAAATAGCTTTCAGAGATGAAGAAACTGTAAGATTCATCAAAGGAATGCAAATTAAATTTAGTGAAGTTGTAGAAATGGACAAAAACTCAGTGAAGGCAGTTGTATCCAGTAACAGTGGAACAATGGTTTCTTTTCAGTTTCCATCATGGTAATATGGTGCCATGCAAATAATTTTAGAATAAATGTTGATGTCCCGTAACACTAGAAATTGCTTAAGTAGAATCAAATTAATTTTGGGCTACTTACAGAATGAATGTCCACTGTACATAATGATATATAAAAAGTATTTTTAATTAGGTTATCTAAATATGATAACTTAGGGGCGCCTGGGTGGCTCAGTGGGTTAAAGCCTCTGCCTTCGGCTCAGGTCATGATCTCAGGGTCCTGGGATCGAGCCCCACATCGGGCTCTCTGCTCAGCGGGGAGCCTGCCTCCTTCTCTCTCTGCCTGCCTCTCTGCTCACTTGTGGTCTCTCTCTCTCTCTCTCTCTGTGTCAAATAAATAAATAAAAAAAAAATTTTTTTTTTTAAATAAATAAATAAATATGATAACTTAGCATAGAACTTTGGTAATGCTAACAGGTAGCTTATTTCAAAAACCACCTCTGTATTTCCTGAACAAAAAGTAAAAGTAATTAAATTAGTAATATTTCTACTATTTATTTCTTCTGGTGATGAAGGCATGGAATACTTTTATCCTTATATTTGAAGTGATGTCTCACTTTGACCAGTTTATACAATACATTTTAAATTTTCAAACTTATGGTTTGCATATAAAACGCTTTTTATTGGAAGAGGTAGCTTAAACTCAACCTGAGTTAAATGTTCTTTTCAGAATTTGGCAACAAATAAAAGCTAATCTTCCTCTCCACTTCCCTCTTCACCAAAGACACTCTGGAGGAAGGGAGGGAAGAATTTTACTGATGAGCTTTTAATATGGTTGTCTGATTGGCTTACCATTTGCTTCTTTTAAAAACAGTGTTAAAGTATTTGTTATTTTAAAACTATTGGAAATTTTTTTAAAATGTAGCAACAAACATATATAATCACATAGGCTTATCGGGAAATAAAAGAACACTGATGGTCTTTATCAGTAACTTGTTTGTATTTGTATTATACCTTATTTATGAGAACACAAACATAAGTTAATTCTCATAACATTCCCCTTGAAATGATAAATTATCCTATTATTATTATTATTATTAGGATCAACCGAGGATCAGAATTTTGCCCAAGGTTATTCAGCTAGTAAGTTTCAGAGTAAAATTTAAACCAGATTGTTTTAATGCCAAACCAGAGAGACTTTGGCATTAAAAGCTTCCATTATTTTCTTTCTCTTTAATCTTTACTTCTTTTAGCTGTGTCCAATATTGAGCTTTCTTTCCTCTGAAATTAAGTAATTTGTTAGGAATCAGAAAAGCAAGAATTTTCAAGTGATGATAATTAACACAATATCTAAGTATCTGTCTTAGCTGTCAAAGTATTTAAGGGAGCGAGAGGTAAGATAATCCTTCTGAACTGAGAGCTACTTTGTGAGAAATGTGGGGATTGAGCAATCTTTGCCAAACACATTTCTTCCTCACCCATTTTCAAGATAAAATAGAAAATAAGAAACAGCTTTCATTGCCAGTCTTCATGGCCACATTCTTTGAGATAATTAATATGGATCGCTTAAATCAATTTGAGCACTAGGCTCATGTTTAGAGAATTCCATTGCACTTAAGATATCCACATGCCAGTCTATGAAATCCTTAAGAATACATCTTTAGTAACCAGGCTGAATATCTCAGAGCCTCTTAACACCTTTGGAAGCCAATTGTTGACATAATGGTAATGACAAGGAATAGCTTCAAGATTTATTATCAACTGTGTGGGACGATTTTGGAAAAAGAGAAATTTAAAATTCCAATCTGTTTAACAAACACCTTAGTCTGTGTTAGAGTGAAAATCCAAATAACATTCTGGATTTCCTTTTTTTTTTTTTTTTTTAAGGAGAAGCAGACCTATAATTTAAATATTATCTGCAGAAGTCCTGGGCTTCCTGGTTAGGAACTGACTGACACGATGAGCATCCTAATCCAAGTGAATATATCAGTGAGGACCTTTGTTTCCCAATTTGACTTTGCCTGGGCATTCAAACTATGAAACCACACATCACAAAGCATAATGAAAGAAACCACCGACTTTGAGTGTTTCTCATGTATACACCTGTTTCACCCTTAAGAAGTAGTTTGTCACAGTGTTGAGTGACTGGGCTCTGGAGTCAGACTCCCTACGTGTGAGTCCCAGGTCTGAACACCAACTGTACAGCCTTGGAAAATCATACAACCCTTCTGAGCTTTAGCCTCCTGTTTATAAGCTACCTTATGAGGATGAGGTAAGATACAGTTGTTAACTGCTTAACTTAGAGCTTGGCCCGTGGTAAATGTTCCATAAATGTTAGTAGCTTTATCATCAAATGACTCATTCCATCAATAGCCACCAAGGCTGATGTACTGTGCGGTGGTCAGGGAAGCCTTCATGAAAGGGATGGGATTTCAGCTGTAATTAAGGCTCACTGCACCAGGCATGAGTTCACTTTAGATCTGCCTTCCAGTATTTGCTGAGAGCCAAGAATTGGGCCAGGTAGATCACACCAGTTCTTCTCTCTCTCTCAGTACCTCCCAGTCTACTCATCTTATAAATATGCATCTTCAACAGAATAGAAGAAGTAAAAAAAGATTATATATATATATACACACACACACACACAGATCTGTAGTTATCTAGTGAGACATAAGGCTTCTATGAATTCTGTCACAAAATATATATGCTGAGAAATTATATCCCCAATCGGTCCTCAGTTTCAGACCTGACGGCAAATCTGAGACATTTTACTTTACTTGTGTGTTTATCCACCACAGTATTTAAGGCTACTTACACAAATAAAAGTTATAATGTGTACAGCAATAGATGTATAGATATATATATAAAGAGTAAACATAAATGTAGATATAGATAAAATATAATCTGTACACATCAGTATCATCTCATAAAATAATTTCTAAAACTATATAATACTGTGTATATTGTGTTATGTTCTCCACAATATCACATCTTGTATTATATATTGCTAATTATGTATTATTTTACATTATGGCATGAAAAATACAAATAAAGAAGATGAAGCAAAAAAAAAAAAACAAGAGTTGTGAACATAATATGAAGCAGGAGTCAGGTACATATATAAAAATGCATTATTATTTTGTCTTATAACACATATAGATACATATAATACTGAATTTTTTCTGGGCAATAGGTGTTAGATTTTAAGTGACCCCATAAAAACTCCACCTAATGCACTGCCTAACTTCAGACCCAGCTGAGTAACAGAAATGAGACTCAGATAAACAGAGTTCAAAATAGCTCCTTTACTACTGATAAAGGCTGGGTTAAAATTTATAATTTAGGTATGAAGCAATTATGAGCATCCTAATATAAAATTCCAGAAGTAGATATTCCATCGGTCTGAGGCAAAGGTGGTTAACCACAGTCCTCAGATGAGTGTCTGATCCAGTAAATCTTAGCGCATGGAGGGACAAAATTATATTTCTTGACAGGCAGGAAATTCCCCCCAAAAAGGAGAGTGAACCACTCAAGCCTAGTATCTTCTCCCACCCACCAATTAGCCTAGTTTTTCTTCCTCAGGAAGAGTGAGTAAAGGGGCTAACAGAGGATGCACCACCTCCAAGATGGTGGCCTTTAAGCCATTAAGCTTAACTATTAAGTTCAATATAGCTCCTCCCTTCAACAGAAAACATCCTGTTTTTAGGACAATCGTGCTCCCACCTTTATGAGATGTACCCCCATGCCAACTACCACTCTTAGATGTCCTCTGACAGAATGTAGATTTTGATCTTAGAAGCTCTAAATGGATCTGAGGGCATCAATGAATTTATCTCAAAGGTCTTCCTATACCTGAGATTGACATTTTACCCTCAGTTCTATGTTCTACCTCAAATTATACCAAGCCACATTAATAATAGAGCTTAGGAAAGACTCTGAAATGAAATTAAATGCTAAATAAATATACTCCAAAAAAACAATTCCAGAAACATAAAGATAACACAAATAGGTATATATTTCCCCTACTTCTTTGAGGTTTTTGAGGAAAAATAAAAGACTACAGATTAACCTCTCCTGCACATTAAAGTCTGAATTGTTTAAATCCAAAGAGATTACAGTACAAAATCAGAATTGCTAGCCTTTGATTTAAAAACCCAAAGAATAGACAGTCCAAAACTTCCTTTTCCTAATTCTTTGTGCTTTCTCTTCATCTTGCCTGGGTAAAGCTGGACTCTTTCAGTTACGACAACATGAGTAGATTCTTCCAGATACACTTGTAGTTCCCTTCAGAGGCACAGCCTTTGTTATTAGTTCATTACCAAGTGTCCCATGACCTTAATATTAAAAAGAATGGAGCATTAAGTACACATACAGTATTATCACAAAACTGACCTTAATTTAAAGAACGAGTTAATCCTGAGTCTCCAAAATAATTATTCTGACCAAAAGTATATTCCCCAAAACCAGTACATGGCATGGGCAGACACTCAAGAAAAGACTTGGTGGTACCTAAAAAAATTAGGAGATGGAAAAAAAATCTTGGTTTAGCCTCATGCAGAAGTTGGTCGGCTTATGTGTATTGTCCCTAGTTTGCAAATTTTGATCTCAAACACTTGGAGAAATCCGTCAGGAGTTAAATTATGGCACTGTGGTACTGTTGTTATAATAGCTGTTCTCAAAATGTAGTTCCTGAACTGACAACATCAGCATCACCTGGGAGCTGGTCAGGAATGCAAATTCTCAAGTCCCACCCCAGACCTAATGATCCAGAAACTTTGGAGGACCAGTGATCAGGGATTTAACTCCTCCTAGTCGTTCTGATGGACCCGTGGTTTGAGCAGCACAGAGCTAGGAAATATCCCCTAATATAATGGCTCTTTTCTCAGAGTGGCATTTGAGATAGTCCTGTTTTCCAGAATATTTTTAAAACATACGATGACAGCCAGCCCAGTCACCAGGTCAATCAGAAGTTTCCTCCTCTTTTTGCATACTTAATTCAAAACCTTTGAATGCCTATTTTCCTGCTAAACCCTGGTTTTCTGGCACCTGATGCTGCCTTGTGTATTCTCTCAGGTGACAGATGATCTTGTAAGCAAGAATTTTCCGCCCACGGGGTTCTTCAGCCTGAAAGCTATGCCAGTGGCTTCTCCCTGGCTTCCTGCTCTGGAATCCAAGAACTCTACCTCCCAGAGAGCTTTCCCCCATTCCCCATGTTTTTTTTTCAGCAGGAGCATCAGCTTCAGCAGATTCTTAAACCGAAGCTGTCATGAATGTTTGTGAAGCCTCTGACTCCTGGGATCCTAGTGTAAAACAATCCTTCTACCACCTTCTCATCAGGACTTTACTAACCTTTCAAAGTTCCAGGACTTAATTAGCATTTCTGTCTTCTACATCCTATTCAGTGGAGTACATTTGCTCTCTAGTGTGGTGGTTCTCAACTTTGGCCACATATTTGAATCACCTCTAGAGTTTTTAGAAATCCTAATGCCTTGGCCACACCTCAGACTACTGAAATCAGAATCTCTTGGGATGGGCCCCAATCAGGTGTTTGACTTCCCTCAGCTCTTCTTTTAGTGTCAGTTGTTATTTTTTGTTCTGAATTATTTTAATCTGCATTTAATTAGGTCACCATACTTACTGCCCTAGGACTGTATGCTAGATGTATGCCTTCTCATTTCTTTCTGGTGCAGACTTTTGTTTTTCTAACATAGTCCTGTAGATTTTGTCTTGTGGCTTACAACATAGGAACAGATTAAAAAAAAAAAAAATAGGGGCACCTGGGTGGCTCAGTTGGTTAAGTGGCTGACTCGTGATTTCTGCTCAGGTCACCATCTCATGGGTCATGAGATCAAGCCTGAGCTGTCTCCTTGCTCAGCAGAGAGTCTGCTTGAGATTCTCCCCCTCTGCCCCTTTCCCCACTCACACTCACTCTCTCTCAGATAAATAAATAAATCTTTAAAAAAATTAGTAAATTAAGTGCACCTGGGTGGCTCTGTCTGCTAAGCATCCAACTCTTAATTTCAGCTCAGGTCATGATCTCAGGGTCCTGGGACTGAACCTCTGCACTCAGCACGGAGTGTGCTTGGGACTGTCAGTCTCCCTCTCTCTCTGCCCCTCCCCCCTCTCTAAAATAAATAAATAAACAAGATCTTTAAAAAATTAAAGAAGATTAGTAAATTATAAATCTTCCCGAAGTAACATTGTTCAAAAAATTTTTGGAACTCTTTATATTTTCGAGTTGGGTAATCCTACCCTGGACATGTTCTCCATGTCTAATCATGGTGATTAGATACTAGTCATACTAATTATCTAATACTAATATCTATTAATATCTAAATAATATCTAACTAATCATCATACTAATATCTAACCTAACATTGAAATTGACCTGTTATTTTCCTGCCTAACCGTCCTTTAATATGCCTGTCACTGGATCTTCCCCAATTCCACAAATTCATCATTTTAATATTCCCAGGACAAGTTCTGGTTAACCTTGTGTTGACTCTGCCAGGAATAGACAGACTTACCCTGTGTTTGTTAACGTCCACACACACAGGCATGGAAATAGCGCAAGGTTTATTGCTTGGAAATGTTGTCACCCATCAGGTTGTACAGTCACTGGCTTTTGATGTCAGTGCAGCCAATATGAGATTCAGACAGATGAGGGCTAAAGGATAATCACAATGACATCACACAGTCTCTCTGCTCATATTCAATGTGGGCTTTAAATATAGGGTATGGTTGCAAATATATATTATAACTCCATTTCTTAACATATATGAGAACAAATAAAATATATATAAAAGATATTGAGGCTGGATCAAATTTTCCCATAAGTGTGTTCTCTTTGGAGTTACGATATCAAAACTCTGATTAAAGACATAAATATGAAAGAAATAAAATCCAGGACATTTAAAATAAAAATCCTTCCACTAAAACTATAGTGAATCTATAACATATATAAAGACACAAAGGAAGTTGAAGGGAATTGGTACATTTTGGTATTGAGAGAAAAAAGGTAGATCATAAAATCAAATGTTTTCAAGTCCAATTAACTACCATTCAGTAGCCTTCTCTTGGCAAGATGATTCAACCTTAGTAATAATAGAAAATCTTACGGTCGTCAACAAATTTAAAGATTCTGATCCCTTTAAAAAAATCTCTTCCTTTGCCTCATGCTATTAAAGAGCTGACCTACTTGAGTCCTTTGTTCCGGGTCTGTGGTTATCAACACTCTTTGATCATAATTAGCTTCCCAAGTGAGATGACAGAGGCTACAGATAATATATTGGTGGCAGTAGGAGGATTCAGGTTAGCTTTCGGGTTTAGTACAGTTTTGGGATTTGTTTAAAGTAATTCTGCCCTTGGGGCGCCTGGGTGGCTCAGTGGGTTAAAGCCTCTGCCTTCCGTTCAGGTCATGATCTCAGGGTCCTGGGATGGAGCCCCCCCCACATCGGGCTCTCTGCTCAGTGGGGAGCCTGCTTCCTCCTCCTCCCTCTCTGCCTGCCTCTCTGCCTACTTGTGATCTCTCTCTGTCAAATAAATAAATAAAATCTTAAAAAAAAATAAAATAAAATAAAGTGATTCTGCCCCTAAAAGATCAAGTCAGGTTTCTAAATTTGTAAAATTTTGTAAGGCTCTACCACTGAAATTGCATAGTAGAAACATATTAACGTGCTAATTATCTCTTGCAAAGGCAATGAGCTATTAGCTGGTCTCCCTGGGACGTCCTCTCTAAATGCACATGTTTCCTTATTCGAAATGTCTGTTATTACCCTCTGATAATATATACATCATCATCCTCATCACCATGAGTGAATAGCAATTTTATGCAGAGAAGTTCTAGATATTAAAAGGCATGGCTTACTATGCTTCGTGAATCAGTAAAGTCTGTATTAGAAGGAACAGTTTGCTTTGTGTTAGGATAGGAAAGATTGAAACTTAAAAAAAAAATACTATATTACTCCATCATAAAAAAAAAAAACCCAAAACTAGAGTTTATAAGGTTCCAAATCTCTTGGTTTTCAGTCCAACTTCTTGTTTTCAATTACTGTGATTGACTCTCCCCCTACCCTTCTCCTCATGAGATTACTGATTTCAGCCTACCCTAAATTATCTTTCTGGCATCCTTACTTGGGAAACAAGGGCAGTAAGGGGAAAGGGAATGTGAACTGGCTTTGTTATTAGATAACGTTTCTAAAGCCTTTGCCAAAGTTTTCTACCAGTATTATTTGGAGACATTCAATTAGAACTAGATGATACATTTTGTGAGAACTAAGATATTGAAAATCTATTAAGTTTCTGGAGTCTAACAGGATGATGGTGAATGAAGACCTCAATAAACTGGGATAAAACTGACTGAAGTAGAATTTTTTTCTGGCAACCGAAAGTGGAATATTGCCACCTTCTGACAAAAAGGAAAGGAAATGAGAAAATAAACATGTGAACAACAAAATACTGTGGTCCCAGAAGAGACACGGACTAGAGAGGGTAGGATTAAATGAAACCTTCAAATCATCAGCTCTCTTTTCTTTTGCATTAAAATTTTCACTTAAACATTGCATTAAATACAAAGAAGCATTACCATTTAGAGTTACGAACTTATGATGAATCATCATCTATTAGGATAGATTTTTAAAAACAGGAAATAATTCACATGTTTTCATAAATACATCCTAGCAAGTCAATATCAAATATTATGATTTTATGATTTTTGAAGTAAATAGAAAGCCATCAACTGATTTTGATATTGGACTTATAGACATTTACTCATTAGACAGATTTATTAACTCTGATTTAATCTAGTTAATAAAATCCTGAGCTTTAAAAACAAGTAAATTGAAATAATGGTGAATTCACTCAAATGTGGTAGTATACTATTTCAGTAAGTACTCCACCAAATAAGCAAGACCAAAGAAGAGTTGTTTGTAAAAAAAGAAACCAGAGAGAATAGAGTGACAAAAAAAAAATAGGCTTTTTTTTTCTAATGTCAGTGATATGTGCTAAGTAAATCAACCCATGAAAGTATTAAAAATTGTTCCATCAGTATGACTAAGAAATTCATATCTTGCTGACGTGACTATCCAAAGCAGGTCAGCAAGTTACAGTCCTCCGAGTAGTTATTCAGGGATTCAAACTTCTTTCCTGCTAGAACTTTACCATCTTCACCTTGGGACGTCAAGGTCACACTGTTGTCTTCTGTTGACAGACTGAGAAAGTATCCTTGCCCCTCACTAATTTGCACCAGATGTGTTGCATTACTTCCTTTCCCATTCAATTGGCTAAAACGAGCCACATGACCTAAGCCAGATTCAAAGAAAGTGGAAAATGTACTTGAGCTGAATGCCCAAGGGGACAATGAAACTGTGGTGAATACATGGAATTGTCTTAGCCCTCATGTTTAACCAGACTAAAGTTTCATTCTGACATAATACTTATTTCCCACAAAAGTGAGAATTCTAATAAATGCTACTTGAATTTTTACAATCCACCTACATTGATGTTGTATGATATTTTTCATACTTGTCAATATCAGGGGAAGACTGAAGGACTATCCAGTGCTCCCACAGGGCACTATGGTCGTCAGCCTCCAGGATCAGCAACTGAGTAACATAATCAGTGATGATCAAATCAGATTGTAGGTTGATGAATGATGCCAAGCAAAAATTATATGAGGCTTAAAATTTGTACAAGAAAGTCCATTTATGAATTTATAATGTGAAGGTATTTCCCTGTGATAATAAGGCTCACTTCCATGATCTGGAACCCCTCTTGTTTGGAATGCAGGTACCTAAGAAGCTAGATTATTCAGTAGAAATTTATTTGGCTGAGTACAGAATCAAAATTAAGTAAATTAAGAAGTCTGTGGCAGCACTAATTAGATTCAAATCCTGGCCTTACTATTTAGAAATCATGTAACCTTTGATGATTTACTTCATCCTCCCATCCCTGGTCTCACTTTACAAATCTATTAAATGTACACAGTTATTGCACCTTCTACAAAGAGTTTTTCTGATAATTACATGTGAATCACTGGAAAAAACAGAACCATTTCTCACACAGTGAATCTTCAATCCATGCTAGTTATTTTCATCTAGACCCTGATGAGATCCAGTAAAACTTCTTTTGATACCAGAGATGACCTCTTTAGTGACTTTTGTGTATATTCAACAAATTTAATATTTCTCTCCTCCAAACAATGCTGGCCATAATAATAAACCATTCTTTCCTGAACTTGATTTTTTTTTCAGGCTGCCACCCTCTTCATTTTATTTTTTTCTTACTTTAGCTGTACAATTATCACAAGTAAGTCAAGAGTCAGGAAGCTGCACCCAAAAGTTTGGGAGAAATCTTTTGTGTGTGCGTGCGCATTTTTAAGGTCAGTTTTACATCATGAGAACAAGCTAAAGTCACTTCAATTTCTTGGGATGGAGACCTCACCGTGACTCTATCCCAGACCCTATTAGTATTTATACTAAATTCTGCATTATTTTTTGTATGCTAATAGGAACAATTATATCTTCATCCTGAAGTGAATATCAATGAGTCAACAAAGATCTCTGTGTATCCATGCTTTTACTTTCTTTTTCTTCATGGATTTACTGTACTGTCAATAGAGCTGTTAAAAAATAAAACAAGATTGGGGAAAAAAAGATGAGGAATGGAGTGCATTCCAAGCAGAACAACTTGTACATGTAAATGTCTTATAGAACAAGGAGCATAAGAAATTAAAGACGGCCAGTACCGCAGAAGAGCGCATTGACATGAAAGGGAGGAAAGGGACGCTAGTCATGCCAAGCCGTGCAAGACCTTGTAAGTCAAAGAGTTTTGAATGTATTTTTAGTAATAATAGCGAACATAAAATAAAAAAGGGCAAAAATAAAAAGAGCAAATCGTAATAGTAAATTTCCATGGCATTTATTATAATATATTATTTACTATATTTCCATCCTAACACACCTCTACTATCTACTATACATACCAGGATTTTACAGATAGAGAAACTGGGCTCATGAGATAAAGTAACTCACCCAAGGTCTCAGAGGTAAGCTAGAGTCAAGCTCACCTCCTCAGAATCCTTCCTCTCAACCAGTATGTTTCCATGCTTCTGCAAGGCCACTGTTCTTGTGGCTATTAGGAATAACAATCTATTTAAAGATTTTAAGCAGAGTTTGGCATGATCAGCTTTGTCTTTTTAAGAGCTTATTCTCATTACAGAGTGAATATATAATAGAGGAGGTGCGAACTTCCTATAAGTCAACTATTGTTGTATTCCCAGCAAGATAAGTAATGACTTAGATTATGGTAATAGTGGTGGACAAAGGGGAAAAAAAAGTATTGATAGACGTTTGAAAATAATACTGACAGGTAAAGCGGACATAATGATCGTAATTTAAGTGTAATGCTTGGCACTTCATTCTGGTTGATTAGATAATTATAAAGACTGACAAACCTTCATCATTTACAATTTCACTCTTTCATTCAATGATCTTTGCATTCAATCATGAAGGTAGGAATCAAATCTGAGTATCCTGAACTCTCGTAGCATTCTTTCTATCACACATATGTGACATTTTCATTCATTAAGTTCCTCATTGGAAATTTAGCTGCCAATTAAGTGCTGAGATCAAAAGATATCAAAATATTAGGTAAAAAACATACATTATGCTTTATTAGTCAAAACACATGCTTAGCAGCAGCAAATGATTCGTGACCATCCTCAACAGGTATAAGGAACATGTTTAAGAAGAAGTCAGGACTGACAAGTTTCCCTAGCAAAGGGAGGCAGTCAGGAAGAAGCATGACTGCTGTTTCCAAACGCACTATTTTTTCATATTTTTACTCTGAAATTAAGACAAACATATTAAGTAGACCCAATGAGAGCAATATAGTCCTACGGGTCATTTAGATGTGCTTTTTGCTACGAGACAAATGGATTTGATTAAAATTATTTATAACCAAATGTTACCACTTAAAATGGTGCTGAGTACTTTTGTAGAAAGACTTTTCTGTGGATAACTCCTCTGATTATTGGAGAATGAGTCTCAAATCTTTTGCAGTATTCTTAACGATATAAATACTGCTGGTAAGTCTCAGAACACATCATCTGCTACAAGGAAGGTAACTGAATCATTTCCTACTGAGAGTCCTGATGTCTCCAGGGACCGGAGACTTTCTAAGACACCTGAGGGTCATGTCAACTCCCTTTTCCCTGAGATTGTATTGGCGTGCTGGATTTCTTACACGGAGTCAAGGCTGTGTGGGTACAGGGATTGATGCAGCCCTGGGGACCCTTCCTGGCATTATTATCACTCCAACCTGACATCTGCTGACACTTCCCTCTACCCAGGTCACTGTCTGTGAGCTACGCATCTGTCATCTCTGGTTCAGACATACTCTTTCATGGGCATGGAATGTACTCTTCCAATATAGTCCACCATGACATAAACTATCTATAGCTCTAAAGCCCGGTGAAAAGGGGGGCTTTTTCAACATACTACATACTACAAACCAGTCAACTCAGAGATGTGCCCTGCTGGTCCCACGTCGAGAAGATATGCAAGCACAGGGATGGCTAAGTCCAAGGCCATAGGCAGGAGTGATCCTTTGTATTTAGTGTGTTTGTAAAATTCAGGTAAATATAATTAAGAGGTTGAAACCATTTAGTAGGGAACAGGTCAGAGTAAAATAAGGAGGTAAAAGGAAAAATAATGGAGGAAAATACAGGAAGGACAAATATTTATATCAGAGCCTCGGTTATATTTGCATTTGAGGATTGCCAGTGGTAGCTTGAGAAAAAGGGGCAGGGATGTTTTCTGGCCATTTGTGTTTATTCCCAAATTTAGGTTTCTGTAGTGTAAGCATAAAAGTCAGCCACGTGGAGAGCCAGGTGCTCATGCTTCCCCAACTTCCTTTCTTTGCATGTATTGCCTCACAACTTCATATCGCAGTACAGAAATTGTTAAAAGAAGAAGAGGAAGAAGAAAAAAAAGACAGAAGCCCAAACCATTTCCATTCAATAGTGAAAATAAATATATCTGCAACGCAAACAGCTTACCAGGAACAGCATTTTGAGTTTATAGTTCTGGGATTTTGCTGAGCTGAAAAACCATTTCTTTCCCTTGGTCTTCAGAATTGTTCAACATTCACATTTTATTAGCAAGGAAGCATGAACAAAATAGGTTCTGATAAACACAAAAGCTGTTTTTGCCTCATTATACTGGATGACAAGTGAGAGCTTACAGCTTCACATCAGATGAGTGGAAAAACAATTATCTGTAGAAAGTATGTGCAAACATTTTTCCTGCAAAGCTAAAGATTCAAGGCGACGTGTCTGGAATGTGTTTCTCCCTTTAGGCTGCCTCCATTCCATGAAACATCTGTCTCAATTTCCGTTCTTCCTGGAGCCTCCTTTTGGTCTCTGCAGGTCTATTCCTTCTAAATCTGCTTCATTCTGATCCTGCAGATGGAAACCGTGTGTCTCCCTGTTTAAGGAAGTGTGCCCAATCTTCTCAAGTAGAGATTCCTGGCCAAGTTTTACAAAATCTTCGTGTATGGCTTCCTAATGCACCAAATACAGCATGAGTTGCTTTTGGTTTGATTTCATGCTTTAAGTGCATTTAAAGTGAGCGTGAAGACTTTTGTGATTCTTATCAGTAAAATCTCTAAAATTAAATATAAAGCTGTATATTAGATATATTTTGCACAAGCAATTTTTAAATTATATTTAAGAAGTACTTGTTGATCACCTATCATGCTACAGGCTTGAGTTACAAAGATAAAACATGTAACTTAAAGTGTACCATCTAGTGGGCTTGGATAGGCAGAAAACTGATGGAGTCATTTCAGTATAGTGTAGGAAGGTGGAAATGGGGGATCCCTACAGAAACACAGAAAGAGACACAATTCAAAGTGTGAACTGACAAAAGAGTTTAGTGTTCCTTTAAAGGGATAATTTTCATTTGTGAAGCAATGTATTCAAATTTATAAAAGAATACTAAACAATAAGCGTATTTTTAAAATATTGTGCTTATCTAAAACAGCTATCTGAAATACTTAGAAAATATCTGGCCTAGTTATGTACTTATTTTACACATAAAAGTAATACTGTGCATGTCATTTTGACATTAAATTAAGTTAGAAGGTAATTTGTGTTTGGCTTTTTTTTTTTTTTTTTTTTTGCTTGTTTAATAAATGCAAATAAAGAAGGGTGGGAAGTTCCAGCCCTATCAGGGTGGAAAAAGGAGAATGTGGGATTTCTGGGGATGCCATGAAGAAAGTATGCGCCCAAAAGTGGGTGCTTCCTGCTGCCAACAAACTGTCTTGAGCAGATTTCCTGCCTAAAGTGACAAGGTTGTCAGGGAGGTAGACATTTATTAAGTAATACAGAGGAATAGACATTGAGCCATGGGAAGGAATTTGAGAGTAAGGAGTTATTCTAAATGCAAACAGTGTTCTTAAGAGCAGTTACTCATTACCCAAAATATGCAAGAAGAGAAAACCAAGTATAATCTAAGATACAATCCCTGAAAAAATATTTGAGCATTTTTTTTTCAATTTTAATAAGTTCCCTCTAATGTCAAAACTCTCAAAAAGGTCAATTTAACAAACCCAAATATTGTCAGTAATACTTGTTACTCAAAATAATATTGAAAGCATATGAGAAATGGCACATCATAATCAAATCATATAGTTTTCATATCTCCATATATATTTTTCTTTTGGTAGAAAGGATACTTTACAGTAAAACAATTGGAAGAACTGTAAACTGCAAAACAAAAACAAAAACAAAAAACAAAAAACCAGAATGTTTGAATCTAGGAAACCAAGGATTAAAAGGACTGGAACATACACCTTAATTTCTTAATGGTTGTTATCTTCAAGGGGAATGGAATCAGGGCTTCAGGGTGAAGGAGACTTTGGGATTTTATTCTGCACACTTCTGGATTAATTTGAGTCTTCCCCAACAATAATGCATTCTTGCAATGCTATGTATTTAGAAAACAATAAATGAGGCTTTTAAAAAATGAATAAACGTGAGAATGTTTGAAAGAGCAAGATGACCAAAAAAAAAAAAAAACCCAAAAAACCATGAGCATTGGAAATTATTGCTAAGATTTGAGAAGCAAAATTAATTAAAACCAACAGGAACAGTAACTAGAGCCACATGTGCTCAGCCAGGCGAGCAGGCCCTGCAGTTTCGAACTTCAGAACACCAGCGACCTCTTGTGGCAAAAATGGATACATGGCAAATTTGTGTCCCTGCCCCACAGCGTGGGTGATTAAGAAGGTTGCCTGATGAACTTTTTCTTTTTCAGATTGAAACAGCCACGGTGATGCCTTCTGGGAACAGAGAGCTCCTTACCCCACCCCCACCGCCAGAGGAGGCTGAAGAGGAGGAAGAAGAGGAGTCCACCCCGAGACTGATCGACGGCTCCTCTCCACAGGAGCCTGAATTCACCGGGGTTCTGGGCCCACACACCAATGAAGGTCAGGGTCATCGACGCCGATCTGAATTAAGTCCACTTGGTCATACCTCAAAGCTGCCAAACTCCGATGTCACAGGCAACCCCCACGACCCACAGAGAAAGTTTTGCCATAGGCTGGGTTTGAAGCAGGAGATACACATGTATTTTGTATTCAAATATAAAGCAGTTTTAAGAATTTGGCTTTAGCATGATGGAAATTATCAAATAACCAAAGATTTGGGACAAATATATTTATCTAGCATCATTACTCCAAACCTCTGTGGTGGAATGCATTTCTAGAACAAAGAATCCACTACACTGTGAGCAAGATGAGGATCTAGGTCTGACAGAGCAGGCCACGGCAGTTCAGGGTAATAAGGTAGTGACGCCTGATTGTGAGGACGGCAACAGTAATAATATTTTACACTGTCTGGGCACAGTCCTACTCAATGACAGCAAAAAGACCTTAGTAGGCACATTACTGGTTCTTGATCACAAACCACAAATGGACCCTGCTTCAGTCAATTTACACACTGCAAATATATCTGCTTATACCTATCACCATCCCTCTCTCTATTCCTTCACAAACACCTCGATAGCATTGTCTATATTTGCTATAACTCTCTCTGCACCCCCAACTCCCTCCTCAATTGGCTGCTAATCTGGCTTCCAGCCCCGTCAGTCCGCGGCTCTTACTGAAGTTGCCTATAAACCACCCCAATGACTAATCCAAGAGATATTTTCAGTCCTTAACTTAGCTGACATCTCAGCAGCCTTAGAATGTTTTCTATTTCCTTTTCCTTCAAACACTCTCTCTGTCCACCTGGCCCCCATAACATCTCCCCATTCTCTTTTCTTCCTTTCCTTCTGGTCATTGCTTTTCTATCTTCCTTAGAAGCTCACTGTCCCCTACAGGACCGCTGAACAGAGTGAAGGAGAGGTGTATGTGTGTGCGCGTGAGCGTGGTAGAGACAGACCACTATGTTGAGATATAATCCAGCCTCACAAATGTCTTTTGGATCTGTTGCCTTTTCGATACGTCCCCATGACCGCAGCCAAGCAACCGTCATCTTTATCTAGGTAACAACTCATCTCCACTCTGTCCACGGGCCCTCCCTCAGTCTTCTACTGCACCTTCAAGCAGAGTGATTTCTTAATACGCAAATCTGATCATGAAATACCCTGCCGTCCTTAGGATAAGGGACAGTATGTGTACTAACAGCCGATAAGGCCTCTGTATGGTAGGTCCCATACATTTCAATGCTCTCTGGGCTATAGCTGCATGGGCCATCTTTTAGTCCCTCCAAAGTGAAGGGCCTTGGCACATGCTGCTTCCTCTACCTGTGTACTCTTCCCTCCCAATGTGAAGTGCATGGTCCACTCCTCTTCCTGCAGATCTCAACTCACTTATCACCTCCTCAGAGAACTATGACTGTCAGTCTGAGTCAAATTCTCCTTTTTTATGCTCATATATATCATCACATTTTGCAGTTATCATTTTATTTGTGATTCACATTTATCTTTCATAGAAGGTCATAAAATAGAATTGTGTCTCCCTAGAAAGGATCCAATAATTACATATTGGGTGAATTCATATTAATGATTACTACCCTATCTTTTTCTTGAAGCAGATTGTTTCAGTGGGGTGTTTAAATATTGAACCAAAGACCTAATAAAAATATTATGTGTGATGTTTTAACTTACAAAAACGAGTCTTAATATTTACATTTGAAAAGAGAATGTCTAATAAGTATAAAAGCAACAACCACACTGTAGCCACTTGGTCATTTAAAATAAGATTTAAGACAGTACAAAGAATATACTAGTTATTATGGCTGCTTTAATTGGTACGTTTGACTTTAATTTCCATTTATAGAAAACTATATGAGAAAATAGGAAATATACCAGGATGGTCTGTATGAGACTATAAACTTATTTAACAAACATCTAAGCACATTATCTCTTAGCAGTTGTTTTTGTTACTTACATATAATTATTTGCCTCTACCTTTTAGACTTTCCAACCTGCCTTCTGTGTACGTGTATAAGTACCACCGTCTACTGTGATGACCGTGAACTTGATGCTATCCCTCCGCTGCCCAAGAACACCGCTTATTTCTACTCCCGCTTCAACAGAATTAAAAAGATCAACAAAAATGATTTTGCAAGCCTAAGTATGGACGGCAGTTTCTTGTTTCTTGTCCTTGTTTCTTTACAGACTTTCCTAAAATTGTTGCACTGTAAAATGAAACATGAATATGAAAATATGGCTCATAAATCAACTATTTTTTTCCTTATTTAAATATCTGAAGGTTTGCTTTAATTATGTGGGGAAAAAATGATGAATAGTTAAAGGTTGTGATGCAACTATATAGTCGACATTCTCAAATAAAATATTTTCAAGAAATAGAATCATAAATATGCATATTTTATAGACTAGAACTCATTATCATGTCATGATAGTGAGTAAAATGTCACAGTCATATAGTTACCAGGATTTGGGTTGTTTGAATAACTTCCATTAAAGCACAATTGCTTTATGATTGATGCCTACGAGCCTACATTCTGACTTTATAATTGTTGCCAACTTCGAAGAATTTTGGTACTTGTCTTTATGAAGTGTTTTAATCATTTGAAAATTTCTTTTGAATGCCTTTGTATTTATATCTATATTTATATATATAACTATGAGAAAATATAGCAATCTGTCATCACTGAGGAAAACCTTTTAAATAGTAAAATCTAGACAAAGCTTGTGAAGACTGTAGGGAAAAGACCAGATAAATATAATGTGTCAATACCGTTGTTGAAGTTACGCTTTTGTACAAGTACGTAAATATGTATAGTATTGGGTGGAAACAATAAAATTTTTCTATAAAGTAGTTAGAAATAATTATTTCATTAATTGTCTATTGCTAGTTCACTTCATATTTATATTTGCTTTCATGTGGGAAAATTTATCGTCTTATTTTTATGTGAATGAAACATATTTAAGAGTATTTAACTACTTCCCTCATTTTCCTTCTAGATGATTTAAGAAGGATCGATCTGACATCAAATCTAATATCTGAGATTGATGAGGATGCATTCAGAAAGCTACCTCACCTCCGGGAGCTTGTCCTGCGTGACAATAAAATAAGGCAGCTCCCCGAACTGCCAAACACTTTGACATTTATCGATATGAGCAACAATAGGCTGGGAAGGAAAGGAATAAAGCAAGAAGCATTTAAAGTGAGTTTTAAGTTTGGATATGGAAGACACTCATCCTTCCACCCCATTCGCCGTCAATGACTAGCATTTTTATTGCCATAAGGAGATTCAATTTGATGAGATTTTTACCTCCTAAAATAAACTACACAATACTATTCATCAAGCTTTTGGGAAATACTGCATTTTGATAAGTTCTGAGGCTGGTCAAACACCAAGAACACAGAGCAGAGCTTGCCTGAGGAGTGAGGGGCTCCTCTAAGGAGTGCCTGGAAATGGGGTCAGCCAGACAATTTGTATTTTCTAAGAACTCCACTCAAGGCGAATATTTTACGTGACTTAAAGGATGACTACTTGTGCAGGGTGTGGGTGATGCCTTGAGGTAGAAGTCTTTTAAATTACCTTGCAAAAAGGCTGGGTTTGGTTAATCTTAGACATTTTGTTTTCTACGTGAAGAAAGTAAGTTTGGGGCTAGATGGTCTTGCTTAGAGTAGTAATAGAATAGGGTATGAGAACACTCACCAAGCAGCTTTCTTACCCACTCAGACTGTATTCCAGCTGCTCTTCTAAATCTCTGTTAAACAAATTTAAAATCCTGTTTGGAGGGACACAGGGCGAGTGCAGGGGGCTGTGTGGACCCATTATCACCGCGCAGCTGCTTCTCCACCAGCTCTCCTGTAACTGTGGCAGGCGAGGAGCTAGGACACCTCATTGTAGCCTCACAAGGGTCAAAGTTCAGTCTCCCCATTCAGCTTTTGTTGGCATGGGCGGTGGTGGGTCATGGTTTGTTCTGTGGTGTTTGTTTAGAGTAGACCTGTTATTGCCTAAATGTTTTTTGTTGTTTTTTTGTGTGTGTGTCTTGCTAGGCTGCCCTTTCCCTGGTACTTGTACTAGAGAGAACAGGATTTTGTTGGAGAGAAATTCTCGTTTCTCCATCCCTGTAACACGAAGGCCATTCTTCCTCTGCCTCACTCAAATCCTCAAAACCCCTATGCAGAATATCTTCCACGGGAAGACACTGCCTTGCTTAAACAGAGAAGGTTAGAGTGGGCAAAGCAAGGTTCTTTGTAGACATTGAGAAGCACTTTTCATTTTCATCAAGAAACATTCACTTACAGTTAATTTTTCCAAAACTCATTAGAATTATGTCTAGTAACCTGGGGGATTAACCTGCTTTCTCTTTGCAAAACAAGACCTTGATAGGCGTGTGTTATTTTACAAATAGTTGCATGAACAGGGAATGGAAAACACAACTTGGCGCTGCTAATTTCCACTAAGTCCCTACATTTGGAATGTTTACAGGATATGTATGATCTCCATCACCTCTACCTCACCGATAACAATTTGGACCACATCCCTCTGCCACTCCCGGAAAACCTACGGGCCCTTCACCTCCAGGTAAGCTTCCACCAGTGAGGTATGCCCAACGGCTCTGTGGAAAACAAAAGTAAAGATGAGAAAGTGAGGACACAAAAACTCTTTATAATGGCCTGTTGACACACTATCACCATTTTTCTTCTTTTTCTCCTCTCATACTCTCTCTCTCTCTCGATTGGAGCGTAAAGTCTTTACCGATTTTTTGATGATGACTTTAGTCTTTAAAGATTTTTCAGTCTTGGGGTGCCTGGGTGGCTCAATGGGTTAAAGCCTCTGCCTTCAGCTCAGGTCATGATCTCAGGGTCCTGGGATCAAGCCCGGCATCGGGCTCTCTGCTCAGCGGGGAGCCTGCTTCCCCCTTTCTCTCTGCCTGCCTCTCTGCCTACTGGTGATCTCTTTCTCTGTGTCAAATAAATGAATAAAATCTTTAAAAAAAAAAAAGATTTTTCAGTCTTTGTCAAATCATAATGCATCTTTCTGGCACTCAAAATTACTTTTGGAAAAAAACAAAACAAAACAAAACTGAAAGCTTCATCTCCTGGAGAAATGTGTAAGACTTAGAAATGGAAGAGAAATGGGAGAAAGAGAAATCTAATTTAATTTCTAGCTTTCAGGAGAAAAAGAAATGTCAATTTTAGCTTTTAATTCTAGGTTTTATGTATTGAATTAAATTCAATCCTAGGGCATTCCTATCTGCTGAGAGATGACAGACTTCCATCTCTCTGGGTTAAGAAAATGTGTTTCCAATGTGTTTTCTAATTCTGAATTAAATTTTATTACTATTGTCTGTGATAATATTAACCCTACAAAGTTACTGCATCTCTGATGTCGTATTCAAACACAATGGGCTTGTGTATACAATAGGACATTTAAAAAAAGTAATTGGTTTCATATTCCCTATTTTAAGGCTTAAAAAGGCATTAAGTGTACCCTCTAAAGCATCTCTCTTTTCATGACCACCTCACCAATATCCAGTATATAGCTGTTTTTAATTTATGTTGTCTTCAATTTATATTTTTAATGCTTATATAAAAATCCCCAATTTTGATTCATTTCAAAATGTTTGACAAAATATAGTATAGTAATTAAGAATGAAGGCTCTGGCAAAAGCAGATTCCCTGGACTGAAATTCTACCTCTAATACTCTCTAAAGATAAGACAAAATAGCTGAGCCTCCCTGCACCACAGTTTTAGTTTATAAAGTGAATGGTACAGTTACTGGAACATGATAAGTACTTACATGTAAGGCACAGTTCTTATTAACCGTGCATACCTATTACCTACAAAGGGAGTCGTACAGCATATAGGCACTAAACCTTTTATTCCTCATGGACACTTTGTAATGAGAAGATGGTTAAGCCATCGGAAAGATATAATGATTATAAATATATATGCACCTAACAATATATAATGATACACTCATATATATTGTTATTAACCATTATTATATTAACGATTATAAACAATATGCCTCAAAATGTGTGAAGCAAAAACTGTCAGAATTGAGAGATGGACAATTTAACAATAAGTTGGATCTTCCAATACTATACTTTCAATAATAGATAGAAAAACCAGTCATAAGATCAACTAGGAAAAAGTTCAAGAACACCTTAAAAACACTAAAAATCAACTAGACTTAACAGTCGTCTATAGAACATTCCACCCAACAGTAGCAAAATATACATGGTTCTCAAGTATTCAAGGAAAGGTCATATGCTAGACCACAAAACTAGCCACAACAAATTTAAAAGAACTGAAATCATGCAAAGTACTCTTCTGATTACAATGGAACTAAAATAGAAATCAACCACAAAGAAAATTTGGAAAATTCACAAATATGAAGATATTAAACAACACTTTCCCTAATAAGCAATGAGTCAAAAAAGAAATCTAATAAATAATTTAAGCAGTGTCATAGGTAACAAAATCAGTATACAAATATTGTGTATGTATACATTAGAAATGAACAATCTGAAAATGAAATTAAGAAAACAATTCTATTTATATTAATCACAAAATAATAAATCATCTAGGACTAATCTTAACAAAAAAAGTACAAGATTTGTAGACTGAATGCTACAACATTGTTGAAAGCTTCCTGCACAGCAAAGGAAACAATCAACAGAGAGAAGAGATAACCTACACACAATACATTTGGTAAGGGCTTAATATCAGAAATATATACTGAACTCAAATAACTCAATAAAAATATCAATTAAAATATTGGTGAAGGACCTAAGTAGACATTTCTTAAAAGAAAGCATAGAAATAGCCAACAAGTATATGAAAGGATGCTCAACATCACTAATCATAAGGGAAATGCAAATCAAAACCACAATGAGATGACATCTCACTAAATAGCTATTATCAAAAAGACCAAAGATAACAAGGTTGACAAGGTTGTGGAAAAAAAGGGAACCCTTGTGTACTTATTGGTGGGAATGTAAGAGGTATAGTCATAATAGGAAATGGTATGGAGGTTCTTCAAAAAGTTTAACAGAACCACCATATGATCCAGCCATCCCACTTCTGAGTATATATCCAAGGGAAGTGAAATCAGTATCTCAAAGAGACATCTGCACTATCGTGTTCACTGCAGCATTATTCACAACTGCCAAGATATGGAAGCAACCTATGTGTCCATGGGTGGGTGAATGGATAAAGAAATTGTGGTATATGTATACGATGGGATATTATCCATTCTTTAAAAAAGAAAAAAAAATTTTTAAAGAAGAAATTCTGCTATTTGCAACAACATGGGTGAGAACATTAAACTAAGTGAAATAAGCCAGACACAGATGGACACATATTGTAAGATCTCACTTATATGTGAAATCTAAAAAAGTCAAACTCAGAGAAGCAGAGAGTAGAATGGAGGTGGCTAGGACTTGGGGACTGGGGGATATGGGAACATGTTAGTCAAATAATATAAAGTTTTAGTTATTTAGAATGAATAAGTTCTGGAGATGTAATATAGCATGGTGACTATAGTTAAGACTATAGTTAAGTGGTCTTGAAATTTGTTGAGAGTAGATCTTAAGTGTTCTTACCAGAAACACAAAATGTCCCTGTGGGAGGTGATGGAAGTGCTAATTAGCTTGATTGTGGTAATCATTTCACAGTGTATACATATATCAAAACATTATTCTGTACTCCTTAAACGTATATAATTTTATCTGGGGAGAAACAGATCTAAATAAAAGAAAGTCCATATTAATGGTTTGGAAGATTTAATATTAAGATGGAAATACGCCACAAATTGATCTACAGATTTTTATATAGAAAGTCACAAGAAATCCACTGAACCATTGGAACTAATAAATGAATTCAGCAATGTGGCAGGTTATAAAATTAATATAAAATATCAATTGTATTCAATACAGTAGCCATGAACTAAACCACAATGAGATACCATTTACACCCACTTGGTCAGCTAAAATAAAAAAGACAGATAATTACAAGTGTTGGTTAGGATGCAGAGAAAATTGGGACACATACATTGTTAGTAAGAATCTAAAATGGTGTGGCTACTTTGGAAAAGTTTGACACTTCCTTAGAGTGCTAAACATAGAGTCACTATAAACCCACAATTCAACTCCCAGGTATATACCCAGGAGAACAGAAAACATGTCAACACAAAACTTGTTTGCAAATGTTCATAGAAGCATTATTCATAAGAGCCAAAAGCAGAAAAAAATCCAAATTTCTATTAACGGATGAATGGATAAAAATGTGGTATATCCACACAATGGAATATTATCAGACAATAAAATACAAAGTACTGATACATGGTACAAAATATATAAACCTTGAAAATGCAATTCTAAGTGAAAGAAACCAGTCATAGAAGATGATCTATGGTTCCATTTACATAAAATATCTAAAATAGGAAAATCCATAAAAACAGAAAGTGGATTAGAAGTCACCATTGGCTAAAGATAGGGGAAAATGGAGGGGGGGGGGGGTTAATTGCTAATATCTACAGGGTTTAACATGTTCAAAAAGTAAATTATGGTGAAAAATATTAATTAAAAAAATTTAAAAAATAAATTAATTATGATGATGATTGTACAACTCTGTGACTTTCTTAAAAACCACTGAACTATATACTTAAAATGAAGGAATTTTATGGTATGTGAAATATACTCCACAAAGCTATTTTTAAATATGTCTTTCTGGGCCCTGCTTATCTTCCTGATAGTTGCTCACTTTCTCCCTCACTCTACTTCAGCCACGTTGACTCTTTTCCCATTCTCGAACATTCCAAGGTAATTACTCAGATTGAACGTGGTCTTCTCGCTCCCTGCAGTGTTCCTGTCTTGCCTCTTTCCATGCCCGTGTTTTTTTCCATTCTCAGCTCCATTGCTATCTCCTTAACATAACTTTCTACAGTTACCATTCTTCCTTTGCAGTACCCATCAGTTTTATTTTTTTATTTTTATTTTTTTTAAAGATTTTATTTATTATTTGGCAGAGAGAGACACAGCGAGAGAGGGAACACAAGCCCGGGGAGTGGGAGAGGGAGAAGCAGGCTTCCCGCTGAACAGGGAGCCCGATGCAGAGCTGGATCCCAGGACTCTGGGACCATGACCTGAGCCAAAGGCAGATGCCTAACGACTGAGCCACCCAGGCGCCCCTACCCATCAGTTTTAGAAATAACTTTTTCTTTACCTCTGTTTTCTCACCTCCCTATCTTAACATTCCTATTACTCAAGTGCAAGCTGCATTAGGGTAAGCCTGGATCTACCTTGTGCTTCGGTGATTTAATCCCCACAGCCTAGAAAGTGCTCAAGGCATAATGATCCCATAACATGCAATTTTGGGTACAAGAAGGAACAAAAGAATTAAAATGGGGGTGAAGCAAAATGGACCGTGTTATTAATCAATAATAAGCATATGTTATATTTTACCTTATCATTTATTGTCATCTCTTTTAGAATAACAACATCTTGGAGATGCATGAAGATACCTTCTGCAATGTTAAAAATTTGACTTATATTCGTAAGGCGCTAGAGGATATTCGACTGGATGGGAACCCTATCAATCTCAGCAAAACTCCTCAAGCCTACATGTGCCTACCTCGTTTGCCTATTGGAAGTCTTGTCTAATTTCAGATCTTGGTTAGCATTATGATGCCCACTATAATGGAACAATTCTTACTGCTCTCTTCAAAAACGGAAACTCAGCATGATACTTTCAAATTGTGTTCTAAAAAATAGTGTAAAACTAAAAGTTTTAAGATATGATGACAATTTAGCAAGTTAAGCAAACACCAGTTGAGTCAGAAATAAAACCAAATGATGTACAGTAAGAGCAAAACTAAATGACAATATTAGTTTTGATTTCACAAATACTCTTGTAAATCACATATAACTTGCAAGTTTTAAGGATTTATATCCCATATAATTTCAAGTTAAGTCTATAATAAAGAAAAAGACAAAATGAACACTTTAGGTGTTTTGCCAAGATTTAGATGTTTTTAATTAAACTTTTCTATTCCTTTTTTTTTTTTTTACTAAAGCATGTTTGTCTCCAAATTTATTAATGAGAATGAAGGAGAGAATAAAAGAATTTGAAATTTACAATGGCTTTGTGGGAAAATATTCATTATAATCACAACATGCAAATAATCATATCCAAAAATGTAACACATAGCTTCAGTTTTTGAAAAATAATATTTTATCACCTTAAAGATCTGACAACTCATTTTAGACCCTTCCTTAAATGGCAGTTTATTGGTATATCTCATGAGACGGTGGCTTTGTAGGAGGACCCTAGGCTTGTCTCATCATTCTAACACAACTAGATACCTATCAGATCATTCTATTGGTATATTTCTGTGCCCGTGAACAAAATAAAATTTAGAAAATGGAAAAGAGATGATGATATGATCACTACACTAGGGAAGAAGCTAAGGAATGCCTGCTAAGGAAAGTTGATCTTTCTGAAATGTTTGATCATAATACAGGGACATCGTTACAAACTGAAAAATAACAAACGAATATACAATGAAAGGTGATTTTCCTTCCAGCTGCAAACCTCAAGTTCCACTCCCAAGAAATAACTAGGCAATGGTTTCTTGCATGCTTTTGTAAAAGTTTTCATGAGAGAAAAAAACTTGTACATAAGCAATTTCCTTTTTTTTTTTTTTTAAGATTTATTTATTTATTTGAGGAAGTGAGAGAATGGGAAGTTTTCTGTTGAAGGGAAGCACACGTGTGAGCAGGGGGGAGAGCAACGGGAGAGGGAAAAGGAGGGAAAGAATCTGGAGCAGACTCTGTGCTGAGCGTGCAACCCAACCCAAGGGGCTCAGAGGGGCTCAACGTGGGGCTCAATGCAGGGCTCCATCTCACGACCCTGAGATTATGATCTGAGCCAAAAATCCAAGTGTCTGACTTAACTGACTGAGCCACCCAGGTGCCCCAAGCAATTTCCCTTTTTTATACAAATATACATGTGCAGGTTCTACACACACACATCACCATTATGTATGCATCTAACATGTAAACATGGATTTTTAAATACAAGAGATAATCACTATTCTAAATCTTGCTTCTTTCACTTAAAAATATTTCTTGATGATTTTCATAGCACTACTGATTCTGAAAAGCACGGATCAGCCCACTACATGAACGTACACTTTATTTTTTGGTACTTACACTGAAATTGCAAAGACTATCCTTATGTGTAAACATAAATAGCCTTGTGTACATGCTAGAGTACACCTATGGATAAATTCATAGAAGCGAAATTCTGGGTCACAGAGCATATTTTAAAATTTTAATAAATATTACTAGGTTGGTCTTTAAAGATTTTATTCCTATTTACACTTTCACCAACAGTGTGGGAGAGTGCACAATTCTCTATAATCTCACTAAAATGGTTTAATATCAAACCTTTCATCATTGCATAATTAATTTCTGAATTAATCTATTAATTCATTAAATCTATTAATTTATTAAATCTATTCATTTAATCTATTAAAAAAAGAGACAATGGGTAATGGTACACCCCCAATATTTAAAAACATAAAATATATATTTTTATTTTCAACTATCTCTTTCAGGCAAATATATTTCTTCATCTGTATTATCTGAATTTTTCTCATTACTCCATATCATCTGTCAGATGCCATTATTTGTAGACACTATAGCTAAATTCCAAATTTCTGTAGTGCAGTGATTGAAAAGAATTGTTCTTTTGTTTCTCCACAGTAGATGATTAAGCATTTCCTTGTTTCAGTTTAAAGTACAAACACTGATTTATCTGTAATAATGAAAAATATCTATTAATTGTCTTGAGACCTATGGGGAAAACTAATCATGTATTCATTTAATCATAATTTGTATACCCAAAGTCATAAAACTTAAAAAAGAATAACCATCAACCCATCATTATAAACCAGTGATATTTAGAAATGGGATTTTCATTTTGCCTTTTTTTTAACATCTTAATTTAACTTTATTTTTTTCAGTGTTCCAAGATTCATTGTTTATGCACCACACCCAGTGCTGCATGCAATACGTGCCCTCCTCAATACCCAGCACCAGGCTCACCCATTTTGACTTTAGATATGCTCCCTCATAAATACAGTGTCCTGAATCAGACTAAAAGTAGAATTTTAATATTGCAACTGTTTAGTTTTCTATGACTGCCTTTAAAAAATCGGCACAAAATCAGCAGCTTATTTTCTCTCAGTTTATGTATGTTAAAAGTCCCATGTGACTCAACTGGGTTCTCAGCTTAGGATTCCACAGGTGCCAAGGGCTGATAATGATTTTAGAGACCTATGAAAATGTCTTCATTTCTTTTAACATAAAGGAAAGCAAGATAATGATAATAATGATGATAATGAAAATAAATATGGAGTAATGAATCTAGACTGATTTATATTTATCCTTATTGCAACAAATCATAAAATAGAATTTTTATTTATTTATTTATTTTTTTGGAGGAAAGGGCTCATGGAAAAGTCGTAATGAGGCCTTACCCACAGAAACCTCACTGATGATCTTAGATCTCCCTGCCAATGGTCTGGAAACTACTCTGTCCTCACAGCCTTTCCTGAACACTGTTATTACAAAATTGGGTGCGGGGGGGGGGGGGAGCTGTAGCAGAAAGTGAAATTAAATAAAATAAAATACCAGGATGAAAAGCGCATTATTATGGGAACGTATAGGGCCAACTGACATGTTCCCAGGCATTATAGCTTCCTACTCACAGGGCTTCTCTGCAGATCTAATTCACCATGAATTCTAGGAGGACAAGGTGGTACAATAGCCCTGAAAACGCGATGAGAACATTTTAGTATTCCTTCTAAATGCATCCTGTTTCAAGGGCCACTCCCAACACCTCACATTCTTTATGGAAAGCTCTAATTCTAAAACTGACCCCTGATTAAATGCTGTACTTTTTAAATAAACTTTTTTCTTTATTCAATTGTTACATGTTTATTTTTCTCAAATATTACAGGTCATTTTTCACGGAGGGAGGCACTTCATTCTGTTACCCCATAATATAGTATACTTTAAAATTATTTATAAACAAACATTTCCATCCTAATAATTCCTAATTATTACTGACCACACATTTTTTTCAAATGTCATGACTACAATACAATGGGTTAATGCTCTGAAAATCCTGAGTAATTAAAAGGTTAATAATATTTTCAAAGGGTGATAGCGAATAATACCTACACATAGTACTATTATGCATGCAAAATTCCCAACCTTCTTAAATCTGCAGAAATTGTCTTTGTAGTTACCTCTTCATAGAGTTAAATTTCTCTTCATAATTTACTTGAATGACATGAGGATTCATTAATGGAGGCGTGCCACAATGTTATTTCCTCATGCACAACACGCCTCACCAATTTTCCAACTAACACCACAACTTCCCAAATTATCAAGAAAAAGCAATGAGTTAATTTCATCTCACTTCCTGAAAGGCGGAAAGACTTAATACCTTGTATTTAGCTTCTATGACCAACAGATGTCGCTTACCTTTTTGGTTTCAAATGACTGTATATGGATCTCTTCAGGGTTGCAAAAGGCAAGTTTTTGAGAGTGTATAAAATGTATTCCATTTATTTTTTTTTCATATCCCATTGAACTTTATAGGTTACAAAGATGGATCTAAAAAATACTTGTTGAGTTTTATTTATTTGACCAAGTTTCTCAGGTATATTCAAATTCTCTCTAAAAAATTTTATTTATAAGTTTAATTAGCAGAGGCTTGCTTTCCAAAAGCCAATCGAAAAATGCTAAAATCTAATAAATATACCCAATTACACTGCACCAGAATAAAGGGTAATAAATATTGGCAACCTGGAATAGTTCAAATATGCCATTCGTGATAAATATAAAAATGAAGTACCTATCTTCTCATAGTTTGTTTTGTATATGGGGGCTCTCGCTGACCGGATTTTGAATGAGTTACTACTGCCATCAAGTGTTAGAATTCATCCTTTTCAATTCACACAAATGCACAAAAAATAACACCAAGATAGCAGTGTGTTTTCAACTTAACAGTATAACGTCCCGCATAACATAAGCATAGCCTAACTTATGCTGTCATACAGCATTTAATGGAATTTCAAAATGCTGCATGCCATTCAAATCTCCCAAATAAAGTCATACTAGTTAATATGAAGGACATATTTTTACTCGATTTACTTGGTCTGTTTGGTGAACAGACTCTAAGGTAATCCCCCAGTGAACTTCCCACTTCTTGGTATTCATGTCTTTGTGTAATCTTCTCCCCTTGAATGCTGGTAAGACCTGGGTCTTGCTTCTAACCAAAAGAATATGACGAAGATGGCGGATGTCACATATGTCAATGTCAAGCCCATACTATGAGACATACACACGTGTGTGTGTGTGTGTGTGTGTGTGTGTGTGTGTGTGTTCGTTGTGCTAGGAAGCACTAGGGAGGTCTGCTTCACTGACTTGATGGAATGAGCAGCCCTACTGAGAAAGCCCATGGCAAGGAAGTGAGAACAGTCTCTAGGAATGGCCATTACCCCTAGGACCTGTGGGTGGCCTCCAACCTGAAGGCATCCTCCAGCCAACAGACAACTAAAAGGGAGGGCCCTCACTTATATAGCCACATGGAAATAAATTCTGCCAACAACATTTTCCCAAATGGAGCACCCCAGATGAGAACCCAAGCCAACCAGGTGCCTTGACCATAGCCTGGTGAGATCCTGAGCAGAGGACCCGACTAAGCTATTCCTGGACCCCCCTAACATCTGAAAACTCTAAGATAACAAATGTATGTTAAGTAAGTTTGTGAGACTTTGTTACACAGCAGTAGAAAACTAATACTACATATTAAAACACTTCATTTTGTAGTATTTAAAGAATATGGGCCAATTAAAAGAGGTCTTTAAAAATTCCTTAATTGCATTTCTGAAAGTTATGTTTAACATGCTCTGGTGGTAATTTTCTTGGATTTGCCAATACATGAACAATTTGAATTACAATGCCAATCTACTGAAAATAAACTACAAATCATAAATCATAATTTTCTGCTTCTCTTAAGAACAGTAAGGATGGAGCAAGAACAATACTATGCTAATGTTCTTTAATAAGGAGAGTTAATATGAAATGTACGTCACCAAGAAAAATTGTACAAGAACAATGCTTTTATTATCGGTGAGTTAATCTCTTTAAAACAAAGAAGAAATTGATGAGAATTCCACCACAGCAACATGGCCAATTTCAAAGTTCCCAATTAAAACCCAATATGTATACCACATATGTCCTCAGAAAAATAAATCTGGAGTATCAGCATTCCAACTTGAATTAAGCAGAGTGAGGGCAGAGTAACAGCCAAATGTGTGATTCTACATCCAGAAAGGGACACTGGGGGCTAAAAGTGTCAGCATTCTGCACTTGGAGTCAAGCAGGCTAGTCTCCAGCTAACCGCAGAGCAAACAAAATTGAATGAAGCCTGTGGAGTCTACAGGTCCCATGGCAGTGTGTGCAGTCCTGTTCCAAGATCCCCCACCCTGTTCTCCATTTTCAACCAGGAAGGCATAAATGACCTTTGCAGGCTTCTGGGCTTTCCCACATTTACTTCTCTGTTATTTACTGGAGGCTTGCATGGACTCGGATTCCCATTGGGCAATGTTCCATTTTCCACAATTCCACTCACCACAGGAAAGCAATAAAAGGATATACTCTGGGACGGTTTTCTCTAGGATCAAGCCTGGTAGCTCATCCTTGATGTTTCTAATAAATGGGACAAGAAAAGGGCACAAGGGCAGGGATGCCGATTTTGGCATTCATGCACAGGGTTGGTTATCTTTACATACACTGTGTCAACTTCTTTAAAGTCCTAAAGTATGTAAGTATGAAAATGATGATAGCTAACAGCTACTGCGCGCTCATGGGGTACTTGCATTGGCTGCTTCAATGAAGTACCTTACTTACCTTTAACGCAACTCTATGGAACAGGCATTGTAATTATACTCTTGATTTGGACTAGGAGCCTGAGGTTCACAGAGGTTCATCATTGCTGAATTGAAGTTGAAGCATATTTTCTTTAATAGATTTCATTTTTTAGCAGTTTTAGGTTCATATTAAAATGGAGCAGGTTTCCCATATACTTTCCCATATATAGAGATTTCCTATACACTCCCTTTCCCCACTCATGCAGAGCTTCCCCCATTACCAACATCCCCCACCAGAATGGTACTTGCCTTTCAACTGATGAACCTACACAGACACATGATCATCACCCAAAGTCTATAGATCACATTAGGCTTCAGTCTTGATATTGTACGTTCTATGGATGTGGATGAATGCCTAACGACATATATCCATCATTACAGTATCCCTCAGAGTAGGTTCGTGCTAATTTAAATCAAAACCCATATTCTTAACCATAATGTTATAAAGACTCTCAGTGTATGTGTTGTCTGATAGACAAAGAAACCTACCAAAAGACGTAATTGGCATATTTGTATTCTCAAGAGTAAACCCACTGTATACATCCTGGTACTATTGCTTTAATCAGTGGACATCTGCATGCTGTATTACGATCAGCAAAGCACTTTCCCGAAGGATTTCGTGTACTCTCGCAAGAGTCCTACTTAAGGTGGATGGGCAGTATAGTGCGGCCATGTTGTTAAGAATTTGGTTTGGGGGCCAAACAGGCTTACGTTTAAATACTAGACCCAAAGCTCCTTATGCACTTGAGCTTGAGTAAATTAACCTCTCAATTTCCTGATCTGTGAGGCGCGGTAACAATGCCTACCTCACAGAGCCTACAGTGTGGACTACGTGCCTTGAGCCCATGCTTGCTGCAAGCACACGCAATAAATGTTCGTGGTCGTGTTTCTCGTGTAATGCACTACAACCCCCAGGAGTCAGAAGAGTGTGCACAGGCCAGAAGGTCAGGAGCGGGGCCCAGGTTTCTGACTCTAGGCACTTTCCCTCGACTTCCAAAGGTGTAGGCTATACGCTTTACGATATACAAGATTTCCCCCCTTCCAAGGGGTTCAGCTCAAAGTCCATCTTTATCCCCGCACCTCCAGGTGGTAACTGCCCCAAACGTTGTCTGAGTTGGGAAGCACCACCCCAGCCTAGGTCCCTCTTTCCCGCTTTCAAAAACTGCGTCACAAGCCCCCTGCGAACATTCACGGGGCACCTCGTTCCACCCAGAACCCACTCCTCGCACAGCGAGAACGACCTCGACCCCAATTGGCTATCGCCCTGGGCAACCAAGGACGCGGTGGGCACGCGGGGCCTCCGGCCGGTATTTAAAGGCTGCAGCCGCCCCCGCCAGCTCAGTCCCGCCAGGACGGCGACCGTGAAGCACCTGGGTTGGGAGGGAGCAGCAAGGTAACGCGCAACCCCTGCCTCCCCGGTTCCCAGCCCGCGCCTCCGCCGAGGCGGGTGTGTGTGGGACCCGGGAGCGGGTCTCACCGTGCGTCCCCCACCAACACCTTCCTCCCCCACCATCCTTACCCAGCCCCAGTCCCGCCCAACCCACCTGGGCAAGACAACTTGGGTGCGAAGGACAAGAGAGTACGAAGGAAGAGCGATCGAGCAAGCGGAGAAGAGGGAGAAGAGGGGTCCTCTTGGAGAGAAAGGCGCCATCCCGGTAGCAGGCACGTGGTGCTGCGCAGACCAACGAGGCTCTGCAGGCCTTCAGATCAGGCCAACCGACAACTTCTAGGACGCTTCTATTTAGACCTCCGGGAGCTCCTTGAAGGATGACCCAGACCCTCGACAAAAGAGAGGACCCTCTCAACCTGGGCGGCGGCTGGGCGTCCTCTACCCCATTGCGTACCTGCCACCGAAGGCGCAGGGGCGCTCCCATATACAAGCGGCGCCACCGCTATGGTCCCAAGTCGGAGTATGAGCCCCCCAGGAAACAGCCGAAGCAACAGCACGGTCCAGGCCCTTGGTTCCAACCACCCCGACGGCCCTACTGGGCCGTGTACTCTAACTGGGGGCCCTGGGGAGGGCCCTGGCGCCCACCTCCGGCCGAATTCTGGAAGCCTCCCGGCCGAGTGCAAGTGATCCGGGTGTTTGGTGTGCACCCGCTCTGCCTCTGCTGCTGCTCCTGCTGGCGCGGGCCGTGGAACCCCGGCTGGGCGAGGCCCCCCGGCAGGAAGAAGCGCTGGGGCCGCAGGGGCCGCGGCCTGCGCCGCCACCCTCGCCACTCCTTCCCGAGGAACCCGCCCGTGGATCTGAGCACGCTGCTGCGGCCGGTCAACCTGTACGGGTGGCGGGCACCCGGCATGCGGGCGCCGCGGAACACCACGCAGTTCATCATGAACCAGATCTACGAGGACATGCGGCAGCAAGAGAAGCTGGAGCGCCAGCAGGAGGCGCTGCGGGCGCAGCAGGCCCAGGCGCGCGGCGCCGCCTCCCCCGAGGGCTCCTCCGGGAACGACGCGCCCCCCAGCGGCGGCGAGGAAGACGCGGAGCTGCAGGAAACTTTGTACAACTTTGTGCAGAATCCCTCTCTGGTCTTCAGTCCCGACCCCGACGAGGAAAACTGGTCTCCCACCGCGCAGCCTGGGGAGGAGGAGGACGACGACCAGGAGAAAAGGGAGGAGGAGGAGTGTGACGAGGAGGAGTGTGACGGGAAGGAGGAGGAGAGCGAGGAGGAGGAGGAGGAGGCAGAGGCCGAAGATGAAGAGGAGGTGGAAGAGGCTGACTGTGTGGAGGAGGGGGAGGAGGATGAAGAGGAAGAGGAAGAAGAGGAAGAGGAGGATATAGAAGAGGAAGAGGGGGTGGAGGAAGAGGAGCCGAGGGAGGAAGAGAATCATTTACCTCTGGAAATGCCTTTATCATTCCTAGTGGGGGCTGAGGAAGAGAGAGAGAACTTTATAAACTGTACTTATTTAAGCCCCAAGCAGCTAATTCCCAAAGTGCCACAGGAAGCTCTCCTCATGATAGACGACATTAACTGTTAGACCTCAGGAAAGGGATTGAGAATGGGATGGAACTGATTTGAGGCTAAAATGGATTAGCAACTTATTAAAAACTAATTAAAAAGTGAGTTCCATTAATAAACATACCTATGTAAACCCCTTCTTTGGCCATTATAAAATGTTGAAAAATTGGTGTGTTTCTTTATGACTACGGGGGGGAGGAGGAGCTTTCAAACACAATTTAATTGGAAATGATTAAAGGCCAAATATTTTATTACTGCAGTTTGAATAGTTTCATTTGGTGTTTTCCCCCTCTAGACACTTGAGATTTTTTTTTCTTTTTTTAACTCTGGCAATGCTGATTTTTTTTTTTTTTTTTTTTTTTTTTGGTAACAAATTTATTCAACTGTCTACTTAATGAGCTTGGAATCCACAGATATTTTGGCTGTTATATGCTTAAGAAGCACATGCCATGGCTACTGAATGTCTCTCAGTGCTCTTCACGTAAGAGTGAAACCACTGAAAAATATTTTTCCTTGTAGATTCTCCATCTTCAGAGTTCATTTTTGAGGGTTGTATTTTGATAACCCCATTTGCAGTCTCTTGTGGCATCGCTCACTTATATTCCTTGTTCCACAGTGCTATGGATCTTCCTCAGAAGAACATGAAGTTGCTTCTGTGGAACTGGTTATCTGCCATGGCCTCAACAATCCATAAATCCATGCATGGAGAGGATTCCCCATGGTCAGAAGTCAACTTGTACATCTAGTTAAAATCCAAGGTAACTGCAAACGATGGAACATAGCTTAGATTTTGAAGCCTTGTTCCTGGATATATCCCTTGTCATAAGTTCACAGGAACCATAAAAATAGTTTTTGCACAATGGATTTTTTTTTTTAAGGATTACTGGCCTTTTGGGGGTGGAATATCTTATTTCTTTTCCAGTTTGTCTTCCTTTATAAAGGACAGTAAAACAAAGATGTGTAAGTGCAAGCCTGTGTGAGCTAGTTTCTAATGTCTAAACAGTTACCTACGGAGAATACATTATTCGAAGTAATAGCTTTTACTCAGACATTTTTAGGAAGTAATAATACATTTCCTCTTGGGCACTTAGTTCTCATGACTTAATAAAAAGTTCTGTCCATAGCATATTTCCAGAATATCCCTAGATGAGGAATTTGAACCTGCTTTCTCAAAAATTACATTTTTTGACAAACTGTACTTCTAAGTATAGTTTAAGCCACATTTTAGTATTTATTTGGTGAAGAGAAGACTGGTGATATCTTACCTGGATGTTGCTTTTTACTCATATATCCCAGTGTACTGCAGCTTTTGGGGTGATAAGCTCTTGGGAAATAAAAAAAAAAATAAAAATTAAACTGTTAAGTGCAAGTACTCTTGTTTTTCACTTCTTATTACTTAAATACCAAAAATCTATTCAGCAATACTTCCGTGGTCAGCAGGAGGAACAGAAGCAACAACTAACACATAGTAGGAATTTTAAAATGATGCCGAACACTCCATACTACAGCAGTTAAATCAAACATTTAATAATACTCTAAGAGATCATGACTTTCTATGAGATGCAATTTGAGTGACCTATAAAAGTAGTTTAAAACTAGCTATCCACAGTACTCTCACTATTCTAATGTATATATATAGGGGGAAGCCAAGAGTCCTGCTCCTGAGACTGGTCCACAAATCCTCGCAAATCATAGCTCATAAATACTTTATCTAAGACGTTCAAATATTCACTAAGTCGTTAAGTGTGCTCTCATTAAGGATTTAGGCTTTCATTTAGGATTTAATTTCTTCATAATCACATCTGGACAATTCTCAGTTTGTTATTACAAAAGACTTCTGCCTTAAGAAAGTTTAACGCATTAATCGCCTCCGCAAGTACAAGGCATTCTTCCCTAGCTCTTGTAAAGGATATAAACATGAGCAGTGCCTCAGGAATTTCCTCTACTTCCTGAACCGTTATTCAACATATAGTTACTGCGCTGCTAGGGACCAAGCAATGTGAATTGTGATAAGGATACAGTGGTGAAAAAACAAAATCCCTACTCTCACATTGCTTATAGTTTAGTAGAAGAGACATGTTAAATGAGGAGGTACACGAATTAGTCACTGCAAGCAATGCCAAGGAAATGCATTGCTATGAAAGTATAAATTAGGGGTGCTTGAGTGGCTCAGTCGGTTAAGCGTCTGCCTTCGGCTCAGGTCATGATCTCAGGGTCCTGGGATCGAGCCCCACATCGGGCTCCCTGCTCAGCAGGGAGCCTGCTTCTCCCTCTCCCTCTGACCCTCCCACTGCTCCTGCTCTCTCTCTCTCTCTCAAATAAATAATATCTTAAAAAAAAAAAAAAAGAAAGTATAAATCACAAGGAAACCCAAGAGTAAAGCTGGGAATATTAATTGTGGGCAGAGGGAACCATGGGTGAGTGTAAAGGCTGAGAGCTGAGAGGAGCTTGGTGTCTTTAAGGAACTGAGGAAGGAACTGCAAGTGTCCTGAAGGAAGGAGCAGCCAATGAAAGTGACAGAGGTAGGCAAAAGCTCTATTATCTGTTCATTTCTGAGCAACTCCTGTCTTCTGAAAGACACCGGCAAAACTTAATGAAGGAAGAAAATAATTAGTCATTGATGATTCTCTATCTGAACTCTTTGTTTTATTAGCCAGATATTGTGATGGTCGCTTCAATATGAAATAATTAAATAATGCTGGGGTGGGGGGGAGGACAGTCATCCCAGTACACACATCATTAACACTTTTCAGACACCTCCCTACCCACTATCGTCTAATGACAGGGTCGTAGGGATTGTTGCTTAGCATGCTTGGAGCAGTCCTATGGAGAATCTCTGCACAGAATGTTCAGTACACGGGATCATTCAGTAGTATCAGTATGAACTCAGAATAAACCCAGTCTTTAGTTTTAGCTTAAATGTACCTTTGAAGAAAACACAATTTTCTGAAGTAAGCTCATTCTTTTTTTAAAATTTTTTAAAAAGATTTTATTTATTTATTTGAGAGAGAGAGACAGACATAGTGACAGAGAGCATGAGGGGGGAGGAGAGGGAGAAGCAGACTCCCACCAAGAAGGGAGCCTGATGCAGGGCTCGATCCCAGGACCCCGAGATCATGACCTGAGCCAAAGGCGGATGTTTAACCAACTGAGCCACCCAGGTACTTCATAAGCTTACTATTCTTAAAGTCAGTTCAAGCTTGATGAGTGAACACAGTGATAAAGAGGTGCCACGTAGCCATTTCTGTCAAGAATGGAGGTATTCTTCCCTTTGTCAATAAGGAGAAAAATAACATCATAAATCACAAATATGTTTGGAAAGCCCAGGCTTGATAAGCAGCTTTGCTGTCTATTCTCAAGTGTTTTTAAATATAGAGACTTTGGTAATTTTCCTTTCCTAGTGACTGACAGCATTTCTTGATTTATCTTCATTACTTTGTCTCCACAGTAACTCAAAAGGATTTTTTTTTCTGTGAAAATATTAGTCTTCTAAGGATAGTAAAACCATTTGACATTTAGAGATCAATTCTGAATTGAGTATAGTTTCACAAAACTTTTAACATCTGCATACAAAAAAAGGAATTCCCACATATTTAGTTCCATTAAAATAAACACAGGAGGTGAAATAACCTGTTTCCTGCCTGCCACACCAAACCTGGAGGGTCTGGGAAGAAAATGGTACAGACACCATCTCATAGATGGTCTCAGGACCTGGGAGTAAATAAGACTAAGTTTTGATTTTAGCAGCATAATAAAATTATATATGCAGCTTTGTTGTTTGTATTTAGATAGGTTTATATTAATGTAATAACCATAGAAAATTACTCTTAATGCTTCCAAATTCCTTCAGCCATGGTTATTTGTGTATTTAAAGCAAAGTCAGGATGTGGCTACATCTTACCTGTTTCAGTACTATCGTTTTGCATCTATTTACTTTTTATTTTTTGCATCTATTTACTTTTAATCAGTTAATGAAACATAGCCAGACATCAAGGTCAGCTGATGGAAGAGAAGAATGTGGGCATCTTTGTGTGGTCACGGCTACAAAAGAGACTCATGGCAGTCATCACTCGTCTTGGGTCTGTTTCCTCAAATATACTTGTCATACTCTGTTTCCGCTCAAACCTACCTTGAAGATCAAATAACCCAATATTTAAGAAGGGCAGCATAGGGACTGGGGGCTCAGTTGGTTAAGCGTCTGCCTTCGGCTCAGGTCACGATCCCAGTGTCCTGGGATGGAGTCCCGTATCAGTCTCCTTGCTCAGCAGGGAGTCTGCTTCTCCCTCTGCCTGCTGCCTGCTTGTGCTCTCTCTCTCTCTCTGATAAATAAATAAATAAATAAATAAATAAATAAAATCTTAAAAAAAAATAAATGCGATATAGACTGTCCATCACTGTTAATCATTATATGCTAAACTACACTTTATAATCAAAATCATGTCAATTTCTGAACATTAGATCAGTTTAGATTCATTAATGAGACTCAGAAAACTTCATCTCATAGAAACTCTGTTGGACTGAGATATCTAGATATTTTAGTGGTGGTTAGCACTAAGCTAAGCATGAACCAACTTGCCCTAGACATTCGGTTTGGGCTCCTACTAAAACGGTGTGCAGATGTAGTGGTCTGGTGCCTTGATATTGAAAGTGTAGTCCATGGGCCACATGGTATTGGCACCACCTGAGAGATCTTGTTAGAACTATCGAGGCCCAGCCTCCACCCACACTACTGAGTTGGAATCTGCTTCGTAGCAAGACCTTTAAGTGCTATGCATGCTCATGAGGGACCTAGAAGTTCTATGGTTGAGGGTTTTGTGCCATCACAGAGCCCTCGTAGGAAGCTAATGATCAAGATCGCAGTCTGGGGCTCCGAAACTTCTGTTATTTACTACTGTGTGACCTTAGGCATGTTACTGAAATTCTGGCTTCTCGTTTTCTTTCCCTGTAGTATCCACCTCATGAGACAAATGAGATTTTGAAGACTACATGGGTCAATACTTACCACTCAATAACTACTAGTAGTCAATAACTACTAGTTATCAGAATAAACATTCGAGAAATGCACAGATGAGATCATTGACATATTATGTGATGTCTAAAAGTCACTTGTTATCACTTCTCGGCCTTTTGGCTAAGATCAAGTGTAAAAGTCACTTGTTAAGTAATTGGTGCAACTATAAATGTAAAACCTCACAAGATAATTAATAAAATGATTCATTAACTGTCTCATTTCCCCATGCATAACTAATCATGGGGATAACTAGTGCATAACTAATTTGAGCTGCACTTACCATTGGGCAGGGCTATGAAAATCGGTTAAATCTCCACAGCTACAACTTTCTGTTTATCAGCTCCCCCTAATGCCAGCTCAGCGATGTTTCTTTCCTTCTTATAGCTGACATTAATACTTTAATAGCTAGTGCTAAGAATTATCCCCTCAAGTCAGACTCATTCTTTTTCATACAGGCAATGCGTCTTTTCAACATGTGTTTTGATGTAATGCTTAAAGAAGATGGTTCTTTCTTAGGCTAAGCCTAAAGACAGTGAGGAGTGCAATAAATATTAAATACCTGCCATAAGCCACCTACGTGGAACACATCAGCTACTCAGAACAGAGATCTTAATACTTCAAAAACCATGTAAACATATGCAAGATTCTTAACATGCATTATCACATTTAAGCATATAGCCACACTGGGAACTAATGGTTTATTTTCCTCATACAGACGAAGGACCTGAAATTCAAAGAAGTAGTTGTTTCAGGACCCAAGTCCTCTGTTCTGAGTTTAAAGTTATGGGCCCACTGTATTATTGGAACATCTCTCCCTGTTGTCTTAAATTTAAGACGGCCTGTGTGGGAACAAAAATTCCTTTAGTCAGCTTGACCGGAGTTCCAAGGAGAGGAGAAAAGATTATAATCTCTTCAATGCGGGGTTGGTAATAATGGCACTTAAGGAAGAGATACTAATATTCCTGTCTCAATTATAATTCATAGTGGTAGTTTAATAGTTTATGTAAGTCATATGATGACAATCTTAGAAACTGTTAATTAATAATTTTACATGTATATGTGTCAATGTACACATATTTGGTGGGAAACAAAACACCTGATTGGGTGTTTTTAAACTATAAAATTTATAGTTTTAGATGTTGTGTTGCTTCTCACCTATAATTAAACTATAATCAATATTTTATGTTAGGAAAATATTCACAAGAATGGCAGGTAATTTTGTAGGGCTATAAGATTCCTGGGCATCATTCATAATACTATGACATTATTGGAGGTTCTGTCTTATGCTATTAATATTAGCATCTTCTATTGTTTTCATGTAGCATTTGAACTTTTTATAATGGTTGCTACTTTTGTTATCATGAAATATTTGGGTATTCTCTCTTATGAATAAATTTAGATTTTTTAGCATGTTTAGTTCATTTTTAGTTCTAGTAATTCAAGGCTTTTTACTGGTGTTAATTGAATTTACCAGTTCTCACCAAAATTACTTTAAACTTCATATGATATTTACCATTAATAGCACTACCAAAAGCGAAAGTATAATGCTGCTATATATAATTGTATTTTTTTGTTGTAACTTTCTTCCAATTGTAACATTTTTCCTGGGAGATAATAAAAAATGACAAGCTGAGGTCAGGACTAAGTGGATCTACATTCTTCCACCCCCAGAGGATTTTCCAAAGTCAATGTTCATCTTTTATTTATTCTTTAAAAATAAAAAATACCAGGGGTGCCTGGGTGGCTCAGTCGGTTGGGCGACCAACTCTTGATTTCAGCTCAGGTCATGATCTCGGGGTCATGAAATCAAGCCCTGCATCAGGCTCCACTCTCACTAGGGAGTCTGCTTGAAATTCTCTCTCCCTCTGCCCCTCCCCCTACTCGTGCTCTCTCTCTTTCTCTCTCTCAAATAATTAAAAATCTTTTAAAAAAAATAAAAGAATAAAAATAAACCATGTTTTCCTTTTCTTAAAAAAATTGATGAATTCCACACTATTTCCTGCAGTAAACCCATCACGTCGAAGTACATAGCAGGACAATTAGTTAAATACAAAACAAAGTTAAACTTTTCTTTACTCTCAGTTTTGCCTTCTTTCAGAACACATGCTCTTCCACGATGTAAGAATTGTAGGCGCCACCTAGTGGCAAGGGAAAAACTTTCAGATGTGAACTAATGATCGCGATGTTTGTGTTGTGTTTACAGATGCATTTTGGGGGGACACGTCTATATTAATACATAGAAAAGGAACATTTTAAAGATGTTGGCACGAAGCACCATATTAAGATATTTGTATCATGTATTTGAATGTGTTAGCAAATATCTCGGTGTTTAATAATAGTAAAATGGGTCTTCTTGACCCATGAAACTAAGCCATAATATAAACTATCAAAGTTTGTAAAAGAAGGAAAACAGACCCACAAGACTCTTGGATTTCTATGGATTATTATTTTTATACTGATAATAAAAGTTTATCTAAAGGTATTACTATAATAAATCTATTCTGAATTCCTTTTGACATTTATAGTACTAATTAATATCAGCAATTTGTACTGAAAGTATTTGTTTTTATTTTAATATCTACAGCAGAAAAGAACAAATTTGGAATTGATCTTTATGCTTAAATTATAAATCCAGATTGCTGAAGTAAACAAAGCTTAATATCTTAATCCCAAGAAATAAAAATAAGAGTATGTGTTCATTGGCCTAGTTTTATTTATTTTATTATATATATATATTTTTTTTAACTTGAAGTTTTTATTTCAAGTTCAATTAGCTGACATACAGTGTTACTTTGGCCTAGTTTTAAGTGAAGGACTTGTGATAGTTACCTCCTGGGACTTGAGCATCATTTAATTTATTAATGATCACAGACAATAATTAGAGTACAACTTATTAGGGAAAGAGACAAACCTGCTTATTTGTCTAGCATCCAGAGTATAATTAATATTTTTATTACTGTCCCATTTCCTGCTCTTTCCAGCTGCTTAACCACCTGTATTGGGAGCATAAATCAGTGCTAAGGATTGGCTCTGCCTTAGCCTGAGAAGCCATTTCCACATTTACAATTTTCTTAGTAATGCGTTCATCAGTTGCCCCGAGCACTTCCACAAAGGGCAGGTACTCCTGCTTTCTACTTCCTTCACACTCTCTTCATTGATAATTCTATTATCATTTTAAAGTTATAGTTAGTTTTTTATAGTTCTCTTCTGTCTAAAACCACTTCAGCAGGATGCCTGGAGATCATCTCTTGTACCCGGACTCTACCTCATACGATGGGCAGGTCCTTGTGGACAGACAGATCCTTACAGAAACTGACCACAAAGTCCTTTAGTGTAACAAGGAAGCTCATGGCTCTAGCTCATCAGGCCACAGAATCATGAATGGGAACCACGTTGATAATGCTCACAGCAAACAATTCTCTTAAAGTGCACTTGCGACTACGTTTGAAGTTTATCATAATTCTGCAGTTTAAAGTACCTGGTTTGGAAATTTCAATGCTTATTTTAGGGGTGCCTGGGTGGCTCAATCAGTTGAGCATCTGCCTTCCGCTCAGGTCAGGATCTCGGGGTCCTGAAATCGAGCCCTACATCAGGCTCCTTGCTTGGCAGGGAGCCTGCTTCTCCCTCTCCTCCCCATTGGTGCTCCCTTGCTATCTCGGTCTGTCTCCCTCAAATAAATAAAATATTAAAAAACCCAAACACGTATTTTATGCCGCGTTTAAAGTAGCGCTGGCCGAGTCCTTATCCTGTGCCAGGACCGCACACCTCGTTAGTTTTGCAGTGAGGAAACTGAAGCTGAAGGCTTCTGAAGGGCGAGCGGTCCGTCAAGGGTGCAAAGCTAACAGATGACTGAAATAGGAAGCCCCGCATTGTTTCTTTGTATCACTGCTCTGCTCCATGAAATGGGGGGGGGGGGAGGAGTATGATGAAATTTCAATTTCAGTTCAGATTATTTAAGGACATCCCTCGGAGTAAACATCCAAAGTCAAACTTGGGCAGTCTTACTGCAATATTATAATCCTGTCCTGAAAAAATGCTGAGTCTCAGTAATTGATGTCCAAAGGTTCTGTGATAAATTATTTATGGGATGAGACGTTTTTAAAGCGAGACAAGCAGCAGAGTGCCAAACCGTGCTGGAATATTCACATCATTAGAGCAGTTTCCTGGCCCCTTTCCCCTTTCTTCTAAGGTGAAAGTAGAAAGCACATTCTGATTGCAGAATTCTTAATTCTCTAAATGAGGAATCAGCTGTCACTAATGGAAGTGGGTGGGAACGGAAAGTTGTCAGCGGCTGGCGGGATAAGAATGGGAGGGCTGTCACTGGTAGGGAAAAATATAAAATACGGTATAAAAAATAAAAGCCGTAGCCAGTATCAGGAGGTCAGTTGAAAGCTTTGTGTATAATGAAGAGTCCAAGTGTAAAAGCTGAGAAAGTTTCACCATAAGGAGAGTATCAGGAATTAGAGGAGGAGAGAATTGAAAAGGGAAATGTGGATGAAACTTCATAGAAAATAAGGACTTAGCTAGGAATAAAACTATGCAAAGTGTCACAACTCCTCTGCTACTCATTTCCATCAGACCCAGCCCTAAGTAAGGCAACAGATGGGGAATTTCAATTTTGCTGTGCTTTAAACCTCTTTTTCCGAAATAGTTTCCATTGGTCAATGTCATATTTATGTTTTCTCTAGCTTAAACACCCTTCCTTAAACCTCACTACTCCTTTAGTTTGAGACAATTTTTTTTCTTTATAAATCAACTCTTACATTCTGCACTTATCAGGAGAGAGTTGACAATGAATAATACTGAATGAATTTATTAGCATGGATTAGTTTGTCCAGTGTAGCAAATCTGTTGACTTAGAGGAAAAGAAGGCCTATGGAAACAGAACAGGGGTGAGATTTAAGGGGGAGTATACGTGGGGATGCATTGCTGATAGGGGCTTGAGAGAGAGAAAGGTGACTGGTCTAGATTACATACACCAGACAGATTCACAAGGATTTTGTTAAAATCCTTGAGGTCAAGTGTGTTTTAGAACGCAGCATATTTCATCCTTTAGGTTCATTATTATTAGCCATTTTTATACAAAAAGTATAGGACACTAAAGTTTAGACTCATAACACAGCTACTTTGCAAGCAGAAGATAATCAGAACTCACTAAATTGAACATATATTAGGTATGTTACACGTGGGCTGTCAGGTCATTTAAATCACTTCACCAGGCAATGAACAAATGTCCAGTTTACTTATCCAGGTAGATTAACTTATTATTCATGTTAATGCACCTAAGAATTTTTTTTTTTTTTAAGTAGGCTCCACACCCAAGCTCAATGCGAGGTTTGAACACGTAACTGCAAGATCGAGACCTGAGCTGAGATCAAGTCAGATGCTTAACTGACTGAGCCACCCAGCTCCCCAAGAATTTTTCCTATTCCATTACCAAATATGCTACTTATTCCTAAGATTACATTTATATGCACATGTATAAATATATATTTATATATATAAATACATATATACACATTTATAATTTCATACAATTTCCCTTTGGTGTGCCATTACTGATTGATTACCTATAAAGATGCTCAGGCTAGTGATCATCTAAAAAAGAACAAGAATAATTTATGTTTGCCTTTGCCTTACAAATATTAATCATACCTTCTACGGTAGATTGACTTAATCAAGGGATATTTGCATATGGGGGAGAGTGATACATTCAATTAACGTACACTTAAAACAGAGGGTAGGTCCATTTTGGGAGGCCATTCATTCATTCACTCACCCATTGTGTTTTGTGTACTTCCTAAAATGTCAGGGACTATTCTAAGTGCTATAGATACATCTAAGGGTTGTATCCAAAATATTTAACCACCAGCAGACACCATGGGTATCAATCAGAACAGACACTGACCAAATGGCACTCTAGAAATAACTGCATATAGGGGCACCTGGGTGGCTCAGTCATTAGCTGAAGTCAGAAGTGTCTGCCTTCAGCTCAGTTCATGATCCCAGGGTCCTGGGATTGAGCTCCTACTCGGTGGGAAGCCTGCTTCTCCCTCTTCCACTCCCTCTGCTTGTGTTCCCTCTCTTGCTGTGTCTCTCTCTGTCAAATAAATAAATAAAATTAAAAAAAAAAAAAATGACTGCATATAAAAAGTAGTCTCTGCCTCCAAGGGGCTTACCATTTCTTGAGGAAGATTGATGAGTTAATAGGCAGTCACCAAACAGTATGACAACAGATCTAATGAGGGTAAACACAGGACAAAAAAACTTCTTAAAATAATCCACGAGTTGTCTTTTACCTGTTTAAACTCTTACCTACTCTGTAAGTCTAGACTCATTGAAAATTGACAACCCAGAATAATCTAATCAACCACAAATTGTTATCTTCGGAATATGATTTAATGTAAAATCATTTTTAGGGATTTTTTAAGAGTTAACTTTTGAGGTTGGCAGCTTTTCCTTTAAAAAAAAAAACAAGGATATACATTTCTCATAGCTGCTAAATTATCCATTTAAACCTAACTTAAAGATCTGTTACTTTCTTTCAAGTTCGCATATTTGTTACATAGCACAGCAAGATTACTGCTTGCATCGCATTTCATGTTAAATATGCTTTCAGGGATTTCTGTGATTGAAAACCATCAGAAATTGAAGCAAAGAAAATTAGCCCATTTCTATCCGAATCAACCAACTACACTATCTCCTGCCTTACTTGTTGTGATTTAGAACCTAGTCAGAAATGCTCAGAAACAAAGGGGTTTAAGGAACATTGTTTTTTGTTAATTTCTAAGACTTAATTGAGATAGAATTCCTTAGTATGTTGGGCTCTTAAACATTTTCAGGGTACTAATTAAATTACTGATTATTTTTAAATTAAATAATTTTCCCCGAATGTCAAATATCAGGATATCTATTTTCTAAAAATATTTCCAGATATGGAGGAAGAAAATTAGAAGTCAAGCCCTAATGCATAAACAAAAGCTATATGCAGTTTTAGTGGTACTTAGGAATAAAATTAAATAAATCATGCAAAAACACACATACTAGGCACACGACTTAATATGTGTTTCCTAGGTGGCCCACCTCATTCACTGAAATACATGTTTTTCCTCTTACATATGTCATTAGGCATTATGCAGTTTGTGTGGTGCATTGCAGATGTTGCTCTGACTCCTAATTTCCCCTAGGTGGCGATCTTTCCAAAGAAGCTATGCCAGCACCACCACCTGGGACAATTGAGCTAGTATCAGCACCCAATGTTTACACTCTACTCTACTTACTATTTTAATCTCCACAGGAGGGAAAAAAAAAATACAATTTGATTTTAAATCCCATCTCCAAAATCTAACAAAATTGAAGAGATGGACATTACCTACTTTAAAATTTTAAATAAATGTTTGAGAACAGATGTTTCAAAAATATTTGTTTGAATTAAGCTAAGATGTTGATTTATTAAGAGGTGACTGAAACATTTTACTGAAGTTTCAATTTCTGGACCGTCTTTAAGTCCTTTTCTAAAACCCTGACATTATTATTGAATGTGATGCTTCATTGATCTCTTTAGATTGATAATTGCCTTTTTCCACCCTATCCACAATTGCTCTTTCGTGGATATTCCACTGATAAGTAAGGAAAAGTGGGTAAGTAGGGCTAAGCCCACTTACATTTCAGACTCTTCCATAATATATGGGAAAAAAAAGACAATAACACAGAAAAAGAGACTCCCTCGACGTAGAAAAATGGCGTAGAGTAAAAAGGATTCTAAATTCAGAAAGATAAGACCTTTTCTTTTTCTTTCCACCTTCTTAATCTAATATATATCTTCTAGGATGTTCATCCATTCACACTTGACATTTGTATCTATGGACTTTGCTTTCCTCTGCTTTGGAACTTCACCTTTTGCTTTAGCTTTGTTTGTATTTAAAATATTCAGAGCTCCACCCTAAGGCTTTAACTTTCCAGAGATGTGGGGCTGGCAACAATGAAGCAGGACTCCAGTGTTCCTCTCCCAAATGCTGTCACAGAGTAATTTGGAGGAAACAATAATCCATCTAAAAAAAAAAAGAATATAGAGTTAAAGTACCAATTAATATTTATGTAGCTATTTGCAAGGCAATTTCACATTTTTGAAAATATATTTTGACACTTTTAACAAACTCAGGGAGTCAGAAAGCAGGAATGATCACCATCCCCATTTTACAGATAAAGCACAAAGAAATTAGGGTCTGTGATCAGGGTTAAAAATTGGCAACTGAAAAAGTCAGGACCCCCAGCCTTTTGTTTTTCCTTTGTGAGCTCAATAGGTTTCGGTTACATCCAGCTCTTTACAATGAGACTCCAATCCTGCCCCTGCTGCCTTCTCTTGGCCTCCACCTGCCCCCACAGTGTACCACTGTATTCAGCAAGAGAAGCTTTTTCAAATTTGAAATGGTTTGGGTTGGTAGCCAATGAGAAAGGATTTATTGAACCAACTTATGAGAACCTCCCAGTGTTCCGATTGGTGCCCAACAAAGGCCATGAGCAATAAAGGAAAGCGCTAGAGTTCAGCGTGCTCTCACTACAACTTCTGCCAGCGTTCCATTTGGATCTCTGACAGGGTAATTTCCATCTCCCTCACAATCTTCTCCTTGGCCACTGCTCCACATGCAAAGCCCATCATCCTCTGCTGTCAATCCATCCGTCCTCCCCGTCCTCCCCTAGAGTCCCACTGATGTCCCCTCTCTCTAGTCCTCTCTCATTGCCTTTCTTCTGTGTTCCTCCTTTGTTAGTTCTGGAAACCTCCAGTCAGGGCCAGCTACATAAATGGTAGGGTCCAGGGCAAAATATAAACATAGGGCCCCTTGTGTGAGAAAGCAGGGGGAAAAGCTTTTTCCTTTCTTCTGTGGTCTCCTTTTAAACCAGTCACGGTGGTTTTTAAAAAAATTATTGAATATCATGCTCTCTTGGGTGAGGTACAAGAACCGATCCTCGCAAGAGACTGGGTCCTGCCCTATCACTTACAGTTTGGGGCTTGCATTCCAGACCCCCTAGTCACCCCTAAGTCCCTACCTAGTCCCTCAGTAGGGGCAGCAGCCGTCCCTGAGCAGTGCAGTAGCAGGGTGGGGGGATCACGTGGCTGAGGCTTTATCTAGGGAGGCAGGGAGGCAGTGGGGAGGCAGGCCAGTAGGTGAGCCGAGGTTCTAAGCTTGCACACATTCTCCGTCGTCCCATCAGATTCCATTGAGAAAGCAAATCCAAAGACTGATGAGAATTTCGAGGCAATGTCCACAGAGTATGAGCCCTGAGAGAAGAGTCCCCTTGTGAATGCAAGGCCGTGTTTGAGGGCACTGGGAGCACATTCTGGAAACCTGCCTGCCCCATCAGGGTAAACAGCTTTCCCAGCATCTCAACCTTTTCACAGAGGGAGCCTTCTGTCTTTCTGAAATCTGGGGCTCCTCCAAGTCACATGCCTTCCCCCGAAGCTGCCTGAGCACACACTGCTTATTCTCTCATGTTCATGGGGACCAGAGTTGGGGTGGGAAGCATAATTCCTGCTCTACTTATAAACCTAGACTCTTCAGTCTAACTTGAGTGAGGTGCCCATCATGACCACAACCAAAGCCCTTCTACCCTTCCGGTCCTCTTTGTCTACCAGGTACCTGAACACTATCCAGCTTTCTGTGATCACTTTATTGCCTCCAGAGACCAGTCTTCCTCTCCCCTAGAAACCTGCTAGGTCTATTGGAAACCCATACCGTAATAGCCAACTCACAGGCCTTTGGACTCAACACTACCGGCCTGCACATGCACCTTGCCAGTTTTGCCGTCATACCTCAGTCTCGCCATCACTGGGAGCCACAAGACCAGTGAAATCATAAATTTTAACTCCCCGTTCTCTGGCAACTTTCTTCTCTTATTTTGTTCTCTAACCCCTTGCTCTCATAAAGAGAAGCACAACTTTTTAGGGAAGAGGAACAGATTCTTTGGATGGAATAGAAATGAGGTTTTGATTTTTGGCTTGAGGGTTTTAAATTGTCCCATATCAAATTGTCTCGTGTTTCACATTTCACAACTTTTGTAGCTGATGTCATGCGCATTTCATAGTGTTATCACATTTCCAACTGTTTTATACACATACGCACGGACACACAGATACACACATGCACAATTTCCATTCTAGAAATGTGAGGAAAGAAAACGCTCTTTCTTCTCTACTCTCTACCCTCCGTGGAGGTTCACTACACATTTTTCTTTGATTTCACTGAGACGCTCAGACCCTCCAACACTCATTTTTCTTTCACTTTGCCAAATCCTTTCTGGCTTCATTTTAATCAGTAATATGTCTAAATTTCATGATCTATCCCTTGACCTGCTTTCTTAAAAATGTCCTCAAATCCTTTGTTTTTCCACTGAATCAGCCCAGAAAACCAGGAACTCAGGGTCACTAGCAATGATTAAAAATAGCACTAAGCATTGCAAGCTTCCTATGTTTCATCTTGATTTTATCTAATTGAATCTTTACAATGATCTTATGAGGTGAATATAATTATCTCCAATTTACAAAGAAGGAAACTGAGGATTGGGAAGGCTCAGTAACTTGTTCATATTATTTCTGAAGTTAGAATGCGTGGTTCCCAAACTTCAGTGTGTGAAAATATCCAGAGATCTCATTCAATAAGATTTCTGGGTCCCACCCTAGAGATTCTGATTTGGGAGACCTTGCAAGTGGTATAAGAATGCACATATTTAACAAGCTTCCCAGATGACTCTGCAAGGCTCAGCTGAGGCTCCCATAATTGTCCTTTCAGCAGGTTTTTATTCGAACCTCCCCTGGAAGAGGAGAGACTATCTGGAGGGGGAAGGCAGCTTGGGAAGCCCTCATTCTTCCTTTTGGGCCCTGACAGCCCAATTATTGTTGCTCTCTTGCAAGCAAAGTGAGATTAGAAAGATCTGTGTCCGAAATCAAATTGACTTTTAAACATGAGTCATACAAGGAGTCATATAAAATATCAGTTTTGTCAGTCAATTATATGAAAGATAGTCTTATTTAAGTTATTGATTCAACTTGAAAGTATAGGATTAGTTGTTAACAAGTCTCATGCTTTTTCTCTTTGCATTGATTTTTTTTTTTTTACAGTTTTTGATCATCGTGACTTTTAAGAAAATTCTTCAACAGTATCTATAAACTGTTACAATATTTCCACTTCTGACCATGAGAAAGTAAAGCACAAGGGGACATGTCTGACTTCTTAGTATAATTATTCACATAGGGATTATGAGGGAGAGGAACATTAAAAATCTTAACATGAAATGTTATAAAAACAGCTTATAATTAAACATGTGATTTTTAAATACATGAATAGCAGAAACAGCCAGCATTTTGTTTGTTTATTTCTTTTTTAATAACCTGTGATTTTTCTGGCTTGTTAATAATCTCTATATTATAAACAGTATTGCCTTTGAAAGTCTGAAATTCTACACGTGATGTTTCACCTTCCCATAATTCCTACACTTGCACGTAAACCTGATTTAACTGCATTCATAGTATTCAGCGTATCTGAAGAACCTCTGAAATGTTATATTCCATTTTTTTTCCCCTTCTGTCAGTGGCTGCTTTATTAGATAAAGACAGCTGGGATAGCATATGTTTCTTTAAAAGAAACCTTTAAAATTTAAAAGTTGAAGAACACACTTTTTAAATCCACCAAAAAAGTAGGGTGAGTTTTGCTTCTTCTGAGATTTATGAGACATCTTAAGAAATTTCAACGCCAACATGTCAGAAGCCTTCCTCTACACTTGAAGGTGCACTGTAATAGGAATTAAGCCCAGAGATGTTTTCATTAACTTTTGGTGCAGTTTCATATAAATCATTTACATTAATAGCATTAGACGTCTTCATTTATAAATCAAAGTTGCTATTGCTTGCCTTGTTACCTTTGGGTATATATTTTGAGACCAAATGAAGCAATGAAAGTAAAAGAATATTGATAAAGGTGGGAGGCAAGCGAGGGGAAAAAGAGTGTTTACTGGTCATTCATTTTGTGTCAGGCACGAGGCCAAGCACATCACATATATATATATTTTTTTCATTTAAACGTCACAGTCTCTCCATAAAGCAGACATATTATTCTATATTTTAAGGACAGGATAGTAAGGCTCTAAGAAATTAAGTAATTTGCTTGAGGCCAAAGAATAGGTCGTGGAACCTCGATGAGCACATTGCCTTGGTTCCATCTTCCACATATATCAAGAATGCAGCCTCTTCTCACCACCCCCCCACGATTACTACCCTGGCATGAACTACCACCCGCCCGTGCTTGCCTAGACCACTGCAGAAGCTTCCCTCTTATTCTATTTTTGCCTTTGTCTCCCTACAATCTGTTCTTAACACATAAGAAGGAGCCTTTTAAAATTTGTCAGATCATTCACACCTCTGTTCAGAACCCTCAAATAACTTCCTAACTCATTCAGAATAAATGCCAAAGTCCTTAATGAGTCATAAACCCCTATGCATTATCTGGGATCCTATCTCCTATTATTTCTTTGGCTGTGATCTCTTACTGTGTTCTCACCCGCTGTGAACCAGCCACACCAGGCCGGCCAGCGGCACAACCCCACACACTTCCCCTCACCTCACTCTGTTCCTCAAACACTGTAGTCAGTGCTCCTTCTTGGGCTTTGGCATGGGACTATCCTCTCCCACAAAAATTCGCTGTCCCGAGCTGCCACTTGTGTCTGCTCCTCATCTTTTCCAAATATTTGCTCAAATGTCACCTTCTTAATGAAGCTTTACCTCAGTTGCCTCATTCCCAACCCCCACCCTGGAGCTTCTTCTCTCTGGCCTTATTTTCTCCTTGAAACAGAGGAGGGAAATATTTTGACAGCTTCTCCCATTCCTCCGCTATAGATAAACATGGTGAAGGTAGGTACTCTTCGGTGTTTTCACTGGAGTAGCCCATCCCCCAGAGTCCTGAAGTTGAGTTCCTTTCTTGTAATTGCTCTTGGATGAAGGAGCGCTGCCTCACCAGGGTTAGTACCTTCCCTGGGGAAGCCTCCACTCAGGGAATAGTGAACAAGTGAGCGTGTGAAGGACCAGATCCCTCGCCACAGTCCGGGAAGGGCCATCTAGCTCAAGAGCTCTCAGGAGACAGACTGAGGCATTTTGCAGAACTGCGTATTTACAATCCCTCTTGTCCCTCTGCCCATGCTGCTGCTTTCACTTTCTTCAGAATGCTGTTCCTGAGAGCACAGCCCAATAAACATCCTGCAAGCAAATCTTCATCTCAGACTTTGTTTCCTTGAGAACACGGTCTATGCCCCACACCAACAAAAATCATGGTGTACAATAGGTGCTTCAATAAATATCATTTCAGTAAATAGGTGAATGAATGAATGAATAAACTGAGATAATGGTTAAGAATCTGTATTCTGTATTCTGGAGTCAGAAAGATCTGCACTGAAGTCCTCATTCTGCCTCTTAGTTCCTGTGACTTAGAATTACTTACTTAACAATTTATTTTCCTGGGGGGCCTGGGTGGCTCAGTGGGTTAAAGCCTCTGCCTTCGGCTCAGGTCGTGATCTCAGAGGCCTGGGATCCAGCCCCGCATCAGGCTCTCTGCTCAGCAGGGAACCTGCTTCCCCCTCTCTTTCTGCCTGCCTCTCTGCCTACTTGTGATCTTTCTCTCTCTGTCAAATAAATAAATAAAATCTTAAAAAAAAAAAACAATTAATTTTCCTCATCCATGAAAGAGATTATAATAGTACCTTTCTCAGAAACTTTTCTGTTAGGATTAGAGGAGAGAAAATATATAAGGCTCCCATCCTAGTACATGGAACATTTGAGTTATAGTAGATGCTGTAAAAATAATTATTACTGTTTACTATTTCTACAAGAAATGGAGTCAACTCACTATGTTAAGAGTTATTTCTTTCTATAGCTTGATTCAAATCTATTACCAGGTGAGAATAAGAAGGACATAAATGGAGACACTTTTCTTCATCATCCCGAGGGAAATATATATGAGAGTGAAGGTGAGAAATATGAAAATAGTCATGGTGGACACAGGTTAAAAAGATTAAACAAAACTATAGTCACAGTTTCTTGATCAGAAAAATAATGGAATATACCAGTATGTATTATCATTGTGTTAGAGTGGATAAAAGGGCAATTAGTCTGGCCTCTGTTTCTGGACTGAACTTAGTTAAGCCAATCAAAGCTGTTTGTCATCTAGATGATTCTAACAGATATGTATGAAGGAATATTTCAAGATCTCACTAAAGTTTGTTCCAGTATTTAATCCCTTGGTACCATCAGATTCTCCTTCAAATAACTTTTAATCTGTTTTAAAAATTTGAATCTATTGCATCCGGTTTTGGCCACTATACAAATGCAGGACCACTGATCTCGGTCTTTTGAGCCTCAAATATAGTACTTTAATTAGTCAATGAGTTATTCCCTGAGCCTTGTGCCAAATACTGGGCTGGGCTTCATGACAAGTTCTAATTCATGTTCCTCCTTGCTGTTCTCTGACCTCTTTGGAGGCCCAGAGTCCCTTTCATCTTTTCTAATTGTCTTATTTTCATTTTTGTAGATCTTCTTTGAATGAGCTCCAATTTCTCTACAACTCTCATAAATACTTCAGGAAAGGCTTGATTATTGCCAAATATGGGAGAAAGATTACTACTCATGATAAGCTTGTCATACTCCTATTAATACACTCCAGCATAATGTTAGCTTTTTAAATAATTGCTTTAGGCTGCTGAATCATCTGATTCATGTTATATGATGAGTTTTAAGCCATTTTCCCCTCTGTACTTGAGCACACAAAGTTTTTCTTCAATCACTTGAATTTGTTTTTTGTTCCTCACTGTACTATCTTTCACTTACCCTTTGTAATGCAATCCTAGTTTCTTAAAGTTGTTTTTTCTACATATTCAAGTTAAATTCTCATTTTTTTCCCCAAAAATTGGCAATTCTTCCTATACTCTTCCTAGTTTAGTTAATTCAACTCAATATTTGGCACCTATTACGTGATTGGAATTGTGCTAGATAGATATTATGGCCATAAAATGATTAAACATGCGCCTTATTAAGAAGTTCTCAATATAGAGATGACAGAAAATTCCAGGTGCTGAAATAGGGAAATGCGTGCGCTCAGAGGGAGGTCACTCAGTGGCTTCCTGGTGGAGGTAACACTAATTGAACTTTAACGATTACATGGGAATCAATTAACGAAGAAGGTAGGAGCCCAGCATTCAAGGCAAAGCATACTTACTATCCAATTAAAAGTTTAGAGATTTAAAATAGTAAATGTATGTGGGGATTATAAATAGCTTCTCATCACTACTACAAAATACAAGCTGAGAAATGGTAAGAAATTTAATAAACGTCATTTCGACCTAAGGAACAAATAAAATATTATATAATCTTTGTCTGTCTAGTGGTTAATCGTCTTAAACGTTGATCCTCATTATTTGCAGAGGCCATGTTTATGAATTTGCCTACATTCTAAAATTTACCTCTAACCCCAAAATCAATATTCAGGTGCTTTTGTGGATATTCACAAACACGTGCAGAGTGGTGAAAAAGTTAAGTCAACCAACCTGCACATTCCTAGCTGAGGTCAAACAAGATGACTCCTTTGCTTTCTTATCTCAGCTCTCATGCTCTAAGCAAGTATCTTTTTTGAGGCCTACTTAGTGCCATGTGCTTTTGTATTTTGTGTTTTGGTGATTTTGCTATTTAAAAATGGCCCTGATTTTTTTTTTTTATATCCCAAAGTTTTTGTTTTGCTATTTATTTATTTATTTAACACATAATGTATTATTTGTTTCAGGGGTATAAGTCCGTGAATCATCAGTCTTACACAATTCACAGTGCTCACCATAGCACCTACCCTCCCCAATGTCCATCACCCGGCTACCCCATCCTTCCCCCCAACCCCCCAGCAACCCTCAGTTTGTTTCCTGAGATTAAGATTCTCTATGGTCCTGATGTTTACAGCAGCTTTATCGACAATAGCCAAACTACAGAAAGAGCCCAAAAGTCCATCAACTGATGAGTGGATAAAGAAGATGTGGTATATATAAACAATGAAATATTACTCAGCCATCAGAAAGAATGAAATCTTGCCATTGGCATGGACATGGATGGAGCTAAAGTGTATGAGGCTAAGAGAAATAATCAGAGAAAGACAAATACCATATGATTTCACTCATATGTGAAATTTAAGATGAACATATTGGAAGGAAAAAACAGAGAGAAAGACGGAAACAAATCATAAGAGAGTCTTGGTGATGGAGAACAAACTGAGGGGTGCTGGAGGGAGGTGGGGGGGTTGGGCTGGATGAGTGATGAGTGTTAAGGAGGGCACTTGTGATGAGCACTGGGTATTATATGTAAGTGGTGAATCACTGAATTCTACACCTGAAACCAATTTTACCGTATATGTTAACTAACTAGAATTTAAATACAAACTTGAAAAGAAAATGAAATAAATAAATAAAATGGGCCCAAAGGGTAGTCTGTATTGTTTGCTAGTGTTCTTAAGTACAAGCAGGGCATGCTGTGCTTTGTGGAGAAGATATGGGTGTTAGATAAGCTTCCCAATCAATAAGGTTAGACTAGCAAGAAGGGAGCTCTGTCTCCAAGCAAAATCACAGCAGTGCCTAAACTTCTAAATTCCCTCAATAGGAAGGGTAGCTTCTGCCCTCTCATTTCATGGTTTAAGAGCATTGTCAGTCAGTGTCGCCAAGCCATGCTTAACTTTGAGCTCTGCCACCGAAGAAATCCCGGAGTGAAAAGTATCTGCAGTGAACATGTGCCAACCACATATAATTCTCCCGAAGTGGGCACGACTGCATTGGTAGACATTCGATGAGTCTTTATTGATGACGCGCGTCATGGCGGTGCTGCTGCTGCTGAAAAGCATGAGCAAATGTGGCACATTCACCTACCGTGGAGCAGCTGCACCCAGGCTAGGAAGAATACATGCTTTGAGGGCATGTTTGACACTATGAAATCAATCCGATGCTTAGCCACCTGCTTCTTCACCCATGGCTCTGTACTAGGATCAGTTATGAAAAAAACAGCCTCCGTCCACAAGGAGTTTACAATCTAGTGCATTTTTGAGGGTACAACAATTATATATATTAAACAACTGTAATGTATTTTAAAGGGACACCTGGGTGGCTTAGTTAAGTGTCTGCCTTCAGCTCAGGTCCATGATCCCAGAGTCCTGGGATTGAGTTCCACATCTGGCTCCTTGCTCAGCGGGGAGCCTGCTTCTCCCTCTGCCTGCTGCTCCCTCTGCTTGTGCTCTCTCTCTCTCTGACAAGTAAATAAATAAAATATTTTTTAAAATGTGTACTAAAGAGAAGAGATCTTTGTTACTGAGTTTTATTTATTATTTATTTATTTTTTTAAGACTTTATTTATTTATTTGACAGAGAGATCACAAGTAGGCAGAGGCAGGCAGAGGGAGAGGGAGAAGCAGGCTCCCTGCTGAGCAGAGAGCCCGATGCGGGGCTCGATCCCAGGACCCTGAGATCATGACCTGAGCCTAAGGCAGAGACTTTAACCCACTGAACCACCTAGGCACCCCGTTGTGTTACAGAGTTTTAATGGTGATCGAGAGCATATCCAGTAGCCAAGAAAAGTATATCTAAAAAAAAGCTTTGAGCTAACTTTGGAAAGAACATGTCCAAAGTCAGGAAAGTATGAGGCATTCAAGGAAGAAAATATCCAACTTACTTTGGAGTACAGACTCCGTTAAGGTAGGAAACAGGAAATGTGACTAGAAAAGCAAGGCTGCCCTCAAAGGCAATCGAGGTTTTTCAGCAGAGGAATTATATGAGGAGCACTCCACTTTGGGAAGTTTTATCTTCTGGCATTGCGCTGGGGGAGACACAGGAATAGTTCAATGGTTCTGGATGCAGTTCTTAAGAGAGATTTTGAGGCCCACAGGAAGGTGGCGGCAGGAGAAGTGGAAAGGGGGCAGACATGGCAAGTTTTGCAGAGCTTGCCTACATAGGAAGCGGAGTCTTACAGACTGAGTTGTACTGGCCAAATGCATGAGTCATTCACGGTCATAGGAAATTCAGGAGGAGCAACCAACTGAATTGAATTTTATAAAGTTGAGTTTAAAAGTATCAACAGATACCTTGGTGAAAATACACAAGGGGGTAGTTGGCACACTGGGTATGGGTCATGAGAGCAATTGGAATAGGATTATTTGAAAAGCATCGGCTTAAAAAAATCTTAAGTCCTATAAAGTGAAAATCCTTTCACTATCAAATGAAAACAATAAAAAGTAGGTTATAAATGTAGAAATGCATAAAAATATATAGCATATAAACATGTATTTACAGATGCTGTTTCACTGAAGTCTCAGTGTCATTCTGTGGGTCAGCTGTTACCTGGCGAAAAAAGGAGGGAGAGCTCTTTTATTTAAAAATCAGGAAGGAGGGGCACCTGGGCCGCTCAGTCATTAAGTGTCTGCCTTCAGCTCAGGTCCTGATCCCAGGGTCCTGGAGTGGAGCCCGCATTGGGCTCCCTGCTCCGGATGAGAACCTGCTTCTCCCTCTCCCTCTGCCTGCTGCTCCCCCTGTTGTGCTCTCTCTCTCTCTCTCTGTCAAATAAATTAAAAAAAAAAAAAAACAAAAAAAAATTGGGAAGGAAAAACTATGAAAAAATATCCCCCCCCCTCAAAAAAAAAGGAGTAAAGGAAGAAAATGAGGCTGCAGGGTGGTGGAAAGGACTCTTAAATTTCAAAGTCTCTTTCCTTGCTTTGCCTAAATCTACATGCCTATTATTTATTTCTGATCTAGATTGTTAGACTAGGATTCTCACTGATTTTCCAGTCTTTTTTCATGCTCCATTTCGTCTGCTAGAGCGATCATGAAAATGTCAGCGATAATGTTTTGTTCCTCTGCTTAAACACCTTCAGTGGCCCCTCCTTCCTTATCACAACATTAAAGCCCCCTGAGGCCTCATTCCCACCATCCTAGGCTCCAAGCTCACTCTGGGGCTCTTGGCATTTTTCGGACCCAGCACTGTGCGTTCAGATCCGTGAAACTTTTCTGGCGTTGTTATTTCTGCCTACAAGCCTCCCAAAGACTCCTAGCAAAATTTTATTCAGCCTACAAGTTCCAAATCAGATGCTTCTCTGATTTCCATATTCCAAGCAAATGTTCAGTCCCACGTTGCCCAAGTAGCCAGCTCAGACTGATGTTGGATTAATAATTTCAGCTAACTCTTCGTGCTCTGGGGAGCCTGCCAGGACTGACTCCTTTGAAGGTATTACATGAAATTAAGCAACCAAACATGGAATAACTCTAGGTTGGTTGGTTGGTTTGCTTTTAGCAAAAATATTAGGACACTTGTAAATTTGAAGCCCTATGTTAATATCAGAGTAAATTTAATTGAAAACTACCTTGGGTATATATGAAATCTACTAAATCATAACTAGCATTTTTTGCATTTCGTACCACCTAGATCAGCGCAGACATGAAGTATGTCATGAAAAATAACAGCTTCAACAAATATTTGCTGCAAACAAGGGTCTGCTTTAATGTATGTCTATTGTGAAAAAGATGACAAAGTATGGTCTTTCAGTCAGCCCTTCCTTATTACATATACACAACCAGATTATAAACGTTGTCCATAAGGTTGTATTTGAGTTTCAATAACAACTATATGGATATGAATTTATAAAATAATAACAGTGTTTAGTTTGATTCCTTTTGGGCACGACTCAGTATGCGCTTTCAGAAGCACAAATTGAACTTTTAATTATTACTCAGTGGGTGTGATCTTAAAGCCAGTTGGCTGTCTATCAAGTGAGTTCTCTAAACCAATAAAAGGGTTTACTTACTGAAGACATAGCACAGGCAAGAAAAGCTTTGAGAGCTTCAAGTCATTAAAATTACATTTCACTTTTATCCTTTTTTTTTAAGATTTTATTTACTTATTTGAGAAAGAGAGAGAGAGAGAGAGAGAGAGAGAGAGAGAACAAGAGTGGGGGAGGGGTAGAGGGAGAGGGCAAAGCAGGCCAGACAGGACCCTGAGATCATGACCTGAGCTGAAAGGCTTGACTGACTGACCCACCCATGCACCTCTCACTTTTCTCCTTTTAAAAATTTCTATAAGATCCAGCATCTACCACCTCATAGCAGAGTCAACACGACTTTTCATGCTTTGCCACTAAGCAAGAGTTTTATGCTCTAGGCAAATTATAATGCAAATATGTATTAAAAATAGTTGAATTACTGAGGACAATTTGTATCTTATACTTTCTAAGAATTTTTCCAAGATAGTTTCGTTCCTGTTGTTACAGAACTAGGCAAAATTAAATAATTTGATGGTGTGAGGAAATAAACTTTCCAAAAAGCAAGGTAATTAAAATATTGCTGAGTCTTGAAGAAATCTTGATAGATGCATTATTTCTGCATTAGAAAAATTCACAGCTTCATACCTTAATGGAAATTCTACTTCATCTTTCCTTCAGACCCTCTCACCCTCTGCTCTGTGGAAAAGTGTTTCCAGTCAACTCCATTATAACTATTGCTTTTGTCTCATACTGTTTGTCCACCTCAATTCTTTTGTCACTTCCGTTATGTAGATAAGCAACTCCAATCATACCTGTGCCACTTAAAGGACCCGTTCTGCATGGACTCATCCCACGTTATTCCTTTTCTCCCCAGTGCATGATGGGTAATAAATAAATAAATAAATCTTGCTTCTCCCCAGACTGTTTGGAACCCCTTCCCTTTATCACCTTTATCTGTCTTGCAGAAGATAAATACTTCGAATCTGCCATGCCTTTATTTTTTCTCTAATGCTAAACTGGAAGGTATGGCGGGGTCAACTCTCTCTTTATTTCAGACTGCTACTTTTAAGGACATTTTAAAGTATCGTGTTAAATAGTATATACTTATCAGTACAAATCCATCTCATTTTTCTGAGTCACTCTTTTAGAATCACTCTGGGCTCTATCCCTTCAGTTACGTGTTTCTCCTTCAGCTTGTTCATGGCATTAATCTTATCTGCTCAAGCACCCAATTTCCTTAAGACTACTTACCCCATGCAGAATTACTGTCTCGTGGCTCATCATGCTGGAAGTAACCATTAGAAGGTGTCATATCTCCTCTGAGATCTCTAACTCTGCACCTTCTCTCTTCAACTGTAGGTTACTTTCAATTTAATACTCCCACTCACCAGCTCTGCAGCCTAATAAGCAAAAATATAATTAAAGCATTTAGAATTCTATAATAACAGTGGTTTCGACAGCAGTAACCTTTTTCCCCTCCTACTAAGCTTTTGGCTCAATTACTTCAGTACTAGCACAATCAAAGCCCTCATCTTCCTGAAACTTGTCAATTCCAAATCAGAATTCCTTTCTAGGAACCACTGCCTAAGTTTCCCTAACAAGCCCACAGAGTAATCCTTAGGAAAGACACAGAACCATGGGGAACTAAACAATTACAGAGTCTTGCTTTCCATTTTTAGCTGGCCTTTGCCACTGTCTGGTGCCCTGATTATTCATGTATAATTAATTCCCCAGTGAATTTTCCATACTTCCTAGTCTATGTCTGCTGAAGGGTTACTGGAAGTCTTCAATCCCATGATTCCTTCAATCCGCATAGTTGGCATTTAGATTTATTTTATAGAGATGAGTCTATTTTCATAAGGAATCAACACTAAGCCCTGAGATGCTAACACTGTATGATACTAGAGGAGGCTGGGGCCAAAATCAATTCACACCAGAAGATTCTAACACATGCGAGAGTGGGGCAAAAAAGGTTACAACCAATGCAGTCCGTGAAGGCAAAGATTGAGAAATTTCCAGTCCGAAAGTAAGGGAATAGAAGTATTCTATGTCATTAGTACGAGGAAGGAGATTAGGTAAAGTCATATAGATCTGCCTTGAGGGACCTGGTGAGAATCTGAAAGCCATAGAAAAGGGATCTGAAATATAATCTTGGGAATAGAAAAATGAGGCTTCAGAACTCAGCTCTAAAGAAAGTGAATGTGTTATTAAGCATAACCTGAGACATAAGGCTCAGAAGCTAGAATGATCTTAGTGCCAAATAATGTCTTCTGAGGTCAGGAGCCTAGATCTAAACCACTCCCAGGACACAGAGGGTGAACTAGATCCACAATAAGATGGAAATAATCCTGTGGTGGGAGCCAATAGGAATGATAATAAGAATGAAGAAGTGAAGAGAATCGAGTCAAATAGCATCTTGGCATGGATTATTTTATTCCTTTCCCCCCATATCTTTGCATCAACATGTGTTTGTATCTTTTTTAAAATGTTCTTCAGATTCACAAGAGAAAATTCCTCTAAATAAAACTGTTTTGTTTGTTTGGTTTTTCGGACAAGGCATTTGATCTTGAAAAGTTCATGGAGGATTTCCTGAAGTATTTTAATTTTCTCTATTCAAGAGCTGTGCCTTACACCAGTATAGACTCATTATGATTTCAGTTATCCATGCATATAGTATTTTAAGGGTCATATGACCAATAGGAAGACATATTATAATATTGCCATTTTACTGATGTAGGATGAAAGACGGTCTCAGTTTGGGTTCATTGAGTAGCTCTTATCCTGAGAATAGCTGTGGTTTCATATGAGTTCCTATTTTTGTTTGACTTCTAATACTTGATACCATTCACTTGGATTAGAATATCAAAATCCCTCTGCATAACTAGACAGGCCTGTTGGAAGGTCATGAATAGCAAAAAAAAAAAAAAAAAAAAAAAAAAAAAATCAAAATTATAAGATGTCCCTGTGTCTCTAGCAACTAAGGCTACAAAAGCCAGTCAACTAGTCTTCTATTTGCAAAACCCACAATATTTTATTAAGAAAAATAAAGATAACTTCCACCTGGATTATAAACCACTTTCCTACTTTCTTCTAGAACACTGTTCTTACAATGTTCTTTCTAGTAGTCTCATATGGGTTCCTGACTTTCTGCCTTCAATTTCCTCTAGTCTCTGCCTTTCTAAAAAAATTAAATAAAAGTCAGTTTGTTGTTTGTTTGTTTACTTGACTGTGCTTCCATTTTAATTCTCTCCTTCCTCTTTCCTGGCAAATTTTAGGTCAAGTATTAGTCATTGGTAGACAATCTTGAAGAAATCATACTAAGTCATTTCAACCTCTATCTTTAATAAATAAGAAGTGGGGTAATGAACCTTAAATGTCTTCTTGTAAGGAATTCTTTGATTCTAAAAGTATGTTTTTAAAGATTTGCAATTCTAGAGAATTTTTATAACTAAAAACCTACATAAGAGATGACTTGGTTGAACTCCCTATTTTATAAAAGAGAAATTAATTATTGTTTAGGATTGAACAATATTTTATCTCATTTATCTCAAAAATAATTTATATTTTCCCAATTCATAACATCAATATGTAATATATGAGCTACTAAATAGGGATCAGTAGCCATTATTTTTAAGAAAATAAAGCATAATTCTGTAAATATATATAGTGTAATACCATTCTATCAATATTACACTTTTTTTCAAGGTATTTGGCATTTAATACACCTGGCAATTGCTGCACTAAAACTTCAGTTTGAGAAATGTGGGCATCTATTGTGCACATCAATTATGATAGCAGCAGGTATAAGCTATTTTGACGTATTTACTCCTTAACGGGGTAGAACAGGGAACCAAAGAAAGTCAAAAATATCCAACATGTACACAACACTTACTACATGTTCAGACAGTGTAATACATGTCTATGTATATATACAGATATATGTATATTTATCCGTGTGTGTGTATATATATATATATATATCATATATCAAGTTATTCAGTCTTCACAACAACCCTATGAGATACCTATTTTAGAGATGAACAACCAGAGGTTCAAAGAAGTCAAGTACCTTGCTGAGGTATGTGGAAAATTTGTAATTCAAATACAGGCAGCATGGGCCATGTTTTTCTTCTAAGGGTGCTTTCTTCTGTCTCATGTCAGGATCCTCTTTTCTGTCCATCTCCCAGCTTTGTTTGTCTCTTCTTTGCTTGATGAACGTGATGTCTCTCTCATTTCAGCAAGATGGCCACCTATGATTTCTGATGGAAAGATACAAACTTTCCCTTTTTCCAGATAGAAATTTCCTGGAGGGAAAGTAGTCAGGCTAGCTTGATCTCTTTGGCCAAGAAAATGTGGTGCTGCAAATGATTAGGTTTCAGTCACGTGACAAGCTTTCACCAGGCAGTGATCCATCCCACTAATACCACTTCAGGATAGGTATTAATTTTAAAAATAGCAATCTTTGAAGTAGATCCTAGAGTGGGCTAATGAGAATGGAGAACTGTGAGACATGACCTTACCCCATTCTCCTGTTTTTGTTTTGTTTTGTTTGTTCGTTTCTGAGAGTGTCCCTCAAACCCAAATTTTGAGAGCCAAAGAGAAACCCAAACAGGTTCCTTGAATTCTAAGTTAACTCAGTTGACACAGTTCTTTCGATCTGGTCCCAGGAGTTCTTATGGCCCCAAATCTTTCATGGCCTCAAAGAATAAGCTTAGTATAGTGTACATGCTTCTAAATATATTGAGAGAGAGAGGGGAAGGAAAGAGTTTGGTATGCCTTATGAGTGTTTTTCACCTTCTGATGTTTTCAGGATAAAAACTTAGTAAAGAGTTGTATTTTTTCCCAATTTCCTTAGACATCAGACTAATGTTTCCTTGAGTGGCAAATGATAAAAAGACAGTTTTTGTTTTTTTTTAATCACAGGATGCTTGGGCTTTGCACATTTTATTATTTATGTATTATACAGTTTACTGAATTCTGTTTGCTCAAGAATGCTGTGCTTATGAAATGAGATAATTATGTAAAGAACCTAGAATATAAGAAAAACATCACTATAGGTCCTTTTCTTTCCTGTAAGATTAGAAATGGATAGAGAAAGGATCAGTCATCAGCATTCCTTTCCAATTTCTAATTTGATGTATGTCACCTCCACATACTTGTTCCCAAAGTTTTCAAAAACAGTAAGTCCAACATGATGCCAAGGTCAGTGGTTTACAAAATATGGTTTCCCAGATTAGCATCATTACCCTTACCTGGGCACTTAGAAATGGAAATTCTGGGGCCTGACCTCCAGACCAACTAACTGAATCAGAAACTCTGGGGAGGTGGGGCCCCAGCAATGTTTTAACAAGCCCTCCAGATGACGCCCATATATACTGACCTTAGAAAACACCCTCAGAGACACTTTGTCTCTCCCTTTTGCAGGGCCTCCTTACCTGGCCTTAGAGATAGTGGACGGCATTCTTTACTAATTAGTATCAAAGAGAAATTTATACCAGAAAGTTAACAATCAATCCCATATGATTCTCTTCTCAAACACAGAATGGATCATCAGCTCTCCAACATAATTGGGGAACTATTTTTTGGCTTAGATATTTCATGCTTGCCAATGACACTCTGATTTGACATCAGTAATATGTTCCCTGCATCTTGCTTGTGGTATAAGGCGTTTATCCCTTTGAGGACTGTTATGGTCTGCTTCAGTGGCTGATTCATAAATTCAAGGGGATTCTTCTCACAGTTTGATTTCTTATTGGGTGGAGCTCCTAGAGTTTGTCCTTGCACTGCTCATGTAAAACATAAACACTAAAACAGTGGAATAAGTTACTGAGGGACATTTTTGGTTACTACTCTGGGCAATTTTCAGGAATGCCCTGTGAAGGCACTATTCATCATTTTTTTCTGACAATATGTCTCTATTGTATTATTCATAAATATTTGATTGACTTGTAGGCTGGAAATCTCCCAGTAGATGATATGAGATGCCATGTTTTTGTACCAACCAGCTGGATCATCACTCATAAAAACTAGTGTACACCTTTCCATTGATACAGGGTACTCACCTTAGACTTAATACACCACAAAGCCCCATGGCAGACAGGCAAGCCTTGTTGATTCAGGTAGGGTTAGTTTTGTTATAACAGTTGAAGTTATGCATCATAATGCATTCACTCTCTAGTTTTAAGAGTGAGTCCATACTTACTCATCTAAATAGCTTAGTAGCCTGACAATTTGCAGATAAGTAGTTCAACAACGCATACTCTTCTGCTGTAAAGGACAAACATCAGCCACATACTTACATTAAGCCCATATGACAAGGTCTACCTATATCCAGTTATTTGGGCTGCAAATAATACTCAGTTGAGTCACTCCAAGAAAAACTTCAAAGTGGAACATAGGAATCCATTTTCCAATGTCCTAGCTAGTATGTCACAGTGTTTTTATTGCATCATTCAAAAACTTGTGCAAAAGTTCCTTTCAATTGTGAACTGGGGGTCTAGAAGCCCCTGTTGATATACTGTTCATGAAACCGGCTTTTGAGCACTGAATTGCTTTCTGGGTATTGATTATAGAGCTGAAGGGATGCTGTAAGGAAGCATCCCATGGGAAAACCTGGAGGTGGGGTGGGTTCGGCAGTAGACCAGATGTACACTTGGGTGCAGGCGCTTTGAAGTTTGACAGTACTGACGATGGGTGAGTGCTGTGTCTGGTGTTCCTATCAAGGGAGCACCATGTAGGCAGCCTTCTCATGAGGACTTATCTCCCATGCAGCTCCTGTCATTCAGACAATGCTTCATTCCTTGGAAACTTCTGGGCCTCAGCTTTACTCATGTGTGTTCTTTAAGCTTGGGGCTCCCAGCATTCAGGCTTTCCTCCACACTCTTCCTTTCTTCCCAATCTGTTTTGGCATCTTATACAAACTCCTTTTTTATCCCTTCATACAAAATCTCTCTTCTCTCCTTTTGTCTCTTTTTGGACAGTAAGGTGGATCCTGTTTATCTGTTCAAACTTGTACCCCAATTATCATTAACAACAAAACTGCCTCCTCCACTCCACTAGAGGGCAGTGAAAGCTTAATCTTCCTAACGGCCATTGTTTGGTATGCTGCGGATAGTCCTGGGGCTCTCAGGTGGCTTTAATCAGATGTCTTGGGTTTTAAAATGGGTGAGGAAGAGGGTGTTCAAGAGTAGGAATCAGATGCAACATAAACTTCCATTTTATTTGGAGAAATACTATGTTCCTGAAATCTAGCCAATGGACTTTTCTACTTGCAACGATGGCCTGAGTGCGCTATCAAAGGATTCTGAGTGCACCATATGAAAACTTCAGCCCCCATGCTACTTAGATATTGATTGGAGCACCCTCCCTGATCACAGTCACCTCTAAAAGAAACTCTCTCTGTCACCACGAGTGCCGAGTTGTCACGTATGTGATCAACGGTCCCTTGACTCCAGGCTGAGCAGGCAACAGTGACCTCTGTGGCCTGACTTGAAAAGATGACTCAGGCCTGTCCGATTCCTGCTTCTGTAAACTTAAGTTGGAATAAGAAACACATGAAATGTTTTCCAGTTACTCATCAGAGTTTAAGGTGGAAGTTATGATACAGAGAAAAGGCCCAGGGAAGCCATGATGGGCCAACTGATGTTCCAAGGAAGTGGAAGATGGGGGGCAGCTGATGTGGTGTCAAGAAGCAGATGCAACCTGGGGAGGGAGGAGGAAACAGGAGACACAGGTGATGGGAGCTTCCCATGGGTTTCCAGTTAACGCATACGTGTATCTTTAAGTAATAAGACATGTACTCTCAAACGAATTTGATTTTAAGAACTCAGCATCTTTTTGACATATTTTAAATAGTCATTTGATCCTTTTTGGGTCATTCTATACCAGGTTCCTCTTGTTCCTTATAGTTTTCACAACCTTATCCTGCCAATGCCCTTCTCTCAATAATTAGAGCTAAAACTTTTTGAAGTATCCTTTCTTTCTGCTGCCAACAGTACCACCTTCCCAGCACTCTAATGCTGGATGGCCCTTGCCAAATGGTCTTTCTGTAGAAGTCTGAAAGACTCTTTTACCAGCGAGACAGAGAATTTGGTTGATTTATTCCAACATGATCCCCTTAACCGGTGACTCCCCTACTGGGAATCTCTTAGTTCCTTTTCCTCTTTGTTTCTGGCTCCTGGAATGGTCTTTCTCTCTCTCTCTCTCTTTCTCTCTTTTAAATTTTGAAATTGTTTAATTGAAATATATTTGACATATAACATTCTTCAAATGGAAGGTATACAACAGTCGATTTGATGCATTTATATATTATAATATGTCTTCCATTGTAGTGACAATTTACGCTTCTGTTGTATCACATAATTATCATGTCTTTTTAGCTATTGGAATAATTAAGATCTAGGGGTCTCCTCTTTAAGGCTGGCTTTCCCTAAGAAGTCCCTCAGCAATCTAACTGTCTTCTCAGATCTTCCCTGAACAGGCCGAAGTGTTATATATAGGCTTTTGTTTCACCTCACTCATTTCCAGAAGAAGAGAGATTAACTTACTTGTTCCTGCAGGTTCAAGGTTAACACTGTATACCTACTTCCTTAACTTTGAATATACTAGCAAAGCTCAGGATGGAATTGTCCCCTGGACATTCTTTTTATTTGTCACTTGTGCCTTTCAAAATACTTTGACCTCCAGTAAGGAAAAACCATAGACAGTCTGTACCCAGGTGTATGTCATAACTTCTCCATATTCTTTATCCTAGGAGCCTGGCCCACAAGAGTCAATCTTCCTCAATGAATAGAGATCTTAATAGAGATCTTAAAGTAAAATACCTTTGCAAGTCATCACACAATTCAATTCTTCTTGGCCCTGATTGTATTGTATCTATCATATCTGCCTTTTAGGATTCCTTTCATTGAACACTGAGATAGAGCCATATGTTGTGTATTTGGCCCCTTTTATTTTGATACCCTATAGTATCAGTTGGTATAAGATGAAAAATAGGGCTCTAATTGCTAGAGCGTGCCACAGTAAAAATATGAGGAAGCTCATATTGAGATACAGAATAGTTTACATGATAAGCAAAGCTTCAAGTCAGGGGTCAATTGAGAAGGGGCCAGTAATTTGAAATAAATTAATTTGAATTTAGAGAAGCAAATGATTTTTGGACCATCTGCAAATCTGCGGTATGGGATTTCCTTCTTTAGTAACAGATTATTCTATTTATTTTTAATTTTTAGTTTTTTACGATTTTATTTATTTTACAGAGAGAGAAAGATCACAAGTAGGCAGAGAGGTAGGCAGAGAGAAAGGGGGAAGCAGGCTCCCTGCTGAGCAGAGAGCCCGATGTGGAGCTCGATCCCAGGACCCTGAGATCATGACCTGAGCCGAAGGCAGAGGCTTTAACCCACTGAGCCACCCAGGTGCCCAGTAACAGATTATTTTAAAAAGAATGCTACCTGCGCTATTTTAGCAGTTCGTTAACTGATTTTTTGCATTCACTTTCTTGTACCATGATCCACTTACCACAATGATGTGTTGTTTTTTACCAAAATATAGAGATCAAGTCATTTCCATTTTCAGAAACCTGCAGGGGCTTTCCATTGTTAAGCAAGATTATCACACACATCCAAGGTCATTTTAAGCATCTAGATTGATCCATCCTCTAGATTGTGTCCACTAGTTCTTTTTAAAATGCACACCTCGGGGTGCCTGGGTGGCTCAGTGGGTTAAAGCCTCTGCCTTCGGCTCAGGTCATGATCTCAGCGTCCTGGGATCGAACCCCGCATCGGGCTCTCTGCTCAGCAGGGAGCCTGCTTCCCCCTCTCTCTCTGCCTACTTGTGATCTCTCTCTCTCTCTGTCAAATAAATAAATAAAATCTTAAAAAAAAAAAAATGCACACCTCACCTTAGACTACCAACTTACGTTAACCCTTTAGTGACTGCCAGCACCTACTGAGTAGCGAAGCTGAGGCAATATGCATCACTGCTCACAACCTAAACTGCCCGAGAGGCACCTAACAAAGAAGTTTTTCATGATGATTCTTTGTCTGGAATATTCTTCCTTTTCTCTTTGGATAATTTATTTTCATTCCTCAATACCTAGCTGAGGATGACTCCACACTGTTTCTTTTATTACTTTGATGTGGGAAAACGATGTGTATCTTCCTCCCCAAAATTGAAATTTCAAAATTTCTTATCTTTCTGTCCCCAGCAGCGCTCTGTGTCCAGCGTATTATATGCTTCACTGAAGGACTTGTGCTGGAGACAGAGGGAAAAGAGTGTTTAGCTATCAGCCCTTTCAGGGATTAACTCAGCTGCAGAAAGCCACCTTGGCCAAAGTCATGCCCCTTTCAGGGTTCCTCATTCAATGAATATTTAATAAAGGGCATAGAGGTCTGGCTAATTGCTTCAATTCGGAACAACACTAAAGGCCAGTCTAGCTTTAGAGCTTCCTGTAGAATTGCCCAAGCTTGTTGTTGGACATGCAATGCTCCTTGACTTCTCTTTCAACCTTATCCCTCTTCCTTGTCCTCTCTTTCTCAGGTGTTGACATCAAGGCACTGCCTAATGATCTGCATGAAACATTTCATCTCAGACTCTACCTACTGAGGAACTCAACCTGTAACTGGTGTCAGGAGTGATCCAAGGAAGCGGGAGATACCTAGGAGTTTTGCAACTGGATCATTTGCCTTCTGGCTAGTAATGGAACTCCAACACTGGTATTTGTTGGGCACAGATAGCCTCTGGCACAAAGTGATAGTCTAACATCTTTTAAAACTTCCACTGGTGTGAATTGGAATGATATACTAATATAGTAGTAGAAGGGAATAAATGTATTAGCTGGTGCATTTTGTCAATAGTTTGAGAAATATGGGGAAAACAGTTAATTATAAGGTCAGTGAAGCTGAGTGGCTCTTTCTAAGTTTAATTGACTCTCTAGAAAATGATAACAAACTGAGAGTGATTAATCACCAGTTGAAAGCTAATACAAAAGTCAGGGGCCATTTTGGTAGCATACATAAAAGCTCTCATTTCCTGTAGAAGGAAGGAAGAGAACACTGAAAGCCAGACTAGAGACTTAATCATTAGAATAACTGAGCTAAAAGGAAGTTTCAGCTCTCAAACAGGGCAGGTCTGCTATGAAGCTCAGGGACCTTATTGGGAAATAATGGCATCATAACATTGGGAGAGGGACATCTGCCTTGATGCTCTGATGAAATATTAAATCCCTACATTCATCTAGTATCTTGGACCCAATATAAATGACCCACCACTCCCTATCAAAAGCTAGATCTCCCCACTTTCTTGAAGACAATGCAGAGTCTCTTCTACAACAGACATTTTCCCTTTCTTCTAGCTGTACCCTCACCTTCCCTTTTAGCTACTACGTCTGTTACTAGTGTTATGTAATGGAATAGCCCAGAAAGGGACCTTTCGAGCCCCTTTTGAGAAAAGAGGCTTCCTAAAGAAGCTTCAAGACCTAGAAGCTAGAGAGTATGTATGGGAAGTGGGTTTTTGGGGTGTTTGATCACAGGAGCTAGAAGATGAAGACTGATAAGAGTTTATGATTTGGGAACATTTGCCCAAGATATTGGATTTAACGCTATGAAGAAAACCCCAGAGAGATGATGCAAACTCCCTATTACGATGGCTCCTGGACACGTGACCAAAGTGCTATACTCAGTGAAGTTGAGTGCTAGAATTGCTATAGCAGATGGTATTAGAAGGGTTTAAAATGTTCAGGGAAGTGGGTATGGGAGAATGGAAATACAATGCGCAGCTCCAAGACCCTACAGATGATCACCAATGCCCAGAGGATAGACATTTTACCACGATCAGATAGAGGAATCTAGTAAGGAAGGAACCAGAATGACACAGAAGTTTAGTGGCCGTTCTCTCATGACTGTAGGGAAACCTGATACAGCCAGGCTCACTTTCAGCAATGGGAATGATAAAACCACAAACACGGAAACCAGGTGGTAGCACTCTGGTAGCACCAGAAGCCACAGGAGATGCAATTATTATAATGAGTGACAAGATCAGAGGGTCAGACATAGGGCCTCACCCACAGAGATTGTGGAAATAGTCAATAGAATATGGAGTCCCTAAGGGAAAAACAGATGGTATTTATGCATATTCAGGAGGTGACGGGTTGTTGTCCCAGTGAAAGTAATGACCCCTTGCTATATTACGTTTTTATTGCTGATGTAAAGAATTAACACAAATTTAGGAGTTTAAAACAACATAAATTCATTATTTCACAGTTCTGTAGGTCTGAACTCTGGGTACAGCGAGGCTCAGCTAGGTCTTTTGCTTAGAGTTTCACAAGATCCAAATCAAGAGGTGGACAGGGCTTAATTCCTTTCTGGAGGCTCCAGGGATGAATCTGTTTCCAACCTCATTCAGATTGTTGGCCAAATCCAGTCCTTCATCGTTATGGGACTGAGGTTGTCATTTGTTTGCTGGCTATCAGCTGGATGTCACTCTTAGCTCCTAAAGGCCATTCTCTTATTCCTTCATGTGGGGTCCTGCACCTCAGAGACAGCAGCAGTTCATTGAATCCTTATTCCATTTGGAATCTCTTACATTCCCCTTTTTCTGCTGGAATCTCTTACATTCCCATTTTTCTGCATCTTTCTTTCCTTCTTCATGCACATCTCTGTGACTCTGTCTGAGAATGTTCTCTGCTTGAAGGGGCTCGTGTGATTACACTGGGGCTGCCTAGATAATCCAAGATAACCTCCTGATTTTAAAGGCCAGCTCCATAACTTAATTACATTGGTAATGTCCCTTTTCCATTGAATATAACATATTCACAAGTTCCAGGACTAGGATGTGGAACCTGGTGGGTTCATTCTATTTTTCACACTTGCCCAATCTCTGTATCCAAACCAATTTTCAGAACCAACCCTGTTGACTGAAGATGAGGTGGTTCCCAGGAGGAAACATCTTGCAGTACCTTGACAAATAACACAGTAAAGATTTTCCCATCTGTTCCCAAAGGTAACTATGGCTATTTACTCCAGTGACTGTGCACTGAGAGAACAGCAATGCTCATACACTTGGAAGACTATTGAGCATAGCAATCATGGTCCTTCTAGTTGAGTGTGGGCGTATGGGGCCAGGACATAAATGGAGTTCTGGCTAAGATCCAGCCCACAGTGGGTCCACTGAGCCCATAGACACATAGGTGGTTATTTTCTCACTCTCTGAATGTATAATTGGGATAGATGTACTTGGTAATTGGGATGATTCTCACATCAAGTTCTGGTCCTGTGGGGTAGGAGCTATCATAGTGGGAAAGGCCAAAGAGAACACTCTGAAATTTCCCCTCTCCAAGAATATAAATAAAAAAATAATGTATCTCTAGGTACATGGTGGCTACAGAGCATCAGCCAAAAGCTCATAAATTGTTTGATAAATAACTAGTACAAGTTTCCACATATCATTAAATCAGAACAGGGTGATACACTTTATGTTAAAAAAGTAGGAGTGGGGCTCTTAGAGCACTGGAAAATCCTGTGAAAGGCACCGCTGAAGCTCTGGCTTCCCTGTGTACAGAGCCCATGGGAGGCCCTAATAATCAGTCTGTACCCAAACTCTCAGTGTCCACCTCCCAGACAAGCCAATCTGTTACATATATTCTAGCTACTCGACCAACATTGTTGACATGAGCATAACTAAAGTTCCTTTGTAATGTGATGCTAGTATGCTCTGTCCTGAGCATTATGCTCCACTCCTCAATATGCATTCCTCCCAGATCAGTTTAAGCAATCAGGGCTGGTCCCCTGGGCTGACTAGGGGCCAGCCCTTTCACTGCCTTCACAGCGTATTCTGAATCCAATCACTTCTGATCTTCACCACTATCATCCTTCTCTAAGCCACAGTTCTTTTATCTGTAATTCTGCCCTAGCCTCTTATCTCTACTTCTGCATTTACCCCTATAATTGATTCTCTGCAAGCAGAGTGATTTTTTCAAAATGTAAATCTGATCACACCAGTCTTCTCTTCAAAACCATTCAGTGCCTCCCTTAGAACAAAATCCAGTATCCTTACCAGAGCCCTTAAGACACTTCATGATCTGCCTTACTCGCTAACTATCTAATTCAGTTCCTTACATACTCTATTTTTCTTATTCTGTTCTAGCCACTTTGCCTTCCACGGAGTTTCTTGAACATCCAAGCTCATTCCTGGCTCAGAGCTTTGGATTTGTTCTTCTCTCTGTACAGAAACAGATTTCCTCAGATATTCACATGGTTCTCTCCCTCAGTTCACTCAGGTATCTGCCTAAAAGTCACGTCGTCAGAGATTCCTTCTTTGCCCACCCAACCTGAAATTCCTCCTTTAAAATATACCTGTTCTTCCTTCTTTCTGACTCTACTGTGTTTTCGTTCATAGAAGTTGTCATAATCTGACAATATGTTTTGATAATTTGTGTACTTTTGGTTTCCCCAACTGGAATATAAACTCTGTGAGGAGAAGGACTTCATTTAGTTTAATGCTATATATTTAAAAAACACCTAGAACAGTGCTTGGCAACATTATATGGGCTCCCTAATTATTTGTTAAGGAAATAAGCTATTCAGTAAGTGGTCCAAATATGGTCAATGACATGTGAGGGGAAATATATTATGTGTCTTCTGAGGAAGGTTCATCATTCCTAAGATAGACCCATAGGGAGAGACAAGATTTTCTTCTTCCTCTGGATGTGGTTGAAAACGTGAGGCTTAGACTTGCCTCAGCTACCTTTGAATCAGCCCGAGGAAGGAACCTATGCAAAGACTGAAGGATGTGAAAAAGCAAAAAGAACTTGGTCCTTAGCAATCTCAGTGAACTGCTGACTTAGCTCCATCCCTTCTAGGGGCGTGTAATTGTGTAATTGCTTATGCCATTTTTCTTAAGGATATTATTTCATTCATGATTTCATTCCTCACAGCCAAGACCAATCTGGTTGATGCATGCACCTTTTCTAGCCCTTCCTACACACAATTCCATACACCTGACTCTTCAGATACGTTAAGACTCCAGCTGTCCAGCTAACTGTTCATCTTTGCTTTTGCTCAGCTATTTCTCCAATCCCTGGCTTCTACACATGTAAAATTCTACTCACCCTTAACACTTCCTCTTATGTGGTCCATTTAGGAAGTTTCCTTCCCTTTCATGCGTTTCCTCACTGCTGCATTACAATCACTCCGCAATAACCTTACAACTCATTGCTTATTTTCTTCCTGGCTCTTATTAATTCAAGTTTCATACTACAGTTATTTCTCTCCAGTCTTACCTACATTCATTCAGTTAGACATTTATTCATTCACCAATTTTTATTGAGCATTATGGCCAGACTTTAGCCATATATCAGTAAATAAAACACAAAAATTTCTGCTCTAATAGAGCCTACATTCTTGTTGGTGAGGATGAGAATATTCATTCAATAAATAAATTATATAGTACATCATGGAATACATAGTTTGAGGAAAAATAACACAACAGTGGGGTGGACCAGGGTATATATGGGGGGTTGAAATTTTAAAAAGGGGTAGTTAATAGAAGTGGTTCAGGGAGGAGGTTCAGTTCATTTGCAAGGTGACACAGGAGCAAAGACTTGAATGAGTTGAAGCAGTGAGCCATCTACCTAGGAGAGAAGTACCCTCATGAATTTGAGCAATAGCAAGAAACCTTTGTGCTCAGAGCAAAATGGGTACAGTAGTAAAATAAAGAACACATCTTCCTCACCTCACCCTGTCCTGAGAACCCAGCATAGTCACTCAACTACTGAACTTTCAATAAGTGATTGCTGAAAGAGCATTTTGCTTTGTATCAACAAGCTGTTTTTATTGATTGAATTAAAGATCATTTGCATTAAGAACTAAAACAGCCTTCACTTAACATTTTAATGGCATGTAGTATAGGTCAGATTTTTTTTTTTTTTTTTTTTTTTTTTTTACCATTCAGGGAAGTTTCCTGAGATAATTACAGGTCCAATGTTTAGATTTGCATACTTTAGTCTTAATTTATCCCAACTCAGCATTAGCACCAGATGTCACATACATCATCTCGAAGCTAGCAGATATTACAATCATACTTAGAGGTAACATGAACCAAGTTGCAAGATGAATGATCCAAAGAGGTAATCCCTTTCCTGATGCTTTGACTTTTACTCTTGCTCTGGGCTGACATACTGCTGTTCATATTAAAGATCTAGTCCTAAAAAAAAAAAAAAAAAAGATCCAATTCTGGCCACTCCAGGTCCATGGTAACATTAGTCATCAAGTGTGCACTTTGGTGTAAGCTCACATCCGCTTCCACTAAGTCACCATAGCATGGTCATTGCTCTTGTCCACTCTCTTCCAATAGCACCACTTTAGGCATCTGGCCAAGAACTGGATTATCCTTTATCATTGCCTCAGAGATCCCTTTATCATTGCCATTGCCTATTGTGAGGAGTGGAACAGAGCTACCTGCCAAGATATAGTCCTCTCCAGGACTATTCCACTCCACCCAAGACAATCCAGGCCTAGGTGATTAAGACTGCCTCATAAGTCTGGGCATCTGTACTTGAGCATCATTTCCTGTAGGTCAGGGTCATCTCAATCCATCAAGGATAGTCTAATCATATTTTGGCCCAAAGTGTTTGGATCCCCTTTCATGGTTTTTCTAAGAATATGTATATACCCTTGTGAAGTACCCATTACATTTCCTTTTTTTTTTTTTTTTTTCCAGGAGAAATGGCTCCCTGATTGCTTTACATCCTCATAATTAAGAAATCATTCAAGAAATTCTTCTCAAAAATGAAGATCTGTTTCAAGGTGTTTTGTTCTCACCAAGCTGAACAGAGAAGTTAGATACCTTTACATGGCAGCTACTCTAGTTAAATCACACTCGTTAAAATGGGTTCTTTTGTATATTTCCCATTTCTATATATATTCTAATTAAAACTTTTTAAAAACTAATTCATAGAAAATATGTTTTGATTACTATAATTGGTAAGCTTGTCAAGAAGAAAACAGAAAAATTTGTGTTTGAAAGAAGTTGTGTGAATGATTATATTTGTAAGAAGCTGTATGCATTATCATGAAGGAACTAAATCATAATCACATTTAAAATTGTTACTTCTATAAAGTTAAGTTCAGATGTTCCACTTGTGATTGTCAGGGCCCAAGGACAGGAATAGCCAATAAAACTTCATGTTAAAGTCACTCTATCTGGAGAGGCATACCGGTTTTATCATCAGATCCATTATGCTGGTTGCAGGAGAGTTTATTACAATGAGATATAAATTCTATAGCTTCATTCTAGGGCTGGTGACATTCACACCTGAATTTTGTGATTCTCAACCCCAGACAATGGTTTCATCTCTGGGTTTGGGGAATAGGAAAATATTGTAATATTTTCCAGACTCAATTTCACTCAAATCTCTCTCCTCACAAAAACAACAATACTCCAAAAGCATAAACATTTTTGGTGGGGAGAACTCTCTAAATATAGATGACTGATAAATCTAGATATAGACCAAGATGGTATGCAGAGATATATACAAATATATATATTTGTGCTTTCTATCAACATTCATTGAATACTGAACCATAGGCTAGATGTTCTAAGGTACAGGGGATGTGTTTGTGAACAAGACAAAGCCCATTCCCACAGAGCTTCTATTCCACTCAGAAAGAAAGACAATAAATATATAAACAAATAATGTAAAAATGATAAATGAAGGAAGGATGTTACTTAGTTAACATGGTCAGAGAAGTTCTGTAAGGAGGTGATACTTGAATTCAGACCTAAATGTTGAAAAGGATTCAGTCATGTGGATGATTCCAGAAAGAGTGATTTTAAAATGGAAAAAGTAAATGATACAGAATGCAGCTATAGGTATCATTGCACTGAGGAAGCTTCGACTGGTTTCAAATTCTTTGAGTAAATATACAGTCATATTTAACCTTAGCTCTATCTTTCAAGAAAAATGTAACCTCCAGTATGATTACAAAATTCCCCATAAAACCTATCACTGTCACTTTCCACTGCGGTTTTGTAGCAGATACTATTTTGGATGTTTGGATGTTCCAATTGCTACCCTCTATGGCCTCCACAGAGTAACCATTTGACACAGATCTGGCCAATAGAATACTAAAAAAAAAAAAAAAAAAGAAAGAAAAGAATGGGGCTTCCTAGAAGCTTTTGCTCATTTGCAGTTATAGATATCTATGAGATGAGGAACGTGAGAAAAAGCCAGGTGAATCATGGAGATTCTGGATACTACTAAGCTGAGGAATAATCACCATCAGTTGTCAATGTCCAGATTTCATATTATGTGCAAAAAATAAATCTTTATTCAAACTATTATTATTTGCATGTTCTCTTACTTTGAGCTGAAGCATTCCTAACTGATACAAGCATGTATTATGCTCTGACCTTGATCATATTTTTGATGTCTTCTATTCATTCTTCCTTGCTATGCCCTCACTTCAATCAAAAAATTTCTTCTTCAGTGACGGGGAACTAAAATCTTGGAGAAAATATTTAACTTTATGTTTTTTATGCATACTCAGATTTGATGCTTAATTCTATTTTGTTATCAATGTTTTAAAATTTTTACTTATTGAAACACTTCCTTCATATTTATTTCTACAAAGAAAAAATAAGCATCACACTTATTTTAGATATTTTTTTCATAAATGAAACATTAACTCTTAGAACTGAAACATATAAATTATCATCTTTTAAAATTTTATGGATTATAAAATCAGAGCTAGGAAAGCCCTTCTCTTGAGTTCATGAAGTGATGCGTTAGATGGATTTTCTCATGTCTCTTGAGGTAATTCTGTTTTCACACAAATTGTTCAAGAAAGATGACTGAGTCTTGAAAGGGAAGAAGGAGGTGAGTCATTCTTTCTATACATGCAGAGAATAAATAAGTCACTGAACTTAGCATCTTGATTTGTTGTTCCCAAAGCATTGACTTTCTTATTTTTTTTATATTTACATTTGAAAATAAAACCAAATAGCCAATTATATTAACATTCACTTTACCTGTTAAATTATTTTTCAAAGATTTGAAAATTTTCCTAGTTTTATCAAATTTAATTATTTTATATGTCTTCTATTTGGATATTATTGTTAATAAAGGTTACTAAAACAAAATATTTTAAACATATTTCTGTATTCTAAGTTTGTTAGATAAAGTAAGGGGAAACCCAATGGTGAGAGAATAATGCATTGGTGAGTCAGAAATACGAAGGTCAGCCTCTTTTTTTTTAAACAACCTCAGACAAATGGTTTCACCCTTTTAAACTTGTGTTAGACATGATCATTTGATTTGTCTTCTACCAACTGTACTCACTCAATGACATTAATTTTGAACCTAGAGGAACTCAATGCCAGCCTCTATAGAAGAAAATTAGAGATATTTATTTATATGACATAGTCACTTCTTTTAGGCATTTTACAATCTAGCTGAGTGAATAAATAAAGTATATGTAAAACAGTCTATGTTATATCTTATGAGTGGTACTTACTAAAATAACTATAGGAAATCATAAAGATCTCTTCCAGATCGGTACTCAAGAAAAATTTCACAAAAGGGTATGTTTTGAGCTTCGGCCTTGATGTTTTTGAAAGCATTGGGAGCATGGATTCTAGAGTAAGACTTTTTCTGTTCAATTCAGTTCATCTGGAATGTATGCCTACTTATTTGCAGACATTACAATACCTATTTTATAGGGCTGATGAAAGCTTGAAAAATTGTGTATATGGAAAATGTTAGAAGAGTGTGCCTTATGTTGCATGTGCTTAAAAATGTAAACTATCATTTTAAAAGGAGGAGAGGTATGAGAAGTACGGTGAACACCCTAAACAAGAGAAACCACAGGAGTAGGTATCGTTAAGAAGACTCAGGTGACCTATTGTGTTAGTTTCAACTCATTAGACAAACTGGGTGACTTATAATGAGAGATACTTATTTTTTTCACAGTTCTGGAGGCCATAAGTCTGATATCAAGGTGTCAGTAGGGTCACACTCCATCCAAAGGCTCTAGGGGAAAATCCTTTCTTCCTTTTTCCAGGTTCTGGTGGCTCCTGATGTTTCCTGGTTTGGATAACTCCAATCTCTCCCTCCATCTTGGCATGGCTTTCTCCCATGTTTTCTCCCTATCTCTTCTCTTACAAGGTCACTTGTTGGATTTAGGGCCACTTTAATCCAGGATGACCTCATCTTGAGATCCTTAATTACATCTGCAAAGACCCTTTTTCCAAATAAGGTCACATTTACAGATTCCAATATCTTTTAGGGGGTTGCCATTCAGCCAAATACACTTATTTATAGAAATTTAAGAGTATATACAGGGGAGCTTTAGAATAGAGCTAGAAAAGTAAGAAGTTGGCTTCCAATAACTGGACACAAGGTTAATAATCTTACAGACATTGGAAATCTATTGAAAATTTGAGGGACAAGATGAAGGACTGCAATTTGGAAAGAGTAAGCTGGTGGCAGAGTGCAGAATTTGCTGAATAGGGAAGAAATGAAGATATATGTAAGGAAGCTCACGAGGAGTTAAGACTTGGTCCAGGGTCATGACTCTGGAAATTAGAAAAATAATTTGAGGCAAAAATTTAAAGACTTCAGTGAAAAATTGGTTTGGAGTGGTTAATATGGGAAAACTTAAGGAATCCTCTCAGATTTAAGAGTTAGTTACTCAGAATGCTCATAGCATTTTCAAAAGTAAAATTAAGCCCAGGGAGGGAACCGGTGAGGAGCAATTCACATTTTTGTGGGGCATATTGAATTTGTGTTGGGGATTCAGGACTATAACCCAGAAAAGAATGACTTGAGATAGAGATTTGAGAATCATTTTATAATTATGATTCATGAAACAATGAGATTAGATAATGTTCCTCAGAAAGTTTATAGCCAAAGGCTTTGAGAGACTTTGTTTAGAGGTAGTCCTTAAAATGCCATATATGGTAATGTTATTTGGGAACCTGGCTAACAAAAGAGAGAAACTGTAATTTAAGTCTTATTCGACCATCCTGCCAAAACTCATCCATATAAGATAAGACAAATACAACAACCTGCCTCCCTATTCCATCTTTATTAAACAAATGGCCTAACTTCAGTTGGCTTTGTTTCTGGGCTATAATGACTCCAGTGACTATGGTATCTGGTCATCTCAGCAAAAGCTCAGCAAAAGCATTCTGTCAACATTTTGGGTCATTTCAATCCATCATCTTGATAAAGGTCAAGCCTGGCCAAAAAAAAATTTTTTTTTCTGTTCTCTTCACCAACATACTTGCTTTCTCTTTCTTGCAGATTGAAAATATTGATTTGCCATACTAATATGACAGCTGATATAAACTTCAGAATATCTTTCAGTATTAATAGCACAGGGATATGCTTTGCCAATAGAGTAATACTTCTTTTATTAAAGAAAATCTTCTCTTGTATTTACTACATTGTTATCAAGAGCTGTATCAGAGATTTTAAAAAGTATACAATCTATAGAGAGGAAAGCCATCAGCAAATAATAAAATAATATTTAGTACGTTACTAACTAAAATAATGTCATTGGGTTGGCAGAATAGGGGACAGGAAAGTCGAAGGAAGTTTAGCAAAAAGAGGTAGAGATGCAAGAAAATCTGCAGGATGGACACTTAGCAGGTGCATAATCAGAAAGCACTGTCTCTATGTTAGCGTTTCTTAAAGTGTGACTTTTGGGGGACTGCCAGGACTTGATGAAAAAGTAGATATCTGGACCCTAATTCTGAAGATTGTTATTCTTTTTCTGAGGGATTCCTATTTGTTCTGCCACTGTGGAAACATTACTCTAAAAGCCCTTCAGGAGAAGCCAGTGAAGAAAGAACCCTGGGCTAACCAATAGCCAGGAGTGACCTGAAATAGAGCAGCGGCTGCCTCTCCTGCCCTCAGGTCATTCTCCACTGAGGAGTGGCTCAGCCTGATGGGAAGCAGAATCTCCTTTCAGGCTGCAGTCACCCCAAAAAAAGGTTAAGTGAGCTTTACCTGCAAAGCCAACCAACTGATCCTAATACAGCTCTCCGATCCCCCACAGCTCATCTGAAGTCTGAAATTCCTTCAGTAAATGAAATTCTTTAACCCTTGCAGATAATAAAGAGATAGGGAACTGCTTAAAATGAATATGTCTTCTTTGTGGACGACCAACTGCTGTCAACGCATGAGTTAGATTGTGTATTGTGTGAAATAAATAAAAATAAGCTTACATTTTGATGGGGGGGGATAGTACAGAGACCTGGAGGACAACAGATGACTAACTTAGTATAACAGGGAGGGGAAATGGGCATTAGGGAGAGACATAGGTTCCACTTTGGAATTTTATGCTGGATGTTGATTCTTCTGCACTCTCTGGTTCCCATCCTATGCAGCGGAGATTTTTATCACCAGTCTCAGGGGTACCACAAGGATTAAATGTGACTGTTGTCCTGGCATACTCCAGGTGTTCAGTGAAAAATATTTCTTTCTTCTTTCCTGGATTTGAGAAATGTTCTATCCTTAAAAAGGGACAAATGTTTCAGAAAGTAAAGAAGAATACCATGTAATCACATTTTGCTCAAGATATGCCATGCAAATGCAACATGGAAAATGGCAGGTGGAGAGGAGATGACTGAGACTTTAAATATAATCTACTCCTGTACAAGAGCATCATGACCTGGTTCTTGTGTGTCACCCAGCAGGAGATATGGATGGGATAGACAATTTTAGAATGAAGATCCTGACTCAAGCATTTTACTTTTTTTTTTAATTTATTTTTAAGTAGGATCCATGCCCAGAGTGAGGTTTGAACCATGACCCTAAGATCAAGAGTCACATGCTCTACCAACTGAGCCAGCCAGGTTCCCCCTGACTCAAGCATTTTAAAGGCCAGTCTCGCCAACTTTTTAACTCCTGTCCCACTAACTTTTTGATCCTTTGACTTTTAAATCATGCTCCTCATCTAGAATATTAGACCAGGTGACTCTTTCTTACCCGGATGCACTGAATTCCTTGTGCTCTTCCCTCAGTTTTACAACCACTCTCTCCATTCTCATGGTTAGAGGACGTGTATTGATTTCAAATGAAATGCTTTACAAACCAAAGGTCCTACAATTCTGTGAAAAATGGAATCTTGGCAACAAATGAGTTGGGTTTTTTCCTTAGATTTTTAAAACCTGAACTATTTGTTTCACATGCTTTATGGTTTACTTTTAATAAGGCTGGTTTTATGGGAAGAAAGTTTTGATCCAGAGGTATCTCTATAAACTGGTTGAGATGCCCAGCTTTTGCCTTTGCCCCCAGCCAAATGCAGTATTTGAAATAAAATGTTTTAACCACTGGAGGTCATTAAATCCAATAAAAGTTTTAAAAGGGTTTAGTTGTTTGTGAATATAATACATCAAAATGTCCAAAATATATTTAAGAGTGTTTTCTCAAATTGTTCTTGTATGTAGTTGGCCATAATTTAAAATGAATGTAATGGTCAACCACTGGACAACTTAGCTATAAAGGAGAAGGCATAATGCTATGCGAGTTTATAATAGGGAACACTGATCTACTTCTGGGAGTTTTACAAGCCCTCTCGAGAAAGTGTTGATTGAATGAAAATCTGAAATATGAGTCATCTCATACATGGGGTTTGGAGTTTATGTAGAGAAAAAGCCTCATGGTCATAGTCCGAGGTGGGAAGGGGCATGGTACATGCTAATTGATCGGAAAGAAGTTCAGACAGAGGAATAACAACAGCGCTGACCAGGAAAAGATAGGCAAGAAGAACCAGCATATGCAGCTTTGTAAGGCAGAAGATACATTTTGGTCTTTCTCTTAGCAGCAAGGGGAAGTCACTGAAAGGTTTCAAGCAGGAAATAGATGTGATCATATTTTTATTTTTAAAATGCTACTCTATGGTACTGAAAGAAGATTGATTGGAAGGGCAAAAGTAGATAGAGGGAGACTAGGTAAGGAGTCTTTGCAGGGCCCATGAGCTAGCATCAAGGGTAGAGGTGAGGGGAGTCCTGAGTGAAATGATAGGGGTAGTGATAAGATTCATGCTTTGGATGCTGAGAAGTGAGTGACTTTTAGATTCATTTATAATATAATTTGACTTCAAAATCGATTGTAGAGTATCTACATAGGTTATTTGGAATTCTTAGGCATGGAAGATTTGTCTGTTCTCTCCTGTTTTAATTCTTCATTTATTTATATCAGTATAAACTCATGGATATTTATTTTATACTTTGGGTAATAATTTAATGCTCCTTTATTATGTTTGTTCAAAGTAGCTTAGTGTGGTCACTGGGAGCTCTTTCAGTTGTCTTCTAGACCCTTTGATATTCTCATCAAAGTGGGTTTTATTGTTTGTTCTTTTTTAGCACTTTCTTAGTTTCTGGCACTATGAGATGCTATGGGCTCACCTTTTTTTGCCCCAGGTGAAGAAGCAGCCACTTCTCTCAGGAGCCATGTTTCCTTTTATTGGAGAATAGCATCCGACACCAAGATCTCTGTGCTAGGTGTGCTCATTGCTTCTGGGGCGTCATTTCTTTTAGGTACACTCAACTGACAGAACAAGAAAATATATGTTTATGCGAACCTGTGTGTATATACATATCTATGAGTATTTTAATATGCAACCATATGTATTTAAAACCATTAAGCTAAATCTATTAAGCCAATTATGAGTTCTTACTGTTGTCTCTAACTCTATTCCATCCCTACATGAATCATTCTAGTCTCTTCACCTTGCTTACCTGTAAATTTCCACTCCAATAGGGAGAAACCTGGCTCCTAATATCCACTATCCATTTATTTAATTGTTCAACTCAAAAAAACATATGTAGCGGTATGTAGCGGTATAACCCCCCACGCACATTTTCTGAACAAGCTTCTCACCTGCTTCTTGTACATATCAAACTTTTAGCCACATTGAATAAATAATTTCTGAAGCTAATTATATGCACTTTTTTCTTCCTTCATAAGATTAAAAATTGTCTTTTTAAAAGGATCATAATTTTGCATTTTTTGTATTTTAAATATTTAATATTAAGCATTAAAATTAAATGTAGTCTACATTAACTTTAACTTTGAAACCAATCAGTAATAAAAAGGGGTAAATAACCATAGCAACAATCACAATAATAATTTTTTTCTGCATGTCATCTCTTTTTATTAATAACAAGTAATAGATTTCTCATTTTGAATGTAGTTAGGTGATATTATCCACCTCTGCAGACTCTCCTTATTAATAGAAGTAAATGTAATTCATTAGGAAATATAAAAGTGAGCAGTTCACTGCCTAGCAGAAGAAATACTTGAGTCAATCTTTAGGATTTAGCTAGCAGTGACCTACATAAACCAGCTTAAGGGGAACAAAAGTCCGAGGTGGTTTAGTTTAGGGCTGTCCCATTGGAACCTAAGAGAGGAAGCAGGAAAATTCTCACATGAAGGACTTCAATGCCATGTTGACTTTTGTTCTCACATCTCTGTTCTTTGTGTACATTCTTTATTTTTCTCTCTGGCCTCTCTGGTTCATATGTTCTATAAAAGATGGTTATTCTTTGCTTCCTGTACTTGTGCTTTAGTGGTTCAGTCATCCAAAACAACAGTCTTCTCCATGTGCACATTCTCAGTCAGGAACTGAGTGGTGTCTGACTGAATCCCCCAAGGCAATAAGCAAAAGGGGTGCACTGAGCAACATGGCTGCCAAGGCTGATCCTTGTGAAGGAACCAGGGTAAAGAAATGGTGGCTGTGACTGGGCAGTATTTCCAAAAGTGTGCGCTATAAAGCTTAATAAGACATTGAACATAGAACTGTGTTCATCAATAAAGTAACACTTCTACCTGAATTAAAATGATTGGCTGATTTCTATTTTCTTTCCTTTTTTTTTTTTATATTTATTTATTTGACAAAGAGAGAGAGAGATCACAAGTAGGCAGAGAGGGAGGCAGAGAGAGAGGGGGAAGCAGGCTCCCCGCTGAGCAGAGAACCCAATCTGGGGCTCGCTCCCAGGACCCTGAGATCATGACCCGAGCCGAAGGCAGAGGCTTTAATGCACTGAGCCGCCTGATTTCTATTTTCTGAAGGTTAGTAGGTCTATTGCCTGAACCATTTCTCTGGTATATTATTTTGTCCAATATCTTTTTACTTAATTTCTATAACATTAAATTCATTCATTCTTGATTAGTCATATCCAAGGTCGCCCTCTCCACAGTCACTGAATTGCTATTCCCAAACATCTGGGAGTGAGAACTGTTGCTCTCAGAGTTCCCATAAACTAAAAAAATTGCCCAGTATTATTCCTCATTATGTGCCTTATCCCAAAGGATAAACTCCCCAGCCTTCCCATGCTTCTCAAAGCTCACGTTTTCTACTCCCAGAACATTTACTGATCATAAAATTGCCATTATTCTAATACCTTGGAGATTCAGAGAACCCAGCTAAACTCAATGAGTATCTAAAAAGAATAAAATAGAGGTTAACACAGACACAGCACAGTACCTATGCCAATATGCCTTTAGAATTACTTTTCTCACTAGAGGCAATGTTTCGTAATTGAATCCCTCAAGTGAGAGAAGAATTAACTCGAGTGGTTTACGAGTTAAAGTATACTCTTTAAGAGTTACTGAAATGTGAGGAACACATATACTTTTCCACAAAGTGATTAAAAAAAAAAAAAACAACTATCAAAAGAGTGGAAACTTACTCTCCTATCTCCCACTTGACTTAAAAAAGAATTGAGTGCTGTAGAAGTTATATAATGCGTTCTTATACGCCTAAAAAAAAAGAGAGAGAGAGAGAGAGATCTCTTCATTTTCACCACCGTTCCTTTCTTCAATTTCTAAAGTTTACCCAGTTTCCAGTCAAGTAACACAGCATACTTACTAACAGACAACAGAGGTGCATTGTTAAACCACAAAGGCCCGATTTCTTGATGGCAGATACACGGTGCACAGTAATACATTCATAAAGAGCATGTTGGCTCTAAAAGGTTTTATTGTCGAGCCTCCAGGTTGCTAACATTATTTTGGGCCCTTGGATACCACTAAGACTCTTCCATTTAATATCAATTAATTTATTAATTTGACTATTTTTAAGAACAGTGCTCTCTAAGGATGATACGCTCTTGAAATTAACATGAGGCCAATACATAAATATATGTTCACTAAACCTGGAACAACTTAAAACCAATTAGACACTTTCTGGAGAAGGAGGGAGAGGGAGAGGTAAAGGGTGGGGATGAGGTGGGATTAAACAATTTCCTTTCTGAAATAACAGAAGTTAAAAATCTGTATAGTGGCACATGGAATATATTACTTAAATCCATTTTTAAGCCTGAGTACTGTGAATCATATGGATGGACAGTGTTGCTGGCAGCAAATACAGAGGCCTCAAGGCAACAAGTATAATCTAAATATAAGGTACTACGGGAACATAGTAATAATTAAACATGGGCACTAGCCTTAAAAATATTACAATGATACCAAAAGTAATGTCAATTTCTTTAATTAATACTAGTTAAATTGAGTGAGTTTTACATTTTTTTTTAAATGTAAGGACCAAACTATAATGTATTCATCGGTACTGGCAACCATGATAAGAGAATTCAAGACTAGCATATTAAGAAAAATATATAAAGATTAAAATGTATTTCTAACTGTATTTATAGGGTTCCTGAACATTAACGAAAAGGAAGGTGATGAAAAGTGGGAGAATCTCTATTTTTGGCGTATATGAATTCATTATGTAATTCCTGCAGCATTGAAATTTTAAAATTTGCATATAGTGTCACTTGCCAGAAGCAGATATTTTATGCATAACCACAGATGGAAGCTGTTAGCTGGAGTTTTGTCTTTAGTTTATCATCATTAGATATTAATTGGAATGGATCAGTACCTACCTTCAGGCTTTTACAAAAAGAAGAAAAGGGCAAAGTTAATCTGTTCACAGATCACAGTTCAATCGGGTATAAGGAGAACATCACAAGTCGTGGGAAATATTTGGCATATACTCTTTAAAATTCAACTGGCTATATTTGACTAATTGCAGAGTGTTTAAAAAGAAAATCTGAGACTCTGAGAAGCCAAAGTCAGGAATATGGAAGAGATGAGAGTTCACCATCCTCTTGTACCAGTTCTGGAATAATCCCCATGAAAACCTACCGAAAAGGAGGCAAGAGAGAGCACTGGCCCAACATTTCAAAACTAAACTCCTTCCCTCTGAATTTTAGCAATCTTGGAAATGCTTGTAATAATGAAATTCACAAATATCCTTTATTAAGGTACTGTTCATGTTACAGCATTTATTAGGTATGTTCATTTTATTAACCAAGATGGAGAACATAATTTTATTTTAAAGACTGCTCTATGTCTCAGTTTTTATCTTCAGAGTGTTTAATGTCCTGTTTATTATCTTATATTTAAGCCACCGCAGTGAAATGGGAAGGAGCTTTAAGGACCAAAAAAATTAAAAAAGAAAGTTAGGACACAGCAAGTGGGGAAGGAAGATTTATTACTATCGTTTGGCTCCTGGTTTTATATACTATCTTGGAGAAATGTGCTTCAGGAAGTCTGGATTCTGACCTCATAGTTTCTTCACTCTGCTCCATTCAGATGCTAAATTCTATACTCCACGTGGTTCTTAGGAGGATCAAATAAGACCATAAACTCTAAAGCACCACTCATTCTACACATTAAAAATCATTTCCCGAGCCTTCTGTGAGAGTGGGAGAAGAGAGGGGAGAGAAAGATATATTCAGAATGAGGGGATGTGTTCCAGATTAACTGATAGGGAAAGGAGAAGTGACACAAAGAAGAGAACCCTCACACAGCCTTCGTCATCAAATTGCCATTTTCTGCAACTGCTTTCTTTGTTCTTCTTCTGGCAGTGGTTGGCACTGGTAGTCCAAACTCCATTTATTCATTTCCTTGAGGGTGGGCGTGGGCAAATGTAGTTCTTAAAAAGTGAAGGGGCAGAGAAGCACAATTGACATATGGAGGCAGTCCCTCTGGTAAAGTCTGGCAAATGGAAAGTTTTGACAATTCTCTACACCTCTCAAATATCAGTTCCTTGGTAGAGCAAGAGCTCCCTTCTACACGGCAACATTTATAGTCATCCAGTTGTTTCCCAAGCTTAAGGGTTTGAACATTGGCTTTATTAAATGAACCAACAAGTAGCAAGTGTGTTCTTAGTATTACTAGTCAATAAGTGAGAGAGAGAGAGAGAGAGAGAGAGAGAGAGACTAAAGGAATTTAGTACTGTCCTTTCCTGAAGAATTTGCAATTTTTTAGGAAATAAGATATACCGATGATAAAGTGAAAGTCACATCAAGCTATAGACATTATTTTTTTTAAGATTTTATTTATTTCTTTGACAGAGAGAGAGAGAGATCACAAGTAGGCAGAGAGGCAGGCAGAGAGAGAGGGGGAAGCAGGCTCCCTGCTGAGCAGAGAGCCCGATGCGGGGCTCGATTCCAGGACCCTGAGATCATGACCTGAGCCGAAGGCAGAGGCTTAACCCACTGAGCCACTCAGGCGCCCCAAAGCTATATACATTATTTTCTGAGCTCCATATTATGTGGTAACAGCTAGGAAGCACCATTGGAAATCAGAAAGGAAAGGGTAAAGTAAGACAAAGTGCTCTGTAGTATCTTACAACTTTTAAAGCAGGGGAGGAACTTAGAAATGATCTATGTAAATCCTTGTTTATGTACAAAGAGACTCCAAGCTTATAGTGTGGCTTAGTTAGGCATGAAACCAGAACTGGAATCCCAAGTTTCAGTACCCTAGGCACCTTGTAGCAAGCAAAACTTTCCCTTGACAGTGAACCCTGGGCATGCTTCAGATGAGAAGAAGAAAGAGTATTTTAGGCGAACAATGAAATGAACAGTTTTAGGATCTGACTATATTGTATTATATCGATGGTGCTATCATGCAGTAGTTTTACTGGTTTTGAGAATTTATTATATAAATAAATAACTTTAACAATAAATAAATACCTGCTGGACTAAAAACATGTAGGTAATTTACCCATGCAAAGAAATCTACTTTATACTTTCGCCTTTTACAAGACCAGAAGAGTAGATGACAGAAACATTAGTAGGCTGTCAATCAATATTTTTGACTGAGAAACAATGATTGTGAATTACAGTTGTTCCCTCACCCCCCCACCCCTTATCCATGGTTTCACTTTCTGCTGTTTGAGTTACCTGGGTCAGTGAGGTCCTGAAGCAGATGATCCGCCTGATGTAGTGTCAGAAGGTCAATACTAGCCTAACGCTAGGTGTTACATCATTCACCTCCACGTAATCTCCTTACGCAGGTGTTTCATCATCTCACATCATCACAAGAAGGGAGTCCAGTACAATAAGATATTTTTAGAGAGAGACCACATTCACATACTGTTATTACAGTATATTGTTATAATTGCTCTATTTTAGTATTAGTTTATTACTCATTATTATTGTTAATCTCTGCGCCTAGTTGATAAATAAAACTTTATCGTAAGGATATACTAGGGTTCGGTACTATCCACGGTTTCAGGCATCCAGTGGGGGGCTTGGATGCACGGAGACTACTGAATATGCTTGGAGGGTGACTTTCCAATCCTCAGACCACCGCAGGTTCATTGTGCAACCTTGACACTGTCATCTGAAAAGGAGAGGTAGATAATCTCAAATTCCCTTTCTAAAGCATCATTCCAAATTTATAAAGGAAAGTCTGTTTGAGTGATAGAGAAACATCATTTGTGAGCTAGTGTTTGAAGAAAGAACAGTGTAATGAACTCTTAAAAGCTTTATATCTACTTGCAAACTAGTTTTTCTCTTTGATTTCTAATTCTTATCATGATTTTGATCCTGTTTTCATTAATTTTCTGTCGATTCAGAAAACATTTATCTCGCACATATGCTGGATCAAACACAGTGCTAGGTGCTGGAAAAAAGGAGATGAGAGGCAGCCCTTTCCCTAAATAAAGAGATAATTAAGGTACGAAAAATAAGGCATCTTTCAGGATCTATGATACTGAAGTAGTTTAAATGCTATTTAATTCAATGCTCATAGAAATCTATAAATTATTATCCATTTATAAGAGAGGAACTGAAGCCATATGTAGTATAGAGTAAAACAAAATTAGACAGAAGAATGAATAACATGTAATACAAGTAGAAAATGACTCGTTATTTTTAAAAAAGCATCTTTGAAATGGTTGTCTTTGTTCTCCCATCTTATGTTGAATTTAAACTTACGAAATTTACAAATGCAATTTAAACTTAAAAAAAAAAATTCCCTGAAGAGGATTTACATACTGAAACATTTGCATTTAAATAAATTATCTGAAAATAAATAGGTGCATTTTACTTATTCCCCCAATTGTTTCTGCTTGGGGCACTGAGTAAGCTTTTACAGTGCAGTGGATAAATGTAAACTATTCATTTATATATTTAAAAAACGCAAAGGAAAACAGAATTACTACAAGTTTAATTAGCACACAAGCTGTTTAGCCTTTGGTTCTCTGTTCTGACTGGCAAACTCTTAGTCATCCTTAAGGACTTATCTCAAATGCCCCACCTATTCGATTGTCAACACATTTTGTTATGAGTCATATTGCTCTTTGATTTGAAAAAAACAAGATGAAAAAATGAGGTCCTTGACCTCAAGATGTTACCGATCTATTAAAAAAACACTATCAAAGAAATACTTAAAATGCAATGCAAAAGTTGCTTAGTCTATGTACCGGAGGAGAAAAGCCACTTTTCATTATCTAAATATGAGACTGAATATAAGGAAATAGAAGCTTAAAATTTTATTGGGAGGCCACTCCCCTTCAAAGGACTTCTGCAGATAGCTTGGTTAGCAAAGGGCTTGCAGCTGCCAGCTCTTTTAGAGTTCTGTTTCATTTGTGAGCCTCCCACCCCAACCCCATCGGTGGTCATGCCAAGCCTGGAGGAGCCACAGCTGAAGACTGGGCCAAGAGTGGTTATAAAGCTGAGCCATTTGAACTGAATGCAAAACAACTTTATTTTTTTTTTTAAGATTTTATTTATTTATTTGAGTGAAAGAGAGAGAGAGAGAGAAAGCAGGAGTCAGAGGAGAGGCAGAGGGAGAAGGAGAAGCAGACTCTCCACTGAGCAAAGAGTCCAATGTGGGACTCGATCCCAGGACTCTAGAATCATGACCTGAGCCGAAGGCAGACGCTTAACTGACGGAGCCACCCAGGTACCCCGTAAAATAATTTTAATGGTCAGTCATCCCTCCAGATCTCCCTGTTGGATTGGCTAAAACTGTTTCAGGTCTGCATGGAAGTCTGACTTCCTTTTTTCCCCCTACAGGGCTCCTTCTCACTTGGTAAATATCTTGCATGCTAAATATGGTCTCAGAGTCTCATTCTGGAAAACCCCTACCTGGATAAAAGGACTGGGGGAATCTGAAGTCAGAGAAGTTTCCGTGGAAGATCTCAGTGGGCAACACCAAAGCCTGCTTTTCTGTCTTCATCTTCCCATTGAAAGGGTTCTGACAAAAGTTATTAATGACTTCCTTGTTGCTAAAACCAGTGCTCTTCTTTCTTTTATAAAACCTACAGAAATTGACTCCCTTTTCTCAAGCTCCTTTATCCCTTGTCTGGTTGGTATTTACAAACTCCGTCTCAAATCCCAACTACACCACTGATTTCATTGTGAGACTTGGGACACGATAGTCAGTCTCCCTGTACCTTAGTGTCTCTGGTCTCTAAAATGCTGATAACCATTGTACCTATTTCACAAGGCTGCTGTGATGATTACATGTTTAGAATAGTGCCTGCCACATAATATTACTATATCTGTGCCTCCCGTGGGTCTCCTTTTATAGCATTTTATCTGTGTCTTCTTCTACCTCTCTGACAGTTTCTTCTAAGCCTCTTCCCTTTCTCTTTTTGCCCCAATCCCTCCTTAAACCGTGATATTATCTTTCCTTGACTCCTCTTTTTTTGTATTCAGGGACATTTGAGGAAGAAAACTCTGAAACAATTATAATAAAAAGGTGGAGAAATATTTTAGCACAACTATCACATAAATATTTTTGTCTTCCCAATTTTTGTTTGCTCATGTGCAGAGAACAAAACAAATGTAGCAAAATTTCTGTGTATAGATGGCATGGTCTGTGTTTTTCTTGTTCAGACATAGTCTTTCATGGCACCTGTGCAAAAAAAAAAAAATCGTTATTTACTAAAGAGAGGAATGTAAATTATGGTTTAAAAAAAGGTAATAGGGAAAAAAATAAAAATAAATAAAATAAATAAAAATAAGAAAAGGTAATAGGGATGCATGGGTGGTTCAGTCAGTTAAGCATCTGCCTTCAGCTCAAGTCATGATCCCAGGCCCCTGGGATCACATCCCACATGGGACTCCTTGCTCAGTGGGGAGGCTGTTTCTCCCTCTGCCTCAGATCCCCCTGCTTGTGCTCTTTCTCTTTCTCTGACAAATAAATAAATAAAATCTTTTAAAAAATTAAAAAATAAAAATAAGAAAGGTAATAAATAGCTTAGAAAAAAATGTTTTCACTGGAATTCAATTTAAAAAAAAAAAGCTTCCTAAACCCTTAAAAATAAGTCACTTGCAAAATTCTGTTATGAGAAACAGTGAGTCTCTGAACACTTGAATAAGGCATCAGTTAACACTATTACTAAGATAATGCATTTGAATATAATTTTATTTCTAGAAAATCACTATCAGGTTAATCTTTGTGTGATGATTTCAATGCAAAAGAGTGTTGTAACCATCCACTTCATGTGTCTTTGAATTTATACTGTGGACTTAAGTCATGGAATTTCTTTCTTTGTCCCAAACTTGATAGTTCTAAAGTCAACGTTTTGCTTCAATATATATGTAAGACTTTGGGGGTAAAATATTATCATCTCGGAAATCATTTTATAATTTTAATTGCATATGTTATTACTTAGTTTAGACTGGAACGGTGCATCTTAATTTAATTTCTGAATTTCATATGACAGCCATAATAATAAAGACACAGGGAAGGAGAATTATGGGCAGTCCCAAGGTTACAGGATTTCAAGTTTCTGTTTAGTTGGTTCCTTAAGTTTAATGAAATCAGCTCTCAATACTGCTCATTTTTGGGTGCCTCTGATCTACAAAGTAGAGGAATTTAGACATATCCAGAACTCAATTTTATTTTGTGTACCAAAAAGCAGGGTGATACTGCTAAAGGGATGCAGTAACAAGGAGATAACAGCATTTCATCTTTTGAATCGATCTGGGGATTATCGTCCTAGAATCTGAAGTTCCTTTCATTCTAAAAAGTGATCATTTTAATTCATTGCTCATATATACACTTCACACTTAAATTTACTAATGATATAGTACATCACATTCCAAGTTGAATTCCACAGTTCTCCTGTTTGAGTGCGTAAGACGGCAAGTAACTTTCGAGTGTCCAGTCAATCACTTTACCTATATCCTTCATCATAGTCTTTTGAGAATAAACCTTAGATCATGAACAACAAAAATCACAGAGGCTGTGACCAAAAATGCAAAGTGAAATGGGGAGTAGGGAAATTATTCAGTGAATTCATTTCCCCTAAATATACAGACGATAATCAACCTGCCCTCTTGCTCTCTGACCCTTCACCACCCGCCTCCCAGTCTTGCACCAAATTATCTCATCACCACACTCATTCTTCTTGTGTAATAATGCATTGCCATCAACCAAGCTCTTTACTGTAATAAAAACTTCTGTGCAAAAACACTTGGCATGTTTTGTTTTGTCTAATCCTTTGAATAACGCTGGAGTTAGGTAGTATTTTACAATTAGGAAAGCACTCGCAGAGATTTGAAGTATCTGAATTAAGGGCACAGAGGGACTAAATAACAGAGCGAGGATTCAACTTGGGTGGGTGTCAGTTTCATCTTTCATGGGATTGACCGTCAACCTGTAAGGAAGGCATCACTGAAGACTCAGAACTCAAAGGACCAAACAAGTTAGATCAAATATCTAACTTAAAACTTCACAGCCTAAAAGAATGCATAGTTTTCTTCTATCTAAAGCCTTGGTTGCATCATCAGTATGAGCATGGTTAATTGTAGTCCAAGTTGTATCCATGTCATTGGTGATTTTACTAAATATTTTTAAGTACTAAAATAATTTCTCATTGAACAATTATATTACATTAGATAGCAAGAAAAATCTTTGGCTTACCTTTGGGATATAGTGCATCTTTTCTTTCAGTCTTTTATCTTTAAATTTCATCACATCTCTAAAATATATGATAAACTTTATACTGAGAAAAAAACATGTATCTCAGATGTGGTCGATTCACATGTGTGTGTGTGAGTGTGTGCGTATGCATATGTATATGTACACACATATATTGCATGCATAAAATATACATACACATTTATGAACCTATCTGTTGCATATGCATGCAGGTATCATATTTCCTTTAAGAAATACTTTTAATTAAAAGAGCATTAAATATTACAAAAGAAAAGAATTCTTACTACATAAGAAAAAATTAGAAAGCCAATACTCTTTATATTAAAATAGAGGAAAATAAATTCTAAAAAATGAAATTAAAAGAAAGATGTCATCATTAATTTAAAGTAAACATAATTTGTCTCTATCTGCAGATATCAAATGATACTTTTTTACATTTATAATGAAGCAGAATAATTATCAAGACTCTTGTAAGTGGGGGGTAGGGGGGAAGGGTGAGCCCGGTGATGGGTATTAAGGAGGGCACGGATTGCATGGAGCACTGGGTGTTATACGCAAACAATGAATCATGGAACGCTGCATCAGAAACTAATAATGTACTGTATGGTGACTAACATAACATAATGATAAAAAAGAAAACAAAACAAAAAAAAAACTCTTTTAAGTGCACACAATAAGGAAATTTTGGTTGCAAAAGAATCCTCTGATTTTATATTTGGCTTTTAGAATCTCATGGTATTTTTTTTTTCTTTTCTCATGGTATTTTAACCCTGATTGTCAGTCTGGATATTCTCCTTAAAAAAGGAAAGGAAAAAAAGTAAAAATCTTAGCACATCATAATAAATTACTGAAAAGTGATTTGTATTTTCTTTGTTTGCAGTAAAGACTATTGTGCTCAAAAAGGTTTTCATGTAAACAAGAAAAACAGACTCCTTCCTCTCTCCTTTCCTCTCTTCCTCCCTCTCTTCATTCCTTCCAATTATACTAACTTATTTGTTGTGAACCAACACTCTCCGTGATAACTGCTACGGTTCGGGCAGCAGGGCTTTGGGGACTGAAGAAGGACACGTGTTCTCGAACTTCCTACCTGTCCTTGACAACACCGCTTCCTGAGCTCTGGGGTCATCTTCTAGTTGGAAGCTGAATTGATTAAATACTGCTTTCACTTATTACGAGATCATAGATTATTTCTGCTGTAGCAAAGTTGTTGGTTTGGTTTGGTTTGGCCTTTAAGACAAACGGGGCAAAGCTTCTAAATGCCAGTGATTCATTTTGGAACATTGGGGCATTAACTTATAAAAAATGAGCTCATCAAGTTGCTCCTTATGGCAAGGGCTCTGTGGCATCCTCCCCCTTGAGGAACATTTTTGGTTATGGCCAAGAACCAAATAGTGTCCCATAGATGGAATACAATGTATTCTTTATAAGACATTTAATGCTGGGAGGGCTTTTCTTAGGAGCCTTTCTGTCCAGAAAAAAACCAGGAAGCTTTGCTAGGAAGAAGGCAGGGCGGGAGGTGACGGCTCTTGCCTTCCAGTCTGAAACCTCAGAGTCATTTCTGTGTCGAAAGAACACTAAGACAATTGGCAGTCCTTTGGAAGAAAATGCCAGGGCTCCAGTAAGAGGAGGCTTACTGAAAAAAAATTAAGGTGCAATAAAGAGATATGTGGCGGCTCTTGCAGAACTTTGTACTGTGACTCATCTGCAACCTTTTGCAAAATTTAATGTGGCAAAAGTACTGCGTTATTATGATGTACCATGTGGTATCCCGATTTGTCATCTTCACTTGACATATCTTTTATTGAGGGGTACAAGAAGAAACCCCACATTGGCTGAGGAAAAATTTTCTACTTACATCCCACACAGAGATTTAAAAATATATTCCTAGAATTTGGCATTTACAGGAACATGTTTCACTTCAGTAGTTCTGAAAGGAGATAGCTTTTTTACCCTTGGAGTGTTAAAATCGCTAACCCTAATACATCACCACTAGAGGGCCATGGGAACTCACCTTAATTTGGAAAATGGGGTGGGGAGCTGGGGAGCAGTGAACAAGCATTTGAATTTACTTTGCATCTTCATCTTTCCATAGTGTGGATGGGTCTATTATTTAAAATTATATTTTGACTTCTTTGCCTTGCCATTTTATTTATTGTTTTGGAATTCCATAAAACATCGTGTTCATTTTTTTTTTTTT
>CM052897.1:25254257-25279538 GCA_028534135.1 Potos flavus
ACACCTCACATTAACTGGATATGTTTCCCAATCACTGTCTTGTGGCCGATGCAGCCAGGCCTAATTGAATTCCTGCCCCAAAGAGTGAGATATGATAAAATGATGATAGTGGTGGTTTTGTCCCTGAGGTCTGGGCGAGCGTGTATTGCAGCAATATATAATAAGACATATTTTGAATTCCACGAACGGTAACAATTGTGTCTAGCTCATTTTTCTTAAACTATAGGTCACATTTACAGACCTGATAGGAAAAATAAATACATAAACAATTAGGACAATTTATGTGAGTGAGAAATGTGCTTTACCGGAAAGCGCTGAGGAGCTAGTGTTTGTGTGGGACCAGGCCACTGCCCTAACTTTGACGTGAACGGAAGATCCATGTTAAATGTGGAGGTTTTTTTGTTTTGCTTTTTTTTTAATCATTGAACAGGTTTGTTATGTTTCTGGCAGAGGTCATTTTCAAGTAAATACTGTCAAATAGAAAGTCTAGGGAGCACGCACAGTGATATGGAGCAGATACCGTTTCACTGGCCCTGTGTAGTACTTGACCCGCTGACTTCAGATAACATTCCCGTTGACAGGCCTGAGGGAGAAACATATTGCAACACACACACACCAGGGCGTCGATAGCCTCACTACCCAACACCCAGGCAATGGCAGTCTAAGCTTTACACTTGGATTCGCTGGGTTCTCTGTTTACCGCAACGCTGCGCGTTCCACAGGGTTCCTCCATTTGTAGATTCCGTTAGAGAGGGACTCAGCCTACTGACAAACAAGGACATCAGGAGTCATAAGGACTAACCTGGTGATCTAGTGCTGCTACCCACCAGCAGTGTGGCTTCGGAAAAGTTACTGAAACCCTTTTATCTGCGGTTTTCTCCGCTGTAGAATGAGAACAATACAGGTCTCACAGGGCTGGGATTTAGGTGACTTAGTCTCCATGCACCTGCTTTATTGAAAGAAAGTAACAAACATTTCTTTTTCCGTAGCCCAAAATTCTCTCCTCTGTAGTCTTGCACAAAATGTGTCAGCAGTGCTTTAAGTCAGTCTGAAACATAATTGCCTATTTTAATAAATAGCAATTTTGCAATAATGTTTCCCTTTGCTTCTGAATGCTCATCTTGATGGCTTTGCTTGCTTTTTAATTGTGTGGATGTCTGTGAAGGTGAGGGAAGAGCATTTTGCCTTTGAAAATAAACTCAGTTCTTTCCAAGCTATTCAGCAGTTTAAAAATCCATTTAAGTGTTCACTAAACAAAATGAGAAGAATCAAATGCGTATGGCACTTCATTAGGGTACTTCAGAATCGAGCCCATAGGGTAACAGCTGGTTTAAAGGCATTTTGGCACTAAGGTCTTAACATAGATTTTAGGTTAGAAGAAATGGAAGAGTTGCCAACATGGGGAAGTATTTATTCATTATCATTTCTAGCAGACAATTTGGGTAACTTATTTATAAGGCACAGAATATGAATTACTTAGTTTACTGCTAACCTTAAAATAAAGTCCCAATGTGTAATCATTCCACAGACTTGGAAGAGTTGAAGCTATAAGTTCATCTTCTTCAATTACTCTATTTAGGAAGTGAGGAGTAGGGTGAAAGTGCACTGTGATTTTACTTAAAATTTTGCCAGTCCTAGGCTGAGATAACTTTTAAAAAAAGAGTAATTCAATCATTTGTAGATATTTTTGTATATATAAGGTGGTTAGTAGTTGATATTGGTAATTTTTTACTATACTCTAAAAAGAGAAACATAAATGTTCCATCTAATAATACATTTTATACTCACTAAGGTTAAGGATATATGTTGTATTTAAGTAAACTTCTACAAGCAATCAAAGACAGGATGTTCTTAAAAGTGAAAGCATAATTATGATTGCTAGATATTATTATATTCAAGTTCTTCCAAGAAAGGGAAAAATGAAATGTCAATTATAAGACTTGATATATGCTTTTTTAATATTAAAGAAAAGAGAAAAATAAAAGACAACTGTCAATGATAGACTAGATTTCCAGATAAGGTTTATAAAATGATGAAATCTGTTTACAAAACTCCTTATTAATATTTATCTTATTCAATAATATGTCTGAGGAAACAGGATACTCTGATGTAAAATAATTAAATCACTCAAGGAATATTTATATTAAGAATTTTACTCCTTTTGTCCACTTATTGTGCTGTGCTCATTGAATATTTCTTTTCTTTGTGCAGAAGAGGTTAAGGGGATAGAGTTCCAAAGGGTTTGAATTAGAAGTAATCCAGGGGCTACCATTGGGACAAAATGTCTCTTGGGACATTAGGAGAAGAGTCATTATCATAAATAAATTATCTCTGATCTAGGTATCAAGTTCAATTCCTGTGATGAAACGGATGGTTTTTCCAACTTGCCACACTGTCCGTCCTTCTTATTTCTGTTCAGTTCCAAGAATGTGTTTGATTTGTGGAGAATCTAGTAGCAAAGACATTTATACAAAATTGTTTGCAGTACCTTAGTTGCTAAAAGCCTGATAGAAACCATTTGCTAGGGAAGAAAAGAATCTTCAAAGGAACCAGTAATTTCAGTTTTGTTCAAACTCTCCAACTTCTCTGGACTGTGTAAAATACTGAAAAGAAACAAGAAAAAAAAAAAAAAAGGACCACTATCCGTGGCAGATACTACAATATACTTCATATTTCATTTAACTTAAATCTCCTAATCTGATGTGGAAATTTTCTTCTGTACCATATTTTTTCCTGAACAGAAAATATTAGCACATGAAGATTAAAAACAGAGAATGTTAGGCTCCTGTCCTAAAACTATTATTTGTATATACACAGCTAAGTGTCATTTCAAAATTTATAATGTGGTCTCCTCTATGGTTCAACTAATTAAAAAAATAAATTTATAAAAACATATTGAGCATCTACTCTTTATAAGATACTGTATTTTTAGTTCACGAAGTATGATAACCTTAAAAGAAAAGCATTTCCCCCCTCTTGAATATGAATCTATTTCAAGAAGATGAGACATAAGTTCATGCAGAATTAAAAAGAATGTAATAGGTAAAACACACATAGCACAAAGTAGTGCATGATTGAATTGATAATTACTCTCACCCCAATGAGCAGCCCTCAGGCTCCTGAGTATTTCAATCAGGTCTGAGTGTTTAACCCCGTTTAGCAATCAAACTAAGTGCCTCAGTCACATTTCCATTTGTAGTAGTCTAAACAAGGGATCCTGCCTCTTACCCCACACCCCAAGGTAACTCTCCAGATTCGAGCTCGATCTCTCACAAAGAGAAGGAAAAGCCCTTCTCTAAAACCCATTCCACTCTACCCTTTTGAACTCTAAATCTGTAATCAGTGAGCTTCTTTAAATGCTTAGTCTCTTTCCTGACTGTTCCCTTCACATCTGTGTTTTTATTGAAACTGAGCTGTCCCCTGAGGAAACTGCTTCTCTTCAAATGGAATCCAAGCTGGTTTTCTTTTCTTGCTCATACCGTGTTCCTCAGGGCCAGTAAGGGAAATGGATAGATATCCTCCTTGCTCTACATTGACGGTTTCCAAACATAACAACCTCTTCCTCTTCCTTCTGCAAACACCTTGCTCCTGTGAAGCATATACCGTTGGGTTGCATCACCCTCTCTGTCCCCTAATTGCTTTGTCTACCAATCTCTTGCCAGGCCCTCCATTCATTCAAATTCTAGCTTTAATCCATTGACCCACTACTTTGTTATTATTTGTCAGTTCCTACCTGTCTTTGCTTCGGGCACTGTCAAGCAAAGACTTGACAACCCAAGGTGATAGGAGAGCAGTGATAGTTAATTTCACTGAGTACTTACTGAGTGCCAGGCACACTGTTCAGTGTTGTACATACTTGACATTTAGCTCACCGCAATCTTATAAGATATGGTCTATTATTATTCCATTTCACCAATAAAGTAACCCAAGGTCATTAATAAATTAATTAAGTAATGCATTTATGTGCGTCTGTACATATGTACGTACGTATTTTTGCAAATGATCCCTGCTTCCCTTCCCTGCTTTCCTCTCACCATTGTTCTACACATGCACAAGCCTGGCATTGGAGTAATCCAACCATGTGTATCCTTACTATACCCAAACAGGTGAACATTGCTGGAATAAATAATACAACTCTTCAGACTGATTTCACTTTCGATTCATTTTCTTAAGTGGGCAATCAAGACTGATAACAAGCCTACTCTGTTTGTCTTCAGGGCTCACTTCCCACTCTGCAAGATAACTATTTCATCTCCCACACCTCCCTCCTCACACTTCTCTCTCACCTAATTACTTCACTTCGAACCTCATTTAGAAGGAAGATGCCATCCAGAAAGGAAACTCCCTTATTTTCATTCATGTAAATCTGCGGAGATACCTGTCCCCGGGACCTCTCCTGCCAATGATGGACCCTTTATTCTTTTTATCACAGGCTGGACTCCGCACTTCTGAGCTGAATCCCAGCCCCCGTCAGTTTCTCAAAGATTTTACTCCCTTTTCCCTCTGGAATCAGTAACATTTCATTAAACTGAAAATACCATTAATTGTAGGCTGCACCATTTTTTTATGTACACTTTTTTTTCTCTCATTGTGGTAAAATATACATAACATAAAATTTACCATTTTAACCATTATTATGAAGTGTACAGTTCAGTGGCATTATGCATACTGACACGGTTTTGCAATCACCACCAGCCCCCATCTTTAGAACTGCTTTCATCTTTCCAGACTGAAATAATAACTCTCCAGTCTTCCCTCCCCACTAGCCCTGGCAACCACCATTCTCCCTTCAGTCGTTATGGATTTGACAAGCTAAGTACCTCATTTAAGTGAAGTCATGCAATATTTGTCCTTTTGTTATTGGCTTTTTCCATTTAACATAATGCCTTCTAGGTTCATCCATGTTGTACCAAAATATGGTATTCTAATCTCTCTACAACCTTGCCAATACTTGCTGTTTTCTTATTTTTTTAGTAATTGCCTGTGTGTAATTTTTTAAAAGAAAAAATATGTATTCCATGACAGGAAATCTAATTAGAAAACCTCCAAATGCCAAGACATCAAAGGCCTTCATCTTCAATGTATGGACGTGTGAGAAGAAAAGCCCACTAGGTAGAAAAAGACAGTAATGGCATGAACCAATCTCCACCTTGACACAGAATGGGAAGGAGACAAACAAGAAAACAAAACACTACCTTAAGAACTGGACACAAGCCAGTCCTCAAGCAGGTTAGCAGTCTGAATTCAAGCTGCCAGTGAGATTCAAAGACCACAAGTGGAAAATTTAGCCTAAAGAAGATTTTGGTGAAAATTGTCTCAAGATGACTCATAGATGTTAATGCAAATCCTTTATACTTCAATTAATAGATTATAAGACATTTTAATCCATTTTATAATGAATATATAATGGACTTACAATGGATAGTAATACAAATTATTAAAATATAAAACCTGTATCTTAGAAATTAAGAAATGTTGTATTTATATTTATGTGGAATGTATATTTATATTAAAATTGTTCCCAATTAACATAAAAACATATTGAATGCCCTTCACCTTAAAAAATAATAAACCTGAACCTCTGTTTCCCTCAATTATCAGCCAATTTTTTTTATCACCTCTGTTGATACATTTTTTCGGAAGTAATATCGCAAAGGCTATATTCACTTTCTCCATTACCATTCATTCTTTATTTCATCTTGTTTTCTTTCCTTTTCAATAACATAAATAATATATAGGTGCATTTCCATTGTAAAAGATGCAGACAGTATAGAAAGTTACAGTGTTGAAGTATCTTCTAATGCCTTCTTTCAGTTTCTCTTCTATACATATACATTTTCTATATGTATCTTTGGATATATATACTATACAAATTATGCTTCTTGTTTTACATACTGTTATCTTTTTTCTTTTTATTTGTTCACTTAAGAATATGTCTTGGACAGCTATCCACGTCAATACCTTTAAATCTACCAGTGTTTTTTTGACTGTCTGGTTTTACAGCATAGATAAACACTTCCACTACTGATCAATTTAAGTCATTTTCAATTTTCATGATTTTAATGCTGCCAAGAATAAAGTTCTAGAAGTAGAATTGCTGGCTCTATAGGGTATATGCATTTTATATTAGACAGACATCAGTAAATGTCTCTACAAAAAAAAAAAAAAAATATATATATATATATATATATACACTTCCATGATTTATACCCTGAACAAAAGTTCAATAGACTACTTACTCATCTACCACATCACTAACATTGCTCTTGTTACTATCCCAACTCTGCAAGTTGCCAAATATACAAATACTATTCCATTCTCTTTTTACTTAATACCTCTGTCATCTTTACTACAACTGATTGCTTCCTTTCTGCTGAAACAAGTCAGGGCTAGATTTCTAACAAAATATGTGAAGAAAACCCAGCAAAATGTTTCCCAAATTCCCTTTCAGCTCTAGTCAGGACTGGATTTTGTGGCCACTTTTGCTGCAGGAAAATCTGGAAAACTGGGTAACAGGATTTCTATACTGGTTTAGATGAATCATCATTCATATCTTTCTATATCTTTACTTAAATGAGTGTTGAGAACTTAAATAAAAATAACTGAAATAATTTTACCAACCAGTGGCTATCAATGAGGAGTCAATATTCTAATGTAAGCAGAGGAAAATTATGTAAAATTGCCAAATGACCTAATATTGTGCATGGGTTATAAAAGTTATGCTGATTTAATGCTCAGAGGCCTGGGTTTGGTCTTCGTTCCATCAGTAAGCTTCTGAGTTTCTCATCTGTTAAATGAATCTGCCTCTACCCACTTCTCGAGGGTGCTGCAAGAATAAAAATTGATGTGGGGCACCTAGGTGGCTCAGTGGGTTAAAGCCTCTGCCTTCGGCTCAGGTCATGATCTCAGGGTCCTGGGATCGAGTCCCGAGTCCCGCATCGGGCTCTTTGCTCAGCAGGGAGCCTGCTTCCCCCTCTCTCTCTGCCTGCCCCTCTGCCTACTTGTGATCTCTCTCTCTCTCTCTCTCTGTCAAATTAATTAATTAACTAATTTAATTAAATAAAAAAAGAATAAAAATTGATGTGAAATCACTTTCAAACACTAAAGTATCAGATGAATTGGCTTTTATTACCAATATATTAACTTCTGTTTTGTGGATGGAAAATACAGGTATTGCAAATAAGTGAAAACAAGTGTCTTTCTAGAGTAATCATTTCCTCAAATCTGGATTTCTTCTGAAATAAAGAAGTTACATTTTATTTTGTCCTTTGTAAACCCTAAGTGTCATTGCTATCTCCTATATGTACCGTTGTCCTTCCTTCTGCGTGGTTTAAGTAGAAAAAAATGAGGGAAAAAAAAAACTCTGGTAGGGGCCTTTACCTACCATTCATTTATCATTTATTTTGACTGAAAAGCCCCCTGGATTTAAAAAAAAAAAAAAAAGGGCCAATTCTGGGGTTACAGAGTAAGAAGAAAACTCCATGATTATTTTTGGCCTCAGCAACAAGCCAGAAAAGAAAAGAAAAAAAAATTTTTTTTAATAAAAATTAAAATAAATAAATAAAAACAAAACAACAAACAAACAAACAAGCCAGAAAAAGAGAGACACAGAAGAACTGAAAAGAGAGAGAGTGCAGCCTGCTTCCTGCATCCTTCATGATGAGTGAATGGTGACTCTAGGGAGCCAGGACTTAATGGGAGTCACCTAAGGAGGTTACAGCTGCAGAAGTCCAGACTTTCCATGCAACCACATTCCCAAGTCTCTGTGAGATGTTTGAGCCAACAGCTCTTTGCATCAGCAGATGTCTACTTATGGTATTGTTTTTGTATTTGCAGAATATTTTTCTATTATTAAAGAGTTGCTAGAATACTTTACAAGGTCACTTTCATGGTGAGGGTTAAGAGGGGGAAATTACAGGGGTCTCAGTCATTGGTGGAAACTTTGAGAAATATGCAGAGAAAGTAGGGCAAGTACAGACGGCTTGATTATTTACTGGGCTCAGAGCCTGTCAACAGGAACTCAGGTGACTTGTAAACAAATCCTTTCTTTTGTAAGATGTTGAAAACTGCTGATAAAAACCAAATGGATTCCAGTGGTGGTGTTGCCTGCTGAATGATCGCTGGTGAGACTAGACCCAGATGCTGAAGAAAATCAGTGAAGAAAGCAAGTTTCATCTTAAAGAATCAGCCTATCCTAGTTGGTGATTATGTTTCACCCAAATTCAAAAGATTCAAGATATGTAGACAAAAATGGGTTTCAGTGTACCCATCTTTTAACCGTTCTAGTCTTGAGAAGTTATTGATATTTTAGTTCTGGAAGATTATATTTATAATTTGGAGAAAGAAGGCTACCTAGAGGTAAATCTCTTCCCTACTGATGATATTCTAACCTATATACGTGTTGATCATCACAGATCTGTGTTGCTCACATCCATATCTGATATTTTATGTCACTCACTGAATTGAATCCCCCTCCTTCCCATCCTATCCACCCAACCTATACGAATGGGTCCCAAGATTGAGTCAGACCTGTGAACACTGTATATTGGAGGATCCACTTGCTCTCATTGCAGTTAGCATCTACTAAACATGTTGCTAGGATGCCAACATGACCAGTCATGATTTTGATAAATCCCATGAAGGCAGGGTTAAGTCCTGTCTTATTAGTCACATTATTGCCTCCTGCAACATATTAGATGCTTAATGAATGATGGAATAAATGCCTCACACCGACAGCAAGCATGATGTGTTTCTGATGACCTTTTCAGCCGACATACTGGTATAAGCAATGGATTCAATATCATTTGTATATTACACACATCGGGAACAGTCTTGGTTAAATAGGATTATATGGCTTACTCAGAGAACACAGCTGACAAAGAAAACATTGTTTCTGTGCAGAAACATGCTCTTAACAACTGGTCTGCAAATGAACTTTCAGAACACAAACCATCTGTATGTAGGGGCCTGAATGTCTTTCCATTTATTTATTGAGTCATTTTTTTTCCTCATTTCAAAATTTTTGCTTCACAGGAGGTGTCTTAACATGTTGCTTTGAGCTTTTCCTTTCCTCTTGTTCTTTTTTTTTCCCCTTTAAAAATGAATCCTCTGAAGGTCTTGGCCAAGTGTCAATGCTGTATTCACAAGGATTAAAGATCAGCAGGGCTGCTGTGCAACAATTCAGAAACTGAGTACATCCTGTGGATTGACAGCACGTTGCCTGCTATTGTGCAGGAGGTACCAGCGTTCCAGTAAAGGCATGTTAAATTTAGCAGCTGTCCTGTATTTGTCATTGGGGATGGGGTGGAGGCGGTTGGCTGTAGTCTAGATTCGTTTGTGAGTTTCACTTGAACGTTTACTTTAAAGGATTCATCTAACAGGGACATGTTTCACATATTCTCAGTTTCTGTAAATTGCAGTAACTTTGTAACAACAATAGGTAGACACACATACACAGGGGCACGTAGGCATGTACTGTACAACCTGATTTCTCTATGGTTAACTTCTCCTTTGTTGTAAATATTCTGTTCAATTCCGTATGAACTCTCAGGCCACTCAAAGATAACCTCTGGGGGCCATCAGTCTGGTTCTTTTCCTTCATAAGCTGGGTCTATTTACAACAGAGAAATGTATCATTTTGGAAGGAAGTGGGAGAAGGTTACAAAGGAATTAGCAGTGAATCAGGAGTTGTGAGAATATGCCGAGGGTGGGGTTTTGGGGGGTTTTTTTTGTTTGTTTTTGTTTTTTCCTAATAAACATTCATGCAGATAAATAATGACAGCTAAACTCATTTATTTTATATTCTCTCCTTATCCCATCCATAGTCTAATTAAGCTAACTATGACAGAATCAAGGAAACTTCAAGATGGAAGGAGCCTTGGAAATCATTTAGGTGAAGGACCTATTTTGCAACAAAGAAAATCTGAGGTACAGAGAAAGGATGAACAAACTAGAATAAGACATTGGTAGTACAAATGAGATTGGACCCTTGACTTCCAGGTTAGTGCTTATTTTACTGCTTTACATTAGTTTTTCATTATACTCATAGGTATCCAGCTCTGATTTGAGTCCTTATATTCTTAAAACCTACAGATGCATAGGGAGTATTTCCCGAATTTGAATTAATATAATACAATATAATATAATATAATATAAAAAGTCCCTTGCCAAGTTTCCAAAGACATGGAAAAAGATTTCAGTACATAACATAATCCTCTTAGTGTTTAACCCCTTGGCATTCAGTCCTATATACACAGTGAGGAAGGACAAACAGCGTGGTAAAGAGGGTAATGCAAACCCATAACTCTAACAAACAATCCAAGTATTAAGCCTACATTCTACTCTTTGCACAATATAGTTGAAAAGGTATTATGAAACATAATAATTTAGAAACTCCTCCTTTAGTCTAATCCTCAGCTCTTTTAATAGGGGTGAGTAGCATTCTCCAGGAGAAGTATAATGTGAATGACATCCACCTTCTGGTGTGTAGAGGAATGAATGGGCAAAACTGGTGGTGATGGAAAAAGTTAATACCCTCCACACACTTAAATGTCATAAATCTAATTTATTTACTAATAAAAATCATTTAGAATCGTAGCTCCTCTCTTAAAATACATCTGATCCTAAAGAACAATTTTCATTGATTGGACATTTCTCTCTTTGGGTTAAAATTTTTAAATCACATAATCCACCTGTTCAAATAAATGCAATAAACATGTCCTAATTATGAAGCCCTGAGATCCAAAGAGGATCCAAAGAATCCAAAGAATAAGAATAGATCCAAAAAAAAAAAAAAAGATCCAAAGAATAAGGCACATTTCTTGTCCCTATGAACACATGATTGTCCTATCCTATCTGTAGTATCTGAAGCACTATTTACTTTGGGTTTTTCTTTGAATCTGTTCTAAAGCAACTCACTTTTTTTTTTTTAACTTAGTTCAATTCTAAACAATAATGTCTCTCAAGTCATGGGTTTAAAGTGCATAGTTTACATTAGAACACACACACACAACTATTTATGTAAAATAGAACATTCATGGATGCCTCATTGGGATTCACTCATGTACCACAAGCATAGATAGTGTTTAGGCAAAATGCTTTGGGAGGCACAAACCTATGAAAAAAATACTATGTTTCCTTTACTACACAACATCGTTGAAAGAAACACTTTCTAATTGATACAGGAGTATCATTCAGGGGGACAAAGAAAAACACATTACCATATCACTTATATATAGGAAGTATAAGATGTAAAGTCAAACACTTCTTTTTTTAAGATTTTATTTATTTATTCATGAGAGACATAGAGAGAGAGAGGCAAATGGAGAAGCAGGCTTTCCACTGAGCAGGGAGCCCGATGCAGGACTCGATTCCAGGACCCCGGGGTCATGACCTGAGCCGAAGGCAGACACTTAACCATCTGAGCCAACCAGGCACCCAAATTCAGACACTTCTAAATGACCAAAAAAAAAAAAAAAAAAATGCATTTTAGAATTGGTGAGAGAAGGTGATGCAAAAATGCACGGGCCAGTTATAGTAATGCCCCCAAAGAGGAAATTAATTATTATTTTTGAAAAAGATTTTATTTACTTATTTGACAGAGAGAGAGACAGCAAGAGAGAGAACACAAGCAGGGGGAATGGGAGAGGGAGAAGCAGGCTTCCCGTGGAGCAGAGAGCCTGACATGGGACTCGACCCCAGGACCCTGGAATCATGACCTGAGCTGAAGACAGATGCTTAACAACTGAGCCACTCAGGTGCCCAAGGAAATTAATTATTTCAAAAGCTAGCATTTCAAAGAAAAGGAGAAAGGAGAAAAAATAACTTTGAAATGGGAAATATGTAGTGCAGGGAAATCCTACATGATACCTTAGCCTGAGGAATTTGAAAAGGCAAGATAGAAGAAAGGGAGTACTAGGTACAGATAAGAATGTTCCAGAATGTTGGGAAGTTGAAAGGGAAGTTTTATATAGGACCTTGTAAGCTTGGATCCAAGAGCCAGTGATGAAGATCATTCACTGTGTCACTACTGACACTAGCCTTTCGAATTGCTGAAGTTTGTCCTATAATTTGTTCAACTAGGGATCTGGGGGGCTCTGGTTACATTTTTAACAAAGGAGAAAAAATGTTCTTGCACTTAAAATGAGTTTTTGCTTTGTTTTTGCAGCTGATTTCATTTTTTAAAATTTCTAATGGTTAACAAATATGTCAATGGCATTAAAGTTACCTAGGACAGTTAGGTCTGAATATAGTCCCAGATTATGCAATGTCTGAGGAAACATATTCTAGAGATCACCCATCATCCTGAAGATTCAGTTGAGTCTATCCTGAAGATAATTGAGCCAAACCCTTGTCTAAATAACCATATCACCCAGAGAAAGTCTTTGTTGTTGTGTTGTTTTTGTATTTACATTTTACAATTTTCCATTTAAAAATTAACTTAGATAGTGAAAAACAGAAAATCCAAAGTGTTTTCCCTAGCTGAAAATACCAGTAGTCCTTAGGCTGATGAACATTAGAAAAATCAAAAATCTAAAAACATTAGAACATTGGAAAAAAAACAGAATAAATTTACTTTTTGATAAAAAGCAAATACCTCTAACTAAACAAAAATTCAAAGATTATAGCTATACAGATAGATTCTTGTCATAGTCTTAAACTTGAGTCAAGCCATTATTATCAGTTCCTAAGTCCAGTAATTTATGGAAAGGTCTAATTTATTTTACAGAATTTCAGTTCGGAATCATCCTTACTTCCACGTAGAAAAATACTTAGCAATTGTTTTGAAAGGAAAATGTGGTATGTTGAAATTCAATAATTATGTGGGTTGTGATATTGAAATTTATGCCATTCTGACTTTCAAAGACTGTATGACCTACCTTTCATTCATGTTACCCTAAGAAAGTGTTAATTACATGATTCATGAAGACATTTAAAAAGATTTGTTCATTTGACACTTGCCATAGGTGGCATTGTAAATTGTTGTTTGTTAATCTGGGCTACCTTCCCACTGCTATGATGCATAGTATTCCAGCTGAGGTAGGACTTGACTTAGCTGAAAAAAGGTCATAAAACATACACAATTAGAATCGCAAAGCATAAATATGAAATACCAACTGGAAATGTAATCAATTTGAAAATTTCTCTTTTATAAAAATAATTCAGAATAGTCTTTTTTTTAAAGTTGGCAACTCACTTTATATATATATATTATATATTTTTTAGAATAGTCTTAATGAAGTCGATACCATAAACTATGGGAAGAAAATCATTTAAGAGAAGGTTATTTAGTTTTTTTATTTTTATTATGTTCAAGGTTATTTAATGATGATTTCTTTTAATCAGATTTTTTTCTCTGATTCACAAAGATAAATCTAAGGGTGAAGTCCTTGGATTATGAAAGAGGTCATTAAAAGAACATTTAGATTTCAACTACCTCAGTATTAAATATAAATGATCAAGACTAAATAGTTAATTACTTTTTGTCTGGTTAGAGGCAAAAATGTTCATCTGGCTAGTCTTTGGTCAACTTGGTCTTCATCTTTATTATGCATCATAATTTAGTCATATTAGCCTCAGTTTTAGGAAAATAACATTGATTTTGTACATTTCGCAGTCATAAGAAGACCACCTTTTCTCCTTGATGCATCCATGTTCACTGATGCATTTTAAATTTTATTTATTTATTTATTTATTTTAGTTTGTGATCTGTTTTCTTCTTCCTCACTGGTGGCATGAAATAATGCATTATATTTTTAATATTTAATAATAATGCAATATATTTTTAATTTACAATATTGCGGCTGATTTTCACTCATATTCAAAAGGCAATATAAAGGGAGCTAAATAGGACTGGGAAGCAGCAAGATGTTGAAAGCATATAGTCACAGGAATTTGTATGCAAGACTGTTGCATTTATCCCCATCAATTTGCAGTGCAAATAAGAACGTGCAACCCAGTTAACTGTACCATGAATATTCATGCCAGATTGTCTGTGTTTAGAATCCAAAGAACTATGAGCGTGTTTTCACATAACGTTGAATTAACATATGTTTGTCTATATAATTTTATTTTTCTATGAATAAAAATAAAATAAATAAGTGAATACATTATCAGACTGGCAAGATGGAGAGAGGAGCAGACTTTGGCAGAGGGTCTATAGTTGTCAAACCTGGATGATGATCAGAATCACCGTCAAGGCCATTAAAAATAAGAACTCCCACTTGAACCCAGGGGGGTAACTCCGGAAAAGTGACTTTTCTGCTGCAGCTACTTTTTCCCAGCATGTGTAATAAAGCCCCCAAATCCTGCTCGCTTTTCTCCATCAGCAAAACCGCTTTCGGGTTGCCAGTATCTCGCTATCCTTGTTGAATTTATCTTGAGTGGTGAGTTACAGTGTCAGAATAGGATTGTCCCAACAGCCTATACATGCCACGCTGGTAAAAAGGAGCACATGCAGTGATGAAGAACACTCATGGCTGATGGACTCACAGTGCTAATACTTGAGCAACTTTCCATATTTTATATTTGAAGAAAAAGGCATAACGTTGTTTTATATAAACTATACACATTTTTTAACTCCATCGAAGATGATCCTTTCATTAGCTTCATTAAAATGTTAAACGTTTCGAGTTACTGAGGAAAATAACAGTCCAGGGATATTCGTCAGAAAATAAGATAGATTAAGTATGAGGACTCTTGGAAATCAGTGATATGGAAATCATAATATGATTAAATTGAGTGGAAGCATTACGATAAGTGAAAGGAATCAGATGCAGAAGGTGTCATTCTTTATTTATGTAACTAGGAAAAGTAAAATGTGTGACTAAAATCAGATCAGTAGTTTCCAGGGATCGTGGCAGAAGCAGAGGATTCACAGCCAAGGGCCATGAGAGGATTTTCTTGATGGTGATGGAAATATTCTATATCTTGTTGGTTGTGGTGGTTAGATGATTATCCACAGTGGTCAAAACTAATTGGAAGGCACACCAAAAATATGGTGATTTTGCTAAATGCTCAATGTATGTAAAATCAATCTCAGTAAACCTGACTTGAAAAACAAAAAGGATGACTCAGAGAAGGGAGACAAACAACAAAAAAAAAAAGGTGAATCGTTGTGGAACATTCATACCAGATGATTTTAAATGTCTCTACTGTGAGCCAATGCATTCCAAGAGGTGACCGGCAGCAATATGAAGCTATGGCCACGTTGGGAATTGGAGATGAATCCTATATGTTTGATAGTTTAAGATCTAGTCCAGTCTTGAACGGAACTTCATCTGGAGGACTGAATAAACTTGTTGGATTGCATTCTAGAACAATTCATGGATAGCTATGGAACTCAATGGCTCCTATTCCTGGGGCTCAGCCAGTAAGAGTTGCTGTTTCACTGACCTCCTGGCCATCCTATATTAAAATAAAACATAGAGGAGTAGAAATGAAAGCAGGGATTCCTTAGGAAACATTTTTGATGTGTTACATATTTGTTGCATATATCAGAGTTGACTTCTTTGGCAATTCTAAGCCTAGATTTTTCTCATCTATAAAATTAGGGCACTAAAATCCACCTCGCAGTAGTTGTCTAATAAGTGGAATAATGCGCGTGGAAACATTTTGTTAATGGCCCTCTGAAAGCTGCCCTTACGGGGAGGCCTGGAGGCATGACACTGTGTTCCACATTAGTAACTGCCAGATTATTGTGTTCATTTTCAATACTGCTAAGGTGATGAAAAGAATCTGGTGAATCATAGAAATGAGTCAAGAGATGGGAGAAGAGGCTCTATTGAAGAAAGGTTAAAGTGGTGGGAGAGAGTTGATGTGAAAGGAAAAAGTAACTGGAATCGGGCCCATCAATGTTTTCATGTGGAGAGTGGAGGTCAGCCATTAGTCATCACCAGAGTCACCAACTCCACCGAGTAGGCACTCATTTACAAATGACAGAAAACACGAGGGAGTTCAAGCAAGCATTGAAATTTCTGGAATCAAATGGCAACTGCATACCGGAACAGCCTTCAAGAGGAAGTTTACTTTCTGGGAAGTTAGACAAGCCATCAGTAAAATGATTCTGAGTTCACGTACCCAGAGCCTGGGTTGCCAGGTCGCTGGATGACTGCTTCAATAAGAATCACTCAACGAACTTAAAAGTCACAAATATCAGGACACCGCCATGCCAGCAATAGATTCTTTGAGAACTGAACACAGAATCTAAATTTAATATATACCCAAGGTGATTTGGATGCACTACAAAGATTTAGAACTGCTGTTTTAAACAAATAACTTAAAAATCTCTGGGTTAAACTTGTGTCATATTTTCCAGAGTTCCCTAGTTCCCACCTCACTTAGCCTCTATAATATTTTAATTGATACTTAATGTTTTCAACCATCTTTATAAGCAATTATCAAATTTCGCTTATTTGTCATTTGACTTTTTAATTGTTTAGTTATCAGGGAGCAAACATACAGTCTCTCTCTGCATCCCACCAGCTGACACACATACCCTTTTCTATACATAACACGGCCGCTTGGCCTTTCTAAAGGCAGCGGGGAGAAGGGCATTGGTAAAAATAAATATTTAAAAACTGCATGAGAAAATCAGTAAAAGGACGTACAGTTATTTTTTTCTCAAGTAAGACTACAAGTAGGACATAGGGGAGTTTTATGGCAGTGGAAATTTCCCATATGATGCTGTAATGGCGGATGTATATAATGATAAGATTTTGACAAATGATGCATTTGTCAAAACTCCCAGAATATACTGCCCAAAGAGTGAACCCTAATATAAATTATGAACTTTACTTAATAATAAAGTATCAATATGTGCTCATCAGTTGTAACAAATGTTCCACTCTAATCAAGATAATGGGAAAGGGGCGCCTGAGTGGCTCAGTTGGTTAAGCCTCTGCCTTCAGCTCAGGTCATGATCTCAGGGTCCTGGGATCGAGCCCTACTACATTCGACTCCCTGCTCTGTGGGGAGCCTGCTTCTCCCTCTCCCTCTGCCTGCTGCTCCCCCTTGCTTGTACTTTCTTTCTCTCTGTCAAATAAATAAAATCTTTAAGAGAAAAAAAAAAAAGATAATGAGAAAAAGAGAAACCGGGTGGAGAGAAGAGATGCAGATATCCCCTGCTTTTCTAAACGTTGTATTACGCCTCTTGGCTTTTATGAAAGACCTACGTTGGTGCTTGTTTTCACTAATGGCAAGAAATCTGAAGAGGATATTACCTTTTATTTTAAAAAAGTGAAAAATGAAAGTAGTATTCACCGTTGGTTTTGCGGTGAGCCCTTATAGAGAGGTAGCACACACCCTGGGCAATGAGTGTGCCTCCTTCCCCGGGACCCACACTCAGAATCTCAGCATCAAGCCACCATAGGTTTAAACTATCTCTGAGAATCTGCGCTTTATCTTGATTTATTTTGTCCATCCATTAGTGAGATGGATGCTTAGATATCAGAAAAGCCTAAGAGGTTATTTTCTGGATCTGGAATGCTCAAAATTTTTTCCCAAGTACATTAAAGGTAATTGCTTTCTTCACTTTATGTTGTTTTGGCTTACAAAGGGCATAGGAACTCTCCACTTTCAGAGAGCAGGGGAAACCTGTATCTGGTAAGTGTACAGTTTGCCCTCTGTCCTCCTTCCCTCTCCTACAGATCCAAGAAGGTTGATTTTTCAGTCTTGTTTGGTTTTTTCCTTGTTGTTAGAAATGGCAGCTTCTAAGCTCCTTATATATGGAGCCAGAAACTAGAAGTGTGAGTTGTATATTTTTGCTAATGTAATCTTAAGACTGATTTGTAAAAATAATTGAAATAAAAAAATAGAAGCCCTGTGGGTTTGTGACAAAAATTATGACTCTTATTCTTAGGTTTAAGTATACTATCGTGTTTAAAATTTTTTCTCTGCATTAATACACATTTTTTCTTTGATATCAAAAAGCCAAGAATAAAAAATAAAATAAAATTTGGTTGAAATAAATATCTCAGGCTTAAATGAATGTGTATTTCTAGAAAAGGAAAAACATTAAGCCAAAAGGATGAGACCATCCTCTTCTCTAAGACTTATGAGAAAATAAGGCTTGATGATTTTTACTTCTGATTTAATATATTTGAGAAAAGGAGACCCGTAAAAATGGTGGTTGATGGAAGGTATTCTAGAAACCTGAGCTCTGGTGACAGACCAGTGTTGTTGTTACATTCTGCCTGTTTTATTGGTGCCTTGAGATCCATTCTGTAACATTTAGGCTGACTTTTGCAGAGTTTCTCCTCACTTTGTGTATTATTTTTCCTGCTTCTCTTTTATATTCTACCATTACACCCACACATAGTGTCTGCTTCTGTGCCTGTCTCCTCCAAATCCCTGCTCTCATGGAGCTTATTTCCTGGTGGGAGAAGACCGACATATAATAACATCAAATGGAGAAAGGAATCTAGATCACGTAATATAGTCAAATAGTGGTACGTGCAATGGAATAGAAGCCAAGGAAAGTGATAGATAGTGTATATGAGTAGGTAGTCAATTTTGAAAGGGGTTCAGTAATGCCTCATTCAAATGTGACATTTGAGAAAAGACCTGAAATATGTGAGGGAGCAAGCCCTGCAGATCTATATATGGCAGGGGGGTAATTCTAGACTAGGGGAAGATAGAGTGCTAAGACATTAAGGCTGTGGTATGATATTCCAGGAAGAACTGGAATGGAGCTGGCGAAGGGCAGAGTGGTAGGACATGAAGTAAGAGAGGTAGTGAGGAGGATTTAATGCGTGGCCAAGTTTGCAGTAGAGGTTACCAACAGGTAAGCGTTATAGCCCAAACTGAAAGCATGAGAAATAAAGAAGAAAGAAAATATATGTTACTTATTACATAATTCTAGATACCAGAAATACTTGTGGGCACATCTTTTCCTACTAGATCTTCTGTTGCTTGGATATAGGTACTTACTCCTATACATACTTAATTCCTGTAACAATAAGTATATTTGCTTGCTTGCGAAGAATAAGCATCCCATGCAAATTCTTTTGAGTACATGAATGCCTGATTGCATGAACTGAGTGAATGAAATGTAAATACATACAAACATAAAGAGACTGTCTTAAGCAGAGTGGGAATCTGCTGGCTTGCTTGGTTGAGAATTCTAGGATCTGAGTTGGCTTCTGACACTGGAAGAGCTCCAGGGAATCTCCTTCTCCTAACATCTCTGTTGTCTTCCCTGTGTTAACATTGTTTGTCTTAATGTAGTAAAAAGGTCATTGTGCATAGCTCTTGCCTACATAATTTTGGATGCAATACTACAAAGAAATTAGGGAGAGACAGAGAAAGAGAGAGAGAAGAAATTGATTCTTCCTTCCGTCAATTAAGAGGATCTTGGGTATGATTCACATCGTCCCAATCCGGGTGAACTAATCATCATTGCCAGGGAAAAGGGATATACTGTTTGGCTAATTGGTCAACTAGGGCATGCTTCTAGAGCTAGTTCCCCAAGAAAATTCCATTCAAATTTTATGACAAGGAAGATTAAATCTAGAGCAATGAAAGCAGATGTTAATTAAAAAGTAGAATCTCTCAAATCTATAGATCTCAATTTTATCTCCCATGCAAGGCCAGATACTGTGAAGTCACAGAAGCTATACTGTTCTTCCAAAATAGTTTTTTGGTTTTTTTATTTGTTAGAGAGAGAGAGGGAGACAGACCAAGAGTACAAGCAGGGAGAGCAGCAGGCAGAGGAAGAAGCAGGCTCCCCGCGGAGCAAGGAGCCCAATGTGGGACTCGATCCCAGGACCCTGGGATCATGACCTGAGTCCAGGGCAGATGCTTAACTGGCTGAGACACCCAGGCACCCTTTCCAAACTAGTTTGAACATGAGTCCTACTTGTATGCCAGCACAGCCCAGTGGTTAATAGAAAGTGATTATCATTAATAATACAATAATATGCATAAAGATGATAGTTTAAAATAACACATGGAAGAGTTGTTTGTTTTTTTTTTTCCCAATTTAGGAGCAAGTATTTAATCTATTAAAGAATGTAGTTGTTAAGATTTGACTCTAGCCCTATGTCCTCTGCATTATTCTGCCCATTTTATACAATCTGTTTTTTGGACTTCTGAGTAACATTTAATCAAAATCTTAATTTGTTATTGGTACCTTAGGGAATGGACCATGCCTTATGTTTTATCTGTCCATTGTTGAACTAAAAAATTACCCCCAAACTCAGTGGTTTAAATAACGAATATTTGTTATCTCACAGTACATGCCTGTCAAAAATCTGAGTTTGCCTTTGCTGGGTACCTCTGGCTCAGCTCAGGCTTTCCTATGGTTCAAGGTCTCTGGGGCTGTAGTCAAGATACTGGCTGGGTCTGTGATCATTGGTCATCTCAAGACTACTTGTAGGAGGAATTTGCATCCAAACTTACTCACAGGGCTGTTGGCAGACCTCAGGTCCTAGATTGACCAAGACATCAGTTCCTTGCCAACTGCCTTAAAATAGGACAGCTTACAACATGGTAGGTGGCTTCCCCCAGAGTGAGGTCTCTGAGAGAAAGTAAGAGATGGTGCCCAAGATGGAAACCAGGATATCTTTGTCACTGAATCTTGGAAGTATTATCTCATGGCTTTCACACTATTTTATCTGTGAGGAGACTCTCACAAGGTTCAACCTATATTCAAAAGAAAGGGATTATCCAGACACATGAACACCAGGAGGCAGGAATCATTGGTGGCTAACTCAAGGCTTCCTACCACAATCTGGGCTTCTCATCCATCTACAAAGTAATCAACAGAAGGCGGTCCTCAATAAATAATTGTTAACTGACAAGTGCTTCTTTAAAATTAATCATCTCTCCAAAGAGACAAGAAGTGTTTTATAAGAATTTAGTCTTTCTGGGGCACCTAGGTGGCTCAGTGGGTTAAAGTCTCTGCCTTCGGCTCAGGTCATGATCTCAGGGTCCTGGGATGGAGCCCCGCATCGGGCTCTCTGCTCAGCGGGGAGCCTGCTTCCCCCCTCTCTCTCTGCCTGCCTCTCTGCCTACTTGTGATCTCTCTCTCTCTGTCAAATAAATAAATAAAATCTTAAAAAAAAAAAAAAGAATTTAGTCTTTCCAACAATTTAATTTTAGAAAAAGGCATACTTACTTTCAAAAGAGTTTTTCGATTATTTAGTATATGAGGGCATTGGCTTATTCTGACATAGCTCCAGGAACTAAAATATAATCCTGATGCATGGTAAGCAAAATTAGGTGATACTTCATTTTAACAAGATTATGCTAATAGGATTTTGTCCTTTGAAGATGAATCCTCTGATTTGAAATGCTTTAGTGTATTTATTCTTTTCAAGGTTTATTTTATCCTTAAATTTTCTAACATTTGTAAAGCTTATACAAATATCGTTGGCATTTACTTTGAGATTCTCTAGAATTCCTTGAAAATACACTCTCTGAATTTTTGCTTTACATTAGAAGTATAATCTGTAAAGAAAAATGTCTCAGTGTATACAAAATTAGAAGTAGCATATAAGTATATTCTCAAATAATAAATTTCTTCATTTGCTAGATAATGAAAAAGGTCATGAGACAAGACTGTTTCTTTTTTCTGATTTATTTCCTGCTTCAATATTCAGCAAGATTGAGAAGAAAAAACACAAGCTTTGGTGTAAGGAGTTGATAAATCCTGATTTTAAGTGTGATGTTGGGCAGTAACTCTCAGTCTCTATGTGTAAATCAGAAATAAACACGGCTTACATAGCTGTAAAGCCTGGATGAGACAAGACATATAAAATGCTTTGTAAATTGCCAAATAACGTAGAAATAGAATGTATTACTACTAGGCAACCAAAAGACATGAAAACATAGATGAGAAATGTTCTCTAATGTCTTGATACTGCCTTTAATAAAGTAGGATTTCCGGCTTGTAATACCCATTTTTACCACTTATTAAATGTCTTCTCTATATCAATTTCTGTGATAAACATAGGAAATATAAAGATAAAAACACATAAGCATTGCCTTCACAGCACTGAAAGTTTATGGATGAAAACTGTAGTACAGCTAGGCACTTAATAAAATTGGGGAAAGTGTCCGCAGCCTAATACTAGATTGATTCATTAAGTCTTTAGTTAATAATGGTACCCAAATCTTCTTGTAGGCAAGTATAACCTTTTCCCAAATCAATTCTGAAGGTAATGACTTGAGAAAAAATGTCTTTAAATTGCTTCATTCTGTAGGTTTCATTGCAGGATGTAATAAATGTTTTCAGATGCAGTAATCATTTTATTTGAAACTCTTCAGGAATTCTCTGTAGACATGTGAATTTGTGGATACCGAGGATATTGAAATTTTGACACCATATTGACTTAAAATTATTTCTTCCCAACTGTGCTAACAAAAGACAGTGTTTCCTCACTCATTAAACACCTAACTTTTGTAGTTGTTTGAATGGATGTTTCCTAAAGGAAAAAATACTAATCTAACCATTTACTTAAATAGTAACAATGTATCCATTGTAAAAGTTGATCTTCATTTCTATCAACCTGTATTAGTCTGGGCAACAACCTATTAAATCAAAGGGTTTACATAAATCTCAATTTCTTCCTCATGTTATGTGAAGCCTATAGTTTGTGGCTCTGCTGTAAGTCTATGATTTGACTGGAGGTCTGCCCCACTTGACTTTTTTTTTTTTCTTTTTTTGGCACTCTAAGCTGAAGGAACTTAGAATATCTAAGATAATAGAATATTTGGGGTATTTTATTCTTGTGGCAGAAGGCAAAGCAAAAGGAAGACCAAGCTGAACTAATCCAGTTAGATTAAAACTTTTGTTCATTCATGGCTTGTTGTCATATCCACTCAAAAGCCGTAGACCAAAGTAAGTCACACAGATGAGGTTGATACCACTGGGGTGGAAAAGGAAGAATACATTTTCACAAGAATAAAATCTACAACAGAACTCTATTGTAGGGAGAGTAGAAAGTGTGTTCTTATTTAAAGATATACACTTGAAATATATCCCTTAGGGGTCAGTATGGCTTAGTGGTTGAGAACATGAGATGTGAGTCAAACAGATTTGAACCTGATTCCTGGCTCTGCCACTTGGCATTGGCCTCTTCATCTGTAAAATGGGAATAATAATCCATATTTCAGAATAATTATCGATATGTGATAAGATAAAATTTATGAGGAACCCACCACAGTGTCTAGAATATAGCAGTCACTTTGTAAATGTGACTTTACAAAGTCACATTTGTGACTTTAATTGAGTGACTTTAATTTAATTTTACTTTAATTGAGATAAACTTCCTAAGTCACTTGGCGAGTAAGTGGGAAGAGATGTAATAAGACAGAACTGATGTTTCAGTCTCAGTGTTCTTTCAGAATGCTTGTGAGTCTCCATGCTAAAGGGCCCTTCTCAGATAATAGTTTACTGTTAAGTCTGAATCTGATCAGTACTAAATGGGGATTTCAAAAACATTATGCAAAAATAGTTCTAAGGAAGTATGAGAAATTTGTATTGGAGTACACTTGCACCCTTATTTCATAAAGCATGGATAAACAAGAATGTTCTGTTACAGTTACAGAGTTTTTTTTAAGAAAGTAATTATATACCCCCACAACATCATGAATCACTTGATAAATTGCCATATTATTTCTTTTCGAGTAAATTGGTTTTAAGATAAGTAAATCACTTGACAGCTTTTCTTCTCTTTCACTAACTGGTAAGCCTTTATTAGTATTCCAATCCACTCCCTGGAGACTTGCCTTAGCACATTAGATATTTTCCTTTTTGAATTTGAACATTGAATAAATTTGTCTTTTACCTTGACTTTCATTAAATAAATGAGATTTTATTGAAAAAAAGGGTGTTTTTAAATAAGCTAGTCATGTTTCTCATGAAAAACAATTTTATAATATAAATTATACAAATTGGTTACCTGGTGTTACATTATTAATTTTTTATATAACAGCAGATAAATACACTGATTTGCAGGCAAATCCGATGGCATGAAGCCTAAACAAAGGTATAATTAAAACAAAACCCAATAAATTGTTAATAAAAAAAACCTAGTATGAATAATGCGTACTAAAATTAAAGAGCTCTATCAGGTTATAAAATCATTTTAGAAAAACATACTTGCTGATTTAGGATGAATGTCTGAAATTCCAAACGAATCAAGTAAAGAATAACATAATGCAGAACCTTTTATTTTTCAGTTAAATGGACTGAATTCACAAGGCTGCTGCTAGTCAACATGGTGCCATTGTGTGAATTAGCTATAAACTTCCTTCCCTGTAGTGCCTCTACAAGGCCCATGGCTTGGTGAACAGAGAAGTCACTGTATTTCTATCTCAGTCTCCCCCTTGGGCACATGCTGGCGTGTGGGATACAAACTGTCCACATTGACGGAGTGCCCCAAACACTCAAAAGCATGTTATTGATGAGGTAAATCATCACTGGTCTTAAGCAAATCTTGACGATTTTTGAAGTCATTCCAAATTATAATCTTACAGTTTAAATTTAAAGTCATCACAAGTGATGTTTATTCTAGGCATGACATTACTTAGCCAGTAAATAAACACAAATAAAGAGTGGAAATCGTTTTGTGTTTTGTTTCGTTTTGTTTTAATGCTCATGGCCATAAGAACTCTATTTGGAACTCATTCATAAATTGTTTAAGTTTAATGGGTTTAATTTACATATTTAGGGAAGTAATAGGTGATGATTTATATTTGTTAAGCACTTATTTTAGCCAAACACTGTTTGAGGCGTTTTACGTGAATTAAAATTTTTCCTCAGAATAAGGTAGGTATTCCTATTGCTGCAGTTTTCCAGATAAGCAGAGTAGGGAAATGAGTCACCTGAGTTGCCCAAGGGAACATGCCTAATAAAAGAGAAGGATTCTATAAATATTTAAAGGACAATTTAAGAAGTTGACCTCGATTCATCTTCATGTGACTAGGAAGCTCTTTTAAGGGATATAGCCCATTAGTTATATTAAAGTTTCCACAAATGCAATTGCTTATTATTAGTCCATCATCCATTCATTCATTTATTTCAAATATATTTATTAAGCACCTACTGTGTGCCAGTCACTGTTCTAGATACTGAGGATAGAACCATGAATCTCTCAGCCTCATATAGCTTAGTAGGAAAGGAATGTCATTACAATATTTTATGTTGCTGCTCCTTCTCCTCCCCCTTCTCCTCCCCCTCCCCCATCCTCCTTTCTTCTTTTTCTCCTCCTCCTCCTCCTCCTCCTCCCCCTCCTCCTCCCCCTCCTTCTCCTCCTCCTCCTCCTCCTCCTTCTTCTT
>CM052897.1:25280038-25306630 GCA_028534135.1 Potos flavus
CTCCTCCTCCTCCTCCTCCTCCTCCTCCTCCTCCTCCTTCTGCTGCTTTTGCTGCTTCTGCTTCTTTTCTTCTTTTTGGTACATTTAATGTTCCCTATGTAGTTATTTATATGCCTGGAAAGCATATTCCTTTAGATCATTTAACTTTCTATAAAATACTGCAGGATCAGAAAATGTGAAACGAATGTTATTTTCATACTGATGCACTGGGCTTTTTATCCACTCACCTTGTGTGATGTCTGATCCTGTGGAGTCTTTCAAATCTTGACTTGAAAGTTTACTTTGTATGCTACTGTGATTGGTAAAAATCAACACACTGTAACACTAAGCAAAATGGATATTGACATAAAGGAGAAATGTTTTAAAGGAATCATTTAAATTCCTGTTATGTCACGCAGTTTCCCATAGTTTTACCTTCTGAAAGAATGCACAGGTTGGTGAGACAAAATAGTGGGTGATTTTTTTGGTGGACAGAATCCTGATAGCTTCAAACACTGAGAACATGAACGCAAAATGGGAAGTGAACAACAATAGTAAGAGATATTTATTCAACATCTAAAACAGCTTTCTTGTTACAAACAGCTCATGAATTTTATATCATGTGTGAGCAATAGAGCCATTAGCAACTAAACTGACCAGTATCTAAAGTTTACTAAAAGTTTTGTTTCTATTACCTTCTGTCAACCTGTTCTTAGTAAAATTGCAAATGGTAGAACGTTAGAAGCAATGGGAAAAAAATAAGGATTAAGGCTCATCAGTATGATTGTCCTGAGAAGTGGGAGAAGAAAAAAAGCAACAATCAAAATCATGTCTACCTGGGAGACAGCCTGGAATCATTAGGTATAGGAGAAAACAACCTTTCACAGCTCAGTAACTCCAGAGGGCATTATCATCTGACATTCTAAGATGATAAGTTCAAATGACCCATTGTGCACTCTGTCTACATATTCAGGAAAGTGAGTATTGTAAACTTCTAATATCAACACAGGTGTAATCAACGTTCTGTGGCATTAATTTAACATTATTTAATATAGATCATAAAATTAAAGTTAGACTTTTTAAAAATGAAAAACAGATCTGGGAATTTTATATTTCATGCCCTATTAATAATTTAACACATATTTCTTTTTTTTTAAGATTTGTATTTGAAAGAGAGAGAAAGAGCATGAGCCAGGAGAGGGGCAGGGGGAGAGAGAATCCCGAGCAGACCCCCGCACCCCCTGAGTGTGGAGCCCACTCTGGGCTCAATTCCATAAACTGAGATCATAACTCAAGCCAAAACCAAGAGGTGGTTGCTCAACCAACCAAGCCACCCAGGCTCCCCATTAACACGCATTTCTAAAAGTATGACTCTCTCTAGGGGCACCTGGGTGGCTCAGAGGGTTAAGTGTCTGCCTTCACCTCTGGTCCTGATCTCCAGGTTCTGGGATCCAGCCCCATGTGGGACTCCCAGCTCAGTGAGAAGTCTGTTTCTCCCTCTCCCTCAGCCTCTCACCTTGCTTGTGCTCTCTCTGTCTCTCAAATAAATAAATGCATTTTTTTAAATTAAAAATTAAGAAAATTTTTAATTTAAAAAAAATGAAAGTATGACTTTCTGCCAAGACTAACAATGCCCTCAGAAAACAGCTGCTTTCATTTTAACATAAGTTCATTATAGTTTGATAAATTGGTAACATAATTCCTCATTGGAGAAGAGAAAACAATACCATTTAGACAGCCACTAGAAGAACATGCTCATTCAAACAACGGGACATCTTGGGTATCTTATAGATCTGTTTGATATCCTAAGTGGATAACCAAAGTTTTTGAGATGAGACCATTGCATATTATTAAACCAATCAAAACCCAGTATCAAATATTAATATTGAGAAAGAGAACTATCATATAAGATAATTAGATAGGATTTTTGATTAAAAGGATGTTAGTTTATATCGGAGTCCAGTGAACATCTACTAAATATAAATGTGATTTAGAGATGTTTGGAATATAGACAAATGTCAAACCATTCTATATTTTATTCCACAATATATTTTCTCAGGGGAAAGAACTTATAATACTAGTATGTGAATTTAAAACTTTTTACATTGAGAGTCTCCTTACCCATCAATAAACAAATGGATGAAAACTTTGAATACTAAAATTGTTAGTATCTAACTTCCAATCATTTATTTTACAATGGATTATTACTCTGAAATATCTGGTTTGGATTTTTAATACTTGATATGGCTAGTTATAATCACGTACACGCACACACACAGACCTTCCGTCACTAGCACACTACATGTCTAACCTTGCCATTTTATTCTATTACCAAAACATGTTCTTTTGGAATAATTACTTGGACATTTGAATAAGGACAGAAAATGAATATTTGATCCCATTGGAGACATTAGCCCTGTATATACCTAAGAAACAATGTAATTATAATTACCCAAAAGATTCTTAAGCATATAAAACAAATAGCATTACCATTTTTATAATTATCCTATTATTAAAAATATATATGGCTATTTTTGCAAAAAAGTATATCTGTGGGTACTTCCTCTTTGTTTCATGAATTGTCACTTCTAAAAAAAGAGGATAAAAATTCAAGAATGTTTTAATCATTCATTATGCTAACCAAAATGTTAAAGATATTTCTATTTAGTGGTAAATTTTGCTTGAAGAATTGGCAAAGCTTCCATTTTCTAAAAATATTTTAGGGATTTGCCAATATATATAATGATATCTGGAGGCTATATAAACATAATAATAGTAAGTCCATAATAGACAAGGTAGTCTTTTCAATAATTATGTAGGAATAAACATATAAACCATGCTACCTTGTTCAAAGTTAGCATTTCCTAACAAAAGCTTTTTTGATTATAAGTAAGTCAGGTTTGTACTCTACCTTAACCTTTACACAAAAACTAGCTCTATTATTAGTTACAGTTAATGAAAAGCCTACATAATTCCCACATGCCTCCCATACTTCTCTAATTGGATTGTCCCTTATATTCTTTAATTAGGTAGTTCCTTGAATTTTCATCACTAAAGGCATTTCTTTGGTTTGAGGCATTGTTTGAAGTCTTCCGTTAAAACCAACAAAAGTCCAATCAAATTCCGGGAAGTATTTTAGAAATGTACAAGCTAATGTAAAAAAAAAATATATGAAAAGCAAAGAAGTTAGAACAGCTAATACAATTTTTAAAAAAAGTCGGAGGATTCATCTGATTTGGGGACTTAATATAAGGCTACAGTAATCAAGACAGTGTGGCATTGGCATAAGAATAGTCAAATAGATCAATGTAGCAGAAGATAGAGTAAAGAATTTATATGGTCATAATAGAAAGTTATTCACAATTTATAGGGTCAATTTAACCTTTTGGAAATCTGTATGTAAATAAGGAAACCTCAACTTTTGCTTCATAACACATAAAATGGAACTCAAGATATAGCATAGGCTTAAATCTAGGAGATAAAACTATAAAACTTCTAGATGGAACAGGAAAGAAATATTTGTGACCTTGGGCTAGGCAAAGATTTCTTAGATAGAACACAAAAAGCAAAATCATAGGGGAAAAAATAGATAAATGTGATTTCATCAAAATTAAATCTTCTGTTCTTGGAAAATACTGCTAAGAGAACAAAAAGGCAAGCTACAGACCGTGAGAAAATATTTGCAAAAAAAATCTGTCTCCTACATATGGTAAAAAATTGTGACTCTGAAAAATATAGGAACTTTTAAATTTATTTTTTTCTTTATTATTGAGGCATTATTGACATAAAATGTTATATTAGTTTCAGGTGTACAACATAGTGATTCCACAATTGTGTACATTGTCCAATAGTGAGTGTAGTTACCACCTGTCACCATACAATGTTATTACAGCACTATTGACTGTATTCCCTATGCTGTGTTTTTTATCTCTGTAACTAATTTATTTTATAGCTGGTAGTTTGTACCTCTTAATCCCTTCACCTACCTCCCTATCCACCTCCCCTCTGGCAACCACCAGTGTGTTCTCTGAATTTGAGAGTTTGTTTGGTTTTTATTATTGCTTATTTTTGTTTGTTTGTTTATTTGTTTGTTTTTTAGATTCCACATATAAGTGAAATCATATGGCATTTGTCATTCTCTGACTTATTTCACTTAGCACAATACCCTGTAGGTCCATCCATATTGTCACAAATGGCAAGACTTAATTCTTTTTTATGGCTGAGTAATATGCCACATCTCCTTTATTTATCCATCTATTGATGAACACATGGGTTACTTCCGTATCTTGGCTATTGTAAATAATGCTGCCATAAGCGTAGAGTGTACATATCTTTTCAAATTAGTGTTTTCATTTTCTTTGGGTAAATATCCAATATTTATTGGATCATAGGGTATTTCTATTTTTAATTTTTTGAAAAGCCTTCATATTGTCTTCCACAGTGGTTGCAGCAGTTGACATTCCCACCAGCAGGGCATAAGGATTCCCTTTTCTCCAAGTCCTCACTACCACTTGTTATTTCTTTTCTTTTTAATAGTAGCCATTCTAGGGGCACCTGAGTGGTTCAGTTGGTTAAGCATCTACCTTTGGCTCTGGTCATGATCCTGGGGTCCTGGGATTGAGCCCTACACCAGGCTCCATGCTCAGTGGGGAGTCTCTTTCTCTCTCTCCCTCTGTTCCTCCCCCTGCTTGTGCCCTCTATCAAATAAATAAATAAAATCTTAAAAAAATAGTAGTCATTCTGACTAGCGTGGTTTTGATTTGCATTTTCCTGATGATTAGTGATGTTGAGCATCTTTTCATGTGTCTGTTGGACATTCGTATGTCTTCTTTGAAAAAAAAAATGTCTACTTAGGTCTTCTGCCTGTTTTTTAAATCAGATTATTTATTTTTTTTGGTGTTTAGTTGTATAAGTTCTTTATATATTTTGGATATTAACCCTTTATCAGATATATCATTTGCAAATATCTGTTACCATTCAGGAGGTTGCCTTTTTGCTTTGTTGATTGTTTCCTTTGCTGTGCAAAAGAAAATATAGGAAGTTTTAAAACTTAACAATAAGAATACAAAAAACACAACTGAAAATGGGCAGAAATATATCAACAGGGAATTCTTCAGAGGAGATATATGGATTGTAAATGGCAAGAAAAGATGCTCAATATCGCTAGTCATTAGTAAAATAAAAACAGATAAAACCACAAATAAATACTCTTACATGCACACTAGAAAGCCTGAAACAAATGAACAAGCAAGCAAACTATGCGACAATAGCAAGTGTTGGTAAGAACGTGGAACAACTAGATGCCCATACATTACTAAAGGAAATCCAGAATGATATAGCCAAAATGATACAGCCAGTTTATATAAACTGCCAAAGAGTAGTTTGGCAATTTCTTGTGAGGGTATAAAGATACTTAAAATGCAGCCCAACTCAGGTATTTATCCAAAGAAATATATTCATGCAAGTACTTCTACTAATGTTCACAGCAAGTTCATTTTCCTAATAGTGATATACAAGAAGGGACATCAAATTCCATTACCTGGTGAATGGTTAAATAAATAGTAGTACATCCATACAATGGAATACCATTCAGCAATGAGAAGGAGTGAATACTGAGATAGTCAACGAAATGGATGAATGCTGAAAACATTATGCTAAGTGAAAGAAGTCAAACACAAAATTTATGTATAACATGATTCCATTATAAGATATTTGAGAAATGATTAAACTACAGGGATAAAAATGGATTAATGATTGCCAGGGGCTGAAGTGGGAAGAGGGGATGCCAGAACAGGAACTCACAGAAACTTTTCAGGGTCTTGGATTATATTTTGATTTGGTGGTGGTTGAACAATTATACGCAATTGTCAAAATTCATCCGACTGTGTACTTTAAGAGGATGACTTTTATCATATGTGTGATATACCTTAAAAACCCTGATTAATAAAGAGAGAAAATAAAAATCTTCCCATTTGATTCCATTTCACCCCCAAAGTACACTTTGGGGATTTATGAAATCTGTGTTTCTCAGAGCACTTGATGCAGACACCATCTTGAATACAACACATTTGAAGGGGAGAAATGAATGTTCAATGTAATAAAATAACTATCAATATTTAGATCAAAAAACATAGATAAAGATACTATTCTCAAGACATGATAAGAGGTCAAGAAGCCACTAATCCTAAAATAAGATGGGAAAATATTCAATACCACATAGATAAAGCTAGGGTTCTCAGAAATTCATTGTGTGATAAAATTGCAGGTCAGCTGGTCAAAATTAAACTGGCAGTTATAAAAAAATACAATAGTAAATAGACAAAATAGGCGGTCATTGTTTTGTTTTGTTTTGTTTTGTTTTTGGCAGTGATTTGTTGTTGTTGTTGTTGTTGTTGTTGTTTTGGTTTTTTTATCCGCTAGCTATCACTAAGCAAGTATGAAGGTTTAGGAGAGAGAGGATCACACAAAAAAGTATGACTCGATGTGAAGGGTGGGTCAAGAAACATATGGAGTGTGGGAACTCAGTTGCCCCACAGGAAGTTCATAGTTCTGCTAGGAAAAGAGCACAAATATATGAAGGTAAATGTGGGAAAAAGCCCTCACTGACTTCAGTTTACATTTTCATGCTTTCTTATGTATTCATATTATTAAAGACACATATTAAAATAAAACAAAAAAACTAACTATAGAGCACCCATTAATTTAGATGCAGTGGGTTGTGCATTTGTTTTGATTTCAAATCCACTTGTTCATGGTTTAACTGAAGTTGTTTTGATCTAAGGGTAAATTTGTTTACATTGGAGACCATCTCAGGATGATGTCACCGAAATTGTGCTACAAAGTGCTTATTAACATGAACATATAAAGGAGTGACTCTGACATAATGGACATATAAACTTTAAATACCATGAATTTGTGAGGACTTAACCAAGAGCGTTCAATATGGGCACAGCTACTCTTTGCTGATCTAAATAGCTCTCTGAAGACCTTGGGACATTAGCTTTCATTTTGGCAAGGCTACTTTTCACCGGCAGTGATGAAAACCATGCAGCAGCCCCATGAAGGAGATTCTCTTGCCTACCATCTTTAGTACCTTCGTTCCACTAGCACCCTGCTCTAGAAACTAGGGATTTTCGATTCATGCTGGCAGCTGGATGGATGCCAGCTCTTGGTTGGCTGAGCCAACTCTTGTGCAAACCAATTCATGGAAAATTGCACCTCAACTAAATTTGAAGTTTATTGCTTTCATCTCCCCTTTTCCTAGAATAATAGTGTAAGTGATCTATCATTGGTTTGGAGTATGTTATATCTTTCTTGGCTTATTAAGAGACATTATCTTGTATGCTATTGGCTTGGGAAATATTACTTTTATGAATTATAATTCCAGCAGTCAACCTGTGTTAAATAAATTATTGACAAAGACAATCTCAGTCCCCGAACATAACTTGCTGTACACAAAACATAGTATATCTATCTGTATTTCTAGAGCTATGTATCTGTAAAGAAAGGCATATATTACCACAGTTTTCATATAAACTGCTACATTTCAGGAGTTACTATTATTCTACAATGTCAAAAGTTTGACTTTGTAAAAACAACCAACAGCAAAGAAAAACCTAAGATTATTACTGCCAAGTTATAAAGGACTATCTCATGTTTACAATGTATTATTATCTGTTCTCACACTTTCTCAAGTATTATGTTAAAAATAAAGTTAAGGTTCACGTATTTTATTCCAATAATTAGAAATATCTTGTGTGAGATAGAGACCCCATTTAATTGGATAATAATATAGTAAAATTTCATAGTCAGTATTAAATTCTGGATAACCTAGAATAAGGTTGTTTTCCTCTCTCAACAAATCAGCCTTTTGACTCATCTTACTAGTTTAGCTGACGTATTTTCAATTGACTAAACTATTTTTCAAATGACTGTTCTGTTATTTTCAACAATTATTTTAGTAGCACAGGACTTGACTTAAAAGAAGAACATTAGCTAGTTGTTCCCATGAACATCTTTACCTGCAGTGTAGTTAATTTAAAAATAGCTAATTAGGGGCACCTGGGTGGCTCAGTTGTTAAGTGTCTGCCTTTGGCTCAGGTCATGATCTCAGGGTCCTAGGATCGAGCCCCATATCCGGCTCCCTGCTCTGCCGGAAGTCTGCTTCTCCCTCTCCCACTCCCCCTGCTTGCGTTCCCTCTCTCGCTGTGTCTCTCTCTGTCAAATAAATAAATAAAATCGTTAAAAAAAAATACAAATAAATATAACTGAACAGTTAGTTTTTTTAACTGAAACATTATATTAGGGCTGTGTTTCCAACTCTTTTATATCAAGAGGTTGCATTTCTGTTCTAAAACTGCTAATAAATAGTTGGGTTATAGGTAAAAGAAGTCCCGTGAGCTCAGCTTTTTCAGTACTAAGATAAATCAATAAGCTCAGAACCAGAATCGGGTCCATATGCCAAGGTCAGAAATACTAAAACGAAGCTGGAATAAGGGAGAAAATAGCAAAGTAGAAGTAAGCTCCAAAGGTTTAATAAAAAGAGCAGGTAAAGGACAGCACAGGAATAAGACATGTTTAGTTACAAACTGAACTTGGACTCCAATCGTAGCTTCATGTAAATACTACCAAATTATGGTACATGATTGTTCTATTACTCTGTGCTCTACATCAGATCCCCAGAACTTCTTCATCCATAACTAGAAGTTTGTCCCTTTGACCAACATCTCCTCATCCCCAAGACCCCTACATCCTCGCCCCTGGCAACCACCCATCTACTCTCTACATCTACGAGTTCAGCTTTTTTAGATTCCACAAACATATAACTGAAATCATACAGAATGTGTCTTATTTATTTATTTATTTATTTATTTATTTATTTATTTATTTCACTTGGCATAATACCCTCAAGCTTCATCCCTGTCTTTGCAAATGGTATATTTGGATGCCTACCATCAGGTTTATTTCTAGGGTGCTGAATTTTTGGTTTTGGTTTCTATAACTGGATATTGAATTTTGTTAAATGCCTTCCTTGTGTAAGTTGATAAGATCATATTTTTTTCCTTTAGTCTGTGAACAGGGTGAATTACATTGAATAATTTTTCACATATTGAACCAATCTTGTGTTTCCAAGATAAATTGCTCCTGATTGTGGTGCATTATTCCTTTTTTATGTTCCGGTTTGATTTTAGTATTATGTTGAGAATTATCTGAATCTATGTTCACAAGGAATATTTGTCTTTAGTTTTTTTTCATACTGTCTTTGTAGACTTTTAATATCAGGATAATTCTGACCTCATAAAATGATTTGTATTCACTTTTATTCTATTATGTGAAAGAGATTATATAGCATTGGTGTTATCTCTTACTTTTATATGTTTTATAGAATTTTTCATTGAAACTATATGGAGCTACAAATGATGCTTTACAGAAGGTTCTGAATTTCAAATTAAATTTATAACTATTCAGCTTATCCCTTTCTTCATGGGTCAATTTTCATACCTTGAGACTTTTGAAGAATTGCCTTATTTCATACTAGTTGTTGTATTTATGTGTTTAAGTTCTTCATATTTTTGTTTTTCAATAATTATCTGTAATATCTGTGGTATATCCCTTTCATTTCAGCTATTGGTGGTTTGTGTCTTTTCCATTTTTCCTTTGTCAGTCTAGTTAAAAATTTATCAATTTTACTGATAATTTGCAAACATAAATATATAGAATATATATTACAAAGAATATAAAAATTTCCATATAATTTTATGGTAAGTGCATATATTCGTATATATATTTATATTTGTATGGATAGATATATGTAGATATAAATATAGATAGTTGGATAGATGGATATGACTGGGGCAAAAGATGAATAATTGGTGAATCTGAACCTTGTACTAATTTTGCAACTTTTCCTTAAATTTGAAATCATTATAAAGATAAAAAGTAACAAAATAAGTTAGCAAAAACACTAAATATGGAAAAGTAAGAGGAAGAGAATCAGATTACTATACAATCACCAGAGCATTTTAGATTGCTAAATGGAGGAATGGTAAAGGGTGGGATTTATTTAGCTGTATTTTGTGAACCATTACATACAATGCTAGATGTTAATTAATATTAACTAAAGTCTACATAGAAAATTTTAAATTAAAAAATTTAAATTTCTGAGTATATTTTAAAAAGAAGGGGGGAAAAGCAGGCTGTGTGTTTTGCTTGTGTGAGACTCCGCAAGTCTCTCCTTGCTTTGCCATTGCTTAGGTCAGTCAGGGTCAGGGCCACCATACCTACTTTCAGAAATGAAGGGGGGATAGCTGGCCGTAGTCCTTATTCTAATTCCACCATTCCACCATTTTAAATTGCATTCTAGAAAGGTGGTGGTGTTTTATAATGCCTTCAGTAATGTACAGAATTTGGCAGATTCCCATGTCCTTATTTGAAATAATATAAAAAACATTTGGACTTTTCTGTTTACTAGATCAGTAAGTGAGAATAGCTTACTGAAATCTAGTCATCCAAACCTAATGGACACTGGCGACTTTAATGCATTGAATGAATGCATTTTCTCTGTCTCTGTTTGTTTCCCTGTCTCTGACTCTCTCCCTCTCTCTCTCATCTATCCGTTTATCTGCTATATGTTTACTATATCCTGTAACATACATATGGATTATACAAATATTCTGTTTTCTTAAGGAATGAATCAGTGACTTCTGTGATGTAACTATTACCTGTGTTGCTAAATTATTCCAGTCCAACTCTATGTTTAATCACAATTCAATGTATCAATAAAAAGTGTTGCATTTTAAATGTTCACCTGAGCACTAAAAGAGAGATAGGATGTTGTCTGGTTTGGGCAAAGGTATTGCCCACACCAATAATTTCTACTAGTTTGAAATATACAAGTCTTTTTTTAATAACTGATTTAAGGGATCATACAGTATATACCAAATTCCACTAAAATATGTAATTTTGTTCAGACTCACTCACATGCTTCCTACATAGAGCAACCCAATGTATTTAATGAAGAGCCTTTTCCTGAACTCAGAAATGACCTCAGGTACTATTTTGCATTGATTATCAACCTATGTACACTGGTAGGCATACAAATTTAAATTCATAATGATTGATTTTAATTACTAAATATGGAAGTTCAGTTTAGACAACATGGAAAGATACACGGCCGCACACTGAGAATACAATAGCAGATTTAATGTTAAAAGTAGTAAAAAGTGACATGGGCACTGTCCTTTCTTATAGCTATGGCTGGAAATTAACTCTCGTATGTGATCAAATTTGCTAAGATGTAGAACACACGAGAAGAATCTTAAATAACTCATTAAAAAAATCTCATTTGAAGTTTTTTTTTTTTTTTCTAAATAAATGCATATGTGTCTTGTCAAAAAAGGGACTAATTAGTTTTGAGCTATTGCTTTGAAGATACCAGGCATTCTTTCAGGGGCAGGAGGAGAATGACGGTGAAATTTTACATCTCATAGGCAAATAAATGTATTACAATGGTGAGGATTAATGGCTTCTTGTCATTGAAGCTTAGAAAGTTAACCATTTCTGTCTAGAAATGAATGAACTGGAATATTTTGGTGACACTACATCCCACATGTGAATGTCCTTTATTTACAAAATAAGTAACTCCTTCCAAAAATTCATTTTTATCTTTGGGAAGCATTAAAATGTGCCCTTGAGGCTATTTGCCTCAAGCCTATCAAGCTTAATGACAGTGACACTTTGCATATGGAAGAATAAACAAAATATCCCAGCAGATTTTTTTTCCTCCTAATGCTATAGAAGCAGTTTTTCCACTTGTTAAAAACTGTTTTGTCCTCCTAAAGTTTACTTGTCAGAAACAATAAAAAATAAAGAAGGATTTTATACTTTAAATTATGCTAGCCTTAGGCAAAATATCTATTAAAGCCTACTGCCTCCTTTTTTCCTGTTTCTAAAGGTTACTGGCAATATGGAGATACATTAAAAAGCCACTTGCACAATATTGGAGAAATTGGGGTAGAAGATATATAAGGTGTTAATATGTATATTAAGTCAAATTTATAAATCAAGGGAGATGTTACTTATTTTGCATAAATATTAATAATAAAGTGTACACTGTAAATGAAATAATTTTATTTAGGCCATCAACAGGCTATTTAATTTTAACTGTAAGTCCTTTCTCAGTAGAAGTTTGAACAGAAATTCAATAAAAATAAATTATCAATCAGTAGTATAATAACACTGAGAAAAAAATTCCATCTGGAAGTATTATGGTGAGCTTTATTTATTATCAAATTCAACTTTCTTAAAGGCCGTTTGGGAGTAACTTATGGGAAATTACCTAATGAGTTATAAGAAATAGTCCATCAGTGCAAAGTATGGTACAATTTGTGGGAATGTTATATAGTAGTAACAATGAAAATATAATACATCTGAGAAAAAGGCCTGTATTTTGTGGCAATTTAAGTAGTTTACTGGATTTATGAGAATACTTTTAGAAGAATACAATAATATTTTTACTTTTTATCATTATTATTTTAATGTTCAATAATGCAATGATAATTTCTCTTACCATATTTAAAATAAACATGCTGTCTATTTAACGCGAAATATAAAATATTATACATTTGAAAATACATTTTACATTTGAATGGTAACAGTAATTGTCCTGTAAGTACATGGTTTTCTGATTTTTTCCCAGACTTTATTAATGTTGTCTAGCACTTAAAATCTATACGTGTTATGAATCATGATCATATTCGGCTTTATAAACTTGTAATTTGACAATAAACTGATGTGACTCAGCAAACCGACAATTTATTTAATGTATCAGAGGAAAGATAATGATACCCTGAGAACTAGTTTAATAGTGAAGGCCTCTGGGAAGGCAGAGAGCCATTTATCTTGTGGAAAAAATGCTGTGTGCTTACATAGGGTAGCAACAGCGAGAGGCAGAAGTGGAGGAAGTGGAGAAACATATTGGATGTAAGAGCGACTGTGAGAGAGGAAGGGAAAGGATCTTTAGGATGATATTCTTTTCTCCAGCAAAACCTAAATGTGCTCAGATGATGATCTTCAGGTTTCTGTATAATCAAAGAACGAAGTCAACACACAGTTGAAAATACCTACTGACCACCCAGGGGCTTTGACAGCTCAAACCCTAATTATTTCATTCTCTGTTCCCAGGTGAGAGCCCGGAAGTAAGGTAGATTGGATGAAGTAAGGTAGGTTGGATGAAGCCTGGAAGTCAGGTAGGTTGGATGATAAACGAAGCCACTTAGGATGTATGTTTTATCATTACAGGATGATATAGGATGTATATCATCCTATAGGATAGGATGTATGGATGCATGTTTTACCTAGAGGTACAGGTGCTGTTGGCATCGAGACAGTGCATGATATCAAGAGTAAAGCTAAGAGTCAATAAACACATAATATTGACAAGCAAAAAACATAAAGTGCCTTACACAGATAAAAGGACCCTGAATGCAAAGTCAGAAGACTGACCAAATCAAAGAGACAAATAGGAGGACAGCTTCAGAATATCCAAGAATTTCAGCTTCGAAACACTGTGACCATGACACTTGGGCTTGTTTAAAGAGCCAGAAAAGATATAAATTACACCAAAGTTCTTCAACTTTGTCAGGCCTGAGATCTTCATGTGTACAGGAATGTTTTGAAGGGGGAACTTTCTCCAGGCTTAGTTTTTTCCCAGTGTGGCAAGTACCAGAACTGACTAGAATGTCAGTATGAATCCCAAAGCACCTCGGGGATGTTCTCAATCCCTTAGTCCATAGTCACAGAGATTGAATACTGGTTTTATGGCTAATGTCCATTGACATAGTATTTGTTCAGACTCTTTTCTGAAAGGACTGACCAAGATGTGAAAGTTTTGGGAAAATAATAAAGAATAATCCCAGTGACTGAAAATAAGGCATTCTGGATGAAGAGTTTCAGTGACTTGCTTTTTTTTTTTTTCCTTTTTCTCATAATTCAAATTCAGCTTTGATCAAATAGAGGGAAAAGTTGTGTTGACTGAAGAAGACATAAAAGGAAGTGAACGTGGATAAACATCATGCTGGGTATAGTCTATAAAACTAAGCTGTAAGAGTTCTTGTGTTATTCATGTATTCTAAGATTTAGCTAAAACATTCCCTCTGGTCATTTATCTGTGAATGTTCAGTGATATATTTAGATGTCAGAAGTTCCTAATGTTATCTTCCAAATCAAATGCAAACTGAGAACATTGGTTGTATTTTAAGTGCCTGGGCTGATACAGAAGGAACATTTTTTAGTAAATAGAAACATCTTTACAAGAATAAATGAAAGGTTGATAAGAGAGTGATTATACCACTTCAGCGAAGGCATTTGTTTATTTAAGAGTATAGTAGAAGATGGTTCTAACAAAATATATGCTTGATTTATCCTGAGGTATTCAGGTTTACTAGTAAATGTTAGCAATATTTCAGTCTACTGGGATGTCTTTGCCCCAGGAGTATGTTTCACAGGTGTTTGTATACTCTTACCTAATAAATATCATTAATATCTGGACCAGATAGTGTTCTAGGAACTGTGTATATAGCAATGGACTAGTTGAAGCCCATTCTATTTAGAAAATTGAAATTTACAGGTCTGCTAGAAGACCATCAATAGTCACTGTAGACTATATTTAAATTTTGGAACATAACCTTGTGTCCTGCCAGGGTAGTATTATTTCCAACCTGCCACTCAATAGGACAACTGTTTTTGTTCTGTCTCCACCATGGCTTTATTTCTGAATATCTCTGAATCTTGCTCAGATGTTGAGGAACAGAGGACTTGCCTTACTGTTGGTCTTTGGATATCAAAGTCAGTTGTCAGAGTTTTCAGACTGAAAAATTTGGCTGAATGGGTCTGCTTCTGTTCTGCCAAAATTAGATGTGGGACAAGTTGTCTACTCCTTGATTTGGATTTTAATATATATGTTATAAATTATTTAAATTTCTTGAAGAAAGCAGCCTAACTTTTTTGGCAAGAATTACGAGTCTGGCTCTGCATTAGCTGTTCCAGGATTATGGTGGTCCAAATGTATTATTTGGTGTTCCACGGACCACCCACAGTAATATCTAATGTCTCAAAGTTAGTTTTGATAGTTAATGGTACTCAGTACCACATGGGATAATTTACCTTAACCAGAACTAAATACCTGCAAAAACTGGTATAGCGATTTAGGAAATGGACACCTGGATTGCAATGTGGTAAACAGACTTTCCTGCTGTTTGGGAAAATCTGTTTTGATGGTTTAAAACCAAGGATTGGGTAAAGCCATTACTGAGGCAGCAGTAAGCAGTAAGCAGGGTTGTAGAGGATGGAAGGCTGGGAAAAGACAAAAGGCCAGAAATTTCATTAAACTTTTCTGATACTGTTATTGAGGAGCTCAGGATAGAGAAATGGAGCATGAGAGGGGCTGACAACATTCATGGGGCCCCAAGAATCACTGAATATCCTTGAACGCTCCAGAGTTTTTAAATGGTACAGCTGGTATCATGTTGATACCTTGGTTAGGTAGGAATTTCTCCTACTGACTTTTAGGACACACTAGTACACATTTTCTGGGGCTGGGCAGCAGCAGTGACACATACCCAGATCAGGGATTGATGAGAAATTAACCAAGTACATTCAAATGAAACTTCCATTCAGGACATTATATATGAGTCCAATCATTACTCCTAAATCTGAGTTATATGAACGATTTTCTAGAAAGAGGCAGTTATAATCTCTCAAAAGATGCCTTAGGAAATGTCTCTGCAGTGTTAATAATTGAATTTTAAAGATAAATAAAGTGGCTACCTATTGGTATAACTAATATATTTTTAACGTTTAAGGACATATTTGGAATAAAGGAACATGAAGAAATAATTTTTAAAAATTTAGAGCTCATCACTTTTAATTAAAGTTACAGGCTAGTGTGTTCTACTTTTGTGGCTAAGTTAGGGATGCATGTAGTATTTTGAGAAGCTGGGTTATAAGCATAATATGCTGGTGTTTACGAGATAGCATAGTCCATAAAAAGCCTCCATTAGTGCATTGCCTTCATTGCCCTGTAATTATCCATTTAAGTGTTTATATGTTGTCCACTTTTCCAACAACTGTAAGACATCTTGCAATTAAGGCATATATTTTAATATCTTAATCATTTTATGGACTAACATCAGCCTAGCCCTTTCCTATTCACTTTACTAAGTGGGCAATCAATACATTTTATTAAATGCATCAGAGTATGACTCAGCTAAACTTACTGGTATACTTCCTAGTGAAATTTCACATGCCAGTAGCTCACTCACACTGTGGAAAAATTCTCAGGTGAAAATAACGAAAGCTCTTCGTTCTTAAATTTGACACGGCAAGCCTACAAATTGAAGGCAAATTTCATACGTAGTTATGTCTTTAAATGTTGTAATAAATGACACAGATGGAAAGAAATTAGTAACAGGAGCTACATATTGGAAGTCAAATGAGGTGCAGAAATGTTAAGGTCAAGGCTGACTAGAAGATGATGAGATGTACATAATGTACAGGATACGGCTAGATATGTAAATGAAGTGGGATAATGAGTTATATTAAAAGAGAAGTAATTGGACCACCATATATAAGCATTGTAATGAGATGCCTAAGCCTTAGAAAAGTTAGATTTTAAGAAAAAAAGCAGCAGTCAGGCATAGGGAAGCACATTTTGATCCTTGCTGTCTTACATAACCCCTGGGAAAGGCTCTTCCCACCCTCATAGCCCCGAGCATGCTCCTTGCTCTGCCCCCAGAAAATCACTTTATGATTTTCTTGCTTTGGAAAATTGCTTATATTTCTGTAATAGCACCTCCCAGTAGAATAAGGTGATTTGGTCAAGAAGTGGCTGACGTGATTGAATTAATTAAAACTGCACTTTGACTAAGGTAATTCTGTGTGGACTTTTTTTTTTTTTTTGCATTTAAATGACAAATGGATCCAAATGTCATGGCCAATAATGGAAAACAAAATAAAAACACTAAGCTCCTTCTATTGAGTCAAATTAATACTGAGACTTTTATCTTAACAAAAAATACTTTAAAAGATTCCAGTAGCAGAACTTACAATGATGAGACACAAATTAGTTCAATAGAGTATTTAAATCTAATTTATCAACTTTGAAACTAATATTTTTAATTTGGAAAATAAGCAAATTTATAGAGTAAGCACTGTTTTCAATTCTTTTTTTCAGCTAGCTCAAGTAAATAAAAATAACTTATCCTTGCATGTGGAATAAATATATGCTTAATACTGCATAAGGGACGCAAAACTCTATTTCTGCCCCTCTGAGGTTTTCAACTGGGACTCTTATACAAAAAGACAGATTTCCAAGAGAAAAACAAATAATTTATTAATGTGTCCAGTGTGTGTCACATAGGAGAAACCTAAACCCAAAGGAACTCAAATCGTAGCTTAGAATTCCAGTTTACACAGCATTTTCGACAAAGAAAAATACATTTGTAGAGGAATGACAGGTCAGAGGAAAGCAGGTGTAATCTCCCAGGGGCAGCAAAGTATGGCAAGGTAAATATATGGGGGGAGAGTAATGGAATGAGATTTGTTTTCAGATTCCTCTGGTACCATCTCTGGGATGATAAGTCTGTCTCCTGTTAAAGGAAAGACCTGGGAAGATGTATACCCTGCCTTTAGGCAGAAAAGAGGGATGTTTTTCTGAGTTTGCTGCTCCTGAATTGTCTTTTTTTGCTATTTTGGTTTTTAAGATTTCTATTATTTTATTTTTTCAGTGTTCCAAGATTCATTGTTTATGCACCACACCCAGTGCTCCATGCAATATGTGCCCCCCCATTACCCACCACCAGGCTCACCCATCCCCCCACCCCCTCCCTTCCAAAACCCTCAGTTTGTTCAGCTCAAAATGATTTTTATGTCAGAGAGGCATATTTTGGGGTGACATATTCTGGTTTCTTTCAACTAAGAAAAGAAAAAAAAACAACTGAAAAGAGGAAAATGAAAACCATATTCAATTTCAACAAAGAAAATCTCTGTTAAAACTTTGGCATATATCTTTAACCTAATACAAGTTCATTTCCTGAATATTTGTAATATTAACTCCATTGCAATGCTCTATTAAATGAATCATATTCTTTGAAATGCTTAGAGGCAAAGGCTTTGGTGTCAGAATGAAGTTCAAGTCTTGAAGTAGTTATATAGCTTCAGATTATTACTTGGCTTTGTGGCTGTTGTCATTTGCATGCTAGTTTATTTCCTGTGAGGCAGATCGAAATGTGTTTTTATTAAAAATTTGATTTGGTACTGTAATTTTTCATTCTAGAATTTCCATTTGGTACTTTCATTCTACTTTCTATTTTTCAGCTGAGATTTTCTGTCATTTCATTCATTATGAATGTATTTTTCAAATCTAGTTCAGTATAGTTAAAATAAATGTTTTAAAATCCTTGTCTGATAATTTCAATATCTGTAGCAACTTGGTGTCACCATTGATTATTTTATACCTAGGGAATGGGTTACATTTTCTTGATTGCTCATATGTCAAGTAATTTTGCACTGAACACTAATCATTTTAAATGTTATATTGTGGAGACTCTGGATCCTGTTAGATTATTTTCAAGACTGTTGATTTTTTTTTTTTTAAAGCAGGAAATTAATTTGATTTGATTCAAGCTACAAACTGACTCTTGGGTGGCAGCTTAGGCCACAGTTCAGTTCTTCCTTCTTGCCAGGTCACAGCTAGGCATTTTTTTTTTTTTTTTCCCCAACTGCCTCATGCTTAGGTGGCTAAAGGTTTAGCCAAAGTGTTAGAAAGAATTTATACAAAGAATTTGGGGCACATCCTCTCTGGATTCTTTTTTTCCTTTACTCTCCAACAGATATGATTGTTCTGAAATCCTTTTCTTCTTCAAGCCAGAAAGAATGACTTATCAGAGTTTTAGCCACATTTGAGGCAGCACGACTTCCTACCCTTAGGCTAAACTTAGAAAACACATACACACACACACACACACAGAGAAAACTCACACTTTGTGTTTCTTGTGTTTCTTTCTTCCAAGTGTCAAATCTCCTTTAGAATTTGCCTGACTTTTTCCACTCTCCAGAGCCTTCAAGTATTTATTTTGATGTTTCTTTTCTCATCAGAGTTTATAGCTATTATTTGTGATAGTGTCAGTTGGTTAAGAATTTGCTTGCCTGTATAAAAAGATATATATCTTTTATCTGTTAGGAAGAGAGAGAGAGAGAGAGAGAGAGGTGGGAGAGAGGGAGAAAGAGAGAGAGAAATCTGGGCTGGTTATTATGAATAGTATGTTGTTTAAAGACTACTTTCCCAGAAAATGTATAATTGAAGATGCTAAGAGTATCAATACTCAAAACCCATCAAGAAAATATATGCATTACTAACTTTTTATTGGTGCCTTAGAGATCTCTAATGATATAGAAAACACTGGAAAGAAGGAGAGAGAGAGAGAGAGAGAGAATATAGTGTTAAGTTATAGTGAGTAGCCACAGTTTGGTTTAAGAATCTAGTTTCTTGGGCACTGGAAAATGAACTGTTCCAGCAAATGCTGATAACTTGCTCAAAATGGGCCATGTGACAAACTTTAGCTAGCTGCCAAAATGGATATCGGGATGGTCAAGCTTCTTCTTAACTGTGTTCAGCCTTTATGGCGGATCAGCAAAATATTCCATATGATTTCACCATGCTCCCCAGGTGCACAGACTGTGAAAAGGGCCATCAGACCCCGTTCTGGTCTAACTCTCATTGGAGGAGTCCCAAATGTGATTTCCTTCTCTCAAAGGCAACTGGCCCAGGGATCCAGCTGGCCCAGGCCCAGTCTGGCTAATTCAGTCCCTGAGGGGATCAATGAAGCTCTGCTCTGGCTACTCTAAATATTTGAATGTTTGTCATAAGGAAAAGTCCTATTCTTTTTTCCTTTCTCTTTTACCTTTTCTTCCTAGATGACTTCACCCATTCCCACAGCTCTATTACCTCCATATGCTAATGACTACCCATTTATATCGGTAACCCTCATTTCTCCCATGAGTTCCAAATTGGAACATCCAACTGCCTAATTTACATCTCTTTTAAATATCTCACAGATATATCAAATTTAACATGTCAAAAATCAAACTCTTAATTTCTACCTCCCTCCTCCTCAAACCTTCATCTTCTCTAAACTTTCTCTAATGAGTTGTTCAAGTCAAAGACCTAGACTAGTCTCATTCCTATTTTAAAAACTTCTAGAGGGGGTGCCTGGGTGGCTCCGTGGGTTAAGCCTCTGCCTTCGGCTCAGGTCATGATCTCAGGGTCCTGGGATCGAGCCCCACATTGGGTTCTCTGCTCAGTAGGAAGCCTGCTTCCCCCTCTCCCTCTGCCTGCCTTTCTGCCTACTTGTGATCTCTTTCTCTCCGTCAAATTAATAAATAAAATCTTTGGGACGCCTGGGTGGCTCAGTCGGTTAAGCGGCTGCCTTCAGCTCAGGTCACAGTCCCAGAGTCCTGCGATAGAGTCCCGCATTGGGCTCCTTGCTCAGCAGGGAGCCTGCTTCTCTCTCTGCCTCCGCCTGCCACTCTGCCTGCTTGTGATCTCTCTCTCTCTCTCTGACAAATAAATAAATAAAATCTTAAAAAAAAAAAAAACTTCTAGAAATCTATGGGAAAAAAGACAACCCATTGAACAATGAGGAAAAGAATATGAACAGATAGTTCATAGGACAAATATATGAAACCATATCATAATTTACTTATATTAAGAGAAACACACTTATTTTAAAATATCATTTGTCACATATCCAATGGAAAAAATTTCCAAAATTCTGAAAATTACCATAGTTGTGAGGTCAGCACACAAACAATGGGGCATCTCTGAAGGAGGTAAATATCTGGCAGTATCTACCAAAATTACAGATGTGTTTACCCTTTAACCCAGAAACCCTACCTCATGTAATCTAAATAACAAATAGGGTATTCTAGTATATATACACAGTTGCTATATGTGGGTGCGGCTTTCTTCAGAAGCAATGATTAGAAACAATGTAAATATCCAGCAATAAAGGATCTGGTTAAAGAAACTTTTATCCTGAAGAGAAAGTCACAGTTAAAAAAGCATTTAGAAAATTTCCAAGTACAGATGGGGAACAATTTTTAGGATATTTTTGTAAAGAGAAAAAAAAAGAGTACATAATCACGTATATGTTATACCACTGTACATAAGATAGGAAGGTTATATGCATAAACATACTCGCTTTTATTAACTTAAAAACTGAAAGAATAAATGGGAAACTAATAAAAATGGTGAAATGAGGTGAAAGAACAGAATAGGGAGTGAGGTTTCTTGGTACATATTTTTAAAACAACTTTGTCTTTAAGTCATATAATACATTAACTGATCACAAACTTTACATAAGTTTAATTACTAAAACTCAACAGAATAATAGAAAAAAGTAGCAATACATTAGAATCTAGAAAAGCTCATCTAGGAATCATTTAACATTAGAAATCTAATCTAATCTTTTTTTTTTTTTTTTTTTTGACAGAGAGAGATCACAAGTAGGCAGAGAGGCAGGCAGAGAGAGATGGGGGGAAGCAGGCTCCCTGCTGAGCAGAGAGTCCGATGTGGGGCTCAATCCCAGGACCCTGAGATCATGACCTGAGCTGAAGGCAGAGGCTTTAACCCACTGAGCCACCCAGGCGCCCCTAATCGAATCGAATCTAATTCTCAACATTAATGTTTTAGGGAGAAAATTTCTATTACCATTGTTAAAGTTTCAAAAATAAAGAAGGATGTGTTAGAATTGATATTCATTTTCAAAACACATCTCTTATCATTTCCTCTTCTATATTATCCCAAGAATTCACACAGTATCGTTTTCCAACTCCCATAAATTAACAGTCAAACATCCAGTACTTGACGAAAACCATACCTGTTAATTTAGCAAATTAGTACTGAAAAGTAACAGGTCATTAATAGCTACGTGTAAGATTCCCTGAATATCCTCTGAATGGTCATTTTCTTAACCAATGCTTTAATTATATTAAGAGATATAAAAATGACTGACCATGTGTTAGAAATCCTAGAAATTATAGAACAGATGCTAAAGAACAGAAGATAGGATTTATACAATAGTAACCCTGCATAAGAACAAACAGGAAGACTTAAAACACCAGTTCTTGGCCTTGCCCTCAGAGATTCTGATCCAGTGGGCCTGGAGTGGGGCCTGAGATTTGTGTTTCCAGTATACTATCAGGTGATCTGTTGATGCCTGTCAGAGAATATTTTGAGTCGGACTGAACTAGATCATGGCACGAAGATAAAACTCTATAAAGATCAACAGACAAAGGACACTGGGAAAAGAGAAGACGAATTACAAGTGACAGAGAAATTTATGGGGCGCCTGGGTGGCTCATTCAGTTAAACATCTGCCTTCGGCTCAGTTCATGATCTCAGGGTCCTGGGATGGAGCCCATGTCAGGTTCCTCACTCAGCAGGGAGTCTGCTTCTCCCTCTCCCTCTGCCCCTCCCCTCTGCTCATGTGTGCTCTCTCTCTTTCTCTCTCTCAAATAAATAAATAAAATCTTACAAAAAAGAAAATTATTAATCGGGTACATGTACATCAGATTTCATGATCTATATTACAGCAATACAAAAGTAGTTGGAGATCTCTTAAATTGCCATATATATTTTAACTTCCTGCATTGTTGCACATCATATACTTCTCCATGTGATAGGGCATCTTCTATCTGCCCAAATTATGAAAGGTATTATGGATAACGTGAATGTGTCTTCAGTTTATTCTGTGGGGACTGAGGATTCATCGAATAATTCTAAAGAGAATACTATGTGTAGGGAAAAAAACACCTCTTCCCTCTGCCTTCCCAGTTTCTGTGACTGGCATAAGACAGATTAATGGGAGAAAAACGTGCACATTTTATTTAATAATTTTACTTGCACATGAGAATCTTCAAAAGAAAAATGAAGACCCAAAGAAGACTTTAGGCCTCCGAAGTTGTATATCTGTTTGAACAACAATTGATAAAGTATGGAGTTGTGACAAGTCTAAAGGGCTTGGGCTAAAGGAAGTAAATTGTGGGGCAGTGACTGGGAGATAAATTGGGGTGAAGGGCAACCCATGACCTATAAGGGTTATTTTAATAGGTTGGTTTGTACAGGTCCATTCCAGTGTCAACTCCCCGTCTCTGGTGATAAACATGTTCTTCCCTTCTTGGTACAAGGAGGGCACCTTACTCATGGGAAATTTTATGACCTGCTTTTAAGTAGAGAAGAGGAGGTCAGAAAGCCTTTCCTGCATCTGCTGTTTCTCAAGTACCTTCAGCACAAAATAATCAACATGCCAAAGTAGTATATTTTGGAGTGGCATGTTCTTGAACCCTTCACATGATAACATTGTATTTTATTTGGATCAGTATGACAGCCGTGTGGAAGACGGATTGTTAAATTTAAGTCAGAAAATGCACTTAAAAATCACAAATGATAGAGCACACTTAAGTGGTCAATTAATTCTTGACAAATGTGTCAAGGTAATTTATTATGGAAAAAAATTATATTTTCAGAAAATGAGCCTAGAACACTTAGATTTCTGTGTGATGGAAAAAAAAAAATAAGCCCAGACCCTGACCTAACACCACATATAGAAATTAACTTGAAGTAGACCATAGACCTAACATAAGACCCCAAACTATTAAATTTTTAAAAGAAAACAGGGTAGAAAATATTTGTGCTATTGAGTAGGGCACAAATTTTTTACATAGGACATTAAAAAGCACAAACTGTAAGAGAAAACATTTGATAAGATGGACATCATTAAGATTAAAAACTTATACTTTTCAGAAGATACAGTTAAGAAAGTGAAAATGCATACCAGAGATTACAAAAAATGTAAAAATAAATAAAATACTTATTTGACAGATGGTTTGCATCCAGAATATATTTTAAGAGAACCTCATACAACAAAACAAACAACTCATTTGAAACAGGTCAAATGATTTGAATAAGCACTTTACCAAGAAGATATCTGAATGGCCAATAAGCTCATGAAAAGATACTGAACATAACTAGTCATCAGGGACGTACAAACTGAGATCACAATGAGATCCTACTCTCCACCCACAAGAATTGCTGAAGTTAAAACAAAAACAGTTAACAAGGGCATGCTGGAGATAATGTAGAGCATTTAAAACTTGCATGCTTGGTGAAATACCAAGCATACAGCCCTTAGGAAAATAATTTGGTAGTGTCTTTTAAAGTTAAACATATACTTCCTATATGACTTAGGCACACTGTCACTATTTTTCCCAATAGGAATGAAACATATGCCCACATACAGACTTGTATGCAAATGTTAATAGCAGGATTGTGAATAATATTCAAAACTGGAAAAAAAAATCAGTCCTTCAGCTGATAAACAAAGAAAATGTGCAAATATCTGTACTATGGCATACTTCTTTGTAATTGTAGGGAGTTAGAGGGACATAGGGGTTTATCAACATGACCACACAGGTGGTAAGACACAGCAAGCTTTTCTGAATGGCTTTTAGACAGGATTGCCAGAGAAGAAAGCCCTTCACGGGAGGAGACCGTTCCTGAGGTTTACAGCAAAGGGGTTACCCTAGAGGAGGGGAGGAGTGCAAGGACCTATAGGGAACAAGGGGATTAGAGAGGAAATTTACATGTCTAGTTGATATGTTTCAGCACCATAGTGGAGAGTCTCTAAATCAGTAACCAGTCACCTCTCAATGGCAATAGCAGCTCTGGATTTTATAAACATAAGGCTCTATCTTAATAGTGATCAGCAGATACTGCGTGTAATTTCTCAAGAGATGTAAAGCATAATCTCCTCCAGTCCCGTCCATGTTGATACAAAAGTTGGAGTGAAATAAATCAAGCAGAGAAAGTCAATTATCATATGGTTTCACTTACTTGTGGAGCATAAGGAATAACATGGAGGACAGTAGGAGAAGGAAAGGAAAAGTGAATTGGGGGAAATCGAAGGAGGAGATGAACCATGAGAGACTGTGGACTCTGAGAAACAAACTGAGGGTTTTGGAAGGGAGGGGGGTGGGGGGATGTGTGAGCCTGGTGGTGGGTATTAAGAAGGGCATGTATTTCATGGAGCACTGGGTGTGGTGCATAAACAATGAATTTTGGAACACTGAAAAAATAAAATTAAATTTAAAAAAGAGAGAGATGTAAAGCAAGCAAATCCTAAATGCCTAAAAATCTGTTTGTCTATTATTGAAACAATTGGATGTGTAAAAATATGAGTCTGGTGCCAGCAGACTACTGAGTTAATACATTTCAGGCTTCCGTGAAGAAACGAACAAACTTAGGATCCAACAAACTTAGGGTCCATCTTTGGCTCATTTATACAATGGTAACAAGAAGGAGGAAATAGTAATACATTCAACATCATGCATAAATCTCAAAAACATTATTACAAGTAAAATAAGTTAAATCCAAAAGAATATTTACCGGTTGATTATGTTTATATGAAATACTAGAAAAGATGAAACTAATAGCAGAAAACATATATGTGGTGCTCAAGTCCAGAAGCAGAGGACAGACAGTAAAGGAGAGAGAGAACTTTGGAGAGAGAGAGGACTGATCTTTATGTTGACCTGGGTGGTGGTTACACAATTATATGGCATCACTCATATTCATAAAACTCCATTTAAGTAGGAAAGTCTTCTTGTTCATAAAGAAATAAAAATAATTAATGATGAAGTTGATTTTAAATAAGAATTGTGACTCTAGCAGAAATATGAATTAAGGGACGCTGGGTGGCTCAGTGGGTTAAAGCCTCTGCCTTCGGCTCAGGTCATGATCTCAGGGTCGTGGGATTGAGCCCCACATCGGGCTCTCTGCTTAGCAGGGAGCCTGCTTCCCCCTCTCTCTCTGCCTGCCTCTCTGCCTACTTGTGATCTCTCTCTCTCTGTCAATTAAATAAATAAAATCTTTAAAAAAAAAAAAGAAATATGAATTAAAATTCATTTTTGGTCATTTTCCTATTTTGATCCTTTCCAGTGATGAGAATTGCTAGCCATGAGGACATAGACAAGATATTTTTATTGATTAATGCCACAAGAGAAAGCATGTTCTTCAAAAGGAGATGTAAGACAGGTAAGGTTCAAAAAGATAGACAGGAAAAGTATTTTTGTAGCTTACTTATAGGAAAGTTTCCCTTGTTCAGGCATGATAACAGGTACCCTGGGTAAGCAGCAAAACTAGTCGTTTCTGGGGGGACGCACATTGTGCTTTGATGGATTGCCTCCGAATGAGCAGTACAACATACCTCAGATTAAACAATAAATTAAGTTGGAAGTTGTAGAACACCAGAAAGTAAGTTCTTCGTTTACAACCTGCACCTGACCTTTATGGTGGAACAGTTTACTTCTTATTGCTCCCCTCTGCATTATTAGGCAGCTGGGAGACTGGATGATACTCATTGCTGATGCTTTTAAAATCCTTTGCATTATCTTTGGAATGCAACTTTTAGTCCAATTTGCTTATTTAAGAAATTTGGTTCTATTAAAATTATGAGACTACATGTTTTTAAAAACCAAGAGCAACCGTGATCTCTTCTT
>CM052897.1:25307130-25340611 GCA_028534135.1 Potos flavus
TTGATGTAATTGTTGAGTGCTAAGAGTAGTATGCACTATATATGTCCTACTCATAATAAAAAACTTTGATAAATGAAGCATTTCTCTATTCTTATGAACAAAGAATACTTTCCTCTGTAAGGAAAAATCTCATTAGTACTTCAAAGATAATAAACTAGTAACTTGATCAAACTGTCCCCGGAAGATAAAGTGTCAAATATATAAATCCTATTCATCTGTGAACACCTTTGTTTTCTCCCTTTGAAAAAATAGATTCTCATAATTTTATCTGACAGGGAATAAAAACAGAAACCGTGAAAAGCACCATTCATTTAATGAGTTTTTTTCTTATTGGAAACCCCAGTGCTTCAGAGTTCTGCTGACGTTTGTGCCTTTTGATTTAATGGGGCAGCTTTGTCTTTGGGGCAGCCTGCTCTGACACAGAACCACTTTATATTTGCCTAATTAGAATTCAGAAGGCAATAAGAAGTTGGAGATCCCTTACACTGCTTGCCAAAATCTCCCTTTCATGGCTATAAATCAAAGTCTTTAATTCAGTGAAAATTTGAGCTAGAATCTTCCAAATCTGACAAATCATGACTTAGCAAACAAGAGCACACCATTTTGAAACTTAAAGTGTTGCCCAATAATATATATCAATGCAACTATATATAACAATGTAATAGATGTATAACCGTGTAAAATTGGCTAGAGGATAAAAATTTCAAATAGATATTCACTTGAACCTCTTATAGAGGATCAACCAAAGAATAATTAATGATAAAAACTGCCCAGTTTTTTAAAATAATTTGTAATAAAAGGCACATCTTAATCAGTACCTTCGGGGTCCCTGTTGGATGCCACTTTTTCTAAGGCTTTTATTTTTCTCACCCCTTCCATTGGTACTGTTCCTGGATCACACCCAAGACATCTGCTCAGCTCTGCTCTAGTCTTTAAATATGATGATGCAGCGATCAGTGGGCCAGAATGCTTAGTGCTGGGACTGGACCTCATGTCAGAGTCTGGTGTGGCTTACCCTGGCCCTTCTGCTCATTTGCTAAACAGATGGTCAGGATTAGGGGCACATCTGTGACCATGAAAGAAATGTGTTTTCAGTGCAACCCCCACTGGCCTAAATAGGGAACGAACCCCTGGTTCTTGCCTTGTTTCGTTCTTCCTTTAACAAAACAAGATAATTGGTCCAGGTGCTAAGTCAATAAACTAAGGGAATACTAATTATGCCCAAGAAGAAAATAATCAGGTTCAGGATGGTATTTGGTTGTGGCAATATTTATGCAGGTCAACATCTTAGAAAGAAAAAGCTAAACATTTCAAAAGTAAAGGATAGAAGACAAGTGAGGTCATACAAAAAGGACTTAACTGCTTTAGGCAGTTATGTGGAACCGTGAAGAGAGGAGAGACACTGTTTGGAAGTCCAGAGGAAGCTCCACATTGATATTAAATCTAGATAGTCACCATAACCATGATGTTGAAGATTATCCGAAGTGCTAAACATATTATTCAATTTCATTCTCACAATATTCTCCAGAGGTGATGCCTCTATCTACATTTTACTGGCTGAGGAATCTGGGATTCAGAGAAATTGACTCTTTCAAGATAATAAGTATCTCCTAAGATGAACATTCTTAAGAATTGAAAAGAGTATGAAACAAAGAGAGATAAAATAAAGCCAGCAATTGAAAAAGAATGGTATTATTGAAGTGCCAACATTGTAAAAGAATTAAAGAAGAAAAGTCAGGAAAGTATGAGAGCATATTATAAAAGAAGAAGTTGCTGAAGATACGAGGTGCGTGGGGCGCCTGGGTGGCTCAGTCTGTGGAGTGTCTGCTTTCTGCTCCCATCATGATCCCAGGGTCCTGGGTTCGAGCCCCATGTCGGACTCGTTGCTTAGGAGAGAGCCCGCTTCTCCCTCTCCACCACCGCCCCACCGCTCCTGCTCTCTCTCACGCATACTCTCGCTCTCACTCTCTCAAATAAATAAATAAAATCTTAAAAAAAAAAAAAGACATAAGGTGGGTTTGGAACAGGTGAGCCTGTTCTGCCAAATATTTACATTTATTTACATGTCTCTGCACAGGAGTGACACGTTGGTGTTGATGTCGATGGGTGAAAATGTGCAGGGCACCTTCTGCATGTAGGGAACATATGCTAAAGCTGCCGGTTCTGAAATCAGTGACAGTAAGGGTGGCATTTTGTTATGTAATAACAATAAAAGCAACAAGAGGTAAAGTTTTAAGATGTCGGATAAGAATAGCCTGATGAAGAGTCAAACTATTGTTGAGATTTGGACACTACTTCAATTTGGGTAAAATGTAGCAATGGGTGCTCACACCAGAAGTATTTATATATAGATAAAGCTAATAAATTTCATAATTTAGACTAAATTAATGTTATATAGGTCTATGTAAATAATGTGCATACCTATATATACATAATATTATTTTATCTATTTTATCAGTTATATAATACATATACATAGCTATATGTACAACTAGCTATCTTATAAATAGGATAAATATACATGTAAAGTTAATATAGTTACATGTCATTTGTGTATAATTATTAACCATATTATAGTATTCATATATATAGTTTTAGGCGTTGTATATCATATATACTATTTATGATATGATTACACATTATAGTTAACAGTTTCTATGTTCTCTTTATCATCTTTTTAGGAGATCAGAGAGGAAAATTATAATATTACTTGCCTTTAATTACTCAATGTAAATACAATCATATTATTAGGCTATTATTATCTGTCTCTCTTGCTAGACAGATCCATGTGGTCTGGAATTACTGAGTATTTTTATGTCCCATTGATCTCCCACGCCTAGCACTGAGGTGCAAATATTATTGAACCTGTAATTAAAAAAAAAAAAAAGACCAAACTATAAATACCTAAAACTAAAGAATTGGAGAAGCATGATAACAAAATAGTGTCAATTCCTGCTTAATAGTTACCGAGAACTAATACACCAATAATTTATTGGAATAAACCCAGCATCAGTGAACGGGAAAAAAATACCTAGAATAGCAAGTTGAAAGTTTGACATGAATTTTAAAATAACACAGTCCTGATTACAAGTAGGACCTCATTTCACAGATGTTGAACTTGTGTTTAAAACACCTGTCATAATAAGATTTTTTGAGATCAGGATCTAAAACTATATATTATAGTTTTGTCACATGGATGACTGGGAATATTTTCCTAGTCTAGTCTATTCTTTCTGAAAAGTTGATTTGTTGAGAACTACCAGAATAGCAATGCTTGCATATTTGGAAATCTGTAGCCCATAAATAAACCCCATGTAGGAAGCTTAATTATCAGGTGTCCTGATAGACACTAATATGAAAACCTTAAAGATTGGATATTTAAGAAAAACTCAGATGAGGGCAGGAGGTCATTCAGCTATAATGACTTAATTTGACATGGCTAACTCAAATGTGATGGGCTTTACTATATTCTTGGATCATTCTCACTTTCTTTGTCCACTTGTCATGATATGTGACGCATGATACAAAATAGTTCCTAGCCCATTATTTTAATGTGGGAAAACACATAATTTTTCTTTTGCTGTTTACTTTATGACTCTTCCGCAGGAACAACTCTGCTCTGACATCTTCAATTTTGTTACTCTTTTTTGACCTGTCTTTCATCAGATGACGCACTATTTTGTTCTTCAAGAAGATTGACATTTTCTGATATGAATTCAGCATTTTTCCTCATCATCAACCTGGCAACTTTTCTTCTATACCTTTCTTCTTGTTTTTCCTCTTTATCTCCAGGAAGAAAGGCCTCTTTTAGAGCTAGTGCTTCATCTTATATTTGCATTCCATTTCTCCCCCAATTTTCTATAGATCTGAGTACCAATCATAAAACCCCCTCCTAGCACAAATTTTCTTCTGACTACAAATTTTGTTTCTGCTTCTCTCTTTCTCTCTTTGAACTCAAGTTCCCAAGAAGTGTACCATCTTTCTGTTATCTCTAAGTCTCCATGTCTTCTCTGGTCCTGCCTAGGGATTGGCTTTAGTGCACAAGAAGGGCTTAAGGAATTTACTAGATGGAGAAGACTAGCATACCATTTTGAGCCCCCCCCCCACCTGTTGTCCAGATGTTTGTTGGAAACTTTGGTTTTCACGTCATTGTTAGCCTGAATCTTTGAGACTCCTTAGGTAACAATAATCTGATCTATCAACAACCGGCTCAAGATGCCAGGTCTATGCCAACAATGACTCCTATCATTTCTGTGGCCCTAACCCACTCTGGTACTTAATGATTTTTCTGTATTCCTAATCTTTAACCAGAGTCTTGAACTCACACTCCAATTCAATTCATCTCAGAATGCTTTCAGTATTCCTACTAAATGCCAGGGACTCTGATAGGTCCTGAGAACACCAACCTGAAAAACTATCCATGTCTCTTCAAGGATTGATGCCTTCATTTCTTCTCCACTCCCCCACCGCCTTAACTGCCTGCCAGCTGTCTTCCATCATCACTGCTCTGCTGAAATTGTTCTCTTGGAGGTTGCCAATGATTTCCTTCATCCAAAATTAAATAGTTTTTTTTAAATTTCATATTCTGTTTGTTCTCTTGAAGGTTGCCAATGATTTCCTTGTTCCAACATTAGTTTTTTTTTTTAATTTAATATTCTCTTTCTCCTTGACTTTCCTCCTATTATTGGTTCCATTGAGCATTGTTTGCAACTCTGCTGCCTCATCTTGTCTATTACAATGTATTGATTGTACTCCAGCCTCTACAACTGCTTCATTTTATTTTCCATGATATTATTTTACTGAACTGCTTGATACAGTTTGCCTAATATTAAATCCTGATTTTCTATTTTCACTTTGCACGTCTCGCCAAAACAACAGAAAATCTAATTTCAAGACTTAAACTAACAAGAAACTATATTTTACTCATCTTGTTTCATTCATTCATTAAGCATCTTGTATTTATCTCTAAATCTTTTGTTTTACCTAAACTTCGTACCTAAAAAGTGAGGAGGCAGATTAAATCTTTACATAATGCTGACCTTTAAAAATTCTGTGGCGTGTGTAATAGCAAATCCAAATTATCTGCAAGTTCCACATTTCACTGTATAGTTGCTTGCTTAACTTCAGTATTTCTACCTCCACTAACATGTTCCAGCACAAAATGCTCTCAGTGTTAGCACATCCATAGTATAATGAATTGTTTTGCCTCTCTAATTCTGCCTCTTTTTCATATATCCACATTTTTGTTACTAATACCTTGAACATAGATCTGAATTCAAAAAGTAAATAAATTGTAAGCCCAGGCTTTCTTCAAAACAGTGCCATTGTTCTAGTTACTTAGACCTAGGACCCTGGAATAATTTTTGAGTTTCCTCTACTTTCCTTTCTAGTAAAAGGAGTTGCCAAATCCTCTTGGTTCATCTTTAGCAACAAAAGCAGTCATGAATAATACCTGATACTGGAATATAGCTTGGAGGTTTACATTGCCTCCTCCCACACATTATCTCATCAAATGGAGAGGAAGTGGATATGTAAGGAAATAACAGTATTACTTTACATAATCTTGTGGGCTTGGCATAATTGTCCCATTTCCCATATGGTAAGCTGAGGCTGGGTTAAGTGATCCATAATTTAAGATTTACGCTAACATTAATATGCCATACAACACTACTTCAGAATATACAGTGACTCTCAAACTTGTTTTTTCCTTCCCATATTTACTAATTATATACGGTTTTCATCTTTTTATCTCCAGCCTAAACTAGTAGAAGAGTTTATTTTGTATCACTATACCTTTGTTATTTACACTATTAATTCTGCTCATTGTTATCATTCTTTGTTATATTCACATTCCATTTAAAATAGTTTTTCTGATTATAAAATGAATAAAGAAATTTTCAAATACCTTAGGATGTTTTATTTGTTGTCTTTTGACATTTATTATTGTGGAGTAAAATTTTGATGTCCTTTTAAATTCTGTTTCTTTGAAAGGTCTTTTGGTGTTTTTTTTTTCTTAATTGTTATGTTTGTATAGATTCATCTACATTTGCATGCACCTGTGTCTAATCATTGGACTGTTTTTGTCTATGTTTTCAGTTACATGTTGTGTTTGTTTATAGTATATTTATCTTTTCTCCTTCCCAAACTCATGTAACAAATATATTTAAGCTCCTGCATTTGTTTCCATTTTGCTAATTTTTTTATTTTAATTTGTGAAAAGGGGGATTAAAAAAGGAAACCAGGCAAAATAATTTGAAAATTAATCAATTAAAATTTCACCTTAAAAAGTCAGAAAAAAAAAATCACAATAACCATAAAGTAAAAGAAATGACATAGTATGATTTTGAACAGAACTTAATGAAATAGAAAGAAAAAATGGAATAAAGAGCTTCAACAAAGCAAAAGTTGGTTCACTGAAAATATGAATAAGATCAACAAACCTCTGGCAAGACTAATAAAGACAAAGTCACTCTAAATTTTAGGAAATGGATAAATCTCTTGAGAGTGATTTAAATACTGCATTGGTTTTTACTAACTAATGCTTATATTATTTCATTTCTCAGGATGGTATCATTTATTTTTTTTAAAGATTTTATTTATTTATTTGACAGAGAGAGAGATCACAAGTAGGCAGAGAGGCATCGGAGAGAGAGGGAGAAGCACGCTCCCCACTGAGCAGAGAGCCCAGACCCTGAGATCATGACCTGAGCCGAAGGCAGAGGCTTTAACCCACTGAGCCACCCAGGCGCCCCAGGACCTGTTTCTGTTTAATAAAATGTAAATTATTATGGGGTCTAAATTTTTTCTGCATTTAAAGATATATATGAGACTAACAGTATGGAAGCTAAATATTATAGAATTAACTTTGCCAAAGAAAGAAAAAAAGAAAGGAAACTTATCTTTCAGTTTCTACTCCTAAGACCTTTTAAGTTTAAAGTTGTCTGGAGAAAAATGCAGTAGTTTGATTTATCTAGGAGATACAAGATTGCGGTTCAACAAACCTTTGTTGAGTGTACCAGATACAATGAAACACTTGAAAGCCTTCTCTCTCAAGTTCCTGGAGACACAAGTTACTGGTCAAGCTTCAGGAAAACATAAGGTCTGTATACAAAGAAAGATCCATATGAGAATTCTATGAGTCAAAAAATGTAAGAACTACAGCAAGAGAAGACTTGATAGTTGAAGACCGTGTGTATGTGTGTATGTGTGTAGATTAGCAGGAAAGAAAAAAGACTAATCTGTGCCATGTATTGGTTCATACAAAGGATGCTGGTATTTGTGAATTCTCAATTCTTAGGTTAAAATATATGTATATATATTTTCAAGTATGTGTATATATGTGTGTGCATATATATATTAGTGGTTATTTCTTTACCACATCAACAATCTTTGTCATTAGTTGCCCCTTTCTTCTGTGATGCTTTGTCACACTTCCTAATGGATTTCATTTAATTAAATTTGGAAATTTCATGGGGAAAACTTTCTAGCAAATCTCTGATTTTCACCATTGACAGTGGCGAACATAGTCGTTGGCATGCTTACTGTTCATCACAACACGTGAAATAGCATTTGCATGCATCATTAAAGAAAGGAGGAGAAAAATGCCTCACATTTATGAGCACCAAGGTCACACTTTTCAGTTATCCTAGCACTAATGAAATTTGTGGGTTTTGAGCAATACCACCTTCTGTACTGGGGGGAAATCCTGCCCATAGGAAGACTCCTACTCTATAAAAACAACACTGCACGTTTATTTTACTGAGGGTTTATTACAATTTGTTTGTACTAACAAAATGTGAAGAGCATATTAGGTACCATGTACATAGAGCGACTTTTGCTAAAGCTGAGATCCTTATTGCATGCCTGTGCATGTGTGTATGTGTGTGTAACACAGAGAGAGAGAGAGGTTCAAAGAGACATGTTGGAAAATGTGTTACCCTAGCTTATTAACATTCTTGAGTGTGGGTAGTAAATTTAAATGATATTTAAATGCTATTGAAGCATTGTCTCATTTACTACTAATTTTCATTAAAAATTATACTTTTGCCATATTGAATCAGAAATAGCTCACTCCATGAAGAGGGGGAAAGGAAAATAAAAGAGGTTTGAGGATGGTATATTCAAGGAATTCTAAAAATATGATGGTCCACCGTTTCCTTTATTTCATGAACCATATGTTCTGCTCCCTATTTAGGGGAGCTATAACACAGATGACATCTGGAAGGCTTTTACTGACCTTTTTTTCTTTTTCTTTCTTTCTTTCTTTCTTTTCTTTCTTTCTTTCTTTCTTTCTTTCTTTCTTTCTTTCTTTTTTTGTAATCCCTGTCCTAAATAAAGCTGAGGTATTAGAGGTAGTATAGAAATGTACAAGCTATAAGCATGTTTTGTGACTGGCATCAGTACTAAAATTTCAATGTAAAAGACATTGGTTTTATATTTCATATCCAATTTACTCAGCATGGATGAGTTTTGGAACCTAAGTGTTTTGCCCAGCTCAATTAAATAAACTAGCAAATATAGGCATTCAATTCTATAAACGAAGACATACTTTATTTGTAAAAAACAAAATAAAGGTAATGCTCATTTTAATCCCCCAAATCAGAAGTGAGAATATAGCATAGGAATTCTGAAACAGGAAAATGTGTTTGATAGCTAAATTTGTCATAAATCTTGCTTACGTGTTTAATGAACAGTTATTTCACTCAGAAAGCACCCTGGATATCATGACATAACCATGACCCAGATATGTGAGGTTGACTTTTAAATGCCTCCAGCTGTCTCTAAATTAATACACATCCTTCACCTTGAAATTGAAAATAAGTACAGCATCAAGGGATTTCATTAGTGTTAAGAAGTTTAAACATAGCATCATTAAATGGTGTCTGAGGAAAATCTAGTCTGAATGGCATTTACTTCAAAAAGTTAGGAAAACCAGGGGCACTTGGATGGCTCAGTTGGTTGGGTGTCTGCCTTTGGTTCAGGTCATGATCCAAGGGTCCTTGGATCAAGCCCCATGTAGGGCACACTGCTCAGCAAGGAGGAGTCTGCTGCTCCCCCTCCCTGCTTGTGTTCCCTCTCTCTCTCAAATAAATAAATAAAATCCTTTTTAAAAGTTTAGGAAAACCAAATAATTACATATATTTCATTTCCTCAAGAAGATATCACCATATATGAGGAACATCATAGAAGTTTTTATAATACATAAATCAAGATTCTTAATGTCAGCTTCCTCCATAAAAGATTTTTATATAGCTAATTCATGTTCTAGTATCAATTTTATAATTAAAGTCAAGTTTAAGACAATCTAAATTCGAAATTTGCTTTAAATAATGTGTTGGAACATGTTTCCCCACAAAACTTAAAAATAATATCCTATTTCGTATTTAATATGGGTCACCAACTAATAAGTAAAATGTGCTGCTGCCTCATAATGTATAGAATATTCCACGACTTCCAAAAGAACTGGGATAATTCAGTGGCCACTAACTACATGTGGATACTTAAATTTCAATTAATTAAAATTAAATAAAATTTGAAAATTCAGCCACTCAGTTCCTCGTTACACACATATGGCTCAGGATTGCTGTGTTGGACAGCACAGATATAGAACATTTGCTTATGGCAAAAAGTTCAATCAGCTAAGGCTGCAAATAGAGTACAGAAAAATTTCAAGAGTAGGCATATAGAACTTTATGAAGTGTTAAAAATGGCAGGATTTTTTTTTTAATGACAGAATTATTTAGTTTGGAAAGAAGAAAGAGGTTTAACTTTATGACAGTTTTTGAATGACAAAAGCAGGCAGCTGTTCTTCATATACTGGCCTGAGATAGGAGGAACTAATTTAAAATATAGTGAAGGGATTTAAGTAATACCAAAAAAGTGAGTTATTTAAAAAGTGAATGACTTACAGGAATCTTCCCATTCATAGCTTTCTATGAGAAAGCCACATAACTAGTGAAATCTGTGAATATTTATCATCAAATCAAATGTCTGGGTCTCCTTTCTAAACTCAGAGAGATGGAGTCACTCAATCAATCAGTATTTATTGGGTAGACACTATGAATCAGGCACTGTAAAAGAGAGAAGGTATACAACAGGAGCCCTGAACACAATTTATCTATCTCCTCCCCTGATATTACATTCCAGAAATGAGGAAGATAAGGAACACATAAACAACTAAATAAAATAGTTTCAGGGAAAAAGAGGAAGTGATGGTAGGTAGTATATGAATTTGAGAAGTCAAGGAAGGTCCCTCTGAAGACTGATATTTGTGTTGAGATTTCCATAAAGAGGAAGAGGTAATCAGATATCTAGAGGAAGACTACTACTCCAAGTAGAAGAAACGGGAAGTGCCAAATCCTCAAACCTCATATATTGGGGCGTGGGGGGAACCTACCATGTCTGGAGAATAATGAAGGAGAAGAGTAACTTGAGATGAATTAGAGAAATATGCAGAGGCAGCTCATGTAGGCCCTGTGGAGTTTATGATATGAAGTTTATGTAATTCTGATTGCAATAGGAAGCCAAAGGAGGATCTAATGAGATCATCCTGGCTCTTTTTGACAACTGGGATGTGAAGCCACGAGCAGAGGGGCAGTGCAATGAGAAGACTCAGTGAAAGATACCATGGTTGGACTACAGATTTATCAGTAGAAATGTCAATAAAATGTCAGATTTCATATGTTTGGGGTAGAATGGAATCCATTAATGGGTTGAAACTAGTGTGTAAGATTTTAAAAAAGAGAGGGAGAGAGAGAAGTAAAAGAATATTCTTAGTGTTTGACCTGAGCAAAGGACAAAAGGATGAATGGTAGTGGAACTTACTGAATTAGTGGAGACATGGTGGGGGGACATAATTGGTCAAAGTTTTTTTTTTACCTTTTTTTTTTTTTTTGTCCTTTGTGAAGTCTGAAATATCTTTTAGACATTAAAGCTGATATGTGTAACAGACATTTGGATATAGGAACCTATTAATCCAGGGAAGGTCCACAAGAAAAAAATTAGTAAGGATTAAGAAAATTTGAACACCTTTGTTAAACAACTTGATCTAATTGACATTATTAGAATGTGACTACAACAAGTGCAAAATGTGTAAACTTTGTCCATGTTCCCCAAAGTAAACTTCTGCTTGGCTATAGAACGAACCTAACTCAAGATTAAAATCTTATAAATTCTGGGGTGCCTGGGTCGCTTAGTTGGTTGAGTGACCGGCTCTTGGTTTTGGCTCATGTCATGATCTCAGGGTCATGAGATCCGGCCCCAGGTAGGGCTCTGCGCTCAGCACAGAAGTCTGCTCAGGATTCTCTCTCCTCTTCCTCCTCCCCCTCCTCCCCCTCTGCTCCTCCCTCAGCTTGTGCACACACTCTCTCTCTCTCTCAAATAAATAAAGTCTTTAAAAGAAAAATCTTATAAATTCTGAACTAAAACTATCATAGAATTAAATTAGTAACCAATGACAGTAAAATATCTAAAAAATATGCATATATTTGGAAATTAAGTACACTTTTGTAAGTAAACCGTGAATATTTAAAAAACCACCAAGAAGTAGGAAAATATTTTCGCTGAATACTAATGAAAACATAACACATTAAAATTTAGTGGATATAGCAAAAGCATTTCTTAGAAATTTGTACTTTTAAATGCCTATATGAAGAAAAAAATAACTAAAGCAATAATTCTAGGTTTTTAAGAAGCGCAGAAAGGAAAAACAAATTAATCCCCGAGTGAAAGTTATTTAAAAATAGTATAAGAGAGAAAAGTAATGGAATTTAAAAAAAAAGAAAATGGAAAAACAGTAGACAAAAATTTTAAAAGACAAAACCTGGTTGTCTCTAAAGGTTAAAAAACTTTCCAGATTTACCTACAAAAAAAAAAAAAGGAAGACACTAATGACTAAACTGAAATAAAGATTGAAATAAATGAACTAAAACTGTCTATTTGTAGTTAATATAATTATTTCCAAAGAAACTCCTAGGAAATCTATTAAAAAATATTACTAGAACTAATAAGAAAATTTAGAAAGTTCATTTCATACAAGGTAATATATAGAAATTAATTGTATTTCTATATGCTAATCAAAAACAATAAAATTAAAATATAAATCTTTATTTGCAATAACATCAAGAAAACTTAAGATAATCAGGAAGAAATTTAACAAATTTAACAGATAAAATGCAAGACCTCTGCACTGAAAACTATAACATATTGCAAAGACAAACTGATACTAGAATTTTACTTATCCTCAAACTGATGTGTAAACTCCAGGCACCCTTGATCCAAATTTCATCTGTCTTTGTTGTAAATATTAACAAACTGATCCTAAAACTTATATGGGCATGCAAAGGCTCTCTAATAAACAAAACTATCACGTAAGATATTGGAGGAACTGCACTTCCTGATTTTAAGTCTTACTTTAATATATGGTTATCAAAATAGAATAGCTAAAGCTAGAAATATAGATAAGTGGACCAGAATGGAGAGCTCGAAGATATACTGATACTTATACCGTCGATTGATTTTCAACCAAAGCAACAAACAAGAAAATAAATCCTTTGAACAAATGGTGCACAACTGTCCTTTGAGATAAAACAAAATATACTTAAACTCATACCTCATAGCATACACTACCATTAACTCCGGATGGTTCAAAGATCTTAGTGTAACTTTTAAAGCTACAAAAATTCTAGAAGAAATTGTAGGAGAAAACTTTCACCAACTTCACAAACTTAGGGTAGGCAAATATTTCTTTGGAAAGAATCATAAAGCACTAGCCACAAAAAAATGAATATTTGAACTAGATTAAAATTTAAAACATCTTATGAAAAGATTACATTAAAGACATGAGGGGACAAATTACATATAGGGAGGGGAAATATATATATATATATGTATGTATATTTATATATATTTTCTCTCTCTGTCCCTCTTTATATAAATATATGTAAAGATCGACAAAAGATCTCTAATAGAGGATGTAAAATAACTGCTATATAAAATACTTGAAAAGATTAATTAAATATGTGCCACCTTGAACAGGCATTTATTAGAGAAATGAAAAACATGTCCACAAAGGCTCATTAGAGAATATTAATAGTATCTTTATTCACAATAGCCAAACACTAGAAACAATCCAAATGTCTAACAATAGGAAAATGTATACACAAATTGCAGTGTATTCAGAACATGGATTACCTCTCAATATAAAAGGAACAAACTATTGATACGACAGAATAATAGATTTCAAACTTTTTGTCCGGCAAAAGGAAAGAAACTAGACATAAGAGTATATACTCTATGAGTCCATTTACATGAAGTTCATTAATAAGTACTACTAATTAACCTATTGTAGCAACAGAGGGAATGCTGCTGACGGAGTTTTAGGATTGACTAGAAAGGGGCACGGGTGTAACTTTCTGTGGGTGACTAAGGCTAATAGAACTATAAGGCGTGATAGGACTCATTGTAGACGTCATGTCACTTGGTGATTATATACCTGGGGACAACTGCTATGTCCTTTAATGGAGAGACTGACACTTGAGCAAGTAGCAGTTGAAGAGTGCAGTGGGCAGGTCCTAAAGATTCAGGCATCGGAATAGCTGTGATAGCCAGGAGCAAGTAGGGATGAAAGACTGATGTTGGAGAGCTTGAGAATGAGTGGATGAATCTTAATATTTCATTACTGATTCACACAGAAAATGCATTTCTTTAGCAAGCATTTGGTGTTGAATTCCACATTCTTACATAAGGCATTCTAATTCTATCACTCTTTAAAAAAGATTCATTGATAATTTTTGAGCAAATGGTTTCCTTTTTAATATTGTCATTAGCACATACTTCCATTATCAGGATCTGCATGTATAAATTAATCACCTAAAACCGTACAAAAGGAGGTTACTGTAAATTTAAGCAGATGCGGTCTAGATTCAAATGATGACCTGTTCAATGATGTTCTTCTAAAACTTTTCTATAAAAAAATTAAATTAAATTAAATTAAAAAAATAAAAAATAAAAAAATAAAACTTTTCTATAAAACTACACAACATATCCTAATAATTATGTCTTACTTGTTCTTATAGCTGCATAAAGAAATACATTGAATCACTTAACTATCTTTTCCCAAATATCACTAGAGAAGTATTTCATTCATTCATCATTTATTCATCCCACAAACGTTTCTGGGTATTATGTGTCAGGCACTGTGCTAAATGCTGAGATAATCAGAAACTAGTACAGTCTGGTCCAGTTTTGTTACACAATGAAAGCTGTGTTATGTTAAAAATAATTCAGGATAATAAAAATTCAAATCAATATAATGTGTTTCTGTGTAGCTATAATAACAGGAAATGCTTCCTGGGTTACTTACAGTCTGTGGATTTCATCTTCAGAGCCTCAGGACTCCTGTTAATCCTTAAATAGCCAATGCAAAAATAGTCAAGACATTATCTCCAAATGACTGTAGTAGCTGGAGCTTAATAATGGACAGGACACATTCTCTCAAGGAATGTCAGAGTCACTTGTCACAGGATAATTTAATTTCTGTCTTTTGTTAGGAAGGGTGGGAAATGAAACATCGTATGCAAGTTTCTTATATATGCTAAGAATTGTCTTAGACCATTTAACACAATTATGTAACAAAAATCTTCACAATGCCTGATTCTTTATCCCTATTTTCATAGGAAATGGAGATTCAGACATACTGAAGGTTGTCTAATTTCATCTGGCTATTGCAAGGCCTTATCTCTCTTCAGTAAGAGGCCATATACTTTCATCTCATCTCATTCAGAAGCATTCTGAAGACTTTGTTAGAGTGATTCAAACAGAAATGATCACAGCATCTTTATGGGTAATTTTTGCTTTAGAGTTTGTAAAATGATTATATATACCTATATAATCTCATGTGTTCCATAAAATGACCCTTGTTCTTGGCATACACATTGATAAAAGTGCTTTGGAAAGAATGATATGCTAGCAAGATCCTTTTGATGCCTTCTCGGTGGGACCTAGTTTAATGTAATCAGGTTTATTTCAGAGGCAGAAAAGTGAAACATGGATTTAAGAGCATTGTTAAGGAAACACCATTGTGCTACACTACCCAAAGTATTTTAGTGAGATATTCTGGACCACCCGATTATTTTTGAGAGCCAAACACAATAAGAGAATACTCTAGAAGTTTTCCGGATATGTCATTTCTCTCCCATGTCCAGCTCAGTTAATTCCAGTATGGACAGGGAGGTTTGGTGGTAACAGAGAGCCATGTGTTGGAAATGGTGAATATGACAGTGCTTCATGACTTCATTTCCTAACATGAGGACTAAGTGATGCTAGGGGTAAAATATTCTAACTTCAAGTATATTACCTTTCTACCATACTTGGGTTGAAAGCAAAACCTTTTTATTCTGAAATAATGTTAAAGTCTACATGGAAGTTGTAAAAATAATACAGAGCTCCACGTGCCCTTTACCTATCTTTCCTCAATGATAACATCTTACGTGACTATAATGCAATCATCAGAATCAGGAGGTTGGTACAAAACTACTAACTAAACTACAGTCTATATTTCTATTTCTGTTTAATTTTTAATTTTATTTATATTAGTGTATTCTTTATCTATTGATACTTTCTTAGGAAAAGTTTTACCTTATGCTTCCTTTGAGTTGTCAAAAGGTGTCTATTTTTATATTTATAGTCACAAGTTAGGAATGGAATAGAAGACTTCTTTCTAGGGGATAGAAGAAAATTCTGTAAGTTATCCCAGAGGGAAAAAAAGACATCTTCTCTTCCCTTTTATGAGAATAGCTAATACAGAAAATTCTTTCTTTAGAGTTTGACTCACCCTATTGAAAAGGATAGAAAGAAGGACAAAAATACAATCTATGCTGAATATAATCTAGTTTACAAAATAATACACTATGTTAAAATATAAAGTTTGTATCTTATATTGTCATTAACAAATCAATGAAAGCCAAGCAAGAATTTTTTATGGAAATTAGGCTACCTAAAAGTTGCTGATAAAGGCTCAGCTTAGGCATTGAGACCCAGGTTATTCCTTTATTTTATGGGAACTTCATGAGGGTGCTTTTGGGAAGGTAAATATCTCTTGGTGCTTTTCTCTTTGGAACATTTGGGGCAGAAAGCTTTTAACTGGTGCCAGAAGCTTGCTTGAGTCATTGCAATTTAAATGTCCAGAATTAACTGTAAAGTCGCTGTTTTATCATGATTTCCTGCTAAAATTCCCTTTCCTATATTTCAAACTTTTGTTTGATTTTAGTTTTGATTATTTTACTTTTGTATTTTTCAATAATGTAAATTATTTCACTTGCGATATTTAAAGTACACTATTATAAAACAACCATTCTAATCATTCCTCTTGAAGCTTTCCAATTCACAGCAATATAACCAATAAAATGTAGAACTTTTCATATATTAAGACACTTCCTGAGTTCCGGTACATAACTAAGCAAGGTTTATTTCTGGAAAGATAAGATCCATAAAATCCATATTTAGGCATCATAGGCCTTGGGTGAAATTATAATAATTCTCATTAGAAAATCACTTAAATGTATTGAGAGTGGTAAGGTTAGATCTTTATAACTTGTTTGGTCATCAAAAAAATTACTTTTTATTTTATTTATTTATTTATTTATTTTAGAGAGGGACAGAGAGGGGGGAGAGGAGCAGAGGGAGATGAAGAGAGCCCGATGTGGGGCTCAAACTCACAATCCTGAGATAGTGACCTGAGCCAAAATCAAGAGTTGGATGCTTAACCCACTGAGCCACCCAGGAATCTCCCAAAAGATTACTTTTTAATTTTATTTACTCTGCATTACTTTAAATTTTGTCCCAACTCAGAGAAAGCTGTTTATATTTCTAAATTAGAGAAAAATAACCTTTATAAAGAGTAGACTACATAATAAGAATTACTCTAAGAATTTTACATAATCATTCTAAAATTAAATATTATTATATCATCATTTTTTTCAGATGACTAAACTAAGACAAAAAGAGATTGAAGAGAGAATTCCCATACTGTTTGGAAGAACTACTACAAATCACCTACGGATTCAATATAATCCTTATCAAAATCCCAGTGGAGACTTTTCACAGAAATAGAAAACACAGTTCTAAAATTCATATGGAATCACAATAGACTGGCTAGGAAAGCAACCCTGAGAAAGAACAAAGATGGAAGCACCACACCTCTAGATTTCAAACTATACTACAAAGCTAAGCAATATGGTACTGACATAAAAACAGGCAAAGAGGGGCGCCTGGGTTGCTCAGTGGGTTAAGCCTCTGCCTTCGGCTCAGGTCATGATCTCAGGGTCCTGGGATCGAGCCCCGCATCAGGCTCTCTGCTCGCCGGGGAGCCTGCTTCCCCCTCTCTCTCTGCCTAACTCTCTGCCTACTTGTGATCTCTTTCCTCTCTATCAAATAAATAAATAAATAAATCTTAAAAAAAAAAAAACAGGCAAAGAAATAAACGAAAGAATCAAAAGCCCAGAAAGAGATCTCCATGCATACAGTCAACTAATATTTCACAAGAGAGCAAAAAATCTGCAACGAGAAAGAGATAGTCTCTTTGATAGATGGTGTTGGGAAGACTAGGGAAGCATATGCAGAAAAATGAAAATGTACTCCTATTTTACACTCACAAAAATTAACTCAAAATGGATTAAAGTCTTAAACATAAGACCTGAAACTGTTAAACTCTTATAAGAAAACAGAGAGAGAGAGCTCCCGGACATTGGCCTTGACAACAGTTTTTTGGATGTGACAACAAAAGGACAAGCAACAAAAGCAAAAAGCAGTAACTGGCACTACATCAAGTTAAAAAGCTTCTGCACAGCAAAGGAAACAATCCATAATACGAAAAAGCAATATTTGCAAACAATAGTTCTGATAAGGGATTAATGTCCAAATATACAAAGAACTCTACTGTTCAATAGCAAAGAAACAAACTGATTTAAAAATGGACAGATGGGGCACCTGGCTGGCTCAGTCAGTGGAGCATGCAGCTCTTCATCTCTGGGTTATGGGTTCATGCACTACATTGGATGCGGAGATTACTTACATAAATAAATAAATAAATAAATAAACTTTAAAAATGGGCAGATGAATTAAATAAACATTTTTTCCCAAAAAATACACAAATGGCCAACAGCTACATGAAAAAGTGTTCAGCATCATTAATCACCACGGAAATGAATATCAAAACCATGATGAGCTATCACCTCATACCTGTTACAATGCCCATTATCAAGAAGATAAGAGATAAGTGTTTGCCAGGATGTGAGAAAAGGGAACACTTGTGCATGGCTGGTGGGAATGCAAATCGGTGCAGCCACTGTGCAAAACAGTATGAAGATTCCTCAAAAACTTTAAAAAAAAAAAAAAGAAAACTACCATATGATCCAGTAATCCCACTTCTGGGTATATATTCAAATGAAACAAAAACAGGATCTTGAAGAGATATCTGCACTCTCATTGCACATCTCAATGCTGTTGTTCGCAGCATTATCCACTATAGTCCAGATATGGAGACAAGCTAACAGTTTACCAGTGGATGAATGGACAAAGACGTGTTATGACGTACACAAAAGAACATTATTCAGACATGGGAAGGAAGGTGAGATGGATGGACTTTGAGGTCACTATGCTAAGTGAAATAAGAAGGAAAAAGACAAATATCATATGATCTCACTTATATGTGGAATCTAAAAAAGCTGAACTCACAGAAACAGAAAGTAGAATGGTGGTTACCAGAAATGAGGGATGGGGGAAATGCAATATATTGGTCAAATTGTACAAACTTCCAATTAAAGGATGGATAATTTCTGGGGATCTAGTAATACAGCATTGTGAATATAAGTAACAGGACTATATTATATACTTGAGAGTCACTAACAGAGTAGATCTTAAATGTCTTCACCTCAAAAAAGAAATGGAATTATGTGACATTATGGCGCTGTTAGCCAAAGCTATGATGGTAACCAATATTATAACACATAAATATATCAAATCAACACAAACTTATACAATGTTCTATGTCAATTATAGCTCAGTAAAGTTGGGGAAAAACACATGTATAAATACCAGATAATTTGTTTTGCAACTCTACTAAAAATAATTAAATGAAAATTTGTTAGATTAATATGTGATATGAATTAAATTATAATTTAAATCACACATACACAAAAAAATCAAAATGACAGACCTAGATGTCATCCCAACTCTGTTATATCTGCAAGTAGTTCACTTACCACTAAGCTTTGACTTCTTCCTTTATATAATATAAATAATGATACAAACCTCATAGGATTGCTTTGAGGATGAAATGAGATGAATGTAAAAAACATGCCTGACAATTAGTAGAGGGCGCATCTTATAATCATTACCTTCTAAAAGAATTTTACTATAATGGAAACACATTAGTGCTGGATTAAAAAGACATTTCCAAATTCACATGTGTAGAAAGGAACGACTTGTACAAAGTAACATGAAAAATGAATATAACTCATCCACCTGAGCTTCAATTTATAATTCCAACTATTAGATCTCAACGTTTTAAAATTTCCACTGTCTTTTAAGGGTGATTTATTGTATTTATTCCCACTTCTCAAAAAGACTAAGAGTTTTCATCTAGAACAGAATACATATTTCTAATCATGCCAAGGTCAGCAGATTAAAATTAGCATTTAATCACCATAAAAAGTGCACTTATTTTGAATTCAGCTTCAAATTCAGAAATGTAGAAAAATGGAAGGCATCCTGTTTTCTAAGATGTTCTTCAAACATTCTTCCCTTTTCTGATGGATTCTGTATTATCTTAAATATTTTCACAGAGTTCATGATTTATACTCTTAACAGAAATATGGAGAGAGCGGCATTTCAAGAAAATGATGTCCTGCTTATAGAAGGGAGTTCTGTATAAAGAAAACTGAGGCAGTTTTGCGCAAAGGGACACTCATAGGACTTTTCTCTGTGTTATACCTGGTAGAGAGACTGTCTGATTCTTTTTTTTTAATTTAGGGAAAGGTTTTATCTAGTAGGTTCTACAAATCAGACTGAAGAGAATTTAATTTATCTCTAAGTGGGATGAAAAATAAAAAGACTGCCTTCTCTATCCTCCCACATAATATTCAATATTCTAATAAGTAGTTCTAGAGCAGTATTTCAAACCTGGATTTCCTACAACAAGAGCTTATGTCAGTGTGCTGTCAACGTCTTTAGGTTTTTTTTTGAAAGTTTGTAGGTTGGTTGCATAATATTTCATTTTTAACTTTGTGCTCTCTCATCGAAAAGAATTTCCTTAATGTGTCCTTTTTCAGTTCATTGACATTTTATAATCTCAATCTCGAAGATCATTTATTCTCTTATCATTTTTTGTCAGTCATTACCATGTGTGGGTGTACACAGTGCATAGCTCTAGAATGCAAATATTTATGGACCCTTATAATAGTGAGCATTTTTATTTCTGTATTAGAGAAGAAGAAATGGCCATAAATAATTCTGACTGAACTTGGTTGCTCAGTAAACCAAGAAGAGGACTGGACGTAGAAATTTGAACATTTCCTAGACAGTGTGATTTGGTAGCATCATTGCTTAAATAAGAAGTTATGTATAAGAATTTTTTAAAGACGGTACAACCTCTGAGGAAGGTGCAATTGGGAACAGCACTGGACTATAAGTTTAGAGAACAAGTTTTATCTCTGGCTGGTACTACTTATGACTTTGGCCAAGTTACCTAACTTTCCTGGGTCTGCTTTATGTGATATGGGAAAGGATGGAGTTGAATTCGTAGAACTTCAAGAACATTTACAACACTGAAATTTATAATATTCTTTGGTTTAATGCTTCATTAATAGACACTTAAATCACATAGTGCTGTTGCACAGGGGAAGGGAAGAGAGAAAGAAAATAGAATGTCAACTTTTGCTATATATTGGTTGATTTGTTTTATTTTCATTGTCAGATATTTCGAGAAAAGCACCTTATAACTTGCTCAAGCTCACACAGCTAGTAAAGGCAGGCACTCTTTACAAGACTATAAATCGTGAACCAAGTGAAAATCAGGAATTCCAAATCGAGAATTGGTTCCCAGTCCCATTCTCCTGCTAGACAGCAGTTATTCGCAATAGTTAATGTCTATGTTTGTTTTCCAGTAGGAATTCAAATATACTTCAACATTTTCACCTATGTTACAGAGATGTGTTTGAGTAGTCAGGAGTTAAAAGTTAGTATTTCATCTTTACATATTACATTTCTTAAAGATTAGGAAGATATATGCTTATTAATTAGTAGATTTACATTGTCTTAAATGGCTTAAAGTAGGTCAGCATTAAGACTTTTACTACCTATCTCACTTAGAATAATAATCTTTACATTTTAAGAAAGCTTAATAATAGAAATTGCATTAGGTTCTTATTATGTACAGTCACACAGCAGAATTTCCTAGTATTACTTCTTAGCAAGTTCTTCTATATTCAGGTATTACGGACAGCTCAATATCGAGAACTACTCTAATGGATTATAAGGTTTTTCAAATTTTGGCAAATTATGTAATTGTTGTGAGCCTGAGAAAGTAGATATAGATTAAAAATAGCTTCTGAAAAGAACATTAGGGGCACCTGGGTGGCTCAGAGGGTTGAGTGTCCGCCTTGGGCTCAGGTCGTGATCTCCAGGTCCTAGGATAGACCCCTGCTTCCTGCTCCCAGCTCAGCACGGAGTCTGCTTCTCCCTTGGCCTCTCCCCCTTCTTGTGCTCTCTCTGTCTCCCTTTCAAATCAATAAATTAAAAAAAAAAATCTTTAAAAAGAACATCATTAGGGCAGCTGAGTGGCTTGGTCAGTTAGGCATCCGATCCTTGGTTTTGGCTCAGGTCACGATTTCAGGGTCGTGAGATCGAACCCTGCGCTGGGCTTCATGCTCAGCCCCAGTCAACTCCCGAGCTTCCTCTCCCTCCCCCTCTGTCCTTCCCTCTGCTCAGATGCACGTTCTCTCTCTCTCTCTTTCAAATAAATAAATACATACATAAAATCTTTAAAATTTTTTAAAAATACGAAGAACATTATTTTGCTGTATTTTGTCCTCGGGAAAAAAAAAAGAATTTATTGTAACTCTAGATGTGAGGTTTTTACATGATGCAAAGATAATTTCTATCAGGAATGTTTCTGATTAAGGTTACTTTGTTTGTGTTGTGCCATGCCTTGTTTCTGTATTCCAAATCTTGTTAGGAAATCTCTTCTGGGCATGCCTGATGACCTGAAGCATTTAACCTTCATAACCTATTTCCTTAGAACTTGCTTTTCATTTTCTGTGTTGAGCAAGTAGGTGAGTTTGACCTTTGATATATAAAAAATGCACTTCAGGGAAGTTGGAGCAAGGAGAATTATGGTGCCTTGTCATCTTTTATACACTGAAAAAAGAAGATTTTTAAGAACAGTGTGAGCATGCATACAACTGAACAAAATATACAGTTTCCATAGCACATTTTCTTCCCCAAGGTATATTTATGGATTAGGTTACAGTCAATACCTTATGAATTTTGGGATTTACTACAAAGATAGTATTACTTTGCCTTCTTATTGTTTTTATATATTCTTCTTGTCATTATTCAGAGGGCAAGGACAATGAAGTAACTTTGTGCTATGTACTTCTAATATTTTTAGTTTATTTTTCAGGCTGATTATGCAAGTGTTGAATGTATGCATTTAAATCTCCTAGCTGAAAATAACTTATGTCATTTTTAATAGTAAATATGTTTCGTTCGTTCAAAATATCCTAAGAAAGCATTCTCTCCATCTGCCCAATGTAACAAAATTTCTGGTCACTCATCATCTTCTTTCACATAAAAGTAACAACAACAACAACAAAAATTGAAGGGAAGTATAATTAAGTAGCCATATTTCCTAGTTGTCTTTTCCTCTTTTTTTATCCTAGTTTTATTTTTCTGTATAAAGGTACCATTCAAACTTTTCCTTCACATTTAGTACAAAGTTACTCACTTTACTTGGACTGTACTTAGTACTTCTAAAGTAGAACTTGTAAAAACTACTTTTATAAATACAGACTTTAATATTTCATTCATTCAACATATTTATAGTGCATGTATTAATGCTGAACATTATCCTAGATGTTAGAGATACAATGTGTATAAGACTTGGTACTCTCTTTAAGAAAATAGGCAATTAATTGTGAGGCCTATAATTTATTTGATGGGAGTAAGTACAGGGTGCTACAGGAGAACATAGGAGGCCCACCAATCTCATTTGGAAGTAATGGAGGAGGCAAAGGGGGAAAAATGGTATTTTAGCTAAGACCTGGAGGTTGAGAAGGAATTAGCCAGGTAAAGAAGAATTACATTGGGAGGAAAAAGCACTCTAAGGCTTTAAGAGTTTATTCAGATATATATCAATTCCTCTTTCACACCTCAGTTGATAAATATCAAACTAGAATGTGCTTTGGAGAGCATAGTCAACCCCTCATTTTATGGTTGAGACTCATGGTCTTAATATGACTCACCTCAAGTGATACAATAAATTATTTGCATAATCAGAGCTTTGACCCAAGGCTCCTAGGAACATCTACTCCCCTGAAGTTTCCCAGTAAATTCCTTCTGCATGACTCCTCCAGCAATTTCTACAGAAACAGTTGGCAATTTAGATCTAGAATAAGATTACCTAAAAATTATTTAAAACACATGGTATTTAAAGTCATAATTAAAAAAAATTTTTGGCCTTAATTAGTTTTCTAGATTGCTAGACAAAATTTTTTAACTAAGTTTGTGAATTACTTTTCCCGTCTTAATAACTAGGTTGCGTCGAACAAACCAAACGATTATATGATGATCAACCAATGTTATTGCATATTATAAAAAGAAATGTTCAATTATTCACAGTTTAATTTGGTCATGTCATAATGACAGCCATGAAATGGAAATCAGTTTCAAAATTAAAGAAAGATGCAAAGTATGTTTTGGTTTAATTGCTTAAATTAAATTTCAGTAAGGAACATATATGGAGGAATCCAGGCTGTGGAAATGAGAGTATTAAGCAGTGATTGTCTGAAAATGTGAAAATTATCTTACTATATTTTGAAGAGTTGTCTATTTTAGGAATTAGGCTTATTCTTTCTCCAGAGAACAATATGATATAGGACTATGATTTTTTAAATTTATAACATTTAAAAATACTATAAGGGTGATTTCCAGGGGTGCCAAAACATAATCATTTATTACCAGTGTCAAGATAAAAGCTTTAAAAAAAAAAAAAAGATAAAAGCTTTTATTACAAATAAGATTGTTGAGGTCACAGGAAAAAAAAAATCATAATTGATGGTTCAGCCATTCTCTTAGAAGACAATTATTTCTGCTACATTTTTACTTACTATGTACACATTCAGATTAAGTAAGACGTCAACAGGTGGGTGGCTATATTGACTCCTCCAATCACAAGTACTATAGATATATTCAGGGTATTATACTCTAGAATTTCCCTAGATAATATATGTCTGTGAAATTGAACATCAAGTATTAAATCAATAGAAAAGCTACCAGCTCCAAACAGAGACCAACAGAGAATCATTGAGTTATCACCCATAAAAGCAACTGAATGAACTATGTATCAAAGAGTGTATTATATTAATTTGCTGCCAATCTTAATTGAATAAAGCAAGATGGCATCTATTAGCCAATGGAAGAAAAAGACTATAAGTTCACTGGACTTCCAATTACTCCACCACCCACCTAGAATTGTTGGTCGACTTGAAAACTGCTCTGCTTATGTTTCTTTATGGACTGCTTTTTCTTATTTTTTCTTTTGAAAGTGCCTTTTATTTTCTTTCACTTCTATATTTTTTAAAGATTTTATTATTTACTTATTTTAGAGAGAGGGAGAGTATGAGCAGGGAGAAAAGCAAAGGTGGAGGGAGAGAGAACCTGAAGCAGACTCAGTGCTGAGCTGAGCCGAAAACAGGAATCAGTTGTTTAACCGAATGAGCAACACAGGAGCCTCTCTTTCACTCCCATATTGAGTAGAACTGTGAAAAAGTAATGATTTACTACAATAGATAAAAAAAAAAGATTGATAGGGACCAGTGGGATACATTTGGGTCTGTAAAAGTTCGTACCAGGAAAGCCTCATTCTTTGAGAACTGATTACATGAATTCCAGCATAAAAACTTGAAAGAATTCTTAACTTGCCATCTAGTGTCCCAGAATCCCATGCACTTGAGCATCTGTCCCAGAGTTTTTAGTTTTCAGTGAAATATTACTATCAGTTGTTATATTAAAATAAGATGGGATGTATTGTGTAGACAAACAATTTGTACCTCCGGCTTTGGTCATGGTCTGATCTAGTGGTATGAGATACATGTACAGAAAACAGAGTTATTATTATAACTGCGTAAATCTGGATGATTTACTTCTATTTACTTCTTTACTAAAGAAAATTCTCTAAGATAGAGGAAAGTGAGGTAACTAACATCTCTTTTTTAAGGACAGTGTTCAGGGTGTTAGCTGATAATTGAAGTGCTCTCAGAATTAGGTGGCCAGATACAGCTAACTCTTTCCAGTCTAGGTAGGATTAGGAATTCTTGGTCCTATTGACCCAGCCGAGTACCAACCAGTTTAGTTGTGGTCTCTGTTACACCCTAGGAGACGCACTAAAGTCACTTGGCCACCAGTCAGTGGAGGTAATGAAATGGGGAGACTTATACTTTTGAATTTTAGACAAAATATATGTGGGGATCAGAGGTTGAGCAGTCCTGCCCTATAGTAGAGAAAAATCTTGATGCCTTTGCTACAGTGATTTTCTCCAGTCTTTCTCAATTTACAAATATTTATTTTTTTGGTTTGGTAACACATTTCTTTATTTTACAGTAAACTCTTATGGCATTAAGAAACGTAAAGTAGACAAAAGTCAATGTTCAGTGAAATGCTTCCGGCATTTTAATTTCTCTAGAAAGTTGATGATAAACGTGTACTTTCCACAAAACGTTTGCTGATATTTACCACTTACTATGGGAACCACAGTGATACACTTGAGCACACGAAGACCAGAAACTGCCACAAAGTCTCAGCATCAACTTCAAAAATTAGGAGTTATTTTAAGAACCCAGTAAGTATGATTACAATTTACTTTGTAAAGTTTGATTTTGCGTTTAGATCAAATTTCTTGCTTTTTAATTCCAAGCTTTCAGGGTGCCTGGGTGGCTCAGTCATTAAGCGGCTACCTTCAGCTCCGGTCATGGTCTCAGGGTCCTGGGACCCAGCCCCGCATCGGGCTCCTTGCTTGGAGCCCGATTTATATATTTATTTATATATATATTTTTATTTTTATTTCATTTTATTTTTACATTATATTAAATATATAAATGTTTATATATTTATATTTATAAATAAAAATCTTTTAAAAAAATCAAATTTATAATTCCAAGCTTTCTTGTGCACATAAGGAACGTGAAGCGATAGCTGTGATACTAGTTCGCATTCACAGAAGAATTTCAAGAACACTTAAATAACACAAATTGTACATGTTATCAGATACTCTAAATAGAATAACAAAAAAAATCTGATAAATGTGATACTGTTTCATCCAATTCATGTAACCTAAAAAAAGTTTTAGGAAATTTCTTAGGTGAAAGGTAAAATATCTGACATCTTAAATGCTAATATAAATTCAATTATGTTCAAAATCAAATATGATTTTTTGAGGTGACGGTGTGAATCCAATTTTTGCTAGGGCACATTATGGAGGAAAAACCAGGTTCTTACTAATTAAGAAAATTTAAAAAATTGAAATGTTCTTGGAACTGATTGTGATAAACACCTAATTTGTAATAGTGGAGAAACTAGCTGCATTATTATATCAGTCCAAAAAGAAGTTGAGTGTCAAAATGCATAACTACTTTTATACAAGACATAGGGAAAGTAACTTCTCTGAAACGAAGCAGATGTTGAATACAAAAGACTACGTCAGCTTTGCAGTTTATCCTTTCTGACTTAGATTCCTTTCATCAATTCAATTTTAAACATACATGAGCTTTTCAAGACTATTTTGTGAATCAACTGCATATACTATGATATTTTTAAATTTTTTTGGCGTATCGGCCCTTTAATTTTTGTTTACATTTTGCTTAAAATTTCTTTGAAATCTTTCATCAAAGTATTAAATAAATAGAGCCCCGATTAACTTTGGCTTTTGAAGCTTTTATTGAATCAAAGTTTTATTTAAAATAGAATTGGAAAACAGGAAAACATTTAAATTTATCCCGTGAAAACAAGAGAGGAACCGAACAAATTGGATGATGAGAGTTTACACAGTGTTTAAGATTTAATTTCATAATTGCACTTTAGAATAGTTCCACTTGTACAAGTCTCTTTTGATTGCATTCCTATTTTTAATTTGATAAATTTATATTCTATAAAGGAAAGGAAATTAAGAAGCCTTACGATTTCACAGCACCTAAGTTTGGCAAACCAATCAAAATCACAAAGATATTATTTGATGAATTTTATCTTGCAAAAACATCTGTCTAAGAAAGGTACTCAATGAGTCAAAAACACAGTACTTGTGAAAACTCATGGGTTAAAATGTTCGCACCTTCAACTGAGAAAAAACAATTAAGAATTGAGGACTTCCACTTCACAGAACTTAACTCTGCTCTTGCTAGACGGTTCAGCGCCTGTGAAGTATTTTCATCTATTAAAATATTGGAATCTTTAGAGAGGAGTCAGGTGAAGATACCAATTTTATTTCAGCTCTCAACTAGGCGTAGTGCAGATGGTATGGTCCCCCTACTTAGAATAGGCTGCCTATTCAGAAGTCCAGAACACTCCAGCTTTTCCAAGGGCAATTAATGCATATTACACTGATGGATGTTACAGTGGGAGGCATTAAAAAATCTACGCTGACATTTTTTATTCTGAAGCATTTTTTTATTGCACACAGATAGAAAAGTATACAAATTATAAGTGTACGGCTAAGTGAGTTTTTACAAAGTGAATATATCTGTGTAAGCAGCCACCCAGATCACAAACAGAACACGACCAACATCCTGGACACCCCCACACTCCCAGGTCACCTCTCACCTACTATATACTCTCACCCTTAGGGGAACCTATATCACAACTTCTAAAAACAGATGTTTTTAATGCAGATTATCATGTGCAGGTTTTGAACTTCCTATGAATGGAATCACACATGCTTTTTACATCCGATTTATTAAATGTTATTTTCATGACATTCATTCATATTGTCTTAAATATTGGTAATACTTAATATTTTCACTTCTGTATATTATCCCACTGTAAAATTCACTATAGATCACTTACCTATATTACTCTTGTTGGATATTTGGGCTGTTTTTAGTTTGGGGCTATCCTGTATAAACTTTATGAATATTCTAATACATGTCTTCTAGGAATTTATGCATTTTCCTAATGTAAACTTTCAAACCCTCATTTTATTTTAAAAAATTTATTTTAAATAAATTAAATCTTTTATTAATTTCTTTTTTTTCCTGCAGATGAATGACAGAACAGTTTAATGCCTTGATTAGATCAGAAAACATTTTACACTTTTTACCATAAACTTCTACCATGAATTTGTTTTTCCTACAATCATATATTCACTCATTTTATTTTCTGCTCAAACATGGCATCCAGTGGCAGCCGCCTTATAGTTGAAAGGTCATTGAGGGATGCCCTCAATTTTCAATTAATTCTTAATCAAACTTTGACTGCTTTCATAATCTTACAGAAAAGATCTAATAATCAATGTAAATCTCAACTATAGTATGTTGGATTCTACCTAATTACAGATTTTCTTTTGGAACAATGGAGTTATAAATTAATAAATTAGTCATATAAATAAGATGTCCTTAAATTTATTGACAATACTTTTCTGCAATTCCAAGAATAGCTTAGGTAGAAAAATTAAATTTTAGTTTTCAAACCCTTTCTAGAGAATCTTCAGGAAAAGTCGTTACTCTTACATAAAATATATACCAATATAGATTGGATATTAAACACTTGGAATGGAATTAATTCATGACTGGGAGATTTTTTTCTTTCATCTGAGAAGCAGGATATTTTATTGAAATGGGATCAGTTTTGATGGTACACTTTAGCATTATCTATTTTGGTACATATTAGCTTTGCAAAATTTGAAATTACTTGATTGAAATCATATGAACTCCTTGAAAAAAATCAAGACCTGAGGAAGAAGTCTGTTTTCCCTAGATATTTCTTTGTTTAAGAGTCATGTTAGAAATGGAAATTAGCAGGAAACTACTAGTAACTGATTAAGTGTAGGGGAAATTCAGCCAATTTACTATTGCTTAACTATCATTTTATATGCTTGAATCACTGTATACTTAGTGATATTATGCTTCTGTTTCAAATGTTTAGTAAAATAATTTTAACCTCTATATTATTGAATAAATTTCAGTAAATTCAGACCTATTTAACCAATGTAAATACAAGTTATGAAATAAAATGGTGTTAGGTAGAATATTAGTTTCTTGATATTGGAACAAAAAGTGATGGAGTTTCTCCAAACATTTTTTAGAAAGAACTGAAAAAAACTAACAAATCAAACAGATTTGGATCTGACTCAGGATAATAATAACAACAACAACAGCAGCAGCAGCAGCAGCAAAAAATTATAATAATCCGCAATGCTTATTGGGGATGAGTCGTCTATGTGCTGGGCCTTGTGTTAGCCCTGCTTTTGCAATGACTCATTTTATCCCGGCAAAAACTGAGACGTAGGGAAGTTCGGTTCTTGCACAATGTTGCAGAGCTGGTAAATGGGAGACCTGGAGCCAGAGCCAAGACTATCTAATTTCAATGCCGATTCTTTCCGCCACTCTAATGGTTTTCACTGGAATCAAGAGGGATGGATCTTTAATCAGAAATAATAGAGGGATTTGAGGTTGTCATAGCATGATTTTTGTCTTTCTTAAGTACTCCTTCATTTCATAAAGAGCTCATCATGCCAGAAAAGGTCCGTGAACGGATTGTCCTACATGATAGGGGCAAATTCCTCACGTCTGCTACGAGGTGACGGTATGTGCGGCACCTCTAAGCGTCTAGTGTTGTTTCACTGTGCTTTTGGCTTTCCTGGCCCTACAGTAAATGTTCTTTTAAAACTCAGTTTTTTGTTGTTTTTTTTCACCTGAAGCACCTCTTATTTTTATTCCTAAAGCACATTTTTCACTGCCTTCTCACCACCCACATCAAGGTCAAATACCTCTCTTTTCCATTGCTGTGCTTTTGCTCCTGCCTACACCATTTCACTCATTCCTCCTACCTGCTTCCCTAATGTCTCCTTTCATTTTAAACAAGTGCGTCTTCCACCTACCTGCATGAAGATCTGAAGATTCCTTTAGCGAATTTTAGCGGCTGATATATAAGTAGATATATTTTTCTCAGGCAAACTTATTCCAAAAAATGGTATGTTTGCTTTTCCAGTAAAGTATATGCCCAATACTCTACATATACTCTCCCAAATGCAAGTAATTAAATGAATACACTTCCTTACTTACTGAGTCTTACAATAAATTATGAATTTTTTTTCATATGAATTGATAGAATCATGATTTCAGTTTATTATCCTTTACATTTTTAAAAAAGATTTTGTGTATTTGAAAGAGAGCTCCCACAAGTGAGAGAGCATAAGCAGGGGGAGGAGAAGAGGGAGAGGGAGAAGCTGACTCCGCACTGGGCAAGGGAGCCCAACGCAGGGCCCTGAGATCAGGACCTGAGCTGAAGGTAGCCGCTTAACTGACTGAACCACCCAGGCGTCCCTGAAAGTTTATTGTCCTTTATATTAAGAATAATAATTCTGGGATGCCTGGTTGGCTCATTGGGTTGAGTGTCTGCCTTTGGCTCAGGTCATGATCCCCGGGTCCCAGGATCAAGTCCCGTATAGGGCTGCTTGCTCAGCAGGAACCCTGCTTCTCCCTCTGCCTGCTGCTCCCCTTGCTTGTGTTCTCCTTCTCTCTCTCTCTCTCTCTCTCACAAATAAATAAATAAAATCTTAAAAAAAAAGACTTTTAGTACTATATTTTTATATTAGTAGGTCTCATGTTTGTGATTTTTGCATTACCTTCTTATTAGCCAGCAATTAAGAAATCTTGACTAAGCCATTTTAGATTATTTTTGAATTCCCCCCAAAAATTAATACTAATAAAGATTGCTATGCAACGGATTTTATAACTTTGGTCAATTCATTCAACAATGTTATTTGGCACCTACTATAGGCCAGGCAATACTGTTCCCACAAGGAATACAGTGGTTATGAAAGACATTGAAAGTCCCTGTTCTTATGAAGCCTACCCTCTCTCTAACAGCGTAGATAGTAAAAGAGTTAACAAAAAAACAAAATAAGATATTTAATATCTTAGAAATATTAAAGTTTTTTCAGTTAATGATCAGTGGCCCAAAGAGATAAATAAAATGGGGGGAGTGGAGTCTAACAGTGATAGGGTCAGGTACAAGTACCTTCATACTTCAATATGTAATACTTGCAATTGTAGATTTATAAGGACCTTACAAAGCACTGCTATACATGATGTTGGCCTCCAGTATTTCAATGTGATCCATCCTGTGTTACTTACTTCAGAGACTGTGTATGGCCTTTCAGCACTGGAATGAGAGTGGGGAGAACAGGCTTTCATTTTCATGCACAAGACCTTAGGATGTAAAAAGAGTTTCTTATTCAAAAAATGAAGGATTTGTACAAGTCAGGGTTTTTAACCAAGGAACCATAGACTCTTAAAGAGTCTGAGTAAAATGAGAACTATGAAATTAAAATGAGAAAAATTATCTTTATTTTCAAAACCTCTAAGTGAAATATGAACTGATAATCATATCAGTACTACCTGAGAACTTTTCACCAAGAGAAATCACAGATCTTTTTGTATTATATTACAGTTGTTATGGATATCCCAAGTTATCATTTATTACCATCACTATTGAGAAATTATAGTTACTAGATACAAAGTATGATCATGTCATTAAATGCAATAAAGAAACACAAACTTTACTGCATTAAAATTTGCTTCAAATACCATAATGAAATCATTTTAATATGATTTGTGTTCTTTCTAATCTGATATTTTTTTGTGAACTAAAAGAACAGGATGTTATTAGATGATTCAATGAAATGAAAATATATCAATATAAAATAGAATATATATACACCTATATATTCTATTTTAAAATACCAGTCAGGAAGGTACTTTGTAGGAAGTGATATGTGAACTGAGAGCTACAAAATGAGGGGCAGTGACTCATATGAAAAGGAAAGGAAGAGACTTCAGGACAAGGGAACAGCAAAGACAAAAGTGTCCAATAGGAAAGAACTTGGTGCATACTATGTAAGGTAGGAAAATACAATGAGTATGGTGAAGTCTAGAGCTGTGTGTTTGTCTCTAGCCATGCTCAGCTGCATGGGAGCAAGAGCAAAATTGGTGGGTAGATGAATTTGAACCAGGGTTGTGGTTTAACCAAGAATTTGATGCATGAGGAGTGGTGAGGATATATGCTAGGTGTTGATAACAATGATCAGTAGGGAAGTTAAGTGAAATAAGAACTACGAACACTTATAGAGGTGGAGAGATAGAAGAAGGTAGTAAGGATGAGGATAGTAGGACGAATGATGTATAGGTTCTAGTGATGTCTGAGGATTATTGGAGCTGGGTATTATAAGGAATGAGTAAGAAGTCTAGTAGTACTGGCAAGAGATGACAATCACTGTTTTCTTAATCAGTTCAAGCAGCTATAACAAATACTATAGACTGGGTTACTTAAACAATAGAAATTTATTTCTTACAGTTCTTGAGGCTGGAAGTCCAAGATTAGAGGGCCAGCAGCATGGCGTTCTGGTGATAGTCCTCTTCTTGGATTGTAGACCAATGCCTTCTTGCTTTACCTTCATGTAACAATGAAAGACATCTTGCATCTTACTTCTAAAGGTTCTAATCCCATTCATCATGGCCCCACCTTCATTACCTAATTATATTGCAAAGTCCCCCACCTCTAAATACCCTCAAACTAGGGATTAGGGCTTCAACATATGAATGGGGAGGACATGGCAACTATGGAGATGCAAAGAAGTATATAATTCAGGATACTTTAGTGCTGTTACCGCTAGGACACTGAAAAGGAAGCTCAGAGCAGTTAGTTTTTTTTCTTTTGCCACTTTGTTCTCAACTCTGAGAACTGTACCTAGCACACAGAAAATGTTTAATAAATGTTAACGAATTAAATGAATGGATCATATGCATAAGCAAGATGTAGGATGACTACCAGGTTTCTGAATGGATAAAAATGTTAAATTAAGGAGGAGGGGGTGAGGGAAAGGTTTGTGGTTATTTCTTAAACGTGAATATAAAATCATTCATGTTATCATCATCTTCTTATCAATAACAGTCTTCTCTGAGTACCTATTCTAGTAGAAATACCATTATAGGCACTA
>CM052897.1:25341111-25378611 GCA_028534135.1 Potos flavus
AAAAAAAAAAATGTTAGTTTACTTGAGAGAGTCTGAGGGGGCTGAGAAAGGAAGACACATGTGCTAAACCTTAAAAATGAATAAGAATTCTCAAGGGGGCAGGGGATGTAATGTGGCAATGAAAACAGCATGTCAAGAGGAACATCACAGGAAAACAGCAGTCTTGATGTAGGGGAGGGCCAGACACAAGATAGGAGAGGTAAATGAAGACTAAGTAAGCAAATAGAAGGAGTTTAAATCTTATGCTTTGTCCCTTTACACAGATACAGTTAAAACATAACAAAACAAAACCTGTGATCCTCATCATTAAAAAAAATGTTCTCTTGGAAGAAAGGCAACTTGGCAAATGAAGTGAAAGCTTATTTGGAATAAGAGTAAGAATGTAAGAAAGATATTTAGACAGAGGATCATGAAAAGAGGGATCATTTTCCTCAAAATGGTGACTCTAGATGATTCCTCATATAGTTAGAGTTTTACCATAAAGAGCAGCTTTTCTCCTTCTAGCAAAACACAAACTAAACACCAACACATGTATAAGAAACACAAATTATTTAAGAAGGCTGCTTATGGGCCCCAATGGTTCTTGAAACGCAATTTTATTTCATGTATTTTTCTTAAACTTCTCTATAAATAAAGGGTTGTAGTGCGTCCATGCCTAATACCTGTCCCTGCTAATGGCCCTTGTATTACAAATATAGAAGCTATCACTGAAGCAAAAGAAAGAAGGAAGGAAGAAAGAAAGGGAAGAAAGAAAGAACAAAAGACCCAACAAAAGAAGAAAAAAATCAAATTGATTAATGTACCAGGAATTCCTGCACATTACTATACTTAAGCATTTATTGGCAGAAAAGCAAATATGCATTTTGCTTGCTTTCATTTTCCCAAAGCACAACTTAATTAATGCTGTCATATAGCTTTTGGTAACAGATTCATACTGTAACAGTCCTCCCACGCCACAAGATCAATGGAACCCTAGAAGCTACAACAAAAAGAAATTAGAACGTGCATCAAATTTGTGAAGCTCATAAAGAAAACACATTTGCCCTTCATGTATTTTTAAAGAGATTCTGGCTTCATTATATCTTGTAAATGGTTTCTCTGTTCAGTACAGCAGATAGAATTGAACTTTGGTAGTATTCTATTTTTCAGAAGAAGAGAATGCCATTCAGTTTTAATAAAGATTTTAGTGGTGATGTTATTATGTTTCAGTGCCGTTAGTCTATAGCGGCTTTGTAGTATCTGAGAAAGAACCTGGCATATACAATCACTAATCGTCTTATTTTCTTCTTTCCTTACTCCTCAGCATTCAAGAATCAAGTCTTACTTCCAGCCTTGAAAGATTAACTTTTTGATCAGTCGTAGCTCATACTTTGTTTTCAATAGCATATTGAATTATATAGTAAAAAAAATAAAAATAATAATTTAGAACAGTATTTAGGAATATGTATTCATTTAAATCAGTTTGCGTTTAGATCATATAATCTTTAGAGGAAAATATTAGTTTTAGACTCATAACACGTAAGTAATTAATTTAACCCCAGGACCAAACTCCCAGTATTGATAGAACTGAATTGTATTTAGAAGAAATACATTCTTCTAGAAGGAAATATAGGCAATAATTTCTTTTATATTAGCCATAGAAACATTTTTCTAGATATGTTTCTTCAGGCAAGGGAAACAAAAGCAAAAATAAACTATTGGGACTATACCAAAATGAAAAGCTTTTGTACTGCAAAGGAAATCATCAACAAAATGACAATGCAACCTGCTGAATGGGAGAAGATATTTGCAAATGATATATCCAATAAGGGGTTAATATTCAAAATATATAAAGAATTTACACAACTCAACACCAAGAATTCCCAAATAATCTGGTTTAAAAATTGGCAGAGGACTGGAATAGACAATTTCCCAAAGATGATATACAAATGGTCAACAAATGAAAACACGCTCAACATCACTAATCATCAGGAAAGTGTGAATCCAATCAAAACCATGAGATATCACCTTCTACCTGTCAGAATGGCTAGAATAGAAAGACAAGAAATAACAGGTGTTAGTGAGGTAATAGAGAAAAAGGAACCCTCCTGCACTGTTGATGGTGTGCAAATTGGTGCAGGCACTGTGGAAAACAATATGGAAATTCCTAAAAAAATTAAAAATTAAATTACCACATGACTCAGTAATTTTACTACTAGATATTTACCCAAAGAAAATGAGAGCACTAATTTGAAAAGATATAGGCACCCCTATGTTTATTGCAACATTATTTACAATGGTCAAGATATGAAAGCCACCCAGGTGACCATCAATAGATGGATGGATAAAGAAGATATGGTATATATACACAATGGAATAAACTCAGCCATAAAAAAGAATGAGATCTTGCCATTTGCAACAACACGGATGGACTTAGAGCGCATTATGTTAAAGGAAATAAGTCAGAAAGACAAATATCACATGATTTTGCTCATGTGGAATTTAAGGAACAAAACAAGAGAAAAGAGAGATAAATAAAAAGCAGACTCTTAAATACAGAGGACAAACTGGTGGTTGCCAGAGGGAAGGTGAATGGGGGAATGGGTGAAATAGATACAGGGGATTAAGAGGTAAAAACTTCTTGTTACAAAATAAATAAATCACGGAGATGAAAAGTACAGCATAGGGGATATAGTCAATAACATGGTAATAACTTTGGTGACAGATGGTGACTGCACTTGTGAGTACTAAATACTGTTTAGAATTGTTGAATCATTATAGTTTCACCTGAAACTAATATGAACTGTATGTTCATTATGCTTAAATAAAAAAATACTGTTTCATGCAAATTTAAAAAATGAATCTCTCTCATTCCATATGTAGTTAAATTTATTGCACAACACATTCCTTCTGATTTTCTACTTTAGGTATTTATTATTTGCTTTTCCAACACTAAGTCATTTCAAAATGAAATAATTAGTTGAAAACTGAATGATTAATTGTAAAAATCTATTTGTCCAATGTTGATTTTAATATTTTATAATATTGAAAGCAAGTACTATGTAAAAAAACATTTAACTTATGGTTTATATTTTTGGAATCTTTGAAAAAATACTGGGCCAGGGGCGCCTGGGTAGCTCAGTCTGTTGCTCGATGGACTCTTAATTTAGGCTCAGGTCATGATTTCATGGGTCATGATTTCATGGGTCATGAGATCAAGACCAGGCTCTGCACTCAGCAGGAAGCCTGCTTAAGATTCTCTCTCTTCCTCTCTCCTCCTCCCATGCACACGCTCTTTCTCTAAGATAAATAAATCTTTAAAAACAATGTTGGGTCCAATATTCTTAGACTTATTGAAAAAGTTTTTGATTTAAAAAAATGTTTGAAACAGTATATAATTTTTCATACTTAAAATTATTGATATTTCAACAACTCTTCTGAAAAGGTATGATATGCTCTTATATTGTTGTAAGATTTCTTGGGTGGGTTGGATAATCTAGCATACATAAATGTTCCTCCAAACATAGTTTAATATTTTGGAGTCACAAGAACAATTGCATTATATGCTCTTTTTTTTTTTTTTTTTTTTTTTTACTGTTGTGATCGCAGCCAGATTGGTAAACCCTGGTTTCCTTATTCAATGACTAATTTTAGCAAGCTATAGGATTTTCAATAATAGATTTTATGGCTTTGTATCTACATATTCTGCACAGACTATTAAACTAGTTTTAATTCATGCTGGCAGTATAATTTAGAAAGGAAAAGAGTTTCATTAGCTTTTTTACTACCAATTTAAGATTTAGTTTCTTTATTTCCCTTCTATTCTAAGTAATGAGGCACAACTTCAAGACAGTGTGCTAAAGTGATTTTGGTTACTTTGGAACAACATTTTAAGAATTTAATATCATCAATGCATTTACAATATTTCTAGGATCTCTGCAACATGGATAAAAATACTGACTTTTTCTGCAGGGAGTTACAGAAGAATCACTATTAAAAATGATCAGAAAATTATGTGATCTTGATTAATAGTATAGTTACTATTAATTTAATATATGAAAATATTTTGTCAGAGCAATGGAATTAAACTTTTTATAGTTGAGTGTGAAAAGGAAAAATGATATCAATAATATAAAGAAAAATTATATTGGGTTAAAGCATTGTACAACTGCCTTACAGTGGAGCGCCTGGGTGGCTCAGTGGGTTAAAGCCTCTGCCTTCGGCTTAGGTCATGATCTCAGGGTCCTGGGATCCAGCCCTGCATCGGGCTCTCTGCTCAGCAGGAAGCCTACTTCTCCCTCTCCCACTCCCCCCTGCTTGTATTCTCTCTCTCTCTCTGTCAATAAATAGATAAAATCTTTAAAAAAACAAAAACAAAACAAAACAAAAAACAATTGCCTTAGAGTATTACTTCATTATTGCAAGCAATGAAAAATTGATACTCAAATATCCCAATGGCTAAATTCCTCTTTTCTGAAATTGTGTGAATACAATGGATAAAATCCTGATTCTTCTGAGCACAGTAAAGCACATGAAGAAAACACTTTTTCAGCTAAGTCTTTTTCCACAATCATGATTGAGATATATATATATCAATTTATTTCATTCTATTCTATATACACACACACACACACACACACACACACACACACACACACACACGAGATATACATATATATACATAGAAAACACAGCTCTTAATGATCTGGAATTATTTAACAGATATATTTAAGAAATATAATAATATATATAATATATAATATCAAAATTTAATCAAAAATTTAATGACTATAAGTGCTCATTTTAGATTTCCCATGTTGTTCACCAAATCTCTTCATATGATATGCTAACATTTCATTCAAAGACTATCAGGGTTGGTCTAAAAGAACTAGTTGCATAGCTGTGGAGTAGAGATTGAATTACTTTTGGCAGGATTAGTAGGCTACCCGAAATCTTAGCAATAGATTGAAATTTTAGCAGGCAAACTCTTTATCTCTTTAACCAATGTAATATAGGTGGAGTGCAATTATAGTATTGCTAGCATAGTCCCTTTTCACTGCTTATAAGGCCTCCACTATCATTTTCTGTCAATTTAATTTGTGTTTTGTTAAAAGTGCTTCCAAGCATGTGCTTGTGTGTGTGTATATGTCACCTATACATGTCAAGGATTTAAGTGAGAGATTAACTATTCCCAAGTATTTCATATACACCAAAGAATGTTGCCATAACCTAGACTTTTGCTGGTATATAGTTAACACAGAAGTTGCATAAAATAGAGGGTAGTTGGTAATAACACATAAAATGACATTTAATGGATGTCTGAATCTCGGTTCATGCCCAGTTTCAACTGGAAATTCAAGAGAGAAGTCTTAGGAAACCTTGGAATAAATAAGGAAGAAAAGGCTGGAGATGGTACAAACATAAACTGGGGTGTGTTGAACCTGATGATCTAATTTATTTTACTAATGGAGGCAGCACGTACTAATGGCACTTGGTAAGTAAACACATACTGTATTCCAGGCACTTTCATCAACTCTTCACATCCATTACTTCTTTTAATCCTCGCAGCAAACTCACAAGGTAATTATTATGATTGTACCCATTTTATTGAGAATATTGAGACAGAGCAGGCAAGTACCAGTCATTCATAATGCCTGGAAGTGCCATTCGCATTCTTAAGAATAAATATTCCATAGAATGTGAATTTTACCTGTTGGTATTGCACAAAGTGCACCCTACTAAGATGACAGATGGTAAGATAAAGGAACTGCAGCTGAATCTGTGTAAATGAAATGTTGAGTCTGTGTTCTTAAATATTTTGCCCACCCATCCTAGGAAATAGTGCTATTCTAGGAATCTAATTTTATTTTTTTCACTTTTTTTCTTTTCTTTTTTATTAAAATAGGGTGTATTATTTGTTTCACTTAATTGTTTTTGTTCAAAATTTTTTGGTCATATGCAACCTATCAATGTTGGTATAAATCTACTAGTGTTAGTAAAAATTACTACAGTTTTTTCTTTTCTAGTACAACCACTGTGATTGTTGCTAAAGGATCTCAGGGTCTGTCCATTTGAGCACCAGTCTGCTAGATTTATTCTAGTAAATTATAGCTCTTCCTCCATACTGTTTTGGGCATCAATTTCATGAAAAAAGTTAAATATTGGAAAAAAATTACTGATTACAGATTTTAGAAAGCTTCTTACAAAACACTGTACAGATCCATAATTCATAGCTCATTGTACATGATTTTCATAACCAGTCTTATAATTTTGTGCAGCAGACCTTGACCGGGAACGGCAATATCTTTTAAAAATACTATTTCTTGGGGCACCTGGGTGGCTCATTTGGTTACATGTCCAACTCTTGATTTCTGCTCAGTTCATGATCTCAGGGTCATGAGATAGAGCCCTGCTTTGGGCTCATTTCCCTTTACCCTTCATTTCCCTTTGCCCCTTCCCCACCTAACCCCACCCCCCACCCCTCACACATGCACACTCACTCTCTCAAATAGACAAATCTTTAAAAAATTCTGTTTCTTATGGAAAAGGAATTTAAGTGTAATTATTTTTACTTACGCTTTCTTCTTAAGGAACTCTACCTGCTAAGTTTTGGGGAGCTGATAAGATAGATGATATCATAAGGACAAAATAAACAGAACTCTTTATGAAAAAAGATTCTAAATAGTGTTCTAGAAATCTGTTCTTGGAGATCTCTGTTAACTATTTTTTTTTCTGTGCTTGTTAATGTATTAATTTTTTTTTTTTTGAGAGAGAGAGACCATTGACTAGGGGATAATTTCACCTCATTTTTCCATGTATTCAGCCATAAATTCTCACTAGACACTTCAAATTCCACAATAAAATCTTAATCATGACCTCAAATCTGGTTCATTAAGACATAAATATACATTTACTTGAAAAACAAAGAATTGTTATGGTCTACACACTTTCCAAAGAACATGTCACTATTTTGTTGAAACTCAACTTCTATCAATCATTGAAGAAAAAAAAATATTATAGGAAGATAACCTAAAAGACAAATTCTTTTCAAAAGCTGTGAAACATCATAATATCATTGTAATATTCTTGTTGGAAATAGCCTCATTTGAAAAATACATTAGTAGTTTACAATATCGTTAAAGTTCACTCTGATGTTCATAAGATTTTAATGAATAAACATTAGCATGAGTTGGTTGATTCAGATGTGCCACTCAGTTGGCCTAGAAGAGCATGACTTATTTATAAGACTGAAAAAATCCCCATCATTATAGAGTATTATTTATCCACCACTGAAATTTGAAAAGAGAGCAATATTGGTTATAGATAGAGACTTGAATTTAAAAAGAAAAGATCATAAGTACTAGAAGAACTATAAAGAGGCCAAATAAAAATTTAGGAAAGCAATTTTATTATTTGAAGCTGACATAAATAACGTATCTCATTAATTTAGCTACTCTTGACAATTGCTACAAATATCCATTCATATCAACAGCAACTATCCATTCATATCAACAGTATATATGGGACAGATACTTCTGATTGCTCAATGTTTACTGGATACTAGATATTCAGTAATGGATTGAATTTTGCTTGAGATGTCAATGTCTTGCTTAAAAAAAAAAAAAACAAAATTACTTCTTGACCCCTTTGAAATAGGGGTGGTCATATGATGTATTTCTGGATTAATAAGGCAGAAGGTGATTTATTCTAAGAAAGCACCCCCTCTTCCTGCTTACTGCCCCTGCCTCCTGTATGCCTGTGGTTAAGTGGCATGGTTAGAGTTGGAAAACCATTTTGTGCTCTAAAGGAGGAAAGTTAGAAGATACAGGTAGCAGAGCAGCTCAAAACAGTCCTAACTGACATAGTACCCAAAGGAAAATCAGAAAAGAGTAGAGTCCTGAGCAAATTATATCAACTTGGGGATAATATCAGTGGATTCTGTCTTGCTGGACTGTAGAATACTATGGAAATGCTGACTCACGGTCTTCGGTTCTCCCATATACAAGTAGTACGACACTTGACAAGATAGTGGACTTCTCCAGGAATTTTACTATGTCTAAAATCAACAAGGTAACCTCAATAATTTGTTTTCAACTGAGGAGATGGAAGGTCAAAATTTCGAGGTTGTACTTTTATATTGCATATGTATTATTATGTTTTTATAGCTACAAAGATAAATTATGCACACTAAAGCCTGACAGCCTCCATACCAGTTTGAATAGGAAAACATATTCAGTTGCATAGTGATTATCAATAAAAAGCCACAACTATCCTATGGAAAAGTTATCAAATTCTTTGAGGGGGCAGTACATTTGTAAATTTATCAAAAAGAAGATGTGGCTCATAGTAGCACATTGAACCATCATTCTAATTGATTTTTAAGAGGCTTTTAAAGTTCTGTCATTTTGTGATTAATGATCAATATCACAATGCAGTTGGTAATAGAGCTGGAAAATCCTTGATTTCAAGCCCAAAGTTATTTCTTTTGTTGAGTGTATTTATGTATTTATTTATGATAAACATAACAAATATAGACCTTTATTTATAATTGGATTCAGAAAATAATGTGAATATGTGCAAATTTGGAAATCATTCCTTGCAAATTCAAGCAAAGATTTTCTCTGATTCTCATTGCCTCTTAAATTTTACAGACCTGGAATGGTATATTTTTAAGATCCCAGAAGTAGACTAACATAAAAGTTCGGACCCTGGATTCTTTATTGCTATGACCTTACATTTTTACATGAAAGTGCTTCTTTATGTGTTTTTCAATATACTCTCAAAATTTTGTAGCCAATCTAATAACTGTCACAGAAGTCTTAGAGGAAATATGGGTATATATAACCAGCAATCTGGAATAGTGGCTTTGATTTCAGATGAGCTTCAAAACCCTTTAGTTCGCATGTAGACATTCTGTAGTGCATGATGTGACTTGTCTCAACTTCACAGTAAGTATCTATGAAAACATACAAAAAGACTAAAATGCCAAAAACAGAAAATAACAGAGTATGCTAAATGTAAGCAAAAATGATTTGGTAAAGTCCAGAGGTCCGTTCGTACTTAATGCATTGTCCATGGTGATGTGTTGAAAAATACAACCTTGGAATACTCATCAAGGCCTCCAACCTCTGAATTAGAACACTGCAGGGAACCATCTTTCTCCTTACCTCCCTCCCACCCCTTCGCTGAACGAACGAAAGAAAGAAAGAAAGAAAGAAAGAAAGAAAGAAAGAAAGAAAGAAAGGAAGGAAAGGGGAAGGGAGATTGAAAGGCATCCTAACCTCAGCACTATTGTGTTGCCCTCCTCTCTAACTCCATGACATACAAAATTGTCACTCATATTCCCAAATGCTCAGGGATTATTTTTAGAGACAGACTCTGTCCCTCCTCTCCACTCCCATTAGCTTTTTTCTGCCTCCATCCCTTCAATGATACAACACCCGGTAGGTGACATGGCAGGGAGTGGGATATGATATATAGAAACATATTGTAATGTGTGATTCTAAATTGCTGAAGAAAAAAACATTATTGTCAAGAAAGATAGGCAGAGCACCAGAAGTGCTGTGTGCTTTGGGGTAGAGTGTTTCCTATTTTTATTCTTGTAGTGTAAGCCCTGACAGTTGGTTTTTCTTTTTTGTAATCTAAGTGCCTGACTTAAGCTTTATTGCTGAGGCATCACTTTAATAAATGCGTTGCCAGTCACACAACGATATGGATAAAGGACCACCTGCATCTGCCTCCCAGGCTCCTTTGTTTTAGAGATCTTGGTTGATTTTGATAACTGACCATTTGGCCTTTCTTTTCTTTTCTTTTTCTTTTCTTTTTTTTTTTTTCTCTTCTGTGCTTTGAATTCCCTCTCTTATGTTTAAAATTCACCAATAAAGATTGATCCTGCAAAACCCTAGGCCCCCACCCTTGACCCCAATAAAAGCAGAACCACAGGCTTATGCATTCTCTCTTTCTATTTGAGACCACAGTATGTGGCCCCAGGTGTGCTGTGTAATTTCCAGGACTTGTAAGTTATAAACCATGTCTCTTTTAAAGTTTCCTGGAAGTAATTGTTAAGGGCATCTTGCAACCGTCATAATAACCACAAGAGCCAGTCCAGCCACAAAACTCGTTATTGAGAGGCTGGGACTATCACAAAACAATTCTATAGTAAAGGACACAGAATTTCCCAGGCCAGAGAACCTGTATGATATTGAACCTCAGTCCAGCAGCCCCACTTCGGTAAATCTCTATTGGATACCACAAAGTGAATTAGGATTCTTGTGCATCAACATGGCTTCTTGGTCTAGATCTGAGGAGGGACATGTATGGCAACCTAGAGCAAAACAAATACACAGTGAAGGGGATGCGAGTCTCAGATCGATCAATGTTTCTCAATCAATTAAAAATAGAAATACCATATGATCCAGTAATTCTACTACTGGGCATTGAAAATGAAAACACTAATCCAAAAAGATAGATGCACCCCCTATGTTTATTGAAGTGTTATTTATAATAACCAAGAAATGGAAACAACTGAAGTGTCCATTGATAGACACTTCATGAATAAAGAAGATAAAGAAGATATGTATATTATACATATACATAATGGAATATTACTCATCCATAAAAAGAATGAGATCTTATTTGTGACAACATACATAGACCTAGAGGGTATTATACTAAATGAAATAAGTCATGGAGAGAAAGAAAAACATCATATGCTTTCACTTATATGTGGAAACTTAAAAAAAATGAATAAACAAAAACAGACTCTTAAATACAGAGAACAAACTGGTGGTTGCCAGAGGGGAAGGGGGTGGGAGGGTGGGTGAAATAGATAAAAGGTAGTACAAGGTACATATTTCTAGTTATATAATAAATAAGTCATGTTGGTGAGAAGTACAGCATAGGAAATAGAGCATATAATATTGTAATAATGTTGTATGGTGATAGACAGTAACTATATGTATTGTGAGCACTGAATAGAATTGTCCAGTCAACACGTTGTATATCTGAAACTAAATAGGACATTGTATACTAATTGTATTTCAATATTGCTTTTTAAGAAGGAGGAGAAGGAGGGAAGGGAGGAAAGAAAATCTCCATTCCACCAAATTCTAGGCTCAGACTCATCATACCCCATTCAAGTGTAGCCGAACAGCCAACGGACAAAGCAAACAAGCACACAAATGAAATGAGGTCTTAGAAAAGGCAAGAACTGTCATGATGAATGAGAGTAAGAACTGAAGTTTGAAAATTATTTTCTGAAAGAAAGAGGACATTCAGAACATCGATTTGGAACATCAGGTGCATGTTCTTGGCAAGATATGGAAAAGATTGGCATCTATAGAAGAGAAACATGAACAATAGCAGAGACGAGGCTGAAAGTTGTTCACTCAACAAATATTTATTGTGAGGTAGGAGATAGACCATGCACAAAAGTCAATTTCATAAATTCCAGAATTATTTTCAAAACTAAGAATTTATAGTACGTAACTGTTGTTCAAGAACACAATTGATGCCGTAGAAAGTCAGTTTTGAAGAATTATACACAGAACAGATGAAAATATAAAAGCAAGGGAAGAAAATGGAAACTAAGAGTAGTTTTAACCTAAATAATGGGAAAGTAAAATAAAAAAATAAACAAAAATTCTCAGCTAAAATAGGACAAATTAAAAGAGAAACCATCTCTGTAGGAAAAGAAAAAGGGGAAAAAATCACAAGTCTATGAAGGGTAACCATAATTCCTAAAAATAGAAACAAAGCTCTCAAACCCTAATAATTTCCTCTCTTAATTTCTAGGCTATTGAAGAAAATACACCCCCTCAAGGGATATTCCAACTGTATTGGTTTCTAATCTAGAAGTTTCAGCTCAGCATCCCATCGCTTGTTTCTCATGAACAAATGCTTTGTCATGGCTTGCTTTCCTTTGACAAAGAGAGCAGAGGGCATAAGGACCTAAAAGACAAGATTAAATAGTCAGCCGCAGAGCTGAGATGACATGCCTGATTTAGAATACCAGTTTAGAAATCTTTTCCAACATGCAATCCTTTCTTACTTGTTTACTACAAATCTGTTCAGCAAGCACTTTTGCACATGGAATCTACTTCAATTCAGCTAGCTTTTTGAAAAATAAAAAGTACAAATGAAGAAGAAGGAGAGTAGCATTTAATAGGCAGTGGAGGAAGAGGAAAAGACATAACTCTGCCCACCTCTGTTATTTTTTTATTTAGTGAGAGTTTCCCATACATGCAGCTTGAATGTTGTTGTTATGCTCAGAAAATTTCAAGTGTCGTGTCTAATTTGTTTTAGCCCTTGGATCATAAGAACTATTGGTTGAAAAATTGTGCTTGGCAGTGTACTTACTTCTGATTAATAAAGTCCTTAAACTATGCACCATAAGATTTCTGTTATTCAATTTGAAAGAATTACTTCTAAAGAAATATTTCCATACACTCCACTCTGAACACCAGTGAAAGATTTGAAGCATAATACAAACTACAAACTGCCTACCACAGTTTCTTGCGGTTAATGTTTAATAATCATGTATTTGATTTTCATTTTTGTTTTAGTAGATGAAATGTCTTGTGACATACCCAATTCACTGTTTGAAAAGTGACATCTTTTGGGAAAAAGCCTAGGGGAAACTAAGAGCCTTTGAGAGATACTGTCTTCATATTCTAAAAGGATGCCTTCAACTCATTCACTGCTTTCCAGATGCAGTGAAACAATGGACCATATTTTTTCTGTCTTAAATGTGGGAATAGTAACATATTGTAATTACTGTTAATTTATTTGTTTTTCATCTCTTCCATCTAATGAAAATCATGGAGTTCCCACATAGGTGATTTGCCATAGAGTTTGTCTTTTTCAAAACAATAGATGTTAGAATCTTAGAGAAAAAAAACCAAAAAACCCCACTTTTATCTCTGGTAAGAATGAGAAGAAACTGAAACCTTTGTTCCATGATTTTTTTCATTAAGATTTCATTAAAATTTCTATACTTTCTCATTCTAATAAAAGACTATCAACATGCATTGAAATGTATTAATAGCGATAGTAAGATATAAGGACAATTTGATATTTCTTCTTTGTTGGTTCCTACTCCCTTATTCCTTACTTTGATTTTTTCTTTGTTTTTTTTTTCTTTTTATAAAGATTTTTGCTAAGTAAATAGAAAAGAGCAAGTGTTTAAAAATTATAGCCAATATATTTCACTGGATTGTGTTGTTTACCATAATATTTTTTTTTAATAATCCTGGACAAACACTTGAAAATAAAACATCTTTACTCTTAAGAGTGAAGACGATACAAAAATTTTTTCCATGATAAATTAATTTTTAAAAATTAATTAAAAAAAATTTTTCCGTGAAAAATTAATTTTAGATGACTAGGTATAGCATGATCCCATCTTATAAAATAAAAACAGCTCCCCACATAAACAAACAAGCATATACATTCATTTGTATACATAGACATGTGATTATGCATTTATGATCTATATAATCACAGGACAAATTCTGTGAATCACTTTTTACCCTTATCTTAAAAGCCAACATATTCACCTAGTTTTCCTCTTACTTGCTTGCTCATTTTTGTTTTCATTTGCTTGTTTCTCTACTCCTTCCAGTCCTCTAAACTTCAAGTTCAGCCAAAGATTCATTCTTAAATCTATTCTCATTTCATCTACAATCACTTTCTTGATGATTTCATCCATTCTTTGTCCTTAAATATACCTATATGCTGATGACCTTAGAATTATATCTGTATTCTGGATCTCTTCCCTGGCTCCACATTCATATCCAACTGCTTACTTACATCTCCACTTAAATGATATATAATTATCTCTAAGTTGACATGTCTAAAATTGAACTTGTTCTTACATCATCCCAAACTTGTTCTAGCAATCCCACATCTCACTTTATGACAACTCTGTCTTTCTAGTTCCTTGAGGTTAACAATTTGGGGGCATCCTTGAGTCTATTCCTTGTTCCATACCCCACATCTAAACCATTAGTAAATCCTGCTGGCCTTACCTTCAAATCATACTGAAAATCCAATCACAGTAGTCCCTTGTCATTATCTGTGATTTCCCTCTCCCACAGTTTCCCTGACCAGCAGTCAGTCATAGTTTGGAAGCAGATGGTCCTCCTAATGAATCATCAGAAGGTCAATAGTGGCCTAATGCTATGTCATAGTGCCTGCATCATTTACCCCACTTCGTCTCATCACGGAGGCATTTTATAATCATACATCATCACAAGAAGCCTGAGTACAGTACAATAAGATACTTAGAGCAAGAGAAAGACCACATTCATATAACTTTTATTATATTATTGTAATTATTCTATTTTTTTACCAGTTATTGTTGTTTATCTTTTACTGTGCCTAATTTATAAATTAAACTTCATCATAGGTGTTTTATGTATAGGAAAAAAACCCAGTATATATAGGATTCAGTACTGTCTGGGGTTTCAGGCATCCTTGGGGGTCTTGGAACGCATCCCTCCACAGATACAGGGGGAAGGGACCATTGTCTTAGGATTTCTAGGACTACACTAGTACAAACCTATTTCTGAATTATGGCAAGTCTTTGTTGTCTTCCTGAGTCATGCTTTACCCCTTCAGTCTGTTTTCAACACAGTCAGCATGACCCTTTAAAGCCAGACTGAGATTGTTTCAGTCTTTTTAAAAAAAATACTCCAATATTTTTTTCATCTGCCTCAGAGCAAAAATCAAAGTACTTACTAAGACATATATCCTTGCCCCCTCCCCATACCCACCTGATAATAACATCATTTCCTTTTTATCTTTTCTTCCAGTTCATTCGCAAGAATCTCCTATCTTCAAACCTTTTGTCATACTCTCAGTTCAGAGCCTTTGCTCTTGTTATTCCTCCTGCCTGGAATGTTCTTTTCCAGAGATCTGCATGGTTTGACTTACCAATTCCTCTGGAAAGTTTTTGCAGCCATCCAACTTAAAATTTCAGTAGGGACTCCTCTAACATTTCCTTATCCCCATCCTATCGTCAGTTTTCTCCTTACCATTTATCATTATATTTTTTCACTTAATTTTTTTATGTATGCTTTCCAGTCATAAGCTTCATGAAGGAAGATAAATTTGTTGTTTTTCTCTTATGGATTCTGGGTGCCTACAACAGTTCCTGGCACATGTTTAGGTGTTCGGTGAATAATAATTATTCTCTCCAGGCGTAGATTGGAAAAAGTGAAGGGAGAGACTTTTAGTTATTTTTTACATCATTTTAAAGAACATGATCATGGGTAAATTTTACTTTCCTTTCTATATAGGCTTCAAAAATAGTATGATGAAAAACTTCTTTGTCATAAAATTGGAAGTTCCAACAACATTTTTCTCACTGGTTGATAATTTCAAAATTTAGGGTCTGAATAATTATTATATTTGTCAGATCATATTCTCATTGATCCTAAAATAGGAAGCATTGCTAATTGCTTCCATAGCTAAAACCAGTGCTTATTATTATACCTCAGGACAACTTGACAATTGTGATGATTTATTTATATCAGGCTAAGGAAGTTTCAGGCTGGCTTTCTTATCAGGCTCCTTCATTAGTGGAGATTCCATTAGAGGAGCAAAGCAGCAAAAGGCTGTATAGGTAGGAGCTCCAAAAAGAGCCATGGGTTGGAAAAACCAGGGGTACAATATTCAGAATTATAGGTAAGTAAGATAAATATTAGATGGAAGAAAATGATGACCATGGATAACATGATTTTACTTGAAATGGAATTTCAGCGAAGGGCTTCTAGATGTTATAGGGATCTTAAAAAGCTATTTGGATCCCCAGCTACAACTAGGACATGGTAGAAGCTGGCAACTTACAAAAATCAATATGTAAAGCAGTGACCAAGTCAGAAACCTAAATCTGAGTGACAATCCTAAGAGTGGGAGAGAGAAGACTTGGGCTCTGAAACAAGGCATTAAGGTACTGTCAGCAAAGGGGGATAAGCTTTGACTATGCAGAAATCTAGTAGTCAGCACTGGGATAAACACCCCTACTCCATGACCAAGGTAGTAATGCAGCAGTCACTCGTGGGGCATAGAACTTTGGGCTGCCTGGATTCTGAGGCAGAGACTGCATTTGTTCATTTGTCCTGTCTCATGTCTACATTGTTCTGTGCCTTCGCAGGATGGAGAAGACATGGGACCAAAGAGAGCTAGTAGTGGTTTATCTTTTTTTTTTTTTAAGATTTTTTTCATTGTCACAACTTATTGTCATTCATTCATTCAACCAATAGATATTTGATCACTGTGTTAGGCACTGACAATAGAACAACAAATAAGATAGATGCAGTCCTTGACCTCATGGAATTTTGCTTTAACTTTTTTCTTTAATGTATTGTCTTATACGGGAGAAACATTTAAAATATTCCTTTTAGTTTTATGTCTTGCTTTATCTTGAAACATTTTTACATTTCAGTCTGAAATGCAATGGTCTTTAGAGAAATATCACAGTGGACTAAGGAACTTCCAAATGGTCAGTGGGCTCTTTTCTTTAGTTAATAATAGTCTGGGCTGATTCCCAACCCCAAATTGTCATAGATGCTCATACTTGGAAGGGATGCTAGATATTTTTTAGACCAATCTCCTTTTTATATATATCTGCAGCCCAAGGAAGACATAATGCATGCCAAAATTTGTGTAAACAATATCAGCTCAGCTGGGACTAGATTGGAAATCTCCTGATACCACAGATGAGTGAATTTTCTTTCATGATTCTACCCACTAAGTATCAAATTAAAGCCAAATTTTAGAGTAGATTTTATGTTTGTCTATCAGTACATACCTTGCCATTCCCTTCAAATTAGAGCACTCATGTTGTTTCTCTGGGGGGAAAATGGTTTTCATTTATCTGTCTGTATTTCTCTTCTTTGTAACACATAAAAGAGATTGCTGGAAAAAAAAATGAAACCTCTGAAAACCATTAAAAATAATGAAAAACGTTATACTCTAAATTTCAACCTGTTAAATCAAAGTTGGTAAGTTAGTCTTTGAATATTTTTTTAAAAAATGTTAACACTGTAAAAACAAGGTTTTTTTTTTAATCAAAAGGCTTTCGATAAAAAATATTGAGTAAAGGGACGCCTGGGTGGCTCAGTTGGTTAAGCAGCTGTCTTCGGCTCAGGTCGTGATCCTAGGGTCGTGGGATCGAGCCCCGCATCGGGCTCTCTGCTCAGCAGGGAGCCTGCTTCCCCCTCTCTCTCTGCCTGCCTCTCTGCCTACTTGTGATCTCGCTCTCTGACAAATAAATAAATAAAATCTTTAAAAAAAATATTGAGTAAAAATATCAACTGTGTTCACTGGTACATCCCCTATCATCTTTTCTTCTTTGTCTTTATTAGTTAGGAACATTTATATACATGAATAAGTTTTGAGAAAAATTAGTGTTGGGAAAGGGGAAGGGAGAGGCAGGTACCTCTTCGCTTAACTGATCATTGGTACAGTCCTCTGTTGGTTGTTGATCTTCCTGCTGATAATTAGCAACTTGCCGTGGGTAGTTCTACACAGCAGCTGAATGGGCTTTTATTAGGACACATGAGGGTTCTTCTGATGCCACACTCCCCTGAGGTGACCATGAGTCTCTCTCACTACCTCATCCACTTGCCTTTATCTCCTTTTCCTTCACATTTCCACCCAGGAGAAATCAGTTCAACTTGAAGCTCATGGGCAGTCTGGAAGGTAAAGAAGACACCAAAATTATAACATATGCGTATTAACGCCCTGCATCTCTTTTGAGCTTTATGTTTTATACAAAACCTTAATTGGTTATTCCTCAAAATATTCCACCGCCAACCATTCTACAGAGGGAGATCCTTGGTATGACAAAACTCTGCCTCTAGCCACCTGAGCAGAGTTGTCTTTAAGACTTATTTGGGCTCCACCACAACCTAGTTTTAGCATTGAAGCCTAAGGCCTCCAAATCAACAGAGGCTAGCTACTGTTGACTCCATCAGAGAGAAGTATCCTCAGTGGTAGTCAATTGTTCGAGTATTTATGTTGAGAACTCTTGAGGTTACCAGGAGAATTTCTCAGCAAACCTCTTTTAGGACTTTCAATGGTGTGCTGACCATGGGCATAGATGAATCACATTATCACCTAAATGTTTGCATTTCAAATTGATTATGCCTAGAGTATCAAAACTGCCTTCTCCTCATTCTTTCCATTTTTATTTTTCCCAACTACCAACCAAAATGCAAAGTCAGCTGGTCATCTACATACACTCTATCATGTGCAGACACTCTTCTAGGCATTATGGATATAAAGGTAACACAAGAGTACATGAAGCATACTTATCATACTAATAAGCTGTAGTTAGTGTATTAAGGAATCTCAAATCTTCTATCTGTAGGCAATTGTTGGGAGCATCAAGGAGTGAAAGGCAAAGAGACAAGTGCCTCTTTTTGCAACTTGTGTTTGTTTATTGTCACTTTCTTTGCAAATGCTGTGTTGTGGCTGGTACCTTCTATATGGCAAGTATCCAAATTCTGTCTCTCATATAAGGCCCTGGTATGAGATTTTCACATGACGTTCTGAGGTCCTTGACTATGGAACCCCATAATATGGGAGATAATTCTATGCTACTTCTTTTGTTGCCTCAGCTCACATTGCTAGTGATGCACCTCACGGCCTCTCCTGGCTGCTGTCTTGGGGTTGGATACAAGCAAACAGCAAAAGTCCACCTAACTTATGGGGCGTCCACTCACGGGAAACATCCACATACCTGCCTCAACTATCAATAAGATTGCAGATGGGTTCAATGCTATCTCTTTTCTCCTCTGGTGAAGTCATTGTCATCCGTAGGTAGGCACATTGACATAACAGCTGGAGTAGATATACAGTGGTGAATGGAATGTTGATACTTCTTTCTTGCAAACACCCCCAATTTCAACCCTTTATCATACTTGGCTTCTGGGGAGGGATCAATGAGAGCACCCTCTCTCTCTGTTCCCCAATCATTTCCATAGGTTCTTTATGGGATGGTTGTGTTATGGTACTGAGGATAGGGCCAGTTTTGTTTCCTCTGAATAAACCTTGAAGAGAATTTGCTGCCCCTAGTTGTAGATTTCTTTACAGTTATAGTTCCTTAACAAGGAAAAAATATATAAGGATATTTAATATCTCCTGTTTTCAACTGCAAACAAGTTGGCAACTAGCATGGCAATACATCCCAATCAACATTCTTTATCAACCCAGTAATAAGCAGGCAAATACCAGATAATAATACATATATGAAAACAAAATAAGGTTATATGTCAGGGCTTATAGACTGAAAGGTTGTAAAAGCTTTCATTAGGAAGACATTTAACTGAGACCCCAATGACCAGAGGGGTCAATGTTACAGTGATCTGGGAGGAGGAAGGCATAGATAATTATAAGCAGAGGAAATAACTAGTGAGAAAGCAAAAACTTCCAAGATTGAAAATGAACCTAGCATATATGAAGAAGGAAAAAAAATGACTGTGACTTCAGCAAAGTTTCAGAGTAGGATGATATGAAATTGGTTGAAGAGGTAGACAAAGAGAGGTAAAGGTGGCTTACAATAGGGATGTAGAGTTTACTTCATTGAATTGTGACATATTTTAAAGTAGAGGTAAAAAAAAATCACTGATGGATTACATGTGGGTACAGACAGCAAGAGAAAAAGGCAAATAAAAAAAAAAAATGAGTCCTTGGTTTTTTACTTCACCAGCTATAAGGATGATGGTACCATTTACCTAAATGACAAAGACTAGGGGAGGCATAGACTGTTTTTGCTGTTTGTATCAGTTTGAGGGCTGCCATGACAGTACCACAGACTGGGTGGCTTAAACAAAAGAAATGTATTCTTACAGTTCTGGAGGATGGAGGTCTGAGACCAAGGTGTCAGCAAGGTTTGTTTCTTCTAAGGCTTCTCCCTTGGCTCGTAGATAGTCATCTTCTCCCTGTGTCTTAAGTCTTCCAACTGCACCTGTCTGTGACCAAGTTTCTTTTTTTCTTATAAAGACATAAGTCATATGGGACCAGGGCCCACCCTAATGATGATTTTAATTACCTCTTTAAAGACCGTATCTCCAAATGTAATTACATTTTGAAGTACCAGGGATTAGGACTTCAACATACAAATTTTTAGGGGACATAATTCAACCCATAACATAGTTGTTATTAATATGTATGTGTGTGGTAGGAGGAAATGAAAGAAATCAAGAACTCTGTTTTAAAAATTACTTTAGAATGTTTAAAAAGAGATAAGGCAGTCATCATAAATAGATACTCCATATATCATATACTGTAAGTAACATTGGCTTTTCTCTCTTTCCCCAAGTGCCACCTCACAATATAACCTCTTCTTCATGGAAAATTCTTTATATGTGGTTTGTGTCCACAATCGAATCTCATCTCCATGCCAATGCCTTCTTCTGTTTTTGGTTCATACTTTTTTCTCTTCTGAGACCTGTGACACCTGTCTCAATAATGCCTCTCTCCACTTTAATGACTTCTATTACCTTTGGCGTGACTTCAACATTAATGGGGAGAAGTCTACCAATGTAATAGTCTCCATACTCCTAAACATTTTGGACCATTAAAACCTTAAACTCTACTTCACTTTACCCTTCTCTCTAATTACCACAGCTCTCATCCACTCAGCAGATAGTCACTGACACATACAATGGACCATCCTCGTGGAAAATGCCGCAGATATACAAAGATGAGTAATACCTGCTCTCTGCTCTCAAGGAGTTTGGGTCTTGAGAAGGAAGGAAAGAAGTAAAAAAATTGTATTACACAATAAATTTGTTATTTTTTATTTATTCACTTAACAAAGATTAAACAATAATAGCTTAGCACTTTAAAAAAATTATGTATTTATTTGAGAGAGAGAGAGAGAGAGAGAGAGATGAAAGAATGCATACACTGGAAGAAGCAGTCTACCTGCTGAGCAGGGAGCCCAATGAAGGGCTCAATCCCAGGACCCTGGGATCATGACCCAAGCCAAAGGCAGACACTTAACCAATTGAGTCACCCAGGTGCCCCAGTAGCTAATACTCCTGAGTGCTATCATTGCTTTACATGCTTAACAAATATTAACTCGTTTTAAGCCTCACAAAAACCCTATGAGCTAGGACCTCTCATAATCCCTGTTACAACTGAAAAAAAGTGAGTATTAAGAGGACAAATAAGTTGTCCAAGGTTACACAGCATGTAGGTATCAAAGCTGGGACTTGACCCTAAGTAGTCTGGCTCCAGAGTCCACTCAATCACTATATCATGCTGCCTTTTCTGTAAGTACAATTATGCAATGACTCTAAATTGACATCCTTGAAATGATTACTGATGTTGCATAGCATAAAGAAGCAGCAACCGTGCTACCTAGTCATACCAGCGTAGGGTCCAGAGCAACACCCTTACTAGCCTGACAATTTTGCCGTCAATCATATCCTGCCAATAATACATCAGAGAGACAAAAAGGAGTTTGTGCATCACAAGGGTAGGATTTTGCTGAAGATGTCAGAATAACATGTAATAAACTTGACTGGAGCCTTAGTGAATCCACCACCTTCTCAAGAAGAGCTCTCTTTTATTATCATGGCCATGCCAGGACTTGCCCCAGAAGTGTTAGTGTACCTGAGTCTGGTGGTAAAGGGAACAGGATTACTAGGAAGAAAAAGCCAGAAGAGAAATGGAGTCTGCCATTTCTGGTAACATAACAGGTGCAACTTCAACACAGTTCCCTCTTTTGCCTCCCAATTAAAATGGATCCCATTTCTCTGCAAGGAAAATCCCTGCTCTGTCTCTTTACTGCTGTTTCCAGCAGCACCACTTGAAGTTAAAACTAAATTTGGAGACTCTTAAGAAAAAAAAATGGACACAGGCCAAGGACAGTCAGAAAGTGAATGAAAATCTTTTTGTAAATTTTGTTGATGATGGAAAATCTGGCACAGGAAATATGTCTGGCAGCAAACCTATCTTTTGTCACAAGTAATCAAATGTGTCTGACAACGTTCTTTGCTTTATAATGGATTACTTAGGTCTTTACTATTAATGCTTTCAGGAAATACATTTATTGAGATATAATCACCTTTGTATCTCTACACTAGGCACTATGGGAATAAGAATGATTTAGATCTGAGGTGTGCATTTGGGGTAGAATAGCTGTGGAAGAGAAGGCATGTGACTCACACCTTGAAAGAGGAAGAATATTTAGCTAAGTGACAATGTAATGCTGTAAAAGAGGAAACAGCATGAACTAAGGCACTGAGAAAAGAATAAGTCAGTACTAAGTACATGGAAGAGTCTGGTCTGATTCATTTAGAGAAAGTTCAGAGGAGGTTTGAGGAGTGTCGGGATACTGTAACATTTGTAGCATATAGTGGACGGTTAAGAACACTGGTTCTGAATCACATAACCTTGGATTTGGCTCAGCTTTGCAACATAGAAGCATTAAGACTCAAGCCAAGTTGGATTGGCTCTCACAATCTGTTCCCCAATTTTTTTTATTTTTTATTTTTTAAAAATATTTTATTTATCTATTTATTTGAGAGAGAGAGCAAACACATGTGACTGGGGGGAGGGACAGAGGAACAGGGAGAGACAGAATCTTAAATGGGCTCCACTCAAACCTGGGGCTCGATCTCACAAGCCTGAGATCATGACCGAGCTGAAATCAAGAGTTGGAAGCCTAACCAACTGAGCCACCCAGGCATCCCCCCCTCTTTTTTTTACTTCAAACAATTAAATGAGATAATGTAACTCATTTAGCACAATATCTAGGAAAATATTAGCTTTTATTGTTTTCATCCTCATTATTATTATTCTAAAATTAGCACAAAAAAACCAAACCAAACAAACAAACAAACAAAATTGGATTCTTGGAAATTTTCCTCTGAATAATACATTATATGTTAATAAAAAAATAAAAATAAAAATATTGGGAGTGGGGATGACAAAAAATAAATAAATAAAATAAATAAAATTAGCAAGAGTTGCTGTATAGGAAGGACTTGAGTAATCTATGAGGCTGGATTTGATATTTTAGACAGTGGTAGGTTCTTGAGTAGAATAAAGTGATAAATTTGGAATAAAGTAATAAGATTTCATCTGATAGGACATTGAAGTTAAATTAGAAAAGAATAATAAGAATATATGACTTTGACCTCTCACCAGAGATAGGCATTTTCATAAAGATAGACTCTCCAATTAAAGATTGAAAAACCACCTCTGTTTTTTCAGAAATACCTTATATAAAAGTATTAAGGATGTGATGTTCAACATGATGACTACAGTTAACACTGCTATCTGATAGGAAAGTTGTTAAGAGAGTAGATCCTAAGAGTTCTCAACACCAGTAGATCATTTTTTCCCTTTATTATTTACTTCTTTCTTTTCTTTTTATTGTATTGAAATGAGAAAATGTATGTAGGCTGAACCTATTGTGGTAACCATGTCATAATACATGTAAATCAAATCATCATGCTGTATGCCTTAAGCTCATAAGTGATGTGATATATGTCAATTATTTCTCAATAATACTGGAAAAAAATTCTAGTTTTTCAATAATCTAGGCACTTCACTGGCTCCCCTTTTCTTTTTTCTGTTTGGGGCCATCTTATTCATCATACCATATTAAAAGGCACAACGAAGGGGCTTGGGAAGGAGGCAGAACACAAATTAGATTTTTCTACTTGCCTGGAGAAGTGTAACACGATTGACCAACTCAGGACTTCTTTGTGGTTCTCATTATATCTTAATACTCCCTTTTTCCCTGAAAGTATTTTATGGATTATTCCCCCATGCTTTGGAGGAAGGGTTAAGGAAGGAAATAACCACACAATGGATAATTGTGCAATTTCAGAGCACAATTCTCTGGTACATATTAAATATTTTGTATTTAATTAGTAGTTTAATAGATCAAATTGCATATTACTCTAATTATACAAAGCTGTATTGAAAATAAATGATGCATGTCTCTCATTCTTTTTATAAGAGCACTGCTAATTACTAAATGATGGTTTAATGATTTGCAACTGGGTTAACCACATACATGGCATATTTTAGTATACCAGTTTTATATCAATCCCAAGCAGTAAACAATCAAGCAATCTTCAAATGCATATATTTAATACAGAACCATAATCTACACTAGTTGGAAAATAGGATTGTCTGATTGCGCCCACTTTCAGTTAAAAAAAATCCTGTTACTACCAGAGTAACTAAATTTTGCCTTAGCCAATTCAAATGTTCTTCAGGTTTTTTCTTGTCTTAAATGTCGATTCCTTATTTGCAAAATGTGAAAAACAATCATATCATGAAATTATTTGAGAGCAGGAACTTAATCCATGTTTTCTGATAGTTGTGGGAAAAAAAAAATCAAGCCTCTAGCCTAATTTAAATGAATCTATTTGTCTTTGCATTGCTATACTGACATATCAATCTAGCAGGATAGCAGATTAATTTTTTCTTAATAGTTCATTTATTTCTGCAAGATTTATATTCAAATCCATGCTGTTGGAGTCAGAGTCATTGTTAGGCTTATTGAAGACTTCCTTCAGTATTCCTTGCAATCTTATTGGTGTCACATTTTGAGTACACATTCCAGTTCTATCATTCAAAAATTTTATTGCATTTTAGTTTGCACAGATGGAGCAAAAAAAAAAAAAAAAAAAAAAGTAACTAAGACAGTGGTTGAAAAATAAAACATTTCTGTTTCTTCAAAAGATTTTAAAAGATTAGAGGAATACAAAGACCAGTAACAATTTTTCTTACCTTTCTCCACTCGGCAGCGTGACATTGGGCATTTACACTCCTAGATGGGATCAGTATAGAATGCGAGCATCTCTTTGAAATCAGGTATTTCTGTGGCCTGTCAGATTCTAGGGAGGGTAAAAAAAAGAGCTGGTTGGGTGAAATGAGCATAGCGAAGAATTATGGGAAATGTAGTAAGAAACAGTAACTCAATAGCAGTGATAAAAGTAAAGGGGAGAAAACCAAAAATGTTTGAAATGTAGAGATCCTGGTATTTGAGCTGACTTTGCTGTACCATTGAAATGCTCATCCAGGAGAGTCTAATACAGGAAACAGTAGAAGATTATAAAATTATTACATGGAAGCCACTGTCATCATGCTTCTAGACACAGCACCTTGGGAACTGGAGTTGAATAGGCTTGGCATTAGTATGGAATATTTAAACAGCCTGGTATGAAATGAAGACTTCCTAAGTACTGTTTCATCTCTGTCAGTCTTGCAAAGAGCATTCAGAGGGCAGTAAAACTCTGATGGCCTCTGCTTCAAACTCAAAATGTGTTATGTTTGGTTCATATATATATTTAAGGCAAACATGTTAAAACTGATATGTCATGTAAATACCTGATTTCTCTCTTTTCTTAGAAATTAGTATCATCTAAAAATACACAACCAGATTTCCTTGTTGCCACAATAGATTGAAAGAGAAGCAGAGACCTGAGCCAGGGAATGTATTTCCCACAGTACACATTGTTCTCTCTTGTCTCCCTGATACTATGACCAACTACTGATTGGGGATTTTCATCAACCTTACAGCTTTTCTTATAGCTTATTTTTAATACTAAATTTTTTTTTCTTTTCTTCCTGTTATATTTTATCACTTTCTTGGGAACCTACTAGGAATTTCAATTTGCGACACAGGTTTTTTTGGCTCCTCATTGTCCACAGTCCATGATTAAGCCGCTCAGCCAGACATACATTTAATGTTCTTGAATTGTGTCACACGCATTCATACTTGTATTGGTGTTACACGTTAAAACAGTGGTGGTGGCAGTAGTGGGGGGCATATAAAAGTGCAAGTGGTACAGTCCCTGCTCTCAAGGATCCCAGAATATATGAGGACAGAGAGATTTCATGGAATTTTGTGATAAGTGCTCTAATGGAGCGTGTGTTCCTCAAATACTATCATAGAAATACATGGGAGAGCAATATCAATTCGGCCTCAGCTGGGACTTCTGGGAAACTTTTGACAGAGAAGACAATGCCTGAACTACACTCTGAACAATGTATGAAGCTTTTTAGATAAGTGTTTAATGTTTGTAAAAATAATAATAATGCTCACCATTCCTTGATACTCCCTTTGAAAAAATATATTCTTTTTCCTCGTTGTGGAAGAACTGGACACTCTCGGGACTCCCTATCCCCTCTCCATCCTCATCTTCAGGATAAAATGTCTGGAAGTTCAGCACTCATTCCACCTTCCCTCTGCTTCCCAAGAATCGTCAGAGCTCAAAGAGGCTCTATGGTCCTCCACTAATTTTAGTGTATTTATTGTGTTCTTCTGTTGGGCAATCTGGAACAATTTATAATGTGCATGAGTATATGTTTTCTGAGTTCTGAGCAAATGTCTTGAATAATTTGTTGTATGTGTGTGCTTAGAGGATACAGAAATAAACAATGATGGGACATTTTCTGAACTCTCAGGATAATTTGAGATTTAAGAACACAGACATAGTAAAATCATTTCCTAACATACAGAGTAATCATTAATTAAGTTTGTCTACTGTAGAAACAAGCAGTATGCTTTCTCTTATATTCTATTTTATTAAGCCAGCTCAAGAATGATTATTTATCTTTAGTATAAAGTGTGGGACAGAATTAATGCTTCTTGGTTTATTTTGGTTTTAAGAAATCTATTTATAAACCCCAAAAAACTGGTATTTATAAAAATAATTGACAGAAGATGAATTACCAACATTAGAATCAAAGTATAATGCATAGCCTGAGAAACAGACTGTTTCTTTTTAAGTTGAAGCAAACACTGTCGAAGTGTAGAGTTATTTATTGTATTTGACCAAATATTGAATTACTATTTTAAAAGATTTATTTATTTTTAGAGAGAGAGAAAGAGAGAAGTGGGTGGGGGAGGGAGGCGTGGTCAGAGAGAGAGAGAGAACCCCAAGCAAATTCCTGGGAAAGCACAGATTCCCAATGAAGGCTTGATCCCATGACCCTGAGATCATGATCTGAGCTGAAATCAAGAGTTGGATGCTTAACCAACTGAGCCACCTAGGTGCCCCCAAATATTGAATTATTAATTTCATTATCTGAAAAAGAATAGTATAATATTTATATTATATTGATTCTCAAGTAATCAAATAGGATTAAAGAAATATATTTTTCAAGTCTCCAAAGACATATGTGAAGTTATGTATATGTGTATATGAGTGTGTATACATATATGTGTATATATGTATATATATGTAATTTTTTGCGTTTTGTAAAAGATTTATTTATTTGAGAGAGAGAGAATGTGTGTGCAAGCAGGGGGAGGGGCAGCGGGAGAGGGAGAGAATTTCAAACAGACTCCACACCATGCATAGAACCCAACATGGGGCTTGATCTCACTACCCTGAAACTAAAAGTGGGATGCTCAGCCAACTGAGCCACACTGAGCCACCCTGGTTTTTTAATATTAGGAAAAAAAAACCCTTAAATAAACTGTATGAGTGTCTCCTTAAAAGCAAACCACAAAATAAATAATAGTTTCCCAAAATATCCTTATATTTAGATATCTTAATACTTTTTATTCTCCCTTTACATATTAGGAAAAGATATCAAGTTTTATCTTGATATAAATTCAAAAATTCTGGATACTTATCTTTAAACAATACTTATTTAAACATCCAGGCATTTTAAGCTACGCATTTATGTCTCATTTTCCCCATAATTTAACTTAATTCAAAGGCACTAATTAGTGAAAATTGATGTACTCTTTGTGAGGCACAAGTAGAACTAATGTACTTGGTCCCGAATCATCATTTGAAAGCTATCAATCAATGTATTGGAAGAAGCCTTGGCTCTACCATTTTGAAGTGGGACCAAAACTTAATGGAGAAAGATTGAGTGCACTTTCCACTCAATGTTGGGCTGCTTTTTAAAATACAGTTCACAATTGGCACCAACGATTTTAGAATTCAGAGAAAAACAGGAAATTCCATTTAGATTGCCGCCTACATTCTCGGCTGTTCCAATTGAATTTCTTCGTATTGTTTTGTACTATGATCATGGTTACACTCAATCCCACTGTGTGGTCGAAGTGCACAACTTTTAGGTATCTATTGCTAAAATATGAAACAGCCTTGGTTGTGAGGTTATTAGTTACTTGAATGAGCAGAGTCGTAGCTGAGGTTATAAGCAGGAATCTATTGTACAAGATAGTTATGGGCTAAAGAGAAACTGACTTGGTTTAAGAGACTAATTCAGAAAACTTAGATGGGCTTCTCTGGGCTTATAACACAGTACCCGAAGTGTCATACAAAGCCCATGTGGTTCCAGGGTATTCCAACACTTGGGCAGGGTACAAAAGTGGACAGTTTAACAGAGCAATGATTATCATCTTGTTATCAGCCTATACAAACCTAAACTGCAGCTGGTAGATTAGGAAAAGGTCATGAAAGTGAATGGCAAGACATAAATAGGGTACAGAGGAAACAGGCAAAGGAAGGAGTTTCAAGGTATGTCTTTGCTTAGGAACAGTTTACTCATTTGATACATATTGATAGATGATTACTATGTGCCACGTATCTGTGAGAACTGGGAGTGGAAAGTGAATAAGGCGCAGCCTCTGTTTTCAAAGATCTCATAGTTCAATGAATTATTTCGGCACTCGCACAGATTGTTGTGCACAATGAAATAAGTCACTAATTAATGAAGATGCCAGAGATTATGGACGTTTTGATGAGAGGCAGCTCATTCATCCTGAGGGGTTGTGTCATAGCGAAATGAAAGGTGTTCCAGATTAAGAAACTGAATGAGCAGCCACTGAATAGAGTATATTTGGGGTGGCAGAAGAGAAAAACATAGCACAAAGTGAAAATGTTTATCCAGAATTGAGGCTGGTGAAATAGGCAGATGCCAAGTCAGGAGGATTATTTTTCCATTCACTGATATTTCTATTTCTACCTTGTACATGATAGGAAGTCACTGAAAGGATTTAATCAGGGGAATTTTATAGGTAAAATTTTCATTTCACTTTGATTATGCCTGAAGCTGTGTAGATGATAGATAGGAAGGGTTAAGCCAGAGGCAGTTTGGAGGTTATTATAGTGGTTCTTTTGAGAGATGATGAGACCTGACCCATGAGAATGGATTTAGTTGAGTTGGGAATAGAGGAGGTAACAGATTTAAGATTTATTTAGGAAATAAAGGAGGAAGAAACAATTTGGCATGCAGAGATAATGCCGTGTGTTCAGCATATCCCATTGCTTTTTTTCCCAGGCTTGTGGATAGACTACGTTTTCCAACCTTGTTGCAGTTAAGGAGGCCTTATGACTTTATACTGACCAGTGGAATATAGTTAGAATTATTATTTATTATGTCTGGTTCTGGCTCATAAAAAAACTCTGCAATCTTGCAGTTATTCCTCTTACTCCTTTGGATGCCTAGAGTTCTAAGGAGTTCTCCAAGAGCCCAGGGGAGGGCATAACACTTGACAGAAGGCGTCTGTATCCCCGAATGACTCTCAGAAAAAAAGCCTCACTACTGACCCATATTGCACTTTATTGTATCTACTCAGGCTTTTGTTTGTTATAACAATGATTTGCCTTACATGAGTGAAAAACATGAACCAGAATGAACATGTTTAAATGGGAAAGTACCACTTCAGTTGTGACAGGATGAATTCGAGGTGATTACGAAGTGATTACGAAGAAGGCGAAACCCTAAGTAGATAACGTCATTCCGGAGAATGGTTGCCTAAAGAAAATAGTAAATAAAGAATGAAATTCTGGGAGCACCAAAAGTTACGAGTCACAACTATAAGAAAAACAAGGAGCTGAAGCTGGAGAGAGAGTCAAGTTCAAATCAGGAGGGACGTGACTTACCCTTCTAAGGTGTTAGAACTTTACTTTTGAGGTGATGGAAAGTCTCCAACTGAAGTAATCAAGGGAGTGCTATGGTAAGATTCTCATTTCAGTTAGATGACTCTTGTAACTCAGGAGATGACATGTGTGGGCCTAAAGTGTTAGAGAGGAGGTGAGAAGCTACCACAGTAGCCTCATGTTTAACATGAAGCTGTCTTAGAAACAAGTGAAGTTCCAAGGGAAGAAAATACATCTAATGTAGGGAATGATCAAAGGTGTCAAGTACAAAAGAAAGTTTCATTTTTATAACATTGTGTTCGGCAGTCAACAGGGGCATTAGCCATCTTGTGATGAGAGCGAAGCATGACCAGAAGTGGGGAGAGACTGCCAAGGTAGACAGGCTTTGATGGAAGGCAGTGGAAGAAACTGGATTGTAACCAGAGCCATGTATTTAGGGTTAAGTTATTTTTATTGTTGATTTTTGTTAAGAGGGAAAAGATGCAAAAATGTTTACATACTAAAGGGAAAAAGTCAGAAGAGAAACAGAGAGAGCTTGAAGATTACACAAGAAGAAGAGAAAAGTGAGATAGTGAAGTCCCAGAGTAGGAGTGGCACCAAAGTCCAAATTGGTGGTGGAGTGAACTTGGATAGGACAGGAGGAGAACATCATCAGAAACTAGAGGAAAAGAAGTGAGAGCTCCTACATTAATGTCTATAGGTGTGGATGGCTGAAAGATGGGATGGTTCATACTCTACTTCCTCTACCTTCTCTAAAAGAGATGAGCAAGCATACTGAACAAGGTGGTGGGAAATACATTTTTAGATGGTCACTGAGAGCACCGAAACATTAAAACCAAAGACACAAATAAAAATATCTATGCATGGTAGTAGAAGTTATTTATTTTTATCAAAAAATTTTGAGGCCAAGGACAATGGTTGGTATGATGTTGCAAATTTTCATTATAATGAGTAATTCAAGTATTAGATTTCAGTTTCTAAAACCAATTATTTTGCAGTGATTTTGGGCTTTAAAATGCAGTGATATTTTATGAACACTGTCATTGCTGAGCTACCTTTTCTATTGGCCATGAATATAAACGTATTTACCATATAATGGGTGGCTCAGTCAGTTAAGTGTCTGCCTTCGGCTCAGGTCCTGATCCCAGGGTCCTGGGATCGAACACCCCATCGGGCTCCCTGCCTCTCCCTCTCCTGCTCCCCTGCTTGTGCTCTCTCTCTATGTCTCTCTGTCAAAAAAATAAATAAAATCTCAAAAAATAAAATAAAATAGCATGAACTTTATAGTTACATGGGGCCCTTCACCCTTCTTCATTTATGAAGCCCATCTGGGAACACAGGTCGACAGGAGTTCATTCCATCAGTAACTCTACTCACTTATTATCCTAAAGCATGAGCAGAAGACAAGAAAAAAAAAAAAATCCACCTGAAATGGAAATCAAAGGGTATCACCTCTTTTTTCATGGGAGAATTTTATGAAATGAAGATTACCTATAAAATAAGCCACATGTGGTGTGGATGACAAAATCAATATCATTATGGAAATGTCAAATACCACTACTTCTGAGAGACTTTTCTTTAAACACTCAGGTTAAGTTGGAAGCTTCTTCTTGTCACTCTCTTTTCAAACCAAACATGCCTCTGACATAACACTCTAAACAGGAGAATTAGTTTCCCTTACCTGCCTCCCATAAAAAACTTGGTCCCTTGAGAACTGACTATAGTTAGTTCAATTATATTTCTAGAAATTTGTAGGCTGCTTAGTACATTGTAGGCAATCATTAACTCTTAATTGAATAATATATGAAAATAAGTGAATCACTGAATACATTAAGTGGGTGAATATTCTCATATTCAGAAAAGATAGAGATTTCTCTGGTTTAGTTCCAGAGCTCACAGGTAAAGCTACAGTTTATTTCCTCAAAACAAAAATGAAACAAAAGAAAAACACAAACTTTTCCATTGTTCGTAGCAAGAATATGCAGAACATACGTCTCATTTTTACATACAATAGCTGCTGTGATATCCTTTCTTACTTGTTTAGAAATGCTACAGAAAAATTGGAAAAATAACAAAAAAGCAAAATGTGTGCTATTACATTCAAGAGTAACACTTCATTACACAGCACGATTAGCAAAAGACTGCTTTCTAGCCTAGTGTTCTATAGCTCAGGAAGAGAAACTTCAATTAATAGTTAAAGTCCTGCTACATTGCAGCAGGGATATAAATCACAGAATAAATAGTGCTCTTCTATTGGCTTTTTTGGGTTTGCTAAACAAAGAAGGAACATGGAAACCTTTCTGCAGATTCTTAAGGGTTACCAAATCTTTACTTTGCATTCATTTCTTTAGTTTTTATTTTGAATTCATTTTGGTTTTGTGAGAAGAGATGAGAAAGGCGATTGAATAGTCATTTTATAGCAAAACCATCACGCCTACAAATAAAATCACTTATTTGATAAAATGCATTGCTTGTAGTATTAATAAAGAAAAGATTACTTCCACTAAGTATTATTTTACACACTTGAAATCTTATCAAAATGAGTTCATATTGAATAAATTCTTACAAGATCAAATATTCAGAGGCTATGTTCAAAATCGAAAGTTACAAATTTTCCAAAAATGGTACTCATAGCCCAAGAAAAATGACTGATAATTTTAACACATATTCAATGCACAGGTACTAATTTTGAATTGTTCTGGAATTATTTCTTCTCAAGTGAATTCATAGCATTAGTACTTCTAAATTTAACGTGTCACAAAAAGATGATTTAAGTGCAAAGAACATTAGACATGTAGATATTAAAGGAGCTACACCACTCTGTGATCTGAAGCAAGTCACCTAACCACTCTGAGCTTCATTTTTATTTTTGTTTTTGAAATTACCTACTATTTTAGTTTTACCTACTGTTTTATCTACTTTGGAGAGTTTTTGTGATGATCAGAGGATATACTTCAAATACTACTTAAATGGAAAGTATTTTTAAATACTAGATGATTACATTTTCCAATATATTAGAAGTAACTTGGAATTACTAATCAATCACTTGCATGTTAGCCAGAATTTGTTTCCTTCCGTTATGTTTTTGGGATTTTCTTCACAATTGAAAACATCAATCAATAAACATAATATATGAACACCCTCTGCTTTTGCTCCAAATTTGCTTATTCTTTTTTCCTTAAGTATTAATTATATTACAAGAAAATTAAAGGAAAAAAAGAGGCAGTTACGTACTTCTAATGGAGGCAGTTAGTACTTCTAACTGGCACTTCTAACTCTTTTAACAGGCTCTTCTGGAGCAAGATTAGAATCTTCCTGATTTCCTATTGGTTCTAAGAGTGGGAGCTAAAATTTTTCTTTGAGATATACTCGTTATCCTAGTGAAGGTGATTAATTAAGTCTTAAATTATATCACCTCATTACTCATTTACTTGAAGAAGTCCCAAGTCAGCAAAATAATTCAACTATGGGTGTTTCAGATTAGTAAATTTGTCATTTTACATGATGACGTTGATAGCTCACATCACTGGTAGAAAGGGGACTCTCTGAAGATTACTCTCATGCAAAGGTATTTTGTTTTATTTTGCTTTGGCTCTTGTATAAACAATGGTAAAAATACTGGCTTTCAGGAATAGAAGTTAGAGAAAATACCAGAAGAGCACAGACTCATGCAATGTCCCTCAAATATATGCTGACTCTCTATTGTTAGATAAGACAGAGTTCCTGTAACATAACATCAGCATGTGGGCTAAGGAGGAAATTGTCAATAATGACCGCCCTGTGAATGGATGTGTCTAGTGGTCATTTAGTGGAGACATCTGAAGTTAGGTTTTAAGTTTTCCTTTCTCGCATTGTAGTTATACTTTACTATCTTCAAGCCTTAGTAAAGCTAAAAAAGGAAAGCTGTCCGTAGTAGTTTCTCCTGGTTGCTGTGTCAAATTACCACAAGTGGCTGGCTTAAAACAACAGAAATGTATTTTCTCATAGTTCTGGAGGCTAGACCTTCTAAATCAGTGTAACTGGGTCGAAATCAGTGTCAGCAAGAATGATCCCTCTGGAGGCTCTAGGGGAAGGATCTATCCTTTGCTCTTCCAGCTTCTGGCAGCTCGTGGCAATCCTTGGACTCCAATTTTCAAGGCCAGCATCCTCAAATCCCTTCCTGCTTTGTCTTCACATCACCTTCTCCTCCATGTGTTTGTCGCATCTCCATCTGCTTTCTTATAAAGACACTTGTTACTACATTTAGGACCCACCTGCATCATCTACAACAATCTCTCCATCACACAATTCTTAATTTAAACACATCTGTAAAAACAAACAAACAAACCACCTTTTTGTTTCCCTTATATTATATTATATGTTATATTATTTGTAGGTTCTGAGGATTAGTACTGAATATCGTTGAGGGGGCATTCTTTTGCCTATCATAACATTCCACATTCTATCTTTATAATGGTAGTCAGAGTAACGCTGGCCATTTAATTCAAATCTTCCAACACACTCTCCGAAAATGATGAAATTAAGAATAAATGAAGCAAAACCCATACTACAGCATTACTAAGAGAAACACAACACCCGATCTTCAAATTCCCTGTAAGCATACCAAGTACTCTCCCAGTGTAAGGAGAGGCGGTATCCCGTAGGAAAAACAGCACAAAAAACAGAAGAGGCTAATCCTAAAGTTGACCTAAAATAGCTACCAAAACTTAAAGTCTAGCTTAAGTTAAAAAAAAAAAAAAAATACTGAAAAGAAGTCATAGGAAATTAGAGCACTTATTTTTAAAGGAGACATAAAGACCATATGTCTACATGCACAAAAAATGTGTACGTGAGTGTTCACAGCAGTTTTATTTACAATTTTAAAATTTGGAAGTATTATAAATGTTTATCAACAGATGAATGGATAATCAAATAATGGTATATCCATACAAGGAAAAATTCAGCAATAAAAAGAAATGCCCTTCACCTAAATGTGATTCTGCTTCTTCGAAATTCATGCTCACGTCTATCAACCTACCCCATGCTATCTCTCCACACACAAAAACACAAAGAGGGCAAAGAGAAACCAGGCCTATGATAAAACTCAGAATTCACCTTCATACTTGCTGCTCAATTATGCTATTTGAATATTGCCAACACAAAGCTCTAAAATTTACCCATGCTTTGGGGTGCCTGGGTGGCTCAGTCGGTTAAGCATTTGCCCTCAGCTCAGGTCGTGATCTCAGGGTCCTGGGATCGAGCCCCACATCAGGCTTCCTGCTCAGCAGGAAGTTGGTTTCTCCCTCTCCCGCTCTAACTCTCTCTGCTCTCTCTCAAATAAATAAATAAAATCTTGTAAAAAATAAATAAAAAATAAAATAAAATTTACCCACACTTTATTTATTTATTTATTTATTTAAAGATTTTATTTATTTATTTGACAGAGAGAGATCACAGAGAGGCAGAGAGGCAGGCAGAGGGAGAGGGGGAAGCAGGCTCCCTGCCGAGCAGAGAGCCCGATGTGGGGCTTGATCCCAGGACCCTGAGATCATGACCTGAGCCGAAGGCAGAGGCTTAACCCACTGAGCCACCCAGGCGCCCCTTTACCCACACTTTAAATTAACTATCTTTTAGACATCATCTATTGTCCTTCAGACCTTAATGGTTTAACTACCTGGTCATGACAGTTCTGTGTGCTTCTCTGGAATCACTGTATTGTTCACCTAACAATGGTTCTAGTAGATTTCTCTTAGTAAGCTATATTTTGAGTCTCGTCATTCTCGATGCCATAGCATCCAAAAACCAATCACTTCTACCACCTGCACGGCTACAACTCTGATCTAAAACACTATCGGCTCATGCTTGCATAGTTGCAATATTCTTTCCCTACTTCTGAATTTGTTCCTCTACGATGTATTCTCCAATTTAAATTCAAGTCATATGATGTTACTCTGTTTTTCAAAACTTTCCGATGACCACATCTCATTTGAGAAAGAGCCAAAATCCTTTCAGTAGCCTGCTGGGAGGCCCTTAGATAGTACAAAAGATCAGATTGTTCAATCACCTCATGTGGATCAGAGGTCTGTCTCAGTAACAACCTTTACCGATAATTTAAAAAATAAAAGTAATCATAAGACACAGGCAAAGCGGGGAGAGGTCTAGGACACAACTCCCCATATCCTTTCTCTCTGAGTCAGGATTTGCTCTGGTGCAGAGTAACATATGAAATCTAAGTAATATATGCACCTTATTACTTACTCAAAGTTTTCTGTTTGGGTAATGAAAATATCTCCATTTTATTCTCAGGTTCGTGACATTCCTATGAATCCACCAATTCTAAGTTTGTTTATCACGTGCAGTCCCAGATAGATCAAGTATATCCAGCTGAGAGCGCTCCAGAAACAATATTCTCTGGCTAGCAAATACAGATAGTTTGTTTGCCAGAAAGCTTGTTATCTGCATGTTGACAATCATGTGTGATTGGCTCATCTTTTTTTCTTTCCCTCAGGTGTTCCCTTATAAGGATTGCAGGCCTGCTCCTTACCCATTTTTTTCCCCAGCCCCCACCAGATTTGGTTTTCATTTTCTTGACGGGCTCATCTCCCACTTATCCTACCCTACTTCATTCCACCTTGGTCAGTCCAGTCTCCTTTCTTGTCCTCAAAGTTATCAAACTTCTGTTCCAGGACTTTCACATTTGCAATCTTTCCACCTGGTAGGTATCCCCAGATATTTGTACAGCTACCTTTCTCTTTTTGGTTCAAGTTTGCTCACAAGTCTTTTTGCTCCAAACTTCCTATGCATATTAGAATCCCCTTTCCCCTCCAGCATTCCCTATGCCCTTCTACTTTATTTCTCTCCATATCATCTATCATGATTTAATGTACAGATATTTTACTTATATATGGTTGTATTATACATCTCTCACCACTAGAATTAAGACCTGAGATTGATTGATTGATCGATTGATTGATATATATTTATATAATATTATTTATATATATTTATATTTATTTATTTATATATCTGTGTGATCTTGAGCAGGTGGTTCAATCTCTCTGTGCCTAGATTTCTTCATATATTTATATTATTTATATTTATATTTATTTATATTTATTTTATTTTTGCTACTTCATCCACTGTTATACATCCAGTATTTTGAATGATGTCTGGGACTAAGCAGTCCCTCAGTTAAATGTCTGCTAGATGAATGAATGAATGAAATAAAATAAACATCACTTCATAGTATATTGTAAGCCACATCAGCCATAACTTTTATCTAATTCTCCTCTCACATCTATGAATGAGGGAATGTCAAATGCATTTCACAGAATAATTATATTATACAATATTATATGCTCTAGTATGCATTCACTTGGACTTTTTTGCTTCCAAATGCTTCTTCCATCTAGTTAGCAGACTATTTCTTTTTTTTTTTTTTTTTTTAAGATTTTATTTATTTATTTGACACAGAGAGAGAGCACAAGTAGGCAGAGAGGCAGGCGGAGAGAGAGGGGGAAGCAGGCTCCCTGCTGAGCAGAGAGCCCGATACGGGGCTCGATCCCAGGACCCTGAGATCATGACCTGAGCTGAAGGCAGAGGCTTTAACCCACTGAGCCACCCAGGCGCCCCTATTTCTTTTTTTTTTTAATCATGAAATTACACATTTTCTTTCTACCCACTTTCCCTCCTTTAT
>CM052897.1:25383611-25403623 GCA_028534135.1 Potos flavus
AATAAATTCACATCACTATACCCAGAAAGTGCATTAAATCTCCATGTTTTGGCTTAGAAGAATATGTGTAAGATAGAGTGAGAAACTCAATTTTTTTTTATTTTTAAATTTCCCTCTATATTTTATTTTTCCCAATTACTTTTATTTTATTTTTTCAGTGTTCCAAGATTGAGAAACTCAATTTAATAGCAAAATACGCCATTAACAAAAAGAAGACAAGACACTAAGAAAAGATATATGTAACACAAATAACTGAATATATATTAGTATCCAAATTATACAAGAAATCTCATAAATCAATTAGAAAAAGACAAAAAAACCCAGCTTTAAAAATATGTGGCAAATAATATAAATGAATAATTTGCATAAGATAAAACATCAATAAACTAATATGCTAAACACATACATGACAAACATATATGAAAATGTTCTATTTTACTTATAATCAGAGAAATATAAATTAAAAGAAATGTCATTTCACATACTAGATTTTTAATATGAATTTTTTAGTATGTTGGAGATGATACAGAGCAAAGGTAGTAACAATAAGTTGAGAACTGCATAACATATATTTGATGAGTGTGCATATGCTTTGATGTAGCAATTTCACACCTAGATATAGTCTCTCAAGTAGGAGTCAGCAAATTTAGCCTGCATCAAAATCAGCTGGAGATCATGCTAAAACTCAGATTGCTGTCCCTACCACCAGAGTTTCCATTTCTGAAAAGTTCTCAAGTGATACTGATGCTGCTGGTCTAAGGCCCACACCCTGAGAATGAATACTGTAGAGAAACTCTTATCCATGCACACAATAAGATATGTAAAAGACTGTCCATTGCAGCACTGTTTCCAGTAGTAAAAATTGGAAACAAATTTAAAGTTCATTTACAGAATAGATGTACAATTTGGAGTATACTTATACCATGAAATATATATATAACTGGGAGGATACTTACACAACTATAAAAAGAAAAACCACCTGTATAAATATCAGTTAAACTGATAATACAATATTGGATAAAAAAAAAAAAAACTATTTGCTGAAGGATAAATTCAGTATGTTATTTATATATATTTTTATAACAGGTAAAACAATTTATTATTTGTGGTTAAACATTTATATGTGCAATTATTTTTAAAAATATGTGGGAATGGAAATTCTAAGTATAAAATAGTGATAAACTCTGAGAAAGGATAAAATGGGATTTGGGAGAAAAATACCATGAGATTCAGCTGAATCTGTAAAATACTGTATCTTAAGCTGAGTTGAAGGGTTGCATGGGTATTCGTTATATTAGTCTCCACAACGTTTTATGCATGAAGGTCTTTTTTTTAATTAAATTTAATTAGTTATCAGACAGTGCAATATTGGTTTCTGGGGTAGAATTCAGTGATTGATCACTTACATACAACACCCAGGGCTCTTCACAATTGCCCTCTTTATTACCCATCACCTATCTAGCCCGTCTCCCTCCCACCTTCCTCCATCACATCTCATTTTGTTCTCTATTGTTAAGAGTCTCATGGTTTGTTTCCCTCTCTCCTTTTTTTTCTTTTCCCCCTTCCCATATGTTCATCTGTTTTCTTTCTTTTTTTTTTATCTGTTTTCTTTCTTAAATTCTACATATGAGTGAGATTATACAGCATTTGTCTTTCTCTGACTTATTTCACTAATCATAATATGCTCTAGTCACTTCCATGTTGTTGAAAATGACAAGATTTCTTTTCTTTGATGGCTGAGTAATATCCCATTATGTATGTATGTGTGTGTGTATCTATCATCTATCTATCTATATATCTATCTATCTATCATCTATCTATCTATCTCACATCTTTTTTTTTTTTTTTTTTCCATTCATCGGTCAATGGACACTTGGGCTCTCTTCATAGTTTGGCTATTTTTGATAATGCTGCTATAAACATCAGGGTACATGTATCCCTTTGAATCTACATTTTTGTATCCTTTGGGTAAATACTTAGTAGTGCAATTGCTAGATCCTAGGGTAGTTCTATTTTTAACTTTTTGAGGAACCTCCATATTCTTCAGAGTGGGTGCACCAGTTGCGTTCCCACCAGCAAGGCAAGAGGGTTCCCCTTTCTCTGCATCCTTGCCAATACCTGTTCCTTCTTGTGTTAATTTTAGCCATTCTGACAGGTGTGAGGTGGTATCTCACCATGGTTTTGACTTGTATTTCCCTGAAGCCAAGTGATGTTGAACATCTTTTCATGTATTTGTTAGCCATTTGTATGTCTTCTTTGGAAAAGTGTCTGTTCATGTCTTCTGTCCATTTCCTGACTGGATTATTTGGGGGGGGCATTGAGTTTGATAAATTCTTCATAAATTTTGGATACTAACTTTTGTCAAATTTGTTGTTTGCAAATATCTTCTCCCATTCCACAGGCTGCCTTTTAGTTTTGTTGATTGTCTCCTTCGCTGTGCAGGAAAAATTGCACTTTATCTTGATGAAATGCCAATAGTTCATTTTTGCTTTTGTTTCCCTTGCCTCTGGTGATATGTCTAGTAAGAAGTTGGTACAGCTGCAGTCAAAGAGCTTTCTGCCTGGGTTCACCTTTAGGATTTTGATGGTTTCCTATCTCACATTTAGGCCTTTCATCAATTTTGAATCTATTCTGTGTGTGGCATGAGAAAGTGGTCTAGTCTCATTCTTATGCATTTGCTGTCCAGTTTTCCTGACACCATTTGTTGAAGAGATTGTCGTTCTTCCATTGAATATTCTTTCCTGCTTTGTTGAAGATTAGTTGACCATTTAGCTGTGGGTCCATTCCTGGGTTCTCTATTCTGTTCCATTGTTCTATGTGGCTGTTCTTGTGCAAGTACCATACTATCTTGATAATGACAGCTTTGTAATAGAGCTTGAAATCTGGAATTGTGATGCCTCTAGTTCTGTTTTTCTTTTTCAGAATTACTTTGGCTATTTGGGGCCTTTTGTGATTCTACACAAATTTTAGGATTATTTGTTCTAGCTTTGTGAAAAATGCTGGTGGTATTTTGATAAGGACTTCATTAAATGTGTAGGTTGCTTCAGGTAGTATAGACATTCTAAAAATGTTTGTTCTTCCAATCCATGAGCATAGAATATTTTCATTTCTATGTGTCCTCTTCAATTTCTTTCAGAAGTTTTTTTTTTTTTTAAAGATTTTATTTATTTATTTGAGAGAGAGAGAGAGCATGAGAGGGGAGAGGGTGAAAGGGAGAAGCAAATTCCCTGCTGAGCCGGGAGCCCAGTGCGGGATTTGATGTGGGACACAGTCCTGGGACTCTGGGATCATGACCTGAGTCAAAGGAAGTCACTTAACCAACTGAGCCACCCAGGCTCCCCTCATTAGTGTTCTATAGTCTTCGGTGTACAGATCTTTTACCTCTTTAGTTAGGTTTATTCCTAGGTATCTTATTGTTCTCAGTGCAGTTGCAAATGGGATCAATTCCTTGATTTATTTTTCTGCTGCTTCATTATTGATGTATTGAAATGCAACAGGCATTGATTTCATATCCTGCAACTTTGCTGAATTCATGTATGAGTTCTAGCAATTTCTTGGTGCAGTATTTTGGGTTTTCTACATAGAGTATCATATCATCTGCAAATGGTGAAAGTTTGACTTCTTCCTTGCCAATTTGGATGCCTTGTATTTATTTTTGTTGTCTGATTGCTGAGGCTAAGACTTCCAGTACTGTGTTAAATAGTAAAGGTGAAAGTGGATATCCTTATCTCGTTCCTGATTGTAGGGGAAAGGTTCTCAGATTTTCCCCATTGAGGATAATATTAGCTGTAGGTCTTTCATATATGACCTATCCCTACTTTGTTGAGGGTTTTTATCAAGAAAAGATGCTGTATTTGGTCAAGTACTTTCTCTATGCATGAAGTTCTTAAGTAAAAACAAGTTATGGGGTAACATGCATTTTGTTATATTTGTGCCACTGCACTCCACTGGCTTACAGAAATACAGATATGTAGTTATATAGAAATAGAATTGACTTTTACATATTGCAATTGTATCCTGTAACCTTGTTGTGTTTACTTATTAGTTCTGGGAAGCTTGAGTTTTTTTGTTTTTGTTTTTGTTTGTTTTTTCAGATTCTTTGGGATGTTCTACAGAGACAATTTATCTGCGAACTAAAGTTTTGTTTCTTAATATGTAATCTGTAAGTCTTTTCTTTTTCTTTTTTTCTCTCTCTTTCACTCTCTCTCTCCCTCTCTTCCTCCCTCCCTTCCTTCCACTCCTTCCTTCCTTCCTTCCAGCCTTCCTTTCTCTGTTTTTTGGCCATATTGAATTGGCTAGAACTTCCATTGTGATATTGAATAAGAATGGTGAGAGGAGGCATTCTTGTCTTTTTCATGATTCTCAGCGGTGGGGATGGGAGACAAAAAGCATTCTATCTCTCACCATAAAAAATGTTACCTGCAGGTTTTTTAAGATTTCCTTATTAGGCTAGGAAACTGCCCTTCTTTCCTAGTTTGCTGAGAGTTCTTCAATCACAAATTTGTCAAATGCTTTTTCTCTACATACATTGGGACAATCATATAATTTTTAATATTTAGCTGTCAATATGGTGAATTACACTAATTGATTTTCAAATGTTGAACAATATTTTCCTTGGGCTGCTGTAAAAAATTACCACAAATGGGGTTGCTTGATACCACAGAAATTCTTGCATGGTTCTAGACAGTGGAAGTCCAAAGCTAAAGTGTCAGCAGAGCTATTCTCCCTGTGAAGGCCCTAGGAAAGATCCTTGCTTGCCTTTTCCTAGCTTAATTATGACTACCCAGCAATTCCTGGTATTTTTTGGCTTATACCAAGTTGCATCACTCCAATTTCTGCCTCTGTCTCCACATGTGCATCTTCCCTCTGTGTGTTGGTATCTCTGCCTGGCCTTCTTATAAGGATATCAGCCATCGGATTTAGGGCCCATCCTAATCCAGTATGACCTTATCTAAATTTAATTAATTACATCTGCAGAGCCCCTATTCCTAAATAAAGTCACATTCTGAAGTTCCATGTAGACAGGAATTTTGAGGACATGCCATTCAAACTGATGAACCTTCTGCTTCTGCAATAAACCCATCTTAGCTATGGTATATTTTCTTTTTTATGTATTGCTGAATTCTATTTGCTAATACTTTTGCTGGCGATTTTTGCATCTGTGATCATTAGATCACAGTTTTCTTTTTTAATAATATCATTGTCTTGTTTTATTATTAAGGTAATTCTAGTTTCATTGAATCAATATTAAGAAGTTCTATTCTTTGAAGGATGCTGTTAGGATTAAAAGATAAACCGTTGACTAGAAGAAAATTTCAAAACATGTGTATGATAAGAATATTCAATGACCTTTCAAAACTCAATAATAAGAAAGCAACCCACTAAGAGATAGGCAAAAAGCTTTGGACAAACACTTCACCAGAGAAGATGAAGATAGTGAACACATGAAACTATGCTCAACATAATTATTCATTGTGAAAATTCAAATTAGAACCACAATGAGACAACTCTGTACATCTATTGGAATAGTTAAAATTAAAGACTTACATTAAGTATTGGCAAAGATAAAGAACAGATCGAACTCTCATACAATATAAATGAGAGCATGAAATTGTATAGCCCCTTTGGAAAATGGACTGACATTTTCTTAAAAAGTTAAATATTCACCTACTTATGACTCAAACATTTGAAATGTCGATATTTAAACAAGAGAAATAAAAACATATGTCCATTCAAGGACTTGTATGTGAATATTTATAGTGGGTTTATTTATAGTAGCCAAAAGTGGAAAAGAACAAGTATCTACCAAGAGTTGAATGTATAAACAAATTGTGTTATATTCCTACAATGGAATATGAATTAGGAATAAAATAGCTGAACTCTCAACACATGCTAGCACAATGATAAGTATCAAAAACCTAATGTTAAGTGAATGAAGCCACACATGAAGTAGTATATAAGGTATGGATTTATATAAAATATTAGAAAATGCAGGTTATTGTCTGGAGAAGAGGGAGAACTCTGGAGGGGGTAGAAAGAAGAGATTACAAGAAGTCTCAGGAAACTTCTGGGTATGACGAATATGTTCTTTTTTGATTGTGATAATGGTATCACTGGTGTATACAGACATCAAAATTTATCAAATTGTACAATTTAATATATGGAGTTTATTGTATATCAATTATGAACTACTAAGTAAACATAGCAAGGTCATAGGATACAAATTCGATATATGAAAGTCAATTTTATACTGACTTACATATAGAAATAGTTAAATTTCTATAAGCCATTAAGGGTGGTGACACGAACATGGCAAAATACACATGAATCTGTCATTTCTTTTTACTTAGGAAATATTTTATTGTTTTAGTAAATCTATCCTTTGGATCACATAATTCTGCTTTCTAAGTGTAAAGGTCTTTAAAATAGGTACTTTACCTTATAAGGTGAGTCCACCTTTGTAGTGATTATCTCATACATAATGCTGGGATTTGTGAATTCATTCATGTATAATCTTTTGGTAACTACAAGGAATTGAGTTTAGTATTGTATGTTTTTCGGAAATTATGTACAAAATGAAGGGGCTGGGACTAAGGATAAACCTGGAAGACAAGCCATGCTGTAGGAGTGGCAGTTTTTTTCAGTGAAACCTCAGGGAAGGTTATGGAAGACAGGAGAAAGAACTGACTGTTGTGATGATGCTCTATTCATGGGCCCAACATGCTTACTCTGCCCACTTGGCCAGAGGAAGATGATGTTCTATTCATGTCTGTAAGGGAGGAAGGTTGATGAGAAATGTAGAAAGGAGTTGACTACTTGTGCTTTCACACAATTTTTTTTACACGGAGATCTAAAATCTTACCGGGTTAGCAAGAGCAGTGGATTGCTTACTCCAGTCTTCCTATACCCTAAGGTCATTTACCCAAAGTAATCAAAGCCTGATTCAGAGTTCAGGACTATTAAAACAGAAAGGCAAAAAAACATATGATAAGGAATCAAATACAGAAAAACAATGTGACTATTACTTGTTAAATGTATAAATGATTTGCTTGCTATTGCTTTAGTAAAAACTAGGGAAGAGATATTTGGAAATTTTCTAATGAAGAGGTAACAACTGCAAAAAATGGCACAGTATCTAGTTATAATCATTCAAGAGGGAAGTGATGCATTTATTTAATATACACATTTGTAGTTTTATTTTTGGTGTTTGTAAAAAATAAAATAAAATAGACGTTTCTGTACATTCACTCTAGGCATTGGCTCATCTAAACATTATTTTACATATTAAAGCTTAATATCTTCAATTTCAACTTTTTTCCTCAAACGTTCTCAGAAACCTTTGAATCTGGGGAGTAATAAACGTATATATTCTTGCATCTCTACCGAGGTGCCTCACTTGTAGGATTTGCACATGTAGCTATTGTAAAATAAGTGAAATAGCAATGAATATGTAGATGAACTAATGACTGTAACGTCTTAATTCTTTTAATACTGATTTTAAGGTTTCTTTAAAGGTGCTACAAATTTAGCGCAAGAAAGTTTGCGTTATTAGTTTAGCCACAGTTGAGCTACCCAATTGTGACAAATCCTCTTTGTTAATTATAAAACAGAATTTATTTTAAGAAGGAAGCACAAAAGATTTATTTATTAAGCACAAAGTTATTAAGTTTTCATATTTCTTTTGCCAGATAGAGCCTTTAAAATGTTCATTTAGAAGTTACATATTTTGAAGGATACTTACCCAGTGGTTTTTATACACTGAACAAAAGCATTTTATTTATTTTTTTTTTTTAAAAGCATCTTATTTTTATGTTGTATAATGTACCTTGCACCAATTGTTCCTTGAAGTCACCATACCCACATGTAGGCAGTGATAGGTTTGGCAGATGTTTAATATCTTCTTTGTTCATTCTTGAAAATATCTGTAAGAAACCACTGCATCTGATTTAAGGGGATCTTTTTTTCTACACAAGATACTTGGTTTGCAAATCTACTTCTAGTAAGAGACTGACAGGTAATATAAATTAATAAGGGATTGCAGTGTTAACAACAAGGCATGGTGGGGACTACGGCAAACTGAGTAACACATGCCTTTTCTAAAAGCTAAGTCATTAATGGGCTTTAGTGGATAGTTATTAGATCTCCTGAATTTTCATGAATAATCTTAAATCTAAATATTTTTAATGTTAAATCTCAAAGCTTTAAAATCTTGGCAATTAATTAAAATTATTTTGTAATCTCTGCAAGCCAAGCAAAATATAATTATAGGTTATATTCAACTCAAGTGCTGTCAGGGTCCTACTTCTGTAAGGTAATTTCTATATAGATTAGGTCTTAGTTCACAATTTCAGATTTTTTTAATTTTTCAATTTTTATTTTTTTTAATTTAATTTTATTTTTTCAGTGTTCCAAGATTCATTGTTCATGCACCACACCCAGTGCTCCATGCAATACGTGCCCTCCTCAATACTCACCACCAGGCTCACCCAACCCTTCACCCCTCTCCCCTCCAAAACCCTCAGTTTGTTTCTCAGAGTCCACAGTCTTTCATGGTTGTCTCCCCCTCCGATTTCCCCCAGTTCACCCTTCTTTTCCTTCTCCCAATGTCCTCCATGTTTTTCCTCATGCTCCACACATAAGTGAAACCGTATGATAACTGACTTTCTCTACTTGACTTATTTCACTCAGCATAATCTCTTCCAGTTCTGTCCATGTTGATACAAAAGTTGGGTATTCATCCTTTCTGAAGGAGGCATAATATTCCATTGTATGGACCCCAATGTTCATAGCAGCAATGGCCACAATCGCCAAACTGTGGAAAGAGCCAAGATGCCCTTCATTAGACAAATGGATAGTCCAGATTTTTTTTTAATTTATGTTCTCACCAGTAGCTTAATAGTTCCCTTAGATAAAGTAACAGATTTATTGGAGGAGCCAAAAGTAGTTTTTGAGTCATAGATTTTCAAAACTAAAGGAATCTCAGTAATAACATAATTCATGTATCAACTAATCGAGCAGCATCATACATAAAAATTATCAGATAAATTGAATGAGGTTTTTAAGATCATAAGTTAGGTGAAAACAGACCTGGAAGGACCTGACATCCTACCTTTTGGGTCAGAGCTCTTTCCATTATCTCATGGAATCACTTATTTCTTAGCAACATACACATGGAGATATTTTATCAAAAATGTAAGATTAAAACAAGAAGCTAAGTATGAGTTCTTAGTCACATCTATCATTTAAAATTTGTTGTTGGTAGAATCTCAGTGTATGGAAGAATTATGAACTTAAGAGCAATAATAAAGTCTATTTTTCATGAAAGTCATTCATTTTCTTAATTATCTTGGCTGTGTAGGGATTGAATGTGGTAAACACATGAAAGGACACATAGCCTGCTATAGAAATGTAAGGGATTGCTATGATGATGATGATAATAATAATAATAATAATAATAAAACTAAACGACTAAAAAACTACTCAGGCCAACACTACTGTAATGCAAAGATGTGGACAATTAAAATTCATGACAATAATCTACAAATTCTACAAATTCTACAAATCCCCAATAATCTACAAATAAGAAGAAATCTTTCCAAAATTATTGACTACTAATGAACTCTTTTTTTTTCCTTTTATTTAATTACTCTTGAGGCTTTTCTTCCATATAGTTTTAGGGTTTGTTTGGGGCTGGAGGGAGTTGTTTTCTGTTGCTTACTTCCTTCATTGGTTTCCATTAAATTTATTTCAATTAGCAATTTTTCCATTTTGGTGTAACACATATCTGTTTTAAATCCTACTAATAAGAACAGAGACACTAGCTTTCTGTCTCAAATTAAATCAACTTTTAATTTTGTTTAATGGATAATTCTAACATGTCTCCGTGAAATGCAGTTAGCAAAAAGATTTAAAATGATGAGTCATCAGTTGTCTTGTGTTTTTTGATTCAATGTATCATTACAGGCAATCATCTTTCAATATGCCTTCAAGAGTTGAGTTTTATGCGTTATTATCTCCATCCGGATTTATAGAGCACTGGAGACTTAATCCAAATACAAAATCCTAATATAGGAAAGAAAGCAAGCTCTTTAGGTGTGAAGACACTGAAAGATTTTTCATTTTTCATTAGTGAAATACTTAAGTATTTGATGATATTTTTTAAAAAAGCACAAGGCATCTAGTGTGCATTGAGTATAAAGAAAGAATGTCTCTTTGAAAAAAAATACTTGTTTCCAAATTCAATGTTATGAAGAAAATTCAGAACATATATTAGCTAAGTACAGTAAACATCAAAAGTAGAACGATCTGGAGCCCCTGGGTGGCTGAGTCAGTTGAGTGTTGGACTCTTGATTTCCACTCCAGCTGCGAACTCAGGGCCGCTGGGTGTGAACCCTGAGAGCCCCAGAGCCCCATGTCTATCTCCGTGCTCAGCGGGGAGTCTGCTTCTCTCCTTCTGCCTCTCCCTCTGCCACTCAAACTGCTCACTTGCACTCTCACTCTCTCTCTCTAAAATAAAAATAAATAAATCTTAAAAAAAAAAGTAGAAAGGTCTTCCTACTGGGCTTTATCTCATTCTAATCCAAGAAGACCACTTTGTTCACTTTATACAGATGTCTGAGAAAAGAACATTTAGAATTTGTTTGCAAACACTTCCCTTGAGTGTTACTTTCTCAAGCTAGCCTTATAAAAATACACAACTTTTTTTCCTTCTTTTTCAAACCAGGTGATGTTCAGAATAAAGTTCTTCAGCATTTCTTCTCTTAACAATCTTGTTCTAATTTTGTCTTTCACAATTATCCAACAAAATTAATAGGCTCAAATTCCATTATTAAAATATTTGTCCTCAGCTCTGTGGGATGGAGATGTTTCACGAGATTTTTTTAAATAATTATATTGGGTATTTAGTGCAGTTAGTTCTATGTAAATGTGGCTTTAATTAGTGTAATTATATAAATCATAGCAGAGCATATTAGAGCTACTCAGATTAACAAGCTAATTGTAATTTATTACTTCTCAAGAATTATTTCCTGGCAATCAAGCCAAACAATACACCTTACAATGAACATTCAACAGTTCTTTGTTCAATATAGTTCAGTTGTTCATTTTTTTTTTTTTTTTTTTTTTTTTTTTTTTTAGATTTTATTTTTATTTATTTGACAGAGAGAGAGTGATCACGAGTAGGCAGAGAGAGAGGAGGAAGCAAGCTCCCTGCTGAGCAGAGAGCCTGATGCGGGGCTCGATCCCAGGACCCTGAGATCATGACCTGAGCCGAAGGCAGAGGCTTTAACCCACTGAGCCACCCAGGCGCCCCCAGTTGTTCATTTTTATTTTAAATGTTCTCGACTGTATGGCAATGGCCTTTCCCCTTTTGCTTTGAATAAAGAGATTAATGATAATTATTTTTAAGTGAAGGTAGTATGTCTCACTACACTTAGCACTTAATAAGACAGTATATTCCTGAGTCACCAATTAAAAATGATTAGTCCATCATCATTCAAAACAAGAATAAATTCACCAGGTTACGTGAAATGGCCATGAACTATATGAATGACGTATTCTACCAAAAATCCCAGGAGGAGGGTAATTACTGAACCAAATATAATTTGAATCCAATACCTATTATTCATGATAATCAGTCCTATACAGAACTTTCTGACTCAATGACATATGAGAGCCTTTCATAAAAAAAGAAAACATACCTATTATAGTATTTTTTTTGAGATAGTCAAATAAAAATAACTAACCATATCCAGGAGGGAATTTAAAAATTTGCATGCACTCAACAAAGCTTGATATCTGCCCTTGTACATGTTTTGATGGCATTTATATCATATTTTTCATAACATATATTGGTCTTTATAACCAGAGAAATATACCTGGGTTTTGATCCAAAGACTATTTTAGCAAAAGATAGAGAACAGAGTTGAATTTTTCCCCAGTTGACTGCTTCTTCATCTTTTTTATTAATTTTTTGGTTTATATCGTGCTTGTAATACCAATGTTAAAAATAACAACAGCCTGCTACTCAAAGTCCTGTGAAAAGCTGACATCAGCACCTCTGTCTCATGGTCACAGGAACATTACAACACCTACCTAGATTAACTGATGTATAGTAACTATAGAAGAGGGAGCAACTTCCCATTGATACAGAAACTACTTAAAAACAAAAAATTATCAAACAAAGAAATAGCTAGAGTCATTAGAATCATGTGTTGTTAAGTCTCTTATGTAAACTAATCCGCAGAGATTTACCCTCTTTATTATTTATTTATACACCAGGAGATGGCTGTTCATCCATTCCCATCTGTAACTATACTGTGATGTCAAGAATGTCAACGATACTGTTGACAGACAATAACAGATTAGCTATGTCCACCAGAGGACACTAATATATTCCTGTTGTTACAACTGTCTTTATTGTAATACATCCCCTCCTGTTGAGGTTAAAGACAGACAAAGGTGTTCCTGATTAGAGCATGGCCTTCTACATGGCAGCAAGAAATCCAAGTTATCTTCCACATTGTGGCTCTGCCTTCATTTAAGGCCCCAGAATCCTCTGCATTCAGCCAATGAATAGAATCAAGATCCTCAAATTAGTGTTTGTCAGAATCACCTGGAGGGTACGTTAAAATGAAGATTATTGAGTCCACACTGAAGAATTTCTGACTCAACAGACTGGGATGAAGGCCAAGGATTTGTATTTTTAACAACATCCCTGGTGATGCTGCTGCTCACCCCACTTTGGGTGGGTACCCCACTTTGAAAATCACTGAAGTAGAGAACAAACACAGTGGTCACACTTGAAAGGATTTTATGGAACAGGCCTGGAAACAGCACATAACACTTCCACTCATCCCATTAACCATTGCTCAGGCAAAAGGTCTCATTTATCTGCAAGGGAGGCTGGGAAAGGTGGTTTAATTTTATGTCTAGTGAGAAGAAATGGATTTTTATAAGTACTGAGCTATTTCTGCCACAGGTGACAATTAGTTCATATTGTTATTTTTGCTTCCCACAGACAATAATGAATGTATCATCTATCTATCTATCTATCTATCTATCTATCTATCTATCTATCTATCTATCTATTTATCATCTATTTACATATTTGAATTTAATTTCTTTTTATCTAGTCTATAACCAAAAAGGAGTCATAAAGGAAAAAGTAGTATAATTTAAGAGAAAATTTTTATTTTTATTTTTTTTCAAGATTTATTTGTCAGAGAGAGAGAGAGAGAGCACAAGCAGGGGGAGTGGCAGGCAGAGCAGGAAGAGGGAGACATCAGACCCTGAGCAGGGAGCCTGGTGTCGGACTCTCGATCCCAGAATCCCAGGATCATGACCTGAGCCAAAGGTAGCCGCTTAACCAACTGAGCCACCCAGGCATCCCAAGAGAAAATTTTAAACAAACAAAAACAAGCTATCTTCATTACCTTTGAAATGTATTCTCAATTTCTAATAAAACTCATCAAATTCCAAAAATCTGAAGGAGTGTCATACTAAAGATATCTTAGAAAAATGCAAAACAAAGTGTGTTCAATGTTGTCTGTAAAGCACTATTTACAGATATAAAAGTCTGAAAACAAATCAAAGCCTATCAGTCAGTGGACTGGTTGGATAAATTATGGTAAAGAAAAAAATGTAGGTCAAAAATTTCTGAAAATCTCTATTGGGATAAGTCTTTTGTGTAACTCCTAGAAGCTTTGAATTAAAGACTCTCTAGAGAAGGTGAGGAGCCGATGGGAGCAACTGCCCAGTCACATGATAGCATAATGATGAGACATGCAACTCAGCTCCCTGTACTCCCCTAGGCAGATTCATAAACGGTGTTTATCTACTCTCCATGGTACATGTGAGTTGGAGACATTGCTTTACAGTCCCTAAAACTGAAGTGTATAACCAGAATGCCAAGTATTTTACAATACGTAATCTTTTAAGGAGATCAGATGTTTAGATCAGCTCAACTATTAAAACAGTCTCCTCAGGGCGCCCGGGTGGCTCAGTGGGTTAAAGCCTCTGCCTTCGGCTCGGGTCATGATCTCAGGGTCCTGGGATTGAGCCCCGCATCGGGCTCTCTGCTCAGCAAGGAGCCTGCTTCCCCCTCTCTCTCTGCCTGCCCCTCTGCCTACTTGTGATCTCTCTCTCTGTCAAATAAATAAATAAAATCTTAAAAAAAAAAATTCTCCTCTTGAGAGCCACAGAATATTAGGACTTTTCTGAATTAAAATTTGCAAAAAGATTTGTTCATATCATTATCTTTGCCTATTTGTATGGTGGACTATCCTCCAGCATTACTACTTTTCTGTTCAGTTCCTGTATTTCTGCTAATTTTGGTCTATGTGATCCAAAGACATACTATTTACACTGGAAAGGTCTCTGGCAATTCTTTCTTTCTTGTGACTTTCACCCTTTATTATTATGAAATATTAATCACAGTCATCTTTATTTTTTTGCCTTGACTACATTTTGCCTAGGATAACTATTGTAATCATTGATTTCATTTTGTTCATGTTTGCCTTATGTAATGTTGCATGATTTTTTCCATTTATAATTTATGTGTTCTTCCTAAACAGTACTTTGTCTAGTTTTGTTTTGTAATTGGAACTAAGAGGCTTTAGTTTAATTGGAAAAGCTTATTACATTGGCATTTTTATTATAATCAGTATGACTGTTTAGGCTTATGTCCATCACCTTCTTCTGTAACAGGCAGTGCGAGTATGAACTACCTAGATTCAAACCCTATCTACAACACCTACTGGTATGTGATCTTGAGCTAGTAAGTAAAACTGTACATCTCAGAAACATTTGTAAAAAAAGAAAATACTAACAACATTAGAATTCTACATTTCCATCTGATGAGCTCTTTGACTACATTCTGCAGGCTTTTAATGAATGTTTCTCATAATTCAGTCCTAAATATATATTATTTTTTCAGTAATCAGAGTTATCTAGAATCTTTTAAGTTATCAATTATATGAATTAATTCTATTTTATGAGATTTGTTTCTAATTTTATTAGATTATAGTTGATGGATGTCACTTTTGTAAAGGACCTTATTTATTTGTGAGAATTATATATTTTTGATATTTATACTTTGTCAGTTCCTTTTTTTTTTTTTTTTTTCAGAGAGAGCGAGAGCACATGTGTATGCAGGCAAGCAAGCAGGGGAGGGAAGGGGCAGAAGGAGAGGGAGAAAGAGAAACTTAAGCAGACTCTATGGTCAGTGCAGAGCCTGACACAAGGATCGCTCTCACAACCCTGAGATCATGACCTGGCCAAAATCAAGAGTTAGATGCTTAACCGGCCGAAACCCCCAGGCACCCCTGTGAGTTCCTTTTGATAAAAATTTTTAGTTTAATGATTATAAATTATCAGTGGTTTCATATATGTTTAGATAGGAAATGTCAAGTCACAAAGTAGGAGAATATATTATCAAATCTTGTCATTTATGACATCAGTATGGTCAGGATAATTGCTTATTGCAATGCCTCACCAGCAAGTGAAAAATTGCACATGACAATGTTTTGATGACTTAGGGTAACTCCAGACTTTCTAGAAGCATAAATCTGTAAGATATCTCTGTACTTGTCTAACCTAGTTTCTGACTTAACATCTAGTGACATCCAGTTTAGCAGAGACCACCTCACTCTAGTCAAGAGTACTTGATGGTATGCCCTCGTACAGAATGTATACTGCAAGATATACCACACGGTAAACCCAGGGAAGAATCAGGCTAGTACAGTCAAGTGTGGGTACATTCGCTAAAGCCCTAGGTATCTCTAGTATCCCTGCTAGCCTTAAAAGAAAAAGTGTTCACCCTAAACATGTTCACCATGAGTGAAATGCAGAGTTGTGCAGGAAGCATACTAAAAGAAGGCTTTTTCATTATAAATAATGCTTTTAATTCTTTACAGGAAAAACTAGCAATTTATTACTGTTGTATTTGTAACATGTAAAATTAATATTATGTAAAATGCATAACATAAAGGTTAACTCTCTACTGTTTAGCAGCTCTAATAATTTTCTAAGAATTTTTATTTAAAAAGAATTACATCACTTTACCTCCCTCAAAAACAGTTTCTATAAAATTCTGTATATCTTTATAAGGCTGATGAATATAATGAATAATTAAGTTTGATTCCTGGAAATAGGCTACCTCCATTGGAATCAAGACTTCTCTATGTAATAGCTATGTGATTTTAAGCAAAAATTAATCTATGAAATAGCAGTCATAATAGTACCTACTAGGTACAAAATTACTAGGTAATTTTGTATATCAAGTAATATTTTCTCCATTAAGTCCAAAGCACATCCTCTGGCACAAAAGAAGCACTCAGTGAAGGTTAGGGATTATGACCTAATAGATATGGGAGGAGTCATCAGGCAAAATTAAAAAAAATATTGTGAGTATTCGTGTCCAACAATGGCAAATTTATTGTTGTGTCTAGTCCTATTTTAACATTAGGAAAATTTTCATTCATGTGTCAGAATTATGTTTTTGTTTTAAGTTGCTAATAGTAGTTGTAAAGATTAAAAGTGGCAGAGACTTCACTTCACTAAGCACCTGAAGAAAAACTGGTTGTCTCTTAGCAACCAGGCTGATGAGATCTCTAAGAAGAAGCATTTAATCTGCTCTTTTCTCAAATCTCCTTTCTCATTACTGAAACAATATAGATATAATTAAAGCCTTTGCCTGGGATTCAAAATGATATAAAAAACTAGAATGACTGCAAATTGTCCTTCTATGGAGTGACTTGCTCTTAGTGAGCACAGTGTCCACACATCTGGGCAGAGGCATGATGATATGATTTTTCCCCATAACCTCGTATATTAAAACTGAAAATTGATAGAATGTGTTTCTGTGCTTGGTTCTTGAGCACTGAAAAAAGGAAAATGACTGAAGTTTTCTTGGAGGAGGTTTAGTTAGACATGTGAAGCAAAACTTTCTTCTCATAATACTTGATCCTTTAAAAAAAAAATAAGATTGGGAGAATCAGAATAGAAGAGTGCAATTTTCTGGGATTACAAAATCACATGTTAAATGAGTCAATAAAATTGAAGTACTCCTTTTTCATTCAGTGTGAAAACTTACTATGAGAAAAGAAAGCTAATATTCCAAAAACAATAATGGCTCAGTTTTGTAATAAAAAGTCATGTTCAACCATCTCATTCTCTGCATTTTTTAAAAATAGTCGATGAGAAAATGAAAATTAGGATGCTTTTTGTTCTTTTCATTTGACAACTCTAAGCAGGCATGCATCAAATAAACCTATATTTATTTTACTTCCAGTATCCATTAAAATATGTGAGAAGCCTGAGATCACAATGGGACCAAAGGGAAACAGTTACTACCGTAGGTTTTTGAGTAAGTGCCAGCTAACCACTCTGCCCTTTCTGAGTGCAACTACTGTTTGAATTAAATTATTTCCATGGTAATTTAGCAGCGTGAGCATTTAGAAAAAATGTCCCCTAAAATAACTGTTATTATGTACGTCTATTGAAATGGTGAGTCAAGATAAGAAGACAAGGTTTGACTGAGGTTTGAGGTTTAAAATATTAAGATTCAGAAGAACCATAGAGGGATTAACAATTAATCTCACAGAGCACAGAAACGTGTGTCTGTGTGTGTGTGTGTGTGTGTGTGTGTGTGTGTGTGTGTGTGTGGCTGATTTTCCCACAGGTAATGCCAAACAATCTTGAGTCTATGGAATTCCACTAATTTTTAGAAGATATTTGACAACAACATTTTAAAACTTGGAAAAAGTGTCAGTGAAATTCATATTGCTTTCTTCCTTTAGTTTCAGTCCATACTGGAAAATTCAACCAGTTTTTCTACTTGTATCCTTTTTTTCTTTAAATATTTGTTGAGAATATATTTTAGTTTCCTGCTTCTCAGTAAAATACTGTCATAGAAATATTACCACTTAGATACTAGATACCTTAGTTTAGATAGAATCCATGGCTATCTTTCTGATCTCTACAGTTTTAAAAATTTAGATCTAAGATAACCGAATGTTTCATGAAGCTCATGGAGCTGTGACAAGGGCTAGTAACAGTCTACAGATATTTTTAAGCATCACTACATTTTGGGAAATTGATGACAGGAAGTCCTTGAAGTACTCTGATCTGCATCATTGGTTGGCTTGGTTTTCAACAAACAGATCAGACACAGTGCATTTAATTAGAAAAAAAATTGTAAAATACCAAAAAAATTTTAACTAAAAAATGTACATATGTGTGTAAATGGGTAGGTTGGTGAGAATATGATTTTAAAGTATTATCTATTTTCCCCTTCAAGTTATTTTTCTGGATTTCCTTATTCTTTTGCATGGAACTACCACTCTTTAGTCCTCAGCTAAAACCTTGGGTCAAGACTCGCCAGATCTTAAACAATCTTCAGAAGTACTTTTCATTTCATCTATCTCCTACATCTACCCAACTAGATTAATATTTTCCGTTATTTCAGTAGTTCTCAAACTATGGCATCTTCAGAATCCTTGGAAAGCTCGTCAAAACACTGCTTACTAGACTGCATCCTCAGTGTCTGATTCAATAGGCCTGAAGTAGAGAGAGAGGATTTGCATTTCCAGCAAATACCCAGATGATGATGATGATGCTTGTTCAAGAGTCAGATTTTGAGAATCACTGTTTTTATAAACATAGCCATTATTATAGTTTGGCCCTTGTCAGCTTGCAATGATTGCCTACCTTTTTTTTTTTCCCCTGACTCCCATCATTACTCCCACCCCGAAGTGACTTGCTCTGCAAAATTTAGCTACATGGAGTTGTTTTTTCCAGTTACTACTTCACAATACTGTACATAATATTCCCATCCTAAATTAAGAATCTTTAGTGATTCCTTAATTTTCAATTATTTAGAAAATATTTCCTGAATGCCTAGTATATACTATTAATCTAGACAGTGAAAATATGATAGTAAACAAAAGAGACAAAATTCTGTTCTTATTGAGCTACATGCTAATGGAAAGGTAAAAAATTAACCATATTAAAAAGTTCGACTTATAGAATGTTAGTGATGGGGCTAATGAGAGCATGAGAGAAATGTTGGAAGGGTTTGAACCTTTAGACAGAATGACCAGGGAAGGAGACACTGAGAAAGTGATACCTAAGTAAAAGCTGGGAAAAAAAATTAGTATTTTTGTATTCTTTGGGTAAATCCAGCAATTGCACTACTAGGTATTTACCCAAAGAATACAAAAATACTAATTCAAGGGATACATGCATCCCAATGTTTATAATAGCATCACCTACAATAGCCAAATTATGGAAACAGTCCAAGTTGTCCATCATCTGAAGAATGGATAAAAATGATGTAGTGTGTGTGTGTGTATATATATATATATACACACACATATATATATAATGGAATATTACTCAGCCATAAAAAAGAATAAAGTCTTTCCATTTGCATCAACATGGATGGAGCTAAAGAGTATTATGCTAAGTGAAATAAATAAGTCAGAGAGAGACAAATACCATATGATTTCACTCAGATATGGAATTTAAGAAACAAAATAAATGAGCAAAGGGAAAAAGAAGAGAGAGAGGGAGACAAACCAAGAAATAGACTCTTAACTGTAGAGAACAAACTGATGGTTGCCAGAGAGGAGGTGGGTGGGGGGGATGGGCAAAATAGGTGATGGGGATTAAGGAGTGCACTTGTTGTGATGAGTCCTGGGTATTGTGAGGAAGTGTTGAATCGCTGTATTATACATCTGAAACTAATGGTATGCTGTATGTTAGCTAACTGAAATTTAAATAAAAACTTAAAAAAAAACTGGAAAAAAGAGAAAATTAACAATACTGAAGGAATAGCAAGTGAAAAGTCCCTAAAGCAGAAACATGCTTAATGTTTCTGGGAGAGCAAGGAGGCTAGTATGGGTGGCTAATGTACAGAAAATGAAGAGAAAGTTCTTATAAAACAACTCCCAAGTTTGACATTTAACATTATCCAGTCTTATCACCCTATATCAGCACCATAATGAACACTT
>CM052897.1:25403723-25416455 GCA_028534135.1 Potos flavus
GTCTTTATATAAGCATAATGTATTTATAATTTTCTCTCTCCAGATCTAAAATTATAGGCAGAGAAATGGGGAGCTATCTTAATAGCATTCTGTATCCTATAGCAACCAGAGTGCGTTACAGTAAGTCAATTTTTTAAATGGATTTAGTTCTATTTGTCTGTAGGATTGAAAGCTCAGTAAAGTGAGTGATTCAGTCTTTCATTTGATGAACACATATTGAATCCTTACTAAATATTGCCACTGAGGATAGAGAAGAGGGCCCAATGCCCAATGACAAAAGATGATAGTCTTGTGTAGAAGACCAACTCACAGATGTGCAAGTACACCACAGTCTAGTGGGTGCCTAGTCAGAGATACACACAGGGGTGTATTCTGGGTCCTCCTAGAAGCAAATGCTAAGACAGAATCAAGTGTGTAGATTTTCTTAGGAGAAATGCCTACAAACAAATAGAGGGAGGAAGTGGAGAAGTTTGAGAAGCAGTCAGTCACGATGCAAGTCTGACCCTGAGTGGAGAGAGAGAATGAAGAGTGGGTGAAGTTTCCAGGACTGTTGTGTCATCTGAGGAAGGTCCAGAAAATCAGGGGAGTCACTGAAGCAAGCAAGAATCTGAAGAGTATGATGTGGATGGGTCTGCCTGAGTCTCACCACACTCAGACACGGACTAGACATGACCAATGCTGGTTGTCACCTTGGCATGCAGCCACAGATTTCAGAACACAGTAGCTGGCTTCTTGGTCAAGGATGCTCTTTGTAGCGGGAGACTGCTAGACACAGCCTCGGGGCTGCTCTCTTGTGGGAGCACACTGGATCCAGAATTTAACTGAACTGAGAGGACTTTTCAGAGTAACCTATACTTTTTTTTTTGAGATTTTATTTATTTATTTGACAGAGAGAGACACAGCCAGAGAGAGAATGCAGGGGGAGCAGCAGGCAGAGGGAGAAGCAGGCTCCCCGCTGAGCAGGGGAGCCTGATGCGGGGCTTGCAGATCCCAGGACTCTGGGATCATGACCTGAGCTGAAGGCAGACACTTAACAACCGAGCCACCCAGACACCCCCAGAGTAAGCTGTACTTGATTCCAGTCATTAATCTGTATCAAGAGTTAGTTCCCTGAAGAGAAGAGGGGAGAATAAAGTAGAAGGGCACTGAGCCATGAGGTGCTCCTTAGGTTCAGAAAACCACACAGAGGAGGTGGCTCGAGCCTATAGTACGAAGGGCACGTGGTGAGGAAGGGAAATGAGAATGGGAATGTGGCAGAGGGCAGAGCATCATGAGTCCCACAAAAAGCAGATGGGTTTTGTCCCGAAGGAGAATTGTCAGAGGGGGGTTTTAACCAGGGCAACTGCAAGACTGCCTGCCTGCTGTATTAAAGAGAAAAGAGTAGGGGCCCCTGTGTGGCTCAGTGGGTTAGGCATCTGCCTTTGGCCCAGGTCATGATTCCATTAGGCTCCCAGCTCAATGGGGAGCCTGCTTCCCTCTCTCCCTTTGTACCCCCCCAAGTCATACTGTCTCAAATAAATAAATAAAATCTTTGAAAAAAAAAAAGAGCAAAGAGTAATCCTGCTCTCATTTCATCAACAGGCAAGTTTTCAATTTACACTAAACAATAGGTTTGAAGAAGGTAAATTGATTTTTTAAAATAATTTTCTTTTTATGGATTTAAAGTTATTTTCGAAGAAGTAATATCCAGTCTCTGGAAAAATCTAGACTTTAAAATTCAAGGCTCCTAAGAGAAGGCATTTAGAAATAGGGGGTTGGGATTCTTTTGAATTAGAGGATGTTTTGTTAAAATCTTATAAAAACAAAAAATTTTATAAATTTTATCAAACTCTCTGAAGTGTTTTGGGAGGTATAAGGAAACTGATTGCTTGGGCAAGGGCTCAGTCTAGCAGAGGCACTGAGCAGGAGTATTTGTTTGGCTTCCCCTGCCACTTCTCGGAGAACGTCCAACACCTTCGGTCTTTCTATGACAGAAATATTAAAGTGTGATATTTACCATCAATAGACACAATAGGATATATTTGATCCTGCCACAGGTTCCCTGAAGAGTTTTCTGTACTTCTGGCAACTACCATTAGATAGTACTATAAATGGTTCTGGGAATGCTACTCAAGGCTTATTCACTGAGTGTTACTAATTAAGACACAAGAGATTATTCACGCAATCCAAAATCTTAATTTGTTCTTTCTAATAAAATGTTTTATTAAAGTAGATATGCTCCCATGATTCTCATCACTAGCTATGGACTAATAAACTCAGTAATGGGCTAGACTGGTTAATGAAAACGATACAGCAATATTTTGAATAAACCGAAGGCAAAATCATTTCTACTCACAACATACATACATAGAAGCATTGATAAAATTAGGCCACACAAAAATACTTTTGTACTGTATTTGAGGGATTGCAGAGCAATGATTCGGAACTGAGGGAGAGGTGAGATTTTATACCTACCCCTGGAGACATCTGGCAACATCTGGAGACATATTAGGTTGTTACCTTAAAAGGGGGGTCACTACTTACACCTAGTTGGTCAAGGCAAGATGCTGCTAATGCTCCTACAGTGGACGGGACAGCTCTCATCCCCCAAGAAAGAATTATTCAACCTGAAATGTCAATAACTTTCAGATCTGGAAATTCTGTGGTGGAATGTGCAATGAATAGATCCTTACTACATGTCATCAAGTCCTGATCTGAGAAACAAATGTAAACCACCCTAGAATGGCGCATAGAAGATTCAGACAAGCACAATTCCTAGATGAGAGATCTGCCTTCATTCTACACTATACACACACACACACACACACACACACACACACACACACATATATATATATATCTATATATATATCGTTTTTTTTACCTGACATAGGCTCTATGAATAGAAAAACAATTGCCTAGTTTTTAGCTTTAGTGACAGAGGATTAGGGGCACTGTAGAAGAAAGTTCACTTGCATTTCTGGGGAGAATGTGGCTGCATAGGGCATTTAATCATCCCAAATGGACAATAGATTAGGCCTCCACTATGTGTCCTAGACACTTAGTGATGGTCTTTATTACATGTGAAGCAATTAAGTGACCTTGTTTTATTAAATACTTACTACAATCCATATATATATACAAGCGTCTATGATATATAATATATATGTATATTATATATAATTATAAATAATATGTGTATAAATTATAATTTATATTTATGTTTAATTTATTTATATATATTTTTTCCAATTACTTTTATTTTATTTTTTCAGTGTTCCAAGATTCCTTGTTCATGTACCACACCCAGTGCTCCATGCAATACGTGCCCTCCTCAAAACCCACCACCAGGCTCGCTCAACCTCCTCCCCTCCAAAACCTTCAGTTTGTTGCTCAGAGTCCACAGTCTCTCATGGTTCATCTCCCCTATACATATAAAATTAGATTGTACAAATTAAATGTACATGTAATAAATATATAATATAAATTACATATATTGATATATATATAACCTATTTTACTGATGAAGAAACTAAAAAAGAGTGGTTCATTAGTTTGCTCAAGTTCTGATAGCTCATGAGCAGGATGGTTTAATGAGTTGTATATCCTCAAAGCATTATCACTTGAAGTGGCTTTTCCCTTTTGTGACTGTGGTTGCAGTTTTCTGTTTTTTAATTTTGAAGCCATTTTCTTGATACATCTTCATTTCAGTGAATCCATGCCACCTTCAAATAAGATCCTATATTATCGTCTAGTTACCAAAACTAATTACCTTTCCTCAATCTTCCTCTTCTCTGAGGTTCCTGATTTATTTATTATTGAGACTCTCCCCAGTGACATGACAGTTGGCTGGTTTATTAGTCTTTCTACCTGACTATCAGCCTTTATTGTTTCCTTATTTTCTGTTATGACTATTTTTACATGCCTCCAAATTTAGCTATCTTCTGTGATTTTGTTCTTGAACTTCTTCACCTTTCTATAACCCTGTTGTTGACGTCTTAACTTTATATCTCCCTTCAATGCAGATAACAAAGAAATCAATTTTTATATAGCAGATATGAGAATACACAAGTGTTTGCTGAATAAAACTGATAAATATACAAGTGGTTTCTGAATAAAAAGTAATTATTATTTAGGTAACAAAAAGAACCAAGGAATAAAAACTAGGGACGACTTAACCTTTATGAGTGGGCTAAAGCATATTTATTAAAGGAGTCTGTGATGGTTAATTTTATGTGTCAACTTGGCTAGGCTACAGTGTCCAGATATTTGCTCAAATACCAATCTAGATATCTCTCTGAAGATTTTTTTAAAAACAAGATTAACATTTAAATCAGTAGACTTTGGGCAAAGCCCTCCATGGTATGGATGGGCCTTATCCAATCAGTTGAAGGCCTTAACAGATAACAGATTGAGGTTTCCCAAGGGAGAGGAAATTCTGACTCCAGCCTGCCTTCAGACTCAAGCTGTGACATCAACTCTTCCTTGGGTCTCTAGCTGCCAACTTACCCTGCAGACTGCACTTGGCAGCCCCCACAGAACTCCTCTATACACACACACACACACACACACACACACACACACACACACACACACACACATCTTATTGGTTCTATTTCCCCGGAGAACCCTAACCAATATAGAATGGCTGCAAAAGTTAGTAACAACCTTAAGAATATCTTCCAGGCCATTGAAGGAGTTTCAAGTAGCGTTAGGTGTTTGGCAATGTCAAATGCTACAGAAAGCTCTGTATTTGCAATGGAAAAGAGACCAGTGAGTAATAACTTTTCATCAATGGTAACTTAAATAAGAGTAGTTCTAGGGGCATGCTGGGACACAACTGTAAAGAGTAAAGAGTAGGGGAATATGAAGACTGGAAGCATTAGATAGACAGTACTTTCAAGACATTTTATAATGTTGGAGATTATTGTCTGTCCATTATCACGACCAGTCCCTGGGGTAAAGTTCTTGCCTGTTGCATGGTCTATCATCCCACAACAGTTTTGTTTTAAATACCAACTTTATCAGTATTTAATTCACATACCATCAAATTCCCTTTGTTCACGTGTACAAGTTAGTGGACTTGCAGAGCTGTGCAACCACCCCTAACTAATACATCACACTTCTGCTGAGTCTCACCGCCCCATCTATCTGCTCATTGCCTCCATTTTTATCCTCTTAAAATACAGAATAATCAGGTCTCTTCTCATCCAAAAACCTGTCACAGTCTCTTCACTTAATTATCTATTATTTTGGTGTAGCTTCAAGGCCTCCAGACTTTGGTCCCTTTCATATACTCTGCTTCCGGAAAGATACAGAATTTTATTTTTATTTATTTATTTTTTTTAAATTTCTGAGCAGCAGCTTTGGCAAATGCTGTCCACCTAATCTGGAACTCTCTACTCCCACCAAGCCAGCATCATATATAATTCCTACTCATCATTCAAACTTATCTCATATGTCATGAACCTCAAAGTGTCTCCCCTTTACTTCATAACTGATTATCTAAAGGTTAGTTTGGTTGTGCATAACAGAAATCATGGAAATGATGTTTTATGAAGATAGAGGGTTATACTTTCTCATTAAAAAAAAGTCCAGATTTGGACAGTCTCTAGGGTGGGAATGGTGACTTTCAGTCATGGGAGACCCAGGCTGTTTCTAGCTTCACATTTCACTAAAACTAGGGAGTTACCCATGTCCCCATACACACAATTAGACTCACAGAAGATGCATCCTAAGCAGCAAGATGGAGAGAAGAAGACAAAGTCACATTCCAGTGCTCTTAAAAAAAAAAAAAAAGAATAACTGAAAGTTTTCAACTTTGACTTCCAACTCATTGATCAGCATGTATTCAAGCAAGTGACACCACCTAGCTAAATGGATGCTGGGAAATGTAAGCTTCATTCTTGGCAGTCAGTGTTCTAAAAAGGAACATTGGAAATTGGAGCAGGCAACTCAAAGTCTCTGTCACAAATGTAATCTAAGCTCTCTGAAACTTTTGGCCTAATATTGCAATTGTTTGGGTAATAACCTTGGGTAATAATCTCATTCCTATTCAGGTCATAAATTCTTAGAGAAGGCCAATATTTGACCTCTGTATCCACTGCAGTATTCAACAAGTTTGTTTGTTTTCTCATAGAAGTGTGTTGGTGTTTAGATGATAAATTGTAACTTACTCTCTTCTGAATTCAGAATAAATTATAATGGAGATACAGGAGTAATACAGAGATAACTGGCAAAGCTGGATTGGGGTATGAAACCACAGATTAGACCTAAGGCCAAGTTTGTTTTCCTATTACATATCCCACAAATTTATGTCAGGCAAAGAAATCATACGACTACAGCTTTATACAATTAGATCTTGCTCTGTTGCTTCTTCCATGGAAGGTGGAAAGAGAGGTCTTAAACTCCTTAACAGACCCTAGTTCAAGAGATGGGTTCAGAGAATGAAAGAGAGAGTGAGAGTGAAAGCCATGAGTAATGTGTTCTTAGCATTCCTTTTATGAACTCCACCAGCTATATAAGTTACTGATCTTTCTGTGGTATGGACAGGAAGAGGTACAGGCAAGACCCAGAAGTGTTTTGTCAATATTTTTATGCCTGGGTAGCAGAATAAAACTCTACTGAAGCCAGAAGAATAAGTAATTAGTGTTTCTCTTAACAAAGCACGTAGTACATGTTTATTACAGATGTTGCCCTGAGAATTTCAATACTTTCATGTCTAATGGCTTCATACATATTGTTCAATAATTACATAGGAGCTCAGCATCATATGGATTATCATCTCCCACTTCAGGCCTGATGATCATCTCTAAGTGATTTCTTAAAGAAATAAGGAAAATGAAGAGTTAACTGCTTGTTTAAATATATATTATAACTTATCTAGAACTTGCTAAAGAAAATTAAACAAGTATTATTTGCATAATAAACACATTTTTTCTTCTGTATTTCACTGTTACTAATAGAGTCTTTGATCCAAATGAACAAGTCACAAAATGGAAATTTATGGAAAGTGTAGGAGACGTGTCACACATTAGGTGATAGAATTAATCAGTTCTTTCTGAACACTTTTTTACACCCTCTAGTCTAGTTCTTATCTGACTATATTATTGTTTTCTCTTTAAAATTCTGTCTTGCCTGTTGGACTGCAAGTTCCTTGAGTGAAGAAACTGGGTCTTAATTATTCCTGGAATTGCCAGAACTTAGACCTTTTCCCAGCACAAGGCATATTTATTATAAGACTGATGACTACTCCATTTTTTGAGATGAAGAAAATAATATATCTCCAATGTGGGAAGCTGGTAGTTTCTATCTACTTGTCTATTTGTGAATAAAAATAATGAATATGGAAAAGAGAAAATCATTTTGTGCCCAAATACATTTTGTTTTGAAATTATTTGGGTCTTAGAGCATATAAATGAGTGAGAGAAGGAATTTGAGAGCAAAATACAAATTCTAAAGCCTTAAGAAATACTTTATAGTAAGTACTGTACTAAAATCATGGGGGCTAGTAGAGGTGGACACCTACACATAACCAAGAGAGTAGTACAACCATAAATTTTAACATGGACTCTTGCATTTGACCAATGCCAAGAAATCCCATTACTCTAAGGCACTTTGAGAATGTAATGGATATTGTTGATTCAACATTTCGTTCTTGAGGTCTTTCTCTGAATAGGTTCTTGGTGGTAAGTATACCAGGCTGAAAAAGGCAGGCTTTCATAGAGATTATGCTTAGTAATGGCAGTGAGCATGCACACATACAGAAAGACCTGAGAAATACTAAACAAGAACACTGATACTTTATAGCAAAATTTTCTTCCCTGCAGAATCTATTTTTTATAGGAGGTTTTATATGCAAACTTTAGGGAATTAATTCTCTCACAATTCATTAAATCCTACCAAACCTACATACGCCTTGTTTATTAAATAGATTATAGCTGTATTATAAATCATAAATCATCATATCCCTGCCCCTAATGAGATAGCACAAGAGTAGATGGGATATTAATATTGTTTTTTTCCCCTTCACTTCCTGGGTACATTATGAGTTGGAATTGTTCAAATCAACCCTAACTTGATTAGTCTTTCTTAGTTCTTGGGTCAGTTCTGAGTAGGACAAAAGGAAATTAGTAGCCTCTGTTCAACCAGAGGATATGGCCTAGAATTAGTCTTTCTTCAATGAAACCAACATCTTGGGTAAGTTCTAGTTACCTATGGAGTTTCCCATTTAGTTTTCCACTTAACCCCATATCCTCTCTCACCCTTCTTCCCTCTTCTTCCTTCCATCACCAACAGAGTAGAAACACATCTATGTGACCATTATTTTCTTCATTTTTTTACCTGATCCTTCGATAATATGCTAGAAACAGAACTCTGTCTTAAAATTCCTTAACCAGAAAAAAACTATCACTGGCAGCAACTGAGTCCTATTTCCCATTATCCAGTCCTACCTAGTTCCCATTATCCAGTGGTGTCCTTCTTAAAAAAACACCATTGACTTTTGAATATTAGAAAACCAACTAATACTGGCAGATAAATATTTTTTCATGTACCAAAATCTGTTTAGACCAGGTCTTAACTTTCATCCCTTTGGACACTGCTCACTATCATAACAGCCTACCCTTAGGCAAGCCGATGATAGTAGGGCATATTTTCTTTTTAGATACTGCACACACTCAACAACCTCTCCCTTCCTCCACACTGCTCATATTACTGAGAACTCAACATATCTTTGAACATGCTCAAATTTTGATAATATCTAAAGAATACTTTATTTTGCATTGTATGCCCAAAAAGAATATAGAATTAATGTACACAAAGAAAGATAAAAATAGTCACGCTGGTTCAAAATATGTTTACTGACACTGACTAATGAAGAAAAGACTCAGTTGTTATTCATTCTTTTCAGACACACTGCTTGAGTTGAGCAAATTTCAACTTGTTCTGTAGCATTAGTCAGACTTCCAAGCTTAAAATTTCGCATTGTTAAAAAAAAAAAAAAATAAATAAAAAAAAAAAAAAAAAAAAAATTTCGCATTGTTTAATATTTTCCATTACTGTGAAGGTAAACATAGTCATTAATCCAAAATCTTGGCAACAGCAATTTTTGTGTGTTACCACCAAGACTGTGGTAAATACATGAGTGCATAGGAAATTTTGATGTACAGTGTTTGGGAGAATGGATAAATAATGTTCCTGAAACATAGTTGAGTGGATGTTTATTCTGTAAATCACTATAACCATTTAAATAAGAAGCACAGAATGATGTTAAAATATTTTTGAAATGGTCCAAAGTATCTTCAAATATAATTCAAATTTATTTTCCAGCAATCATAAGAACCAAATCATCTTCTCCAGTAAAACAGTATTTTCTCCACCAAAGAAAATGAAGTAATGTTATAGAGTCATTTTTTAAGAGGGACATATTTGAGAGCAAGCCAAATATCTAAGCCAATATTTGTTTTTAAAAGTAAAAGAAACCAAAAAAAAAAAAAAAAGAAAGAAAGAAAGAAAAAGTAAGTTTGAAGTAAGTTTGGGTGCTTTCTTATAAGCTTCAGTTTTATACATAAACTCTAGAAGAAAAAGTAAAACTTACTAATCAATAATTCCATTTATTGAATTTTCTATTATTGACCTTTTTTAACTTGTGTTAGAAAAAATATATATTTTTGTGATGTTGAGTTACAAAAGATATGTCATATCTAGACTTCATTTCCTTTCTTGTTGCTGTGCAGAGATTTATTCAGGATGACCACTAAAATGATCCAATGGATGGTTGCCTAATAAACACAGAAAAAAGAAACAATTTCAAACAATTTCAGGATAACTTTTTAATGTGTCAAGTTGTCTGGGTCCATAAACTGAAGAATGAGAAAGGGTTCCCAGTCCTAATTCCAAATAAAGTGTTTAAAAAATTTTGAATCTCCCTAATGGAATCTTATATGGCCAATTTCCTTCTGATGAGACTGGGAATTGGCACATATATGACCAAAATTCTTCAGTAAGAGACAAAGCATTTTCCCATTTTTCCCATCTTTCTCCATTTTTAATTTGTTTATAAACTTCAGAGATAGCATAGAGAGCCAATCGTGCAGAATATGATGGAGAAATTGCGGCTTCAGCCTGAGTCATCTAAGTTTCCTGGCTTTTTGATATAATTTAGATTATATTTTCCATTGTGGAGGATAATGAATTTTGGGAAACTCTTAAAAATATTCATTTAGGATAAGTTGTATTACATGGAAAAGATTTGGGGAAATAGAATTTGATATAATTATTATATAAGATTCATGTGGTTCTTTCAAAAACAATGTATGAAGTGGCCATCATAATGCCATGCTTTCCAATCAACTAAAAATATACAAAATGCTGATGACTGAAGACAAAGAACAAAGAGAAAGGGATAATGAAGAACCACTTACCTCCTTTCTTCATTGATTGATAATCTGGATTTTCTGTCTTTGTAGTAACAGCTCAGGTAGAAGGTGTTAGATTGTGGGGCCACATGTAAATAATTTCTTCACTCTGACATCCTTCTGGTCTTATAATCTTATAATCTTATAAAATGAGGATTGTGTCTATGTGGTTTCTAAGATCCCTTCCCATGTAACAATGAGTTACCATGGTATATCCCTGTGGTCTCCGTAGGAAATATAATCCCTATGAAATTAGCAGAAGCAATTAAGATTGATTTTTCAAACATGTGGAAGATTAACACTTTAAAAGGAAAGGTTAATTCCTGGCAAAATTTTGCCAGAATTAAAATATACTAACAGGAGAAGGAACAGATATAAAGGAAGAATCAAATGGAAGATACCCTGACAAAGCTACTAAAACATATAGAATAGAAAGCATAGAAGGAGCTACTTACTGCAATGTGAGTCTTGACTATATGGATGGAGAGTTTATTATACGTCAAGAAATGTGAAATACAGAACATCTGAGAATAAGACATAAACTGGTATGTGTACCAAACATGAAAAATATAATTATCATTTTGAACCCAGACCATTCCAGCACAATAGTCAAGGGCTGAGAACTGAGAATCAATATCTAAAGAATGTTCAGGGAAGAATATTAGATGTATGTTCTAAACAAGGGCAACATTCACCTAAAAAGAAAGGAAAAAGGCATTTTGACATATACAAGAATTTTTTAAAAAGATAGTATCTCTACGAAAGTCTATTTGAAGATGCTGTTGGGTCAAATAAATAATAAATCAAAATTAAACACACATGAACCAATAGGTCAAAGAATGAAATGACTAAGAGAGAGTTCTGAATCCAGGTCAACATATCATTAAATCCTAATAATTATAGCAACTGGCTGCAAAAGAGAATGGAAGTACTTAATTTTACAAATAAAAACCAATACATTGAAAAATAATAGAGAAGCAAAATCATTAAGTGTGCAAAATATTGGAAGACTTGGCCAGACAGGGAAAGGTATAAATAGTCCTTCATGTTTCACAGCAGGGAATCAAAGGATATTAATTTCTATAGCCAATAACCAAAAATGAAAGTTTAGATATATACAACCTAAAGATATAGATGTAATCACTCTGAGATAAAACAATGAATAGACTATACTCCTTCTAATTTAGCAAAGATACAAAAGAAACAATAACAAAAACAACCAAAACAAAGGATGCATGTATTATAAAAGAAAACAAAACGAAACAAAATGTTTACAGAACAAAAAATCCGATAAGACAGTAAATATAAATCTCACCAAACCAATAGAGTACATCCTGAAAACTTCTAGAGGGAATAAAATAAATTGTAAATTAATAATAATCAAATCAACCTTATATTTTTCATCAATTAAACTAGATGCCAAAAAATAAAATGGCTTCAAAATTTGGAGAAAAATGATTTTTAATCTAGAACTCTATACTCTTGTAGTACATTATACAATTACTGAGAAATAGTGACTCCCTCATAGTAATTGGATTATACATCTCTGCCAACTGACCTGTGAGTTGCCTGTGCATATGCTGCCATGGCACCGACAACAGATTTTGACCAGGTGACATGCTTTGGCAATTGGGATGTGAATGGACATGGTATTTGCCAGATCTGAGTTGGAACCTTTAAATGTTGTTGTATGATTTGGTTTGACATGACCCAGGGTCACTGCCTTCTGCTGTGAGAATGTGCATCCTAGACAGGGGCTATTCTGTCAGCATGGGACTGGGGATGAGTCCTCCCATTTGGCCAAGCTGATTGAATCTGAAATCTGTACTTGATTTCTTTCAGCAATGACAAGCGTGTTCAGTAGCTTTATGTAGTGGTATGGTTACTAATGTAGAAAAATGCTTTCTCTGGACTTAAGCTTAAACAGATATAAGTCCAGGTATCTCAAGAGCCTTTATGAGAAGATAGACTGTTTTCAAGAAGCCAAACATGAAAGTAAAATTAAGACATGGAGAGAGACTGAGCTGTGATGACATTATTAAGAACTTGAATACAACTATTGTATGCCTAGGTGTTCCCTAAACCAGTAAGTTTCCTTTCATGATTTAGACAGTTTGTTAGATTATTTTTTACTCATAGCCAAAATAATGTGTATTACTATACACATTTACTTTTTTTTTTTTTTAATTAGATGAATTACTCAAGTAAGTGAATCAAGAAAGAGGAAGATCTTGAATTTGAGAAACTCGATGAAACAGCAGGGAAACAGATATGCATTTTGTAAAGTAACTGGTCATGTAATGGGAAAAATAACTGCCTTCAGGAAAGTTCCAAG
>CM052897.1:25416555-25502193 GCA_028534135.1 Potos flavus
TCAGAGAAAGACAATTATCATATGATCTCTCTGATATGAAGAAATCGAGAGGCAGGGTGGGGGGTTGTGGGGGGTGGGAGAGGGAAATGAAACAAGAGGGGATCAGGAAGGAGACAAACCATAAGAGACTCCTAAACTCATGAAACAAACCGAGGGTGGCTGGGGGGTAGGGGCGGGTAGGGATAGAGTGGCTGGGTTATAGACATTGAGGAGGGTATGTGCTATGGTAAGTGCTGTGAAATGTGTAAGCCTGAGGATCCAGAGACATGTACCCTGGGGCAAATAATACATTATGTGTTAATTAAAAAATTTAAAAAATAATAAAAAATTTAAAAATGTGTCTCAAACAACAGGAAAAATTACTAAGAAACTGGAAGAGTAAACAATGTTTATGATTAATTGATTGATTGTTTTCTCAGTAAGAGAAAAGAAAGGCAGTTAGAAATATACCAAATATACCAATATACCCTATCAAAATACCATCAACATTTTTCCACAGAGCTGGAACAAACAATCCTAAAATTTGTACTGAACCAGAAAAGACCCTGAATCACCAGGGGATTGTTGAAAAAGAAAACCAAAGCTGGGGGCATCACAAAGCCTGACTTCAAGCTATATTACAAAGCTGTGATCATCAAGACAGCATGGTACTGGCACAAAAACAGACACATAGATCAGTGGAATAGAATAGAGACCCCAGAAATAGACCCTCAACTCTATGGTCAACCAATCTTCAACAAATCAGAGAAAAATACCTAATGGCAAAAAAGACAATCTCTTCAATAAATGGTGCTGGGAAAATTGGACAGCCACATGCAGAAGAATGAAACTGGAACAGTCCCTTATACCATACACAAAGATAAACTCAAAATGGATGAAAGAGCTAAATGTGAGACAGGAATCCATCAAAATCCTGGAGGAGAACATAGGCAGTAAACTCTTTGACATCAGTCACAGTGACCTCTTTCAAGACACAACTCTAAAGGCAAGGGAAAAAAGCAAAAATGAATTTTTGGGACTTCATCAAAATAAAAAGCTTTTGCACAGCAAAGGAAACAGTCAACAAAACTAAGAGGCAACCCACAGAATGGGAGAAGATATTTTCAAATGACATTTCAGATAAAAAGCTTGTATCCAAGATCTATAAAGAACTTTTCAAACTCAACACCCAAAAAGCAAATAATCCAGTAAAAAAATGGGCAGAAGATATGAACAGACACTTCTCCAAAGAAGACATACAAAAGGCAAACAGACACATGAAAAAATGCTCCACATCACTAGCCATCAGGGAAATACAAATCAAAACCACAATAAGATACCATCCCTCACCAGTCAGAATGGCAGAAATTAACAAGACAGGAAACAAGCCTTGGTGAGGATGTGGAGAAAGGGGAACCTCTTACACTGTTGGTGGGAATGCAAGCTGGTACAGCCACTCTGGAAAACAGTATGGAGGTTTCTTAAGATGTTAAAAATAGAGCTACCTTCAATTATACTACTAGGTATTTGCCCCAAAGATACAGACATAGTGAAAAGAATGGGTACATGTACCCCAATGTATATAGCAGCAACGTCCACAATAGTCAAACTGTGGAAGGAGCCGAGATGCCTTTCAGTAGATGAATGGATAAAGAAGATGTGAGATATATATATATATATATATATATATATATATATATGTAGTATATGTAGTAGATATATATATATATATATATATATATATGTATGTAGTATATGTAGTAGATGAATGGATAAAGAAGATGTGAGATATATATATATATATAAATATATTTATATATATATATATAAATAATATATATATATTTATATATATAATATATATATATATATATATATAAAATGGAATAATACTCAGCCATCAGAAAGGATGAACAACCACCATTTACATCGATATGGATGGAACTGGAGGGGATTATGCTAAGTGAAATAAGCAGGGAAAGACAACTATATGGTTTCACCCAGATGTGGAACATAAGGAATAGTGGTGAGGACCATAGGGGAACAGAGGGAAAACTGAATGGGAAGAAATCAGAGAGGGAGACAAACCATGAGAGATTCTGGACTCCAGGAACCAAACTGAGGGTTACAGAAGGGAGGGGGGTGGGGGGATGGGGTAGCTGGGTGATGGGTATTAAGGAGCGCACATGTGGTGATGAGCACTGGGTATTATATGAACCACTAAACACTACATCAAAAACTAATGATGTGGCTAATTGAACACAATAATAATAATAAATAAAAATTTCATTTATTATATAATAATTTATTTATTACAAATAAATTATTAATAATTAATTAATTAAAAAGAAATATCCAAACCTACTACAAATAACTATACAGGAAAGTCATCATTTACAGTTGATGCAAACTAGAAAGTACATTATTTTGAGAAGTTGATGGACTACAGGAGAGGAGGATCCATCTGTCTATTTTGGCAGAAGTTAAATGTGTTATCAATATTAACACAATTTTAAGGTAAAATTGACAGAAGTCTAGAAATGGAAAACTCTTCCATTAAGTAAATAAATATTATAAAATTTTGAGAAACTGAGATATAGGAGTTAAGTATCTTACATTATAACTTTATGTCAATTGAAAGGTGTTTATTTTCAATATTTGTAAATGTTTTTCATAAGTTAGCTAAATTCTCAACTAGCATGCAGAAAGTGAATAGATACGATCATAAAGGAAAGATAAGTCAATAAAAATAAAGCAATATCTAAATCTATCATCTGCAGGTATGGAAGTACTTCTCAGAATAAATAAACTAGGAAATAAAATGATTGCTTTCTTACAAGAAGGCCTGAGAATGCAGAGGGTTAGGAAGGACAGGGGAAACTTACTTTTCATCACACGTAATTTTCTACAAACATACACACCTGGATTTCCCATACACTTCTGTGTATTATTTTCCTTATTACTAAATAGCTAACTCAGCAATTAAAAAACAAGTTTTAATTAAAATGAAATAAAATTTTGAACTACATGCAATATGCAAGAATTCACACTGGAAAGCAATCTGTCTAACATGAAAATACACAAGAACAAAAAGCACAACCTGAACTCTAAAAATTTCTAAGAAGACAAAACAGAATTACAAAAATAGACAAGTTTTGGAAAGACACTTTGCCAAAAATGTACAGATGATAAGTATTAAGCACATGAAAAAAATGCTCAACATCAGTAGTCATTAGGGAAATTCAAATTAAAGCTGCAATGAAACACCACTAAAAATCTATTAGAAGATCTAAAATTAAAATGACTTACCATATCAAGTGTGGGAGATACTGTGCAGTAGCTTGAACACTTATACCCTTTTAATGAGAATATAAAATGTTGCAAACATCTTGGAAAACCGGTTTGACATTTTCTTAGAAAGTTAAACACAGGGGCGCCTGGGTGGCTCAGTGGGTTAAAGCCTCTGCCTGCGGCTCAGGTCATGATCTCAGGGTCCTGGGATCAAGCCCCGCATCGGGCTCTCTGCTCAGCAGGGAGCCTGCTTCCTCCTCTCTCTGCCTACCTCTCTGCCTACTTGTGATCTCTCTCTGTCAAAAAAATAAATAAAATTAAAAAAAAAAAAGAAAGTTAAACACACACCTGGGGCACCTGGGGGGCTCATTCAGTTAAGCCACTGACTCAGTTTTGGCTTAAGTCATGATCTCATGGGTCCTGAGATCAAGTCCTGCACCAGGCTCTGTGCTCAGCAAAGAATCTTCTTGAAGATTCTCTCCCTCTGCCCCTCCCTGCTTCAAATAAATAAACCTTAAAAAAAAAAAAAAAAGAGTTAAACACACCTAGCCATTCCACTCTTAGATATTTATCCAAGTGGGGGTATAGGGGAAGCATATGTCCACACAAATGACTTTTACAATAATATTTCTTAGCAGTTTTCATCTTTATACGTAATAGTCAAAAATTGGAAACAGGGCTTCCAGAATGACAATCCGAGGAGCTCCTTGAACCTGCTCTTCAGTGAAATAACCACAACAGCAAACATTTTCCAAAAAGACATATTTAGAAAAAGGTTGCTACGGCCAATATCAGAGAAATTATTGCCACTCTTCTGGGGTTTTCATGGTTTCGGATCTCACATTTAGGCCTTTAATTCATTGTGAGTCTATTTGTGTATATGATATAAGAAACCAAGGAAGAGGTGGGTGGGGGATGGGTGAAATAGGTGAAGGGGATTAAGAGTATGCTTATGAGGAGCACTGAGTAATGTATGGAATTGTTGAATCACTATATTATACACCTGAATCTAATATAACATTGCGTGTTAATTATACTGGAAAATAAATAAATCGTATATATATATTTTTAAAATTATACATATATATATTTAGAAAATAAAAATAAAACCAAATAACAAAACCTGGTCCTTTATTTTTTTATTTTTATTTTTTTTAAAGATTTTATTTATTTATTTGACAGAGAGAGAGAGATCACAAGTAGGCAGCGAGGCAGGCAGAGGGGGAAGCAGGCTCCCTGCTGAGCAGAGAGCCCGATACTGGGCTCGATCCCAGGACCCTGAGATCTTGACCTGAGCGGAAGGCAGAGGCTTAACCCACTGAGCCACCCAGGCGCCCCAAAACCCAGTCCTTCAAAGTCACTGGAAACTGTCCTAAGGATATACAACAAGTGAAGAAATATTTATTTAATAAAATCTACTAAATGCCAATAAGAACAGAGTGCCTATGATAACCCATAATCTGCACCCTCTTTCCCTCAACATGACAGAAGCTCAACTCTGGTCGGGTGTGGCCAAGATAATGGGGCTTTATCTTGCCCCAGATCTGTATAAGATACTCTAGTATCTCCCCAGGAAGAGAAGACTGTAAGCATTTCTCATCCTCCCAAGTTTTGTCTTACAGAGGCTAAATTCCAAACAAATCCAGTCAAGAGGTAGAGGACTCCCTTCCTCCACTGAGCTTTCACTCATTGAGTGGAGGCCTTACTTAGGCAAGGCATATATTAACAAATAGTCTTTGCCTCAGCTTATTCATGGCGCAGAGGTTTCATGCTGGTCAGCCAAGAAAATCAGAGGCTACCCTCCTCACCCAGCACTTTGTTCATAAAGCAAAGGAGTCACTTCAAGACAAGTGGCCCACTGTCCTCTCTCCCATACCTTTGGAAATGACTGAAATTTTGCCCATGGAGAGAGGCAGGTCAGAGAGCTTCAAAACACTCCTCAGGTAAACAAACTTGAGTGGGAGTAGAGTGTGGGAAATTTAAAGCCTAAAAAGGCACTCTTAAAAACAATGGGAGTTTGGAGGGCAAGCAGTTAAGAGGCTGGTAGCTCTAAGAGAGCAACAAAGTAAAATACAGGCCAGTTAGTTTATCAGAAGGAATCAGGGGAAGAAACAGTTAAAAATATCCCTGCTAGTTTCAGAACAAACCTCAAAGACTGGCTTCAGAAATTACCACCCCCACCCCTGCAAAGGGACCTGTGAATTGGATCCGACTTTGGAGCAATTGATACCCCAGGGCATTGCCAAGAACAATAGAGCAATCAGCCAGCAATTAGTGGAACCTATGGGCTAGGTGTAATACACCAAAGGAGGCAGACAGTGTAACAAGAACAACAAAAGAGTCAAAGAGAGCTCTGCTGAAAATCTGTCATTGGTGGATGATATGGCCAAGCCCTGTACCCTCTGAAGTGAAACATCAGAGGTTTCCTGTTGCAGGGAAACAGACTTCACAAAAATAGTTTATCCAAATTACTAACCAAATAAACAAACAAACGATAACAAGAAAGTCCTGAACAGAGGTGATAGCACCCAGAGTTACTACTATATATTATCTAAATGGCCAGTTGTCAATAAAATATTATGAGACATGCAAAGAAATAGGAATGTGTGATCCATACCAAAAAAAAAAAAAAAAAGCAAATAACAGAAACAGGCTGTGAGAAGGCCAGGTGTCTACTTAAGCAGACAAAATCTTCAAAGCAACTATTATAAATATGTTCAAAAAACTAAAGAAAACCATGCTTTAAGAAATAAAGGAAGGAGTTCAACTGGTTGACAATGCGAGGCGCTCCATGGACCTACTTCTCAGTGAAACTGGTAAAAATTATGAAAGAACAATCATTTACATGACTATATTGAAGGAAAAATGCCAGACAATATTTATTTATAAAACTCTAGAAACTGGCAGAAGGCAGATCAGTGGTTGCCTGGTTATGCCAGGGCTGAGAGGGAGGGTGACAGGTGTGATGGAGTAATTACAGGGGATCACAGGGAAACTTTTTGGGGTGATATGTAAATTATTTTGATGGTGGTGATCCTTCATATATCAAAATGTATCAAAATTTATACCTTAAATAGGTACAGTTTTTTTGTGCAAATTCTTAATAAAGCTCTTCAAAAAAGTTGGACAAAAACACAATAGGGAAAGCTAACAAAAGGATGTAGGGGTCACAATTCAGTAGTTTTATCATTAGAGCATTTAACTCAGGAGATGTCTTTAAAAGCTACCCTCCCAGGGCACCTGGGTGGCTCAGTGGGTTAAAGCCTCTGCCTTTGGCTCAGGTCATGATCTCAGGGTCCTGGGATTGAGCCCCTCATCCGCATCTGGCTCTCTGCTCAGCAGGGAGCCTGCTTCCCCCTCTCTCTCTGCCAAATAAATAAATAAAAATCTTAAAAAAAAAAAAAGCTACCCTCCCATAATATGTACTCCATTATTGCACTACAAAAATTATTGATTTAAAAAAAATTATAAGGGATTAACACTAAAGCATAGAATTAACCCTGCAGGTAGACAGAAACATTTTGAAGTTCTCTATCCATCCTTACACTCCTTTGCAATTTGAGGGTTGTTCTAAATGCAGAATGGTTTGATTACTTGAACATCTGCAGAGACAAATAGTTTGTTCCTTTCTCAGACTAGTGTTTAGCAAACTGCATAAGAATTACTGTGCTTATTTTATGTACAAAATAAAATTATGTATATGGGATGTATGACCAACTTAGGGAGGTTTCAAGTGTAATTTGGTTAAGGTGTGATTTCTTTGCCTTACAAGCACAAATGCAATCAAAGTCAAAGCCAAAGGCATTAAATCAGACAAGAGTTACTTTATCATAATGGGTGTACAATCAGGATTATAAGAGTGTAGTTAAGAACCATTATTCCCTCAAAAAGTTATCATCAAATATATGGAAAATAATAGCAAAGAATACAAAGAAGTAGCAGAAAAATCTAGCATAAGTTTGAGACTTTTTCTGTCCTTCATAGTTATTTAAATCTTAAGGAGGTCTGATAAATCTAAACATGCAATGAAGTAAATAAATGATATTAACCCTATTTTCAAGAAGCTGATTTTTATTAGTAGTACATTTAGTAATATAAAATACTTTATATTTATTAGTCACTTAAGAAGTATAATTTGACATTAAGAACCTTGATTTTGATGATATGTTTGCCTCTACTATGGAGACTGCCTTTTGTGTTAACTTGTGAACGTTTGCATTTGCAATTATTAGCAATGGGTTTTGGAATGAAGATCACATCAGACTATAACTATTGCTGCCTCACAAACCCCTCTAACCCTCAGTTACATACCAAAAAAAAAAAAAAAAAGGCATTCGATTATTTTTCAGTAATCTGTAAATGGGCTAGTGGTTCTTCTGATATTTTGCCTAGACCCATGTATACCACTTTCTTCAGATGGAGAGTTAGCTGGGACCAGAATATACAGGAGGACCTTACTTTTCAGGCAGTCAGTACTGACTTTTAGTTGAGGTATCTTAGTTCTTCTGTGTGTAGACTTCCTACAGTATTCTTTTTTTTTTTCATACATTATTCTTAACTAGTTTCTGAAATGGTATTCTCATGGCAGCTCAAAGTGGACACTGAAACACTCTCAAGGCCCAGGCTTAGGAATCATTTTCTATTGGTCAAAGCAAGTCACAAGGTTAGCCCGTGTTCAACCATCTGAAGGTAGGCAGGGACAATGCCCTCAAGATTCTTAGAGATGCTTCTGGCAAACAGAGATGGAAAATGAGGCACCAATTTAAATCTCTCAAAGGACTTAACAAAAATCATATTGCCTTGATTAGATCTTTGTCCCCTGGGCTCATTTTATGTTGAAGACGTTTTACTGCTAGGCAGAATGATGCTTCTAACAACATGCCCTGGACCTTCTACATTTTTCTAAACTCTAATCGCAAATAGTTCCCTTCTTTAGCTCATCTTTTCTTCCAATACTATCATTCCCAGTCTGCACTCTCAATATTTTGCCTATCAATATCCTTAATCTGTTCCTGTTTGTTACATATATTGTCCACTTTCAATATTTGTGTTGATTGTTTCACTGCTACGTCACACTGATTGCCCTTTATCTAACCTCCAACAGTCCCTTTGCCATATTGCCTGTCTTTGCTTACAGAGTTCTCACAGCTTTTCCAAGTTGTACCTGCCACCCGGGTTGAAGGCAGTGTTATTTTAAGGTTATGTTATAGTAGCTCCCAATTTTTAGGTACTGGTTTCTACACTTGTTAACTATTGGTACAAAACAAATCATACCATGACTCAATGCTTTGAACCACAAATATTTATCATCTCTCCTCATCTTGTAGGTTGGCAGGTGATTCCCCTGCTATTTTACTTGGCAACCTTCAATGGCTTCTGGAGGACAAACTGGGCTATTTTGAAAAGAAAATAAGTTTTCTTTTACCCCTCTGAGTTCTTGCTGAGGACCTGGTAATAAAAGAAATTAACAAGATTAGCAAGGAAAAATAAACAGAATTTTATTAACATGTGTGCCTCATATATACATGGGAGATAAGAGGGAAAAATGAGTAATTCAAATTAGGGTCTTAGCGTTCAGACTTAAACAGGGGTAAAAGAGATATAGACCTTTTAGGGGAGAGTAAATGACTATGAATGAGCCCTTAAAAGAACAGATGAGAGATATGATAGTTTGTGACAGTTTGTCTGGGTGTGGTGTACACTTAGGTCTTTTTTCCTGTAATAAGAGATCATCTTTCCCAGTTGGTAAAACTCTGAGAGAAGGAATTTATGACAATGATCTTTTGGAGGATCTGTTTTTAGGCAAATAAGGGGAGTTTGTAGAAACCCTCTCCCTGTGTTTGCTGTTTTTCAAGTGCCCATAGTTCAAAATAATCAAAATGCCAAAGTGGCATGTTTGAGGATGGCATATTTCGCTACCCTTAGCCATAAGGTACCATATGACCTAACACTTATTTGAAAGTTGGTGCTATATCCCTTTTGTGACAACATAGTTGTCCAAGTTGTCTCTTACTTTTCACTGGGCCAGACCACCTTTCTTATATAATGGTCTTGGAGGAGCAATTTGACAGAGTAAAGGCAAATACTGGAAAGCCTCTTGAGGTCATAGCTTATGAATTCACACAACAGAATTTCCAGTACATTTTATTGTTTAAAGATGTCACAAAGCCAGCCAAGATTCAAGGCATTGAAGAATTAAACTTCATCTTTTCATGCTAGTTGCTGTAAAGAATTGCTGGCCTTATTTACTGGAGCACAAAGATTAATAAAGTCACAAAGATGTCTGGAAACATTGTATTCTCACTGACATTAATTTAAAAACACAAATACTAAAGAGAAAGAATAATTACAATTTTTATCTCTAGCTTTTACAGAAATAAAAACAAATAGTAAACTTCTGAAGAAGAAGAAAACATCTAGTCCCTCCACATAAGTTATATTTTTCTTTATTTTTCTGTGAATGACTTGACTCAATATTTTGGTTTTAATTTTCTTGAAGAACTTAGGTGTTCCAAGGATGGAAACTGTCATAATAAAAGTTTCCTGGCATGGAGAATCCTACTTTCATAATAAAACTGGGGGAGAACAAAAAACACAGATTCTTCATAAAACAGCTTCCTTTGGTGCTGCTGAAACACAGGATGGATTCCTTGGAGGTGTCACAAAAATTAGTTGGTGTATATATAGTTAATTAAATCTACATAGAGAGAATTAAAATTAGCTTAACATTCCATCATATGCACCATTGGAAACTAGTCTAATGTCTCCTCTGCATATAGAGTCATCATTTTTATATATTTTATCTTAAGGTAAGTTGTTTTTTTGCAATTTGGCTTTGTTTATTCAATATTATGCTTCTGAAGTTTATACACGTTGACATGGATGACATTAGTTAATTTGTGTAAATGTTTTAATTAAAGAGTCCCATCTTGCATAATATATTTCAAATGGCTTATCCATTTCAGTATTGATAGTATTTCAAAATGTGTCATTATCATAAACCCTGTTATAAATACTTTGTTTCTATCTCCTTGCTTACATTTGCAAACTTTTGTCAGGGAGCGCAAATGCTGAGTTGTGGGATAGGAACATATTCAAGTATCTTAGATATTGCCAAATTCTTCTCTCAATGATTGTGACACATTACATTCCTACCCACCCAAAGTATACAGCTGTTCCAGGAGGTCCACATCATCTCCCAACACTTGAAATTGCTGGATGTTTTGATTTTTTTAAATTTAAATGTGTGAACTAATGTCTCATGGTTTTTAATGGGAATTTCCCTTGTAACCATTGGTCTTGGGTTGTTTGCCTTTTTCTTATTGATTTATAATTCTTTATACAGTCTGCTTGCCATTTCATTTTCAGTCATGTATGTTACATTAGTTTCTTAAGTTGTGACTTGAATTTTAATATCGACCCTAAGTAATTCTAAGCAGGTGGCCTATGGATCACACTTTGAGAAAAAATATTCATCGTTGGGAGTGAAAGATAATGTCTTTAAAATATTAAGATTCATCTGGAAATTAAATAACAGAAGTATGATATACATTTCTTCTCTGTAATCCAATCATCCTCATAAAAGTATATTTATGATATAATAACAATAAATGATTAATTGACTTGTTCATAATTTTACATCTTGAGGGGCATTATACTACTATGCCCAGTCAGTAATACTTGTGTAGACTGAAAAGTCTTCACTATTTTCAAGGTATTCCAATGTAAATAAAGAATATTGATTTAAACTCACTCATCATTGATCTGGGCTTCTGCATGTGTGGCACCATACTCATCACTCAGGATAGAGCGAAGAGGATACACAACTTGCTCACTAGCAACTTTTTGTCTGGAAGGAAAAAAAACCCTAAAATATGAATACTTTGAGTACAGTTTGTGTAGTGCAAGTGCTGTTACTGAAGACATACTGAAGGACCACTTATGTAAAATTATGAGGTCAACCGATGCTAATGGCAGATGGTACCTAAATTGAGCCTTAAAGACTAAAGTGACATTAATTGGTCAAGTGTTTCAAAACCACCCTGATTATCTCTGTCTCTTGTGACTCTTTTACAAATATAAGATTTAAAGGTATCACTAGGGATCTACTGAATCTAAATCTTTGAGGTTGGGTACCTGGAATATGTATTTTTGAAACCTCCCAGGCAATTTTAAAAATCAGCTATTTTTAAACCAGTAAGTTAGATAAATGAGAGGTAAAAGCCATTCTAAGCACAGAAACAGGAGAGGGAAGATGTGAAAGTATGATTAACCTGAGCATGTTCTGAGGATTGCAAGTAGATCAGGATGGCTATCATGAAGAGTGTGACTGGGAACATGGTAGAAGAAAAGCCTAAAAGCTAAGCATAAACCAAATGGGTAATGCAATTAGTAAAGAACATGACATGTAATAGATGCTCAATAAATATTTACTAAACGATGAATAAATCAATAAAGAGGTGAGTCATTATGACTTTATATGTCTTGGTCAGAGTTACATGTCTATCTTGAAGTTTATGAGGAACCGATGACAAGCTTCAAAGAGGGGAGTGCAAATCAACATTAAATTAACACAAATGAAATACTGTGAAATGACAAAAAAAAAAAAAAAGCCCATATCTGGTTTTAGTTTCTTAAAGACTTTCTGGCCTCATGACCAGCATTCATAAGTGATGGTTTTCCAAATTCTTATTAATCTTCTATTGAAAGTACTTAGACTTAGCACAACTGCCAATCAAATTTCACTAAACCCATTGACAGAAGAAACAATTCAAACCAGACATATAAAGGACTGACTGTCCTATTTTCCACCCGTTTTGAGAAATATGACATGTACCACAGGGAGAAAATAATCATCTTAATTTTTTGTCATTGTAATGAATAATTTAAACATATAAATGATACTCTGAATATTTTATTTTATAATGGAGCATATCGTCTCTTTTGGTTTTGACAGCATGCCTTTCCCCTACCCCCAGATTCAATTTTTGAAATGCTGTACCTTTGAAGAGCACCTAGCTGATTACAAAAGTAGAAAAAAAAATCCTCCTAGCCCTTCATGAATAGCAGGTAGAAAAAGAAAATAGGAGAGAAAAACAGAGGAATGGAAAGAAGAGATGACAAGTGGGAACCACTGTCATATCAACTTAAAAAAATTTTTTTTAAGATTTTATTTATTTATTTGACAGAGAGAGAGATAGTGAGATCAGGAACACAAGCAGGGGGAGTGGGAGAGGGAGGAGCAGGCTTCCCGACAAGCAGGGAGATCTACGCGGGGCTTGATCCCAGCACCCTGGGACCATGACCAGAGCCGAAGGCAGAAGCTTAACGACTGAGCCACCTAGGTACCCCATGAACTTTAATTAATGCACTTTTCAATGTGCCTCCAGCACTCTGGTGTGAAGGAGCGGCTTAGAGGCCAAGGTATGTGATTCAGTCATTTGGAGTGACTCTCCTCCCTTGGGATTGATGCCACTTTAAAGATAAATCACTTAAAGTATGCCAGAGAAAGCAGCCTCAGAGAGCAAACGCCCAGGAGGAGTATGAAATTAACTCAGGACCTAAGTAAGTGAAGGACTAGGGGAATTTGGTCCTGCAAACAAAATAGGAATGTTCCCAGAACAGAAGACACTGTGGTCTTCAAATCATTATCTTTAAGCTAGCTGTTACCTGGAAAATATGAGCTACCATTAGTATTAACACTCTATCTTTAAGATGAATCTAAAACTTCTTGCATAAGTATATAAGTATAAAAGGCCTTTCTCAATCTGCCTTCAGACTCTCTCCTTCAGATGTCTCCTCATCTTTTGCCTCTGTTCTCGTAAAGCTTTACTATGTTCTCAGCTACAACACCTGACCTGCCTCTAGTAGCTACATCTTTTTATATGTTCTTCCCTTTGCCTGGGGAACATTTTTAAAAATTCTCTTTTATACTGGGATAACAGTTACTTGTTTTTCAAATTTATCTGTCTTCATTTACACTAAGATGGGTCATATGCTTTTCTGCATATGTTCTCATAGTTCTCAGTGTTCTTTGAAGATCAGTTTATTCAATTAAAGATCTCAAAAATAAAGATGCTCCACTTTATTCTAAACTTGTGGTCATCAATCAGTTCAACAACTTTAGGGGGCTGGCGGGGGTTACAAGTAGCAGAGGACCAGGTATAATAAATAGAGAATGGTAGAGTTATGGATTTAGATGTGGCATGTCCTTTACAAGAGAACTTTATTTTTTTTTAAAGATTTTATTTATTTATGAGAAAGAGATAAAGAGAGAGAGCAGAGGAAGGAGCAGAGGAAGAGGGACAAGCAGACTCCTCACTGAGCGTGGAGCCTGATGTGGGGGTTGATCTCAGGACCCTGAGACCATGACCTGAACTGAAACCAAGAGTCGGACACTTAACCGCCTGAACCACCCTGGCACCCCCACAAAAAACTTTAATACTCTGCTTTTCTTATAACTTTCCTTGACAAAATACAAAATACAAAAAACAAAAATCATAAGTCAAATGTAGTTTGTTTTACAGCGACTACTTTCTTGAGATCACATATCACATGTTTCTTCATGTTTTCATTTTACAACGTAAAGCCAGCACAAAAGTAGGATTCATAAATATGAACCAATAGAAAAAAAAATGACTGAACAGATGGATGGGATTATTCCTGATCTCTAGGAGTCCCAACTTTCTTGATTTCACTTATAGATACTTCGGTTAGTTGATAGACTGAGAAGAGCTGCAGAGAAATGAAAGTATGTGAGGATGACTTTTAAATATTTAGTATCAGATAGATACAAGGTGAGCACTTTGAAACCACAAGTTACCCATCTTGAGGTTCTTAACAACACCTAGTCTTTAAAAAATACTGATTTCTAGGGGTGCCTGGGTGGCTCAGTCGTTAAGTGTCTGCCTTTGGCTTGGGTCATGATCCCAGGGTCCTGGGATTGAGCCCCACATTGGGCTTCCTGCTCGGCGGGAAGCCTGCTTCTCCCTCTCCCATTCCCTCTGCTTGTGTTCCCTCTCTTGCTGTGTTTCTCTCTGTCAAATAAATAAAATCTTAAAAAAAAAAGATTAAAAAAAAATACTGATTTCTAGCCCTAAAAAATAATATGCTAGATTTCTAGCAATGAAATAATTAGTATTTGTTAAGATAGTTTCTTTTTTATCTTTCTTTACTTATTAAATTATAATTTTTAAAAGTAACTCTAACAAAGTCAGAATACTACTCATATTTCATATCTTATATCCTCAAAAGTTAGCATTTTGGAAGGAAGAGTCAATTTGTTGACTTTTTAATCCAACTCAACTGTATACAACTTTATTTTGAAGATTTTTTTTATAATTATTGTAAATAGAAAACTGTAACTAAAAATTTTAAAATATATTAAATTCAAACTGGATACTGTTGCCTGATGAAGATTCTGACCTGAGCCCTGTTCTCATCATAAAGGATGGTTAGCAAATATTAATGAGGTATTAACTACATATTCCAAAAGAAAAAAATAAATAAATAAATACAAGGACTATTTATGAGGTCAGCAAAAGGATTAAGAGAGTAGAAAATTGAATACACTTCATCATGTGAGTCAATGTTATTTAATGCCATGTCTTTTGTTACAACTCAAATAATTTCAGATACAACCGGGGTATGCATTCCACATTTTGAAACTATAGGGGCTAGATGAAAACCACTGATCTAGCATGACTAAATTAGGCCCTTGGACCCAATCCCAATGTGTGTGTGAAGAACCTTCCCCACACTGTCAAGGAAGATTTGGACACAAGCTGGGTGTTCTGCAATTCAACTCAATTCTGACACTATTTACCTGGTGGAAGCATAAGATACCACAGATTAAGGGTTCAGTCCTATAAGACTACACACTCTCCTTACCCTGCTCAAGATTACAATCTCAAGTTCAGGTTGCTGTACTTCTGACCAAATGGCTATAAATCATAGGTTCCCATGACACCCCTGTCAGGTTTTATTAGTTTGCTTGAGCAGTTCACAGAACTCAGAGAAACATTTTACTCACTAGATCACCATTTTATTATAAATAAATAAATAAATTTATAAAATAAATAAATACAAGGACTATTTATGAGGTCAGCAAAAGGATTAAGAGAGTAGAAAATTGAATACACTTCATCATGTGAGTCAATGTTATTTAATGCCATGTCTTTTGTTACAACTCAAATAATTTCATTTTATTATAAAATGACTCAGGAACAGTCAGATGGAAGAGATGCACAGGGTAGGATATAGGGACAATGTACAAAACTTCCATGCCCTCTCCAGGTGTGCCACTCTCCCAGCACCTTCTTGTGTTCATCAACCCAGAAGCCCTCTGAACCTGGTCCTCTTGGATTTTTACAGGGGCTTGATTGCATAGTAATGATTGGTTAAATCCCTGGATATTGGCAATTGATTAAACTCTCTCCTCTCCCAGGAGATAGTGGGTGGGACTAAAAGTTCCAAACTTCTAATCATGTGGTTAGTTCTCTTAGCTACCAGTCTTTAATCTCCCTCCTTTCCAAAAGACACCTCATTAACATAGCCAGAGACACTTTGGTCACTTTCAACACAAGAGTTTTGGGAGCTGTGAGCTAGGAACTGTGGTGAAGATCAAATATATATAAGAGACATATTTTGGTCATCTAAATGACCATACATATTTCTTATAAATCACAATATCTTAATGACATTTACCCTTTGTAGTTTTATCATGTTGGCTCTTAGTTTCTCTTTTCTGAGAAAGGTGTCTTACTGCTTAGACAGATAATAAGAGTGGTGTAGCTGGGGTGTAGGGCCCAAGACCTCCTGAGCTCCAGGGGTACCAAACAGACCAGGTTTGACCAACTCAACACTGACAAATTCCAAAGTCAGGGATAAGTGGTAGTGAAATGAAAAAGGAATTTATTTCAGTGAAACCAATACCAGAAAGATAGCAGACTAATGTCTCAAAGACCGTCTCCGAAATGCCGAAAATACTAGGTTTGTATAGGGAAAATGTGGGACAAAAGTCAGTGGGGTACTGCAACTAGGCAGTAAAGGTCAGGTAAATCATTGTCTTGGGATCAGCCACGTGGGGTGTGGGAAGAAGAACTTAATCAATTAGGAAGTACAGACTGAGGTCAAAATCTAGAGAGTTGAAGTCCTCTTTCACTGAGACATTATCTCCTTCTGGGTGTCCATGCACACACCAGAGACAGGGTTAATTAAGTACCTGTGTCACTGATAAGAAAGGAGAAGGGATCTAGCAGAGGATTTATACCTCCCTTATATTCCCTTGATTATTTCATAATGTGGCTACAATTTAGTTTAGTTTTTTTTTTTAACTTACTTTTTTATTTTTTTCCTTTAGGGAGAGAGGGAGGCAGAGAGAGAGAGAGAGAATCTTAAATAGACTCTGTGCCCAGCATGGAGCCTGATGAGGGGCTCAATCTCACAACCCTGAGATCATGATTTGAGCCCAAATCAAGAGTTGGATTCTCAACTGAGCCACCCAGGCACCTTTTAACTTACTTTTTTTGGGGGGGGAAACTATACATGTGGTCTTCCTTAAGCAAACATTTTGCTGAAAACATCTTATACATTTGTCCATCAGTCCATGATCACCTTAGCCATTTCCGGGGCCAGGAAACTGAATTAATTCAAGGACTCAGTGAAATAAACAAAGCAGATCATTAGTTCTATTGTGAGTAGTACTAATTAGCTCTCCTAGAATGAATAATTTATGAAGGTAATCAATTCCAAAGGAGTGAAGTTGATTATACTTGAATATACTTCCCTCAAGCTCCTTATTTCCTTTTGGTTATTTGATGGAAGCTGGCTATTCATGTTCATTTTAACCAGGTTTCAGGGGTAAAAAAATATTCTAGGTAGAGGGAGAATGGAGTAAATAGAATTAAGCTTGAAGAAAAGCTGGATAGACACATGGTCTTGTAAACCCAAGAGGGAGAATTGCTGCCACCAAGATGTGGCATTAATTTGTTTACTCACAACAATTTGCCATTAACAAAACCATCACAGAAGAATGTGACATGCTCCTTCATTTCTAGGCGTTTGATAGACACAGAAGATTCAAGCAGATTTTAGCTCTGTCACTTAGTCCTTATTCATACAGCCACCACACATGCATTGCTGTGATGGCAGCGAGCACTTCATGTCATAGACTTTTTTTTCATACAAACCTCTATACACAACAGACGTTTAATAAAGATATCGTTAGTAATGCAGAGCAGACTTCTAGGCTAGAATGTGACTTTAGCTTCTGAACAGGATATTTCAACTCTGTCATCTAATTCCCCCACAGTTCTCACAAAATAAAATTTTTAGGATTTCCATGTATATCATGAAATATTTCATTTGATTGCCACAACTTATCATACCATCTTCAAAAGGCTTTGTGGTGTTTCCCTCAAGGTATTCCACTGACAAAATGATTAAGTGTTCTTATAGTACTCATTCTCATTACCTGAAAATTTCAGTAAAATCCATGGAGAAGTTTCAAACTTGAATTATAAAATTACAATCTAACCTTAAACAATTGAAGAGGAAATAAGAGGCATAAAAGATTTTTTAAATTATCTCTTAAATATAAGCCCACGTCACTATTTCCTTTAAAAAAGATGGTTTCATAATTTTCTTAAAATATTCCCTCATTTTCACTATATGTGGGATATTTCAGTCTAAAGCTATACTTTGGATAGAGTAATTTTCTACAAATAAAGCTAAAATAATTTTATAAGTTGTCTAAGATCATACCAAAAATGCAATTCACCAAGACAGCTGACTGATAAAACATATACATGACGTAAAAGTCTTTTTCTTGGGGCACCTGGGTAGCTTAGCTGATTGCGCATCTGACTTTTGATTTCGACTCAGGTCATGATCTCAGGGTCCTGCGATTGAGCCCCACTTTGGGATCTGCCCTCAGCATAGAGTCTGTTTGTCCTTTTCCCTGTGCTCCTTCCTCCACTTACATGCTCTCTCTCTCTCAAATAAATAAATAGAATCTCCTTTAAAAAAGTCTTTTTCTTCAAGTCTTTACCTTCAAATTTAGGGCACTTTAGGTCTCTTAAGGCTTTTACCACAGAACTTCAAGAGAACTGAGATTTCACCCTGAATGCTAAAATGTTAAGACCATAACTTATAGTTCTATAATTTAAATAACATTAAAAGAGCTCAAAACCTTGTATTTACCCAAAATAACTATTTTAGCAGTTTATCCCCAAATCTCTCAAAAGTTACCTATTCATTCTTTTTAGCATCTTGTGTCACATCTGAATGGCAGAAACAAGCTAAATTCAGATATTTTTTTAAAGTATATCTTTATTTTCTCCTTCTAGGCAAAAAGCATGTCTAGTTACTCCTTGTATCGCAGTTAAGAATGTGTGTGTATGTGTGTGTGTCCGTATTCAAGTACAAGTATGTATCTCTCTGTTTTGTTGTTCCTAAGGGGAAACATTTCCTTTCTGGAATTTATATTTCTAGGGGCATATAGTATTTTCAGGCATTTGGCTTCACTCATCTTTAAATCGTCTATCCTCAACTCTTGGGAAATGAAGTTTGGTGTGAGTACTCTTAGCCAAACAGGACAATATGTCAACCCATAATGATTTTTTGGTGGTAATTGATTACTAGGTAAGGTAAAACTAATGTGAATGAAAGCTAATGTTATTTAGACCACTGGAAGTATTTTTGGATTTCTTTTCCTGTCTTATTATGGGCTGAATAAATAAATTCTTGATAAATGTATGCTCAAAGAACTTCAAGAAGCTTTATCACTTTCATTATCAAAGGTGTCAATATAACAGTCTCAGTGAGCCTCTTTCCTAAAAGTAAATTTCAGGCGGCAGGTTGCTTCTCCTTCTCTGTGTTATACCACTGAACAAATTCTTAAAAAACAATATATTCTAAAAACAATCTCTAAAAAATAATTCTAAAAAGCAATCTCTCCATATTTTTAACATTTATATTTCACACTGGATTTCAGCAGAGAGAATAACCGGAAAATGTCTACTAAAAAAATTTACCAACCTTAAAAATTTATAGTTTGATTTGAGTAAAGTGGCATAGATGTTGACAATGAATTATTACCAAAGACTATTTTTTCTTTTTCAAATTTTTATTTAAATTCTACTTAGTTAACCTATAGTGTAAAACTGTTTTCAGCAGTAGAATTTAGTGATTCATCACTTACATATAACACCCAGTGCTCAAACTGACAGGTGCCAAAGATATTAATAAGGGTTGATTTCTACCCAACATTTCAATAGAGCTCAAATTATGTGATTCCACAGACCTGATAGATTCGATTTTTCTTTTGATATTCACAGATTCTCTCCTTGAAGATTGATTTGCCACTATAATTGCTGGTGATTTTCTGATCATTGCTCTTTTTCTGGATTTGGCAGGTCTACCTTGTATGGGGACTAGAGCTTGTTTAAATGAAGTAAGAGGTACTTTTGAACAAGGACTCATGGCCTCAAAATAATGAATATATATGATGGAAGTTAGAAATGAAGTACTTCAGAGCTAGAAAAACACAATTGATATTTGGATACTATGATACTTATCTATTTTATAGATAATCTAGCATATAAATCCTTTGTTCTTCTTCTTTTTTTTTTTTTTCCTTTAGTGAGGACAAAGGATCCATAAAAGTTCCCCGACTTACTCAAATTCACAAAGCTAGTTGTGGCAGGCAGTTTTAGAAGCTGGGTGTCTCGGTTAAACAGGAATCCTTTTATCTAAAACAGTAGATGATCGTTTGTTTATGGTAGTCATCTATCAAAAATATAGTAACTTATGCACACAACCAACCACCCAGTGGACATTATTCCGAACTTGTTTTTACACAAGGCTAAGTCAGATAAATAAAAATGTACAAGATATTTGATTAGTCTCAGGGAAAGTTTACAAGATTAAGATGTTTCAAGTAGAATGGGTTATTCATGCAGAAGGAGGCCAAATTCATCCAGGAGTTTGAAAATAAATAAATCTCCAAAAAACCCCATCAATTTTGAGTGATTTAATCAAATAGTAATTTCTTCCATATAGATCCACATCCAATCTTAATAGACTTAGTTTTCTATTATGAAGTATATTTGCATTTTCCATGAATAAAATGATGTGATGTCTTAGATTTACTTCAAAATAATCTAGTATGGGTTACAATGGGTGGGAGTGCAGGTATAGAGAGGAAACAAGATTAGTGATGGATACATGTGGAATTTATCATCACATTATCTCTCCTTTATAACAGTTCAGGTGTTTTGAATTAAAAGACATATATTTCTCCATGTTTTTTAATGTTATTTGGGCTTTTTCTAATCAAACACTAAAGAGCTGGGGGGAATCATCTTAATATAGGCATAAGCCCATTATTTAGCTCACATCACATCCTCCTAACTGCCTTCTCTTATATTGGGCCCTCTCTTCATTCATATTTTTAAAATGCTACCTAACATAGAAACAACATAAATTTCTTCTTATTTGTGGCATTTCTTTTAATTTTTCTGTATCTTTCAGATTTTCCAATGGTAGGGTAAATAAATAACACATGTTCTGCTTACTCCGAGCCAATTGTAAGATGTAAGAGGCGTTGGAGATGAAAGCACTCTGCGATCTGTGAAGAGTTAAAAAAATGTTAGTCGCCATTATGATAAGGGTCATGATGGTAAAGATGATGATAATTGCTCTAACACATTTTCTTTCTATTTTATCTTACACAGCTGAATATGCAATTAAAGTTACTAAAGCTGTGTTGATGTTGATTAGTTGTCTATAGCAATATAGTAAATCAGTGGAATTCTGAATTTTGATAATGACTTTCATTTAAATTATGTGAACATTGGTAAGTTCCAAATCTGCATTTGAATATTCTTTGTTACATCCAGACAAAAGTTAAAAAAGAAAAAAAACACCATTTTATTAGATCTCAAGATAGCATGGGACTCATTTTAATTTTGAACTTTTTTTTTTTAAATCCTAGAGTGTTTCTGGCTCACTGGGAGACCAGAGGCCCTCTATTAAACATCATTATTTAAATGAATGAAAAAGATAACACTTGTATTAATTTTATATTCTATCTTAATTCTTATCCTCAGAAGCTCAGGTATAAATTTTTAAACGTGTTTTTCATACTTTAGTTTATGGGAATTTTCTAAGCTCTAAAGTTTATTCTCAAGGAAAGAAAGTAAAATCTTTTCATCTGTCTATTTCGTGCATTCCCCAGTTATCTTTCCAAATAAACATAATTCCTTTATGGAATCAAACTGTAATAATAGGTATTCTACAATGATGCAGTGATACAATTGTGACGATCCACTTTCACCACCCTCAATGCTACCTTACTTGATATAATGTAATATGAAGAAGAGCCCAAATACGTATATTTCACAGTGAAATCATTTATTTCTAATTTAAAACATTAAGAGGATTATTATTAAAATTCATATTTTAAATGTATGAATTTATATTAGGTAACAAATATAACTCTATTAAGAGAGATGAAGTGAAGTCAAAATAGTAAGACAGTGTCAAAGTTAGATTACTCAACCTGCAATTAGCTCCAAAAAGTGAGTAGGATTTTTTTTAAACCTAAATTAAATAACTGAGTGATTCAGTTCACATCATAATTGCTACTGCCTAAAAGTTTGAAAAGAAGTTAAAAGAACTTGTTCTTACTTTGTAATCCTATAGTTCCCTTCTTTTAAATATATTTTATATTCCATAACTATATGGTCAATTAATCTTTGACAAAGCAGGAAAGAACACCCAATGGGAAAAAAAACAGTGTCTTCAACAAATGGTGTTAGGAAAACTGGATAGCAACATGCAAAAGAATGAAACCACTTTCTTACACCATACACAAAAATGAAAGACCTAAATATGAAACAGGAAACCATAAAAAGCCTAGAGAAGAACACAGGCAAGTAACCTCTTTGACATTGGCTATAGCAACTTCTTTCTACATATGTCTCTGGAGGCAAGGGAAACAAAAGCAAAAAAAATAAACTATTGGGACTTCATCAATATAAAAAGCTTCTGCACAGTGAAGGAAATAATCAACAAAACTAAATGTAACCTATGGAATGGGAGAAGATATCCGCAAATGACATACCTGATTAAGGGTTTATATACAATATATATAAAGAACTCATAAAACTCAACATCCAAAAACCAAATAATCCAATTAAAAATGGGCAGAAGACATAAATAGACATTTTCTCAAAGAAGATATGTAGATGGCCAATAGGCACATGAAAAGATGTTCAATATCACTCATGATCAGGGAAATACAAATCAAAACTATAATGAGATATCACCTCGCACCTGTCAGAATGGCTAAAATCAACACCACAAGAAACCGTAGGTGCTGGTGAGGATACAGAGAAAGGGGAATCCTTTTGTACTGTTGGTGGAAATCCAAACTGGTGGCAGTCACTGTGGAAAACAGTATGCAGAGTCCTCAAAATTTAAAAATAGAGCCACCCTTCATCCAGTAATTGTACTACTAGGTATTTACCCAAAGAATACAAAAATACTAACTCAAAGGGATACACATTTCTCAATGTTTATAGAAGCATTATCTACAATAGCCAAATTATGGAAACAATCCAAATGTCCATCAACTGATGAATGGATCAAGAAGATATGGTGTGTATATACATATATATATATATATATATATATATATATATACATATACACTATTACTCAGTCATAAAAAAAGAATGAAGTCTTGCCATTTGCAATGACATGGATGTAGTTAGAGAGTATTAAGTGAAATAAGTCAGGCAGAAAAAGATAAATACCATATGATTTCACTCATATGTGGAATTTGAGAAACAAAACAAATGAGCAAAGGGGAAGAAAGGAGAGAAAGAAAGACAAACTAAGGAACAGATTCTTAACTATAAAGAACAAACTGATGGTTACCAGAGGGGAGGTTAGCAAGGGTATGGGGGAAATAGGTGGTGGGGATTAAGGACATGTCATGATGAGCACTAGGTGATGTATGGAATTGTTAAATCACTATATTGTACACCTGAAACTAATAAAATACTATATGTTAGCTAACTGGAATTAAAATAAAGACTTAAAAAATAAAAGTAATAAAAAATATATTTTTAAAAGTCTTATTAAGATATTTTAATAGACAAAAATTAGAGATATAACAGATTTAAATATGTTACTATATTTTCATACTTGCATTTCATCTTAAATAACTAAGTACATCTAATAGCAAAACCTCTACAACCATTTCATTGTTTTGCCTCCCCAGAAACATTGTCCAATGTCAGCCTGTAACCTTTCTGTGCCTATGTTTGTACTCTTATCACATATGTCTATCCCATTGACAATCATGTTGTTCAGTGTGCTTTACATTAGTGATTTTTATATTGCACGGAGCACTCCATTCTCTAAGTTCCCTGAAATCACAAGTAAAATCACAATAGAGTCAAACAACATGTTTAGCTAGCTCTATTCACAGAAAATGTCTCTTAAGAGCTCCTTTCTGTCACCTTTTCATCAAAAAGATATTTAAGAACAAGAAACAAGAAAAGCTAATATAAACCCTCACCATTTGTGGTCCTTACCTATAGCCAAACCTACAGCTTTCACAATCTAGTAAGCAAGTAGTCCTTGGCTCTGTCTCCTCTTAAGCAACTTGATGTTGATAGAGGAATGCATTAATGTGAGAAATCATTAGGATCTGATGGAATACATGTAACCAAGTCAGTGACTTGGGATCCTTAAACTCATTTCTTTATTTTCTGAACTAGTAAAATGAGTGTATGGGGAGATGTAGATCTGAAACCTGCTTCATTCAATTTCATTATATAACTGAAAAAAAGAAAGCAGAGAAATGAGCTTACCAATTACAAATTGGTGCAATGCAAATGTCCTTTGGAAGTCAATTATTTGGAATTTGATAGATATGTTCCCATAGATACAATGTTATACACGATGGTTATTATCCATTCAGCACAGGAAAGTCTAGTGAATTCATATAATGAATACAAGGTTTAGAACTCTGTTCAAATTAAAAAGTGCTGCCAGAAAACCAATAGTTACATGAGGAAATGCCATATGATAGACAATTCTGATTTCTAGGTATATTTATATCCCTGCAGCAATGAGATAGGAAGTTCTGTCCACAACCTCTATCTCCACCAAGTGCCAGGAGTAAGATACCTAATACTGGTGCTGTCTGACAGCAATTGGGGTCAAGGATCTAGTGGGTAACTCAAGAGTTAGGAGCTGGGGTAGTCAATTCTTTGATGGAAGAGGACCTGAGGAAAAATATCAGGGAAGGAAACTCCAAGAGAAAAGTCCTAAGGAATTATGGATCTCAGTGACTTCTGATACCATGTGCCTCCAGCTCGAAATAGTTTATCAGTCACCTCATTTCTCTCATTCTACTTGCTTTAGGCATTGGCTTAATGTTCCCTATTTCACTCTTTCACTCTTCCTTCTGACAAGTGTTTCCCATTATCTCTTCCATTGCAGGAAATCACTCAGATTTTATGGCCCATTTTCAGAGTTGAATTTAAGGGACCATTTAGCCAAATCTCCATGAATGAAAGACCTCAAATTTTGACTTCTACTTTTATCACCAAATAAGTTTGTGTATATAGTCATGAGGATACATTGAAAGGAATGTAATATGGTAATTTAATTGTTAAATTTAAGCATTTAAAATATTTTACCATATTTATAATATTGTCCTATACTTTGTTGGTTCTTAATATAGTTGGATCTCAATAGTATGTTTGGAGACTATTCTTTTCTGAACTCTGAGAGTGCATGCCAACACTCCACCATTCCTAGAGACACAAAAGAACTGCTGATTTGAACTTTCTTTTTGTAGTAATAGTTCTCAGCCTCCTCTTATTTTATTTTTTAAAAAGGGCACCAGGATACAAATACCTGGCATGAATGCCACTGATTTTCCTCCAGCAACTGGAAAAGACGTCCCTAATTGATGAGGATGTTCTTTTTTTGCTGAGAGGACACATTGATCTCAAACCGTTCTAAACATAGCATTCCAAAGAGTCACTAAAGATTTACTAGTTAGCAAGTGAGATGAACTATATCTATGACCTCTAACTTAGATCCTATAGGAAAATTCAAATTATAGTGATTTTCTAAAATGAGTTTCAGAGTATACAAAAGATTAGAGATTTAATTAGCTCTGAGAAAAGGAGAAAAAGAGACTGCCTCATTAAGGCATTGGATGAGCTGAATATGAAGACAATGCAGGATGTAGAATAATGTTGGGGCAATATGAGTGAACTGAGAAAAACAGCATAAGGAACTGAAGATGCTACCCTGAAACCTTAGAGGTGGGAAGGAGAAGTTTTGAAAAAAAATATTTTTTAAAGTTTATTTTTATTCTCCCATATACCCTCTCTCCCATATTATTCCTGTTCTTCCCAAAGTAAGATCCTTCTGGACCAGTCCTGTATAATGTTATAATGTTGGAGTTGATATGAAGGTAGGGGCTACTTAGAAGTAATTGATAGAGGACAAGGAAAAGAAAATCCCCAAAAGCAATAGTGAAGAGGGAAGTAAAACCATTACAATCTTAGGAGAAATTTCTCATAAATAGTTGTTCATACATAAATGACACGTAGATGATGATGTAGTGTGTTGGAGGACAGTAGAAATAGTACAGTATCCTTTATTGCAGTAAATTTCCTAATTAAGGTCCACTATGTGTATTTGTCTTCCTGTCCCTAAAAGATGGAGAGATGATACTGGGATCATATATCATGGCGCCTGGTGGCAGGTGATCTTCTTAAGGGATTAGATACTTCCCCAACACAGAAGGTTTTTATTGTTGCCACAGGAATTTGCAAAGTGCTCATTGTATCGTATGAGCATTAAAATTCCTGACTCTTTCCACAGTTGAGAATATAGGGCATACCACAACAGACAGATAAGTGAAGGAAAAAGTTTTTCAAATGTTACTATTATTTTAAAGGAAAATTAAAATAACTGCACAACATAGGGTACTAGCTGCTATAGTAGATATACCCCAAGTGATAGATGCTTAACACAAATGAAGTTTTTCACTGGTGGGTGGCCTTCCATTAGGTCATTCAGGAACTCTGGTTTGTTCCATCTTGTATAATTTCCATGTTCAACATATGGATCCCAAGGTCACTTTGTAGGTCATCTCATTTAGCCTTCCAGAAGGGGAAACAACTACATAGGTTGACTGTGGAGGTCTTTGCTGTCCAAATCTAGAAGTAGTTCACATTCCTTCTGCTGCATTCCTTTGCCCTGGATTTAGTCACATGAACTCAACTAAGCACAAGGTGTACTAAGAAATGCAATCTGGCTGTGTGTCCAGAAATAAATGAAAATGGATTTGGGTGAGCATATGACTGTCTCTTCCACAATCTATTTTGGCCTACTGTGTGCTATGAACTGTGCTAGACAGCCTCCCTGTGTTTCTCATGTAGTCCTCAAAACAACTAAAAATCTTCATTTTATAGATGTGGGAAATTCAGGATTATTTGGACTGAATGAGGACTTTCCATATAGAAAGCATCAGAGCTAGAATTTGAGCCTAATTTCAAAATTCAGTAAATGGATCCCAAAGGCCAGTCCATGGACAGCTGCAATAAAATTATTTAGAGAGCATGTTTAAATATAGCTTGATGGGAATAAACCCTGGAGATTCTTATTCAGTAGCTTTGGGTTAAAGCCCAGTAATATATATTTTTAAAAGCTCCCTAGGTGGTTCTATGTATGGCCAGAATTGGGACCAGCTGCTCTAAGTTTTCTTGAAATCAACCACTGAATGGACACTACAGGGGCATGACAATTAGCTGTAATCAATTGCTCTCACAGGACATAAAGAACAACATCAGACCATTCCCTCTTTCTATCAATCTTTCATTAAACATGAAGAGAAAGCACTGAAGTATTCAATAGCTTCTCAGGACAAACTGGTAACATAATGATGTTTGAATGGTGGCATTTGTCCATATGGGAGTGAACTGAAGGATATACTAATTCCAAGTGACATTAATCACTGAGCAGACATGAAATAATAAGTTTGGTAACGACAACCAGATCATTACTCAGCTGGGTGGCATTTGAATTGGTATCCTAAAAACCTCCCACTGTTTTGTTTCCAAAGCTGTCTCTATCTTAAAACACTGTGAACATTAGCGTTACTGGAAATGATAATGGTTAGACAAAATTTTCCTAATTTGTCCAAACTAAAAGTGTACACTATACTTTGCCATCTTCCCCTAAATGGTGGCTGTTCTGAAAATCGTGGAGAAATACAGAAACTTCACTAAAGGACATTTCCTGTTTTGAACTCTCTGATTCTAATGTAGGCTCCCACTGTTATCCTTCAGAACACATCTGAATTCTTAATATAACATTGTTCTGTGTCAATTCAAATAATAACACATCATTCTTTAGGACACATTCTATTAGTCTTTGTGACATTTTGCAGCACTAGCTGGAAACATAAAAGATGCATCCTATAGTTGAATTTAGGGATTTTACTGAATATATACATACATACATATATATATGTATATATACACACACACACATATATACATATAGAACATATATACACATATAGAATATATATAGAATATATATACATATATGTATATATACATAATATATATACATATATATACATATACATATATATATATACATATACATATATATATATACACACACACACATACACATATAGAATATATATATTCTAAATTGCCAAACATGAATACACTACTGGAGAACATACACACATTGAGATTACCAGTTACCACTTAAATCCAAATTTATGGGGCTATTAACACCAGAATAAGACTAATTTACATAGTTCCCTCCATTTAATTTCAAAAAGGTTCAGGAAACTTTGATGCTTGCTAAAGCACTCACTCAGTCACACAACATGTGCACATTTGGACAATACTTAATACAAGCCATTATTTGAAATTACATATCATTCACTTAATAAAAAGGTAAAATCTGCTGTTCTCATTGTCTTTTAAAAATTATTTCCGTGTGTTGTAATTTAACATGGTATAATTTGTTTGGAAAATTAAAGTAATAAAACCTTAGTTTGTTGTGTGTCTGAATGGTGGCAATGATTGTCTCAGTGGGTGGCTGCAAATGTAGAGAGAAGTCATTGTCAAGATATGCAGACAGAATAAATACTATTTACTAAGGGCTAATGTATAAGAACTAATAATAGACATATTGTTGCATGAAAAAATTACCTCCCTAGGAGAACTTGAACAGTTAGCTTCAGTGCAGTTAGCATGCATATGTTTTCCTTCTAAACCACTAAAATAACCTCTGCAGGAAAAAAGGAATCCAGAGCAGTCTTCTCTTTGTCATCTTTTTGTGTTGCATTATCTGGGATTGTGTGGTAGCCTATGAAGTTAATAGAATTAATGATGATTATAATCATTGGATTATTAATATTTTAGAAGCATGATAAAATGATTATTGTAATCATGTGAAGGACCATGAACACATGTAATTGTGATAATGTTGGCTATTACTTTAGTAATGTAGGAAATGAGTGTATAATAAGAGATCAGTGAGGGACAATTTCAAAATGAGTGTGTGTGTATTCATGTAAGAGGAAAATTATTAAAATGCAAAGCTAATCAGCTGGACAAGAAACTTTCTAGAAATGTTCATTCTCAGACTTTCTGCAGAGTTTTGAATTATCTCAAAGCAAGATCCCCTGAAAAGAGCAAAATTTTGAAAAAATCTCTTGGATCTATAGACTTCCAATTGCCAAGGCACAGAAACCTTCCGTCAAGATCTAAGAGATCTCTTGCTGATATTTGAAAATACCAATATGTATCAAAAACAAAGATGTCTTGATCCAGGTGGATCCCATATAACTTTTTTTCTGTGGTGAATTCTTTCAAAACTACAACTGAGTTTGTCTTTGCTTTATAAGAGCTTGGTCATGACGGGTAATCTTGATCCTATTAAATGGTGAATATATGGAAATGTCAGACCCCTCTAATAAGCACCTTTTGTTGAATTTTTTAACTAATTCCACAATAGCCCTATGAGATCAATAATACTATTAAACCCATTTTACTGAACAGGCAAGATAAGTTGCTTGTCTGAGGATGCACAGCTCCCTAGCACCAAAGTTCTCAAACCTAGGTAGGCTGACTCCAGAATTCAAGCCTGAGGTCCCTTCTCTATTCCTGCTCAAAGGCTTACAATTTAGTTGAGGAGATAGAACATAAATACAAAAAATGTCTTTTCCGAGTTGTAAGTAGGTGTTACTTTTTAAATTTAGACAAACAAGTGGCTAGATCACTTTCTTTGCATATATATACTGACTGAGGTAAAATTCAATGAAATACTTAGCTCAAGCAACTGGATTTCAAAGGACTGATTAGTACTTTTCTTATGCTAAAATTCATCTGTCCACTCTTTCAAAGCACACAGTGAAATCTGAGGTTCTATCTTTCAAAGCACATAGTGAAATCTGAGGTTCTATTTTTATAATTTTTTGCTTTTATATAAATTTACTATTATTCTCTTTGCACAATAAAACAAGCTATATTCTTTGTAAAATACATTAATCATGTAATTTGTTCATATGAATTTAGTATTTTCTATTCATTTGCTAGTAGTTTGCCTGTGTAATATAATATCACAAGTTTCAATGAGTGGAATGAGAATATTACTTCTTTTTCTAATATTTATTTTTTTATGTAGAAAAAGTCATACAAGTGGAGCACAAGACCCAAATGCCCCAAGAATAAAATAACTAAATAAAATTTTTACTAAAAAGATTATTGAAAAAATAATGACATGTAAAATACTTCAAGTTGCATTAAAATAGAAGAACATAAAAGATAATGGGAATATTCAATAAATATTATTTGTAGATTAATAAAATGATTTGAAGAATATTAAAATTAAATTAAAGGTAAAAAAATACAGAAAATAGTCCAATAGGCATCAGGTGAAATCCCAGAAATGGGTTTGCTTTACATCTTAAAAATGAGGCAAAAATCTATTTTAACTGTGTTTCCTTTCAAATTAAAAATAATTTGATTGAAGACAAAAATCAGAAGCACAGAACATACAGAAAATATTGGCAATGAGAGCACTACACATTGATACTAAAGGAATGTGAATAAAGCCATATATTTGAAGTTAAGGTAATAACTTGAAAATTTTCAATTATTTAGGAAGAATGAGAAAAAATAAACTAAGCCAAATTTGTTATATGTGAGAATTATCTGTGGAGCTCAGTTGTATAAAATGAAAAATCCACAGAGGTTCTGATTATTTACATTTTGTGTTGGGGCAGTGGGATCAATCTCTTAAAAATTCTCCTGAAATTCTAACGTAGGTCATCTTTGGACCACATTGACAAACAGTAATCAAACATTAAACTCAAGATTCTGTTTTCCAAACAGAAAGGGGAAAATGTAGCTTTAGGCAAAGCTTTTTAAATAGTTGGCACAAGCATCCAACACAGCACAATTAAACCTTACTTGTACTACTAGGAGGTAAGACAACAAAACTGTATAAGAGGAAGAGTAAATCTTGTTCTTTCTTTTCTACGGATTCTTTGATCTTGAGCTCTGCCTTGGAATTTAATTCACAGACAGGAAGTCATTAAAGAAAATCACTAATGCCAAAGTTTTTGTCTGTTGTTCTTTGAACTAAGACTCTGAAGGAGTGTGCCTCAATAGGGTGGCAAGCCTAGAAAACTGGAACCCTAGAAAACTGGAACCTAATACTCTGGATTCTTCTATAGCAGATATACCCACAGGTCTTTAGGAAAAGTTTCCCTTATATTTGACTTTAAATTATTCAGTACTTTCTGTAACTGTCTATTGTACCCAAAGAAATTGCCCCTTAGGAAGAAAAGGAGCTTGTTTTCGTGTGTGTGTGTGTGTGTGTGTGTGTGTTTTCTCAAAAGGCAGCAAGAAATGGAAGAATTGTATAGTATATGAATTGAATCACAATAGAACAAATATCTCCCTAATATCCATGGGAATACTGGAAAGAATGTTGGACTTGCTACAATATCAAGTGAGAGACTTCACTCTTTAATTTAGGTAAAAATTATTTTACCTAAATAATAAAAGGAAGGATAGCTATAGAATGTAGAGAATTTGAAGACACAATGATTATGCTTGGATAACCACCAAAAGTTAAAACTTTTTATAATATTTAAATTTTGTAATACCATTTGATTGATAAACTTTTCTTGGAACACAGTACATACTTTGGCTCATGGGTTTCTAGAGGAGAAAACAGCTCACATAAAAGGGATAACATTTGTATTAACATTAATATTGAGTAAATCAATAAGAAAAAATATATTAATTAAATTCTGGTTTTTACTTTCTACATATTCACCTAAATATATGAGCAGAATATGAACTGACCAGGGCGCCTGGATTGCTCAGTTGGTTAAGCATCTGCCTTCACGGCTCAGGTCATGATCCTGGGGTCCTGAGATCTAGCCCCACATAAGGCTCCTTGCTCTGCAGGGATCCTGCTTCTCCCTCTCCCTCTGCCTGCTGCTCCCCTTGCTTGTTCTCTCTCTGTCAAATAGGTACATAAAATCTTAAAAAAAAAAAAAAAAATACGAACTGACCAAACTGTCAGGCAATTAGGTACCAAAATTGCTTTTAGGTTAAAAATTTTTTCTGGAGTTCGAAGAAAATCTATTGCAGAAATCGGAATATGAGTAGACATAATGAAACAATGGAGAAAAATCAGCAATCTTAAATCCTTTGCAGAACTCTGTAGAGAATGAACAAATGAATGAATAAATTAGAGAAAAACGAGCCATTTCAAATATATATATATATATATTTTTTTTCTTTTGTGGAATTTGTATCCTACTTTATCAATTATAGCTTAGAATATAAATAAATTCAGGATTTATATATGACTGAAAATTAAGGAGATAGTTATAAGTCACTCTTTCAAAAGAGGGAGGAAAAAAGCTATGTAAGTTTCTGTATTTTTGAAAAAGCTATGTAAGTTCTGTATTTTTGAAGAAAACTGTGACCTTTTTGTCAGACAAACAATTACTTTTTAGTGGCCATGTCCTCTTTTTAGTATCAATTATGCTGGCCATTATTATTCTCAGATAGAAAGAACAGATTTTCTTCTTATTTCTCTTCTAACTCTTTAATTGCTTTGATTACCAATGCTTAGTTAAGGTTTCCGCAGAGAAATTATTCTTAAAATATAATTTTTTTCTTATACATTAGTTCCAGCGCTACAAGTTTTATCCCTGAATGGACTGAAACACATCTAAGAAAATGAATGCGTACAAAGAGAATTTTATATAAGACATTAAAAAAATTAACCCCATGTCATGGTTGTCCAACAGACCTAGGTCTCTGAGTTGTATTAGTTTAAGGCCTTATTGTGAAATCAATCTTTTCTAAGACATAAGCAGAAGAGAGCACGGACCAGAGAGCATTACTCCACTTAAGACTTAGTAATATTTAAAGATCATAGTGGCAAGATTTTAATTAGGACCAATATTTGTTATTTTAAAGGTGCCAAAAAATATATATATCTGATTTTAAAAATTCTTTCATCTGACAGCAAATAAAGCTTGTTCTTCTTTCCATAAGATGTTAATGAGATGCTGACAAATGCTTGGTATTTTTAACATAATTAACAGTAGGTTATTTTGGATCTTTCAAGCTACTTTGCAATGTGCTTTTTGTCTTTTAATCTCCTTATAATTGGGCCTAGTAGAATAGTTTAAAAATATGAAATTAAATTTTGATGGGTTTTAAGATAGACTATTGCCCAATGTCATAACTCTCCTAGTAAATTTAGTATGTCATAATTGTACCAAAATGAAAATGAGAGTTCTGTGGTTGTAAAATTTAAATAAGACATCTAAAGACAATGACCTCTATCAACTTAAGTTAGAGAACATAATCAGAATCTGAAAAAAAATCAAATTGGGTCAAACTATTAAAAAGCTTTTCTTTTTTTTTTCCTGTGGAGGTAATTTATATACATAATTCGATAAAGTAGAATGGGAAGACCACTGATCAGAAAGTCAGGATTCCTGGAGTCTTGGCCTATTGAATATAGTTATGACCTGTTTCCACATCTATAAAAAGAAGGTATTGGGGGACGCCTGGGTGGCTCAGTTGGTTAAGCGACTGCCTTCAGCTCAGGTCATGATCCTGGAGTCCCGGGATGGAGTGCCCCTACTGGGCTCCCTGCTCAGCAGGGGGCCTGCTTCTCCCTCTAACTGTTCACTTCTCCTGCTTTCTCTCTTTCTCAAATAAATAAATAAAATCTTTAGTAAATAAATAAAAGAAGGTATTGGACACAGTCTTTAATGATCCTTTCCCGCAAGATTTCATGTCATTTTTACAACCAAAATATACATTCCCTATAGAGATTCTCATATCCCTACATTACAGAAATTACATAGCTCTTGGGTATTCATGTTATTGCAATCATTACACATATTCTGCTTCCTTTTAACTAGAAAACCTCTGGAGAATGTATAGCAGTTGTCTTCTAATCCAATTTAATAAATGTTTATCAAATATTTATACACTGAGAAGGAACTGCAATGGTAGAACTATGAAAACATAAAATTCCAGACCAATACTGGGAGATAGTGTATTACATGGTGAGGTGTCATTCATGTTGTTATGTGTTGCATTGGCTATAAAACAATTGAAAAAGGAGAGTTCTCTTTTGCCTCAGAAGGTCTGATAGAAAAGTGTTGTGGAGGTGGCAAGACTTAGATTGTTTGACTTTCAAAATGAAAGATTTTTGAGTAGTATAAAGAAGAATGCAACAGAGGAAGCAACAGACTTAGAGATGAATAGTTGTAAAATTACAGAGTTCAGATTATGGAGCATTGTAAATCATACTGATTATGTTATAAACCAACTTGCTAGTTTTCCTAATCTGAGAGTCTCACTTTTAGTGGAATGTGTCCCACTCTTGTTTTCCTTTATGATTGGTGGTCCCTGCTCCCATCACATTCTTCTTCTCAGGCCCCACTGTAACCAACAATATAACTTTCAAGAAAGAAAAAAATATGTATCTTCAATGATTAAAGAATTATTCATATCAAAATTAATTAATTGTACTTAAAGAACTCTACCTTGGTCCATCTGCCTTCTAGGACATCCTAACGTGACTGGCTGGATTTCTCCAAGAGAGAACTAAACTATTCTTCACCCTTGGTTTTCTATTTGCTTATTCACCTAATAAATATTCAGAGAGAACCAATAACTTGTCAGACTTGTTTTAGCCAATACACATACAATGATGATTAAAAAAAAAAAAAAAAAAAGACAAGGTACTCTTAGCTATAGTGAACAAACAGATGGTTACCAGAGGAGAAGTGGGTGGGTGATGGATTAACTAGGTGATGGGGATTAAGAAGTGCAGTGTTGTGATGAGCACCGGGGGCTGTATGGAAGTGTTAAGTTACTATATTGTACTCCTGAAATTAATATAACACTATATGTTAACTAACTAGAATTAAAATAAAAACTTAAAAAAAAAAACTAGTGACAGTTTATATTCTAGTTGGGGGAAATGGCAGATAAATTACAGATAAAGAAGTTAGTTTCAACTAAGTACTCTGAAATATATAAAACAGGGCAACAAGATGGGAGAAAAACTAGAATGAATTAGGGTGAACAAATGTGAGAGGAGTTAAATTATGAGGAGAAAGTCATAATAATATCAAAGGAAGGACTACCTTGACTTATGCCTGCCTGACCTACCTCACTCTCCTCTTTACCAGGCTAACTGCTACACCATTCAAGGCTCAGCGCAGATGTCATTTCTCTGGGAAAATTTTTCTGATGAACAAGATCGGATTAAGTGCCCAATCTCTGTCACAAAGTTAGCACTTAATCCCAGTAAATTGCATTTTTCTGTTTCCTTGCTTATCACCCCACTGGATATACTGAAAGTAGGTAGACATCCTGTCTTGATCATGGTTGTGTCACCTATATGTAGTAAATACACTGATGAAGAATGACTAATATACAAATGGTAAACTGGCATTCTATAAAAGTTGCATATTGACTTATCTCTTGAGGCACTGATAATTGATGTCTGATCTCCTGAAACACAGAGCTTAATGTTTAGGCCAAACTTTGTGGCAAATTCTTGAATATGACCTTCATTTCATATATCTCTATCTATCTATCTATCTATCTATCTATCTATCTATCTAGATACACCATCAATAAGGACTTTCTGTTCTGATGATATTTTAGAGACAGAAATTTTAACAGAAAAAAAGAAAAAGTTAAGTTGCAATTACATTTGACTTAAAAGCAATCCAACATAATGAGTTTCCAGGTCCTTTCCAAAGATTTAGATTAAAAACAATGCTTTGATTCTTCAAAGCCAGAAAAGTGGCTCAAATTCATAGAGTAGTTCCCTGCACTGTTTCCTCACACCTATATTTGTTTAAAATATAGAAGTAATCTTAGAAATTTTCACACTGCTACATTGAAAATATAACATTTAATACAGATGAGAACTCAGCCCTGTGCTTTAACTGTAAAGTATAACCTTTTTGTGTACTAATTATATCATTCACTTCTCAGAGCATTGTTTGGTTTACAGAAAAAAATCACCAAAGTATACCTTTTAAAGCAATGTTACATGGTTGACTGATGCATGTAACTTTTCACAAGCATGTATGTCTAAAAATGTATGTGAATTTATATGCATGCTTCACTGGCCTGTGTTCCATGGTGCTCCCTAGAACTCACAGTAAGAATCTGCAATTCGTGGATTTCCTAATTCTCAGTACAAACACAAGGAATGAGTATATCCTAAATATGTACTTATTTCAAAAACCTATTTCTTAAACTTTCTGGGAATATAAATTTCAAACCTGAGATTATTCGTGAAGTACCTTCTACTTTGTTATTAAGACAATTTATTATTGCCTTGTAAATTACTATTTATAATTATTCTTACCTGTTTGGAAGGGGTAGGAGTTTTTATTGTTTACTATCTCCTTAGCAAAGTCTCTTCCTGGATAACAAAAGCCAGCTCAAACATGACATGACAAAAATCAAAACTTTGATTTTTTTTTCTTCAAAAACTACTTCTCCACAGAGTCCTCCAACCATTCTCCTAGTTGGAACATTCAAAATCTTTGGAGTCATCTTTGTCCCTCTCTCTCTTGCTCATATCCCACATTCAATCCATCAATAAATGCTGGTGGATCTAATTTAAAAATGTATCCAAAATCTTTACCATTACTACTGTCAGATAAAGCTTTGACTATTATACTCTACCTAAACCGTTCTTTTTCCACCCTTGTCTTCCTACCACCTACCCCTGCACAAAGCTGTGGGAGTAGGCATTTAAAATCATGAGTCAGATCATGTCACTCAAAGCTCTCCAAGGTTTTCCCATCTCATTCAGACTAAAATTAAAAGAATTTTCCATGGTAAGTAAGACCCTTCATAAGCTGCCTCAATTCATCTCTCTTATCTCCTACCTATTCCTCTTTCTTTCTTTCCCTTCCTCCCTCCTTCCTTTCTTTCTTTCTTTCTCCCTTCCTTCCTTTCTCCCCCTTTTTTCCTTCCTTCCTTCCTTCCTTCCCTCCCTCCCTCTCTTTCTCTCTTCCTCCCTTCCTCTCTTCCTCTCTTTCTTTCTTTCTTTCCTCATCCATCTCAGACAAATTGAGCCCTTTACCATTCCTTAGGCATGATGTGCAGCCCCTGCCTTCCGACTTCATATACACTATTTCTTCTTTACGGAACATTTTTCTTTCAGATATCTACATAGCCCTCTCTATAATTTATTTAGGTCTCTGCTCAGAGTTCTCCTTCTCAGGGAGAGCTTTCCTATTCACCCTTCCTAACATAGCCTCTCACTCTCCTCACCCAGTCTATGCCCACTCTCTATTTCCCTACCCTATTTTATATATTTTTTGATCTGCCTATATATAATATATATATTTGATCATTTTTAATACTAGCCTCTACCACTGGAATATAAACTCTGTGAAATAAGACTCCATTTTGCTCAGGGCTACTGGAGGTGGGTTTCTTAATCAGGGTAATGAAGGTAGTGTTTCCCTCCAGGGCAAACGTTGGGCAGGTTTGGTAGCACCTTGCCCCTTATAAGAAGCGGTTTTCCTAAACTTGGGGTTCTTTAGCTGTACCCCACTGTGTGCACAGCATCCACCTGAGTTATTCCTCGTCATCCCTGTGGAATGAAAGAATATGGAGTTCTTGTTGCTTGCTGAGCCATAAGTTGTGGCTGACTCAAGATTCTGCAAGCATCCATGTAACTGTGGAAGGCTAACTTACTAGTGAATAAGTAGGACAAAATCTCAGGTCCTTTACAGATCTCAACACTTGGGATCTGGCATTCAATACTAATGCTATGCTATTCATAATCCTCAATTTACACTGTCATGACTAATACAGTGTAAGACCCAGAAAGAATGCTTCTCCATACCTCTCGCCCTATGTTCTTGAGAAAAAGACAACTGTCTCCCAGTGCTGTGAGGATGTCTGGGTTTTGTTGCTCCCTTTATCAGTGACAGACATTGCTTTGAAATGCAGGGAAAATTTAAGTGATGAAAATCTTAAGGTAGAGAACAATTAGCTGGGGTGCCTGGGTGGCTCAGTGGGATAGAGCCTTTGCCTTCTGCTCAAGTCATGATCTCAAGGTCCTGGGACTGAGCCCAGCATCCGGCTCTCTGATCAACAGGGAGCCTGCTTCCCCCTCTCTCTCTGCCTCCCTCTCTGCCTACTTGTGATCTCTCTCTGTCAAATAAATAAATAAATAAGTCTTAAAAAAAAAAAAGAGAACAATTAGCTAACTCATAATTAATTAGATTAATTAACTCATAAAATTCTTCTCAGATTACATGAATGCAATATACTTTTGCATAAAGTATCATTTTACAGTAGTGTTGATTATTCTTGCTTCTTTCTCTTTTAATTTACAGACTTGGAGGTACTCAAGAATTAATGTGATACTCTCAATAGTTGCACATGGTACCTGAGGACTATTTTGCAATATTTAAGCAAGTCATATTATTCTCCAAATAGAACATATATTGTTCCAGATACAACATGCATGGAACATAATACCTATAACTTGAACTGGTTTTTAGATCTAGATGTTGCTTTATGAGACAGTAAAAATTTTTTATATAAGTGATAGTAGTTTGTGTGATGAAATTAATATTTCAAAATAATTTATTTTATGCAACTTCATTTCAATGTTTAAAAAGAGTATGTAAAATTTGTGGTTCATGTCCAAGTTTTCTTTGAGAGTTTTATTCATAAGTTCAGTTGCCTCTATGTCAGCAGTCCAAAGTTTCTCTAAATTAATTAAAAAATTAACAAAGAACTATAAAGAGTCAAGAAAGGTTAATTTGGCATTACTATCAATAGAATGTAAATTATGTGGAAATTGGTAGCAAGAATATAAGTATTGATTTTGTTATAATAGAGACAAGAAAATGAATGTCATAGAATAAATGTATAATAACCTATGAATTATGTATCCATAAGTCAAACATCATTGGTTCAAACACACAACATCAAAATATAATGTAAGAATAAGTAAGGAGGGCATGGGATGTGATGAGAACTGGATGTTATACACAACTAATGAATCACTGAACACCACATCAAAAACCAGTGATGTACTATATTTGGCTAACTGAATTAAAATAAATAAAAAAAGAATAATTAAATTCAATTATATTTTATATGTTGCTGATTTTAAGTCATGTAAAAACAAATAACCACGTATTTTTTGAATTTCATTATGAAGGTATATTTTTCAGAGTAATTTAATTTATAAATTTTAGACATTAGAAATTTGGAATCTGGGGCTTCAGTTTTACCCTGCTCCTGGTGTAATAATTGTCAGGAATGAAACCGAATGTTTTTTTGGAGTATCCAGCTCACAGCAAGTGTTTGACATATTGCCATTGAATAAATAAGTGAATGGTCACACCTGACTTTATCAACATCAGCAGTTTCTCACAGTAGTATACACTTTTAGCAATTTATCTTTTCATGTTTAATATTTTCTGCATTCACTACCAGACCTTTTTTCCTAAAATTTGCCTAATCCAAACTTTCTAATTTTTAAGAAAAGATAAATTGTATAGCTACAGAGTTACTAGGTTACAATATTTCCCCCTTTAAAGCTCTATAGATGCTATTTCTCCATCTTATGAAATTTACTGTTTTACTGAAGTCTCTTACTAAACTGATTTTAGTTCCTTCAGGGATAATTTATTTTATTTGCTTGGATACTTTCAGAATTCTTTTCTTATTTTTGAAATTTAAAATTTTCAGACATGTTTCAAGGTAGATACTCCTTTTATTCATTTGTCCTAAAAAACATGTTAAGGCTTTTAGTTTCCAGACCCAGAATCTTTTCTTTCTTTTTTATTCCCCTAATGTTCTGGAAAGCTTTCTTCTGAAAAATGTTTGGTTATTGCCTCTATTAGCTTTGTTCTGTTTTCTTCTAGAGAAATATTTATTAATGTATAATAATTTATTTATGGTGAAAGAGGTAATGCAAACTATTTGAGGAATTAATCATTTTATATCCTCACTTAATTCCATACCAGTAATATTATATTTATAGGCTAAAAATAATATTACAGTAACATGCAAATAAATGAAATGCATAATAAATGTACAATAAAATGAAATGTATACCAGAAAGCTCAAGATCGAATGTATTTACCTGTTCAGACTTGTGTTCCATAATCCTTGACACTTTGATCGTTTTAGTCTCTAGACCCATTGCTATTGCAGATTACTCAACCGAGCACCATGTGACTGTTTCCTGTCCATTGTCACACACCTTTATGACCTTGTTTCCCAAAAGTCACAATTGTGTGGATGCACACCAGTTGTTTCCCTCTAACCAGAGTAGAGATGAACAAACAGGTAGAAGTAACGACTCTGCTGGGCAGTGGCATCACAATGAGCTCTTTTCAGCATCATGGTTCAATCCTGGCTTAATCTCTACCCATTCCAATCCCATCCCTTGAATACGGCCTGCTTGCTGTATCGTCAGTTGTACAAACACTTCTCAGGTGTGAGGGATACTGCTGCCCATGCTGTCACTTTTCTCATATTCTACTTTATGTCCCAGGTACTATATGCTATTCTCAAAATCTCCTGTTCTATTCCACAGTGCTGTTAAACAGAAGCCTTGTATTTTGTTTGGCAATTGTTAATCACTTACCGCTGCTCCACACACTACCATCATTCCATAGCCTTGGAGCTTGCATCCTTATAGACCCTCGTCATGTCTGAGTGTGAAAGGCTATTTGTCCTTAATTCTTTGTACAATACTAGGAGATAGTATATCCTATTTCTCCAAAAGAAAGGCAATTGCTTTCCTGCAATCCACCCCAGCCTTACCTTCATCTCCACTCCTTCTCTCTCACTTTTTCCCTCCCATATCCTTCATATTTATATTCTCCTTCTGTTTGTTTTATCTGAGCACTTATCCTAACACATGCTTTTCTTTCCCATCTGCTCCTCAGACAAAGGTAGAGCTACAGATTCTCCTCTAAGTCTCTGGTGTTAGGCTTACTTTGGAAACATCTTAATGCTGTGCTTAGTCTTCTGAAACTTTCCTCTACCTAGGAAACATTAACATGTACTCCATGGTGGTTTGGGAAGCTTGGGTTAAAAGAGTATGCTGTAAGACCCCAATTTTTTAAGTTTTCTTTTTGAACTTTAAAAGGAATCTAAATCTGAGTTTTATTTCATAATACAACTTGGTTTTTCTCCCTGTATTTAGCATCGATCTTTAAAACCACGATGGACAGAAACAAAATAAATAGTAAATAAGCATGATAACTCATATTAAAAGTTTCGGTGCCAAAAGAGGGAGAGATATAAATTCAACTCTGGAGAAGGCTGTTCTCCTATGATGTTAAAATAATCTTAATGTAGCTTTTAGTTATAAAGCTGCAAACATTCTTTTGAAATGGCAGTGTTTGTAAAAATGTAGCACTAAGGAGCTAATCCACTCTTGGCAACATAAAAGAAGAAACCATTTTTTTTGTAGTCAGAGGTATGTCTCTGCAGATTATGTTCCCCAGTTTAAAAAATATCTTTTTTAAAATTGTAAATTCAGATTTTATTTTTCTGGAAAATTATGCTTTTACGTGTGTAGGATCCTGTATGTAAGTACATGAGTTCTTATTTAAGTAGTTGCTTAGATCATGAGGTGAAAATTAAAACTGTAGAAAGGATGGTAGGCATGATCTTCACCTCATCTTGACAGAAGGATGCTAAATGAGACTGGAATCCTGGGTTTGGCAGTGTTCAATCTCATTGGACTAGAATACTGATGTTCTCTGTGTGTTATTATTTTTTGCATACACTGTTGTCTAATTCAATCCTCATGCCCAACACTCTTTTCTCTTTATTGTGATTTCCCATTTTCTCCAACTAGAGATGTTCATATGGCACATTTGGGGACAATAGAACACAAGTAGAAGTGTGCTGGGTAGGTCTTCAGGAAATGTGTTTGCTCTCTTAATAGAAGAAACAGAGGTCTCCGTTCCCCATATCTTCCTGCTTTAAATATAGGTGTGTTTCTGTATCTGAGATAGCTATCAAGCTACTATGAAAAAGCAACTAAAAAAATCACAGAAATGATGAGCTTCACATTATTGGGCCGTTGACACATTAACGACATCCTTTTACTTCCTGATGCTATATTATGTAAGAAATTAAAATTTCACTCTCATTCATGGAAAATGGGATTTCTTTGCACGATAATGGGTATAACTGTCAAACATTCTAAGACACTGTGTACTTTGCATAAAAGTTAAGACAGGCGTGTTAGACTTTATTCTGGAAAAATATTCTGGAAAAGCTTTATTTTGCATTTTTCTCTGGGTCTTATGGCCGTACATCTGGAAACAAAAGACAAAGAATCTTTGGTACATCTTCCACGGTACAAGAGCTGGTCCCTGGTCCACAGAGTGGGCGAGAGACTCAGAAGAGTATTACCCTATAGGGGATGCTGAGAATGAACCTGTATTCTCTGAGTGTAACCCCCTATAGCAATGGAGAATTTTCCTGAGTGCTCTCCTGCTCTTCCTTTATCCATTATCCCTGAAGATTTAGAAAAGTATCGTTGAATGTTGAGTCTGAAGTTAACTGGACCATGAAAAGATAGGTAAACCATTTCCTTGCTTGATTTCGAATGCTAAAGGGGGCTGTTGATTCCTTAGTCCACAGTACTAACATCAGACAATAGTGGTGTGTATATGAATGGCAGTCTCATTAGTTTTAGAGGCAATGGCAGGTAGTCTTATAGGAGAGTTCAGAGGAGAATGGTATATGGGGGAGCTCCTGAGTACATGTGACATAACACGCTGAGGAACTCTCAGAAGGAACTGGTGACACAGATATGCTCAGCATGGCGAAGACCCTGCATCATCATATGTTGGGTGCTCAAGAAAATGCAATTAAAACATAACATCAGGAGTTAATAAGTCTAAAATATTAGTAAGCCTAGAAAACAATTGAGTTACATGAGTTCATATTAATATAAAATATTTTACTTACTTGCAAAACAAAACAACATATTCTACTCTTTCTTTTTTAGCATTAGATGTGATGCTGTGACTTCCAGTGTATTCATTCGGGGGAAAGAAAAGAATGACTTAATTGAAGAGTGCTGACATGGCCTACAAAGTCCAACATCCAGAGAATTTCTTCTCTCTGTCTTGATTTTATAATATTTCGTGAAACCAGAATCTCATACATAGCGGACAATGAAACATTATAATTTTTTAAGTTTGTCAGGGTACTTACTGAAGAGAGATGTCTAGAATTATGCAAATGGGATGGTTTGACACAATATTGCTTATGTAGTATAACAAACTAAAAATGTCTCCAGTTCACTGATTGGTTTGATTTTTTTTTTTTTTGGCCTTAGGGATATTTTTTTAGTGATGAAGGTGGATTGATGGTTTATACTGTATCATTGGTGTTTTAATTATCATTACACATAAAGAGAATCAGGGAACTCATAGTCTTGAAGGCCATACCACTGTATTCAATTTCCCAACTTTATTTCACAATTTGTGGCCACAATTTTGTCAAGCCACAATAAAAAATATTTACCTTCTGCCTTATAGTTGTTGGTAAAGAATGATCAAAAAATGAAAGAAAATAAATTAATTACTCATGTCATTAAGATAAACAATGAATTAATTGTTTTTATTAATGAATTAATGAATTAATGAATTAATTAATTAATTAATTCTCATATCCAGTTCTTTACCATTTGTTCTGAAGAAATGTACTGTATGGAGACTAACATAACATAATTAAAAAAAAAAGAAATATTTTCTTCATTAAAGAAAATTTGAAAACTGACCATGACATTTTCCAACAAAGCATATTCGTGTAAAGTAAATCAAATTTTAAAATTCCTGTTCCCCTCCATTTCCTTACAAATATGCCTAGAAAAGACATATATTCAAACAATTAGTTTCATGAAATCTACCACTTTGTCATCTAATTGACAGCCTGAGAAAAGCAAGAGGCAAATCTTTGGATAAGAGGTATTCTAGGGAATGATGAAGTAACTTGCAATGCCTCTAAAGTTTGCCAGATGAGAGGCCGGGCAGACAAGCATTTTCTCTACTCTGACTGTCATATATGTGGCCCCATGTGACCATTTATTCGTACATTTTTCCTAACTTATACAAGTCACACTGAAAAATTTAAAGGCTGTTGAAAATATGTTTCAATGGTAATAATAATAACTTTTGACACTTTTTATGCTGGGCATTGTCCTTAACATTTCATCTGTTTCAGCTCATTTAACACTGTCCCCCACATACATCCACAAAAACATAAAAACCAACAAAATAATGATAACAAAAAACACTTTACAATCTAATTTTGGATATCAGCAAATTTCTTATTCTCCATAAAGTGGTTAAATACATTTCTAACTTTTCTCAGCTAATATGTTGCAGAGGACTTGAAGCCCACAAATCTAACTCCAGAGAACCTCTCTGAACCCCTCATTTGACCATCAAGGGATTTATCCTTAATGATAAACCATCAAGGTTTATCCTCATAGAAAATATCCTTATGAATACTGCAACCGATGATCAATAATGTTGCAAAAGCCCTATATTCTTCTTCTTAGTGTTACGAAGCCCTATTTTCTTCTTCTAACTATTGGTTGGAAACCTTGGGGGCTTCCTGGTTGAAATCTGAAACTGGCCCCCAGACAGGGAGGGCAAGGAGAGACTAAAGAAAGAGGCAGACCACTCCAGGTTTGTAAGTGGCAGGTGTAATAAGAGAACCTAATACTAAAGAATTTTCTTGAATGTCTGCGAGATGACTAAATTTCCCCATCTGCCCACTAGAATCTTAAAAGTTTGTAAAGAAATCTTACCTGATTTTAGTCACATATCTCAAAAACATAGCCTCATTAACACATTGCCCTCTCAAGGCTGCATGCATCCTTGAAGACAGCTCCCACTGTGGGAATGATGAACAGAACATACATTTCCAAGAACAAGGGAGGTGAGGAGCCTCCCATTGCCTGGGTCCAGCTCGTGGGTCAACTGGTGGTCACATCCTCTCAATGACCCCCAACAAAAGGCATTGATCAAATTGTAACTATTAATATATTATAATATACATTGCTCACACCTTAAGTAGAACCTTTTATTTCAGTATGTCAATTGATAAAGGAATATTTTACATTTGGCTTCATTTTTGTCAACCTAAAATTTAATTGACCCTTTATTCCCATCTCTTCTAATTATAAGTTTCACTTTCTAAGGTAATTCCTAAAGAGAATTTGGAAGAAGCTTCTAGCAACGTGCATTACCTATGTTTTTTGTTTGTTTTGTTTTTTGTTTTTTTTTTGTTGATGTTCCTTGCCCAGAGTGTAGTGTAGGTTTAAGTTGGACAATATCTAATAGTTTTTCTTAAATATTTGAATAATTAATTTCTGATCATCATTAAATTACCAAAAAAGAAAAAAAAAGTGTTTAGGCCCATTTTCTTTCCCACAATAATACAGACTATATTTTAAGGAAACATCTAACAACTACCTATGCTTTCATAGACTGACTACTGCAGCTTACTTCTAATTGACCAGTTGTCATGTTGTGGTACTGTTTTCATTATGAATAATGTCATAACTCTAATAATCACCAATGATTTGGGGTTATTACAAATATCCCTCATTATCTTGAGCATTTTCATCAGATTGCAGGCTACCAGTCCAGATTTTTGCTTTTAATAATTAATACATTTTTTCAATCGAAAATAACAGTTTTTAAAAAGCTAGCACTTGAAAAGCATATAAGTAGAATGTCACTTAGAGGATGGTTGTTAATTATTGCCTGTCCTCCATCAATTCCCTGGTCCTTAGTGAAACCTAATTTCTTTTAGGGACAATCCAGAAACCTACCATCCCACTAGGAAATTTGATGCTAATGAAAATTGCCTCTTCTTTACTAACCATCCTAGGGAGTAAGCCCATGAGCTGAGCTTGGAATCAGGCTGCAAAAATTTATACCAAGAGCTTTAGCCAGCTTCTGAGGATCTCTACAAACTTCCCTCAGTTTCTCTATAAATATATCTTCAATTAAGCTTCTGATATAATCTTCCAGTCTAATAACTTTTTTCTACAGATATCCCATTCATTTCTATTTCTGTGTTTTGTCTGTGATCCTTACTATTGATGGATTTTTGCTTAAAATGTGTTTTCTTTCCTCCATCACTATGTATGCTAACACAATTCATTCTTCTTTTAACCTCCAAAATTTCTCCCTGATTTCTCATCTCATAATAATTACTGTGCTTTGAACTTCTATAGCATTTGTATTTGTAGCTTCGGGTACTAAATTATATACTATAGATTAGTGCCCTTTGGCACTATATAATACTCTGTTCTGCAACATTATAAAGGTATTTTCTGAGGCCACATTTCTCAATGAATTTATAGAGACAAAGGCCTCTTTCAGCAACCAGGATATTGTGGCTGATATAAAATAACTGTTCAAATAGTTAACTTGAAAATTACAATGTTTTTGATCATTTCTGAAAATCCATAGAGAGGTATTTTAATTACTTAACTTATAGCTAATACCTTTTTGAAGTTCAATATGCCAAGTTTTTCTGGCCCACAACAAAGGTGCCCAAAAAAGTTTGAATCCTGTATATAATGCATTTAAGTCAGTCTGTCTTAGTTTTTTAACCTGAAAATGTATAAATATTTAAGTCAATTCATGAACATTATTCATTTTATGTGACAAGAAGGTAATATCATTAGACTCAGAAGAAAAGTCAAGATTATTATGTAGTCTTTTGATTCAATGAACTGGACTTTGAATTTGTGATATCTAGATACATATCTATATCTCTATATATATAGATACACACACACACACACACACACACACACACACACACACACACACATGCTTATACATAAGTGCAATGAATGACAACAATAATAAAAGGGATGGGAAGAAATTAGGCATTACTTGTTATTATAAGGTACTTATACTACCTGTGAAGTGGTATAGTGTTATTTAAAAATGGACCTAGGTTAATTATAAATGTGTATCACAAAACTCACATAAAATGCCATAGACAATCTGAATAGGCCTATATCTACTAAGGAAATTGAGGCAACAATTAACACAAAATAGAAAGCACTAAGCCTAGATGTGTTCACTGGTGAATTGTACCAAACATGTAAGAAAAAATTGGACCAATCCTCTGCACTTTCTTCCAGAAGATAGAAGCAGATGGAATACTTGCTAACTCACTCTATGAAATCCACATTAACATAATACCAAAACCAGAAAAAGATTTTACAAGAAAAGAGAACTATGGATCAACATTGCTCATGACATAGATGCAAAAATCCTCAACAAAATACTAGTAAATTGAATCCAACAATGTATAGAAATAATGATACACCATAACCAGATGAGATTTATCACAGATATAAAGCTGGTTCAACGTTTGAAAATCAAGTAATGTAATCAATCACATAAACAAGCTAAAGAAATCACATGATCTTATCAAAAGATGCAGAGAAAGTATTTGACAAAATACAGCCATTTGTAATAAAAATTTTGAGCAAACTAGGAATAGAGGGGAATTTCCTCAGCTTAATAAAGAGCATCTACAAAACATTTACAGCTAACATCATACTTAATGGCAAGAAAGTTTTCCTGCTAATATCAGGAACAATGTAGGAATGTCCCCTTTTGTCACAGTTTTTCAATATTGTACTAGTTGAACTGGAAGTTCTAGCTTATGCAATAAGATAAGAAAAGGAGATATAAGGTATACAGATTGGAAAGGAAGAAATAACACTGTTGTTGTTCACAGATGATATGATCTTCTATGTAGAAAATCTAAAAGAATTGACAAAAACAAACTAACTAACTCCTGGAACAAAATAATTTTAACAAGGCTGCAGAACATAAAGTTAATATTCAAGAGTCAATCACTTTCCCATATACTAACAAAGAACAAATGGAATTTAAAACTAAAAACACATTTCCATTTATACATTAGTGCCCCTAAAATTAAATACTTAGGTATAAATCTGGTAAAATACACACAAGATATATTTAAAAACTATAAAATTCTGGTGAAAGAAATCAAAAAACTAAATAGAGAGGAATCCTATGCTCATGAATAGGAAGACTTAATATTGTATAGATGTCAGTTCTTACCAACTTCATCTATAGATGCAGCCTCAAATAAAACATCAGCAAGTAATTGCAGATATTGACAAATTGAATCCAAAATTTATATGGAAAGGCAAAAAACCCAGAATAGCCAACTCAATATTTAAGATGAATAAAGTCAGATGACTTACAGTACACAACTTCAAGACTTTACCATAATTAATAATATAAGCTACAGTATTAAAGACAATGTGGTATTGGTGAAAAAATAGACAAATGGATCAATAAAACAGAATAGAGAGCCCAGAAATAGATCCTGATAAATATAGTCAACTGGTCTTTGACAAAAGAGGAAAGGCAATACAATGAAGAAATGATAGTCTCTTTAACAAATGGTGCTGAAATGACTGGATATCCACATGCAAAAAGTGGATCTAGATGTAGGCTTTATATCCTTCACAAAAATTAACTCAAAGTGACTCATCAAAGATAACGCAAGTGAAAACCTAGTGGCCTTGGGTATGATGATGCCTTTTTGGATACAACACTAAAGGCACAATTCATGAAAAAGTAAATAATTGTAAAGCTGAACTTCACTGAAATTTAAAATGTCTTCTCTGTGAAAGACACTGTGAAAAGGCAGAAGAGAAAACAAGCCACAGGCTGGCATAAAATATTTGCAAAAGACATACATGATAAAAGACTGTTATCCAAAATACACAAATATATCTTAAAACTCAATGATAAGGAATTGAACACACTGATTAGAAAATAGGTAAAATACCTAAACAGATATCTCACCAAGGACATGCAGATGGCAAAGAAGATACACAGATGGGAAGATGTTCAATATCATATGTCATTAGGGAATTGCAAATTAAAACAACAATAAGATGCCACTATACATTTATTAAAATGGCCAAAATCCAGAATATTGACAACATCAAATGCTGGTGAGGATGTAGAGCAAAAGGAACTCTCATTCATTGCTGACTGGAGTCAAATGGTATAGTCACTTTGGAAGACAGTTTGGTGGTTTCTTAAAAAACTAAGTGTACTCTTAACCTATGATCCAGAAGTTGCATTCTGTGATATTTACCCAAAAGAGTTGAAAACTTATGTCCACATAAAACTTGCGCATGGATGTTTACAGTAGCTTTATTCATAATTGCCAACACTTAGAAGTAACCCAGATGGAATGGATAAATAAACTGTGGTATATCCAAGCAATGTAGCAGTATTTAATGCTAAAAAGAAATAAGCCATCAAGCTATAAAAAGATATAAACTTAAATGTATATTACTAAGTGAAAATATGAAAAGTCTACATACTATATAAGCTTATCTATGTGACATCTGAAAAAGACAAAACTGCAGAGAAAGTAAAAAGATGAGTGGTTTCTAGGGGTTGAAGAAAGGGATGAACAGGTAGAGTACAGAAAAATTTTAGGGTAGCGAAACTATTCTGTATGATACCATACATGTCATTAAACATTTCTTAATATTTATAGAATGTACAATATCAAGAGTGAAGCCCATGTAAACTATGGGCTTCGGGTGATAAGAATGTGTCAACATAGTTTCATCAATTGTAAAATACGAGTACCACTCTGATAGTGGAGGAGTTTTTCAGGGCCGGGGGTATGTAGGAACTCTCTGCACATTCCACTCAATTTTACTGTGAACCTAAAAGTTCTCTAAAAAATGAAGTCTGTTAAAAATAGTGAATTTCATCAAAACTACAATGAAATATAACCTCGCACTTGTCAAAACGGCTAAAATCAACAACGCAAGAAACAACAGGTATTGGCAAGGATGTAGAGAAAAAGGAACCCTTCTGCCTTGTTGGTGGGAGTGCAAACTGGTGCAACCACTCTGAAAAACGGTATAGAAGTTCTTCAAAAAGTTAAAGATAGAACTACCCAATGATACAGCAATCAAACTATTGGGTATTTACCCAAAGAATATAAAAACACTAATTCAAAGGGAGACACGTACCCCTATGTTTATAGCAGCATTATTTATAATAGTCAAGATATGGAAACAGCCCAAGTGTCTATTGATAGACGAATCGATAAAGAAAATATGTGTATATATATATATATATATATGAATATTAGCCATAAAAAAGAATGAAATCTTGCCATTTACAACAACGTGGATGGAGTTACAGAGTACAATGTTAAAGAAAACAAATCTGTCAGAGAAAGATAAATACGTATGCTTTCACTTATATGTGGAATTTAAGAAACAAACCAGCAAAGGAAAAAAAAAAAAGACTAATCAAGAAACAGACTTAATTCTAGAGAACAAACTGATGGTTACCAGAGGGATGGTGGGTGGTGGGATGGGAATAAAAAATAAATAAGTAGGTGATGGAGATTAAGGAGTGCACTTGTCATAATGAGAACTGGGTTATGTATGGATTTCTTGAATTACCAAATTGTACACCTGAAACTAATATAACAATGCATGTTAACTAAATGGAATTAAAATGAAAACTTAAAAATCCAAAAAACAGTGAATTTCAGATATTCTTTATTTTGTCTGTTTCTTTTTCTCAGGCCTATCTTATTAAGGAATTATATTTATAAATATGTAATATATTATTGTTTTTACATACATATATATATCAAGTATATATATACTATGCTGATACATTAGTCACCAATAAACTTTAGATGACTTCATGATCTGAATTAGCCTTTTCAATTCATTTAATGTGCTTCTAAATTAACAGAACCCAATAATAGGTGGTTACATTTATGGTCCCAAATATATTTATTTTAGCTCTATAAGTTACATTGGGGTTTAAAATTTCCTAAGATATAGGCTTTCTTTCTTCTTTTTCTTTTTCTTTTTTTTAGAATTGAATATTGTTTGGAAATAGATTGTTTCAGTGGTATAGCCTCAGAATCTTAAAAGGACACAGATGTGGCAGTTAAAATGAAAACTGAGTGAAAATGGAATTTAAGGGCTTAGGTTTATTTCTTAGTTGTGATCTTCACTATTTATGTAAGCTTGGGAAAGCCCTTAATTTCCTTAGATTTAATTTCTTCATTTCTATAATAGAAATAAGGAGGCTCATCTTGCATCCTTACTATGATAATCACTGTGATAATTAAGTGTGCATCTTTACTGAGAGAGAGCAGGAGAGGGGAGGGAGAAGGCAGCCAAGTCTAGTGACTGATAAACAGTCAATATTCAGAAATGGTTACTATACATCTATACATTGAGCTCTTAATTTATGGCAAGCACTGCTAAATATTTTGTGAATTTTAATCACAATGCCAACACGATAAAGACACTTTATCCCCATTTTATGAATAGGAAAATGGAGGTTTGAAAAATCTTAACAATTTTCCAAGGTCACATGGCTAGAAATCAACATAGTGCTCAAAATCATGTCAGTCTGATTAACCAACATACTGACCTGCCTGGGATGTCCTAGCACTGATTGATGGATGGGAATACATTTATATTGGAAAGCAGTAAAACGTTATTATTTATTCCTCTCCATTACAGTCTGACTGACATGACAGAAACGGTGTGAAAATCAAAATGCAATGGTATGTGGGATGTATTGCAAATACGAGGTGAATAGCGACAGAAAAAAAAAAAAAGAATTTATCTAGCCAAGGGAAAAGAAACGTGAAAGGAAACCATGGACGTTCTGCCCATAGCTTCATCTTTTTTTTTTTTTTTTTTCTGTATTTTTTCCCCTAACATGCATTAAAGAATGAGAAAGAGCTGAAAAACATTGAACATTTCTTAGCAGAAATTACAGAGGAAAGTGGTTGCCTAGCAGCAAAAATATACTGTTTTGACATTATAGGGAGGGTTGGATGAAACATTAAAATAGTTCATTTTAAAAGCTGAGGGTTGCTTTGGAAATGTAAGGACATCTGGTCTTTTTTTAGAAGTTTTTTGTAAGAGGCTTTGTATTAGTTTTACATGCTGTGTAACAAATTATCGAAAACCTGGCAGCTTAAAACAACACTCATTTTATTATTTCACAGTGTCTATAGGTCAGAAGTCTGGGCACAGCTGGTGGGCTCCTCTGCTCAGGGTCTATCAAGGTGTCAGCTGCTCTGTGCCCATATCAGGAGGCGGGACTAGGAAGGATCATGCTCCAAGCTTGGAGGTTTGGGCAGAACTCTTTACCCTGAGACTGTAAAATTCCTGGCAGCTTAGGTCTTCAGAACCACAGAGAAATGTCTCCCATTCGGAATCTCTGCCTTCAAGGAAAGTCTAGGCCTGCTTTCATAGAATTCACCTGATTAGGTGAGGCCCACCTAGGATAACTTCTTTGATTATGCAAGACAACTGGTTAACGACCATAATTAAATTTGAAAAATCCCTTTACCTTTTCAATATAACTTAATATTATTACAGGATTGGTATATGCCAATTAACTTGGCATATTCTATTGGTTAAAAGCAGATCACAGTTTCCACCGACCCTCCAGGGGCAAATACTAGTTTCAAAAATCACGGAGGGAAAAAAAAAAATCACGGAGAACACTCTATGGTTTGCCCACTATAGACACAATCTGCTAGCTCCATCTTTATTGTCCTCATCACCAGTGAGACAAAGCAACATTAAGATTGTTTCACATTTTAATTGATCAGCATTATTTTATTAGACAAATTGTCTTTATAGTAATTTTTAAAAATAATTATCCATGAATCACATAAAAATAACTTCTTAATTCTTAAAGTACCTGTGAATTATTCATGATATATGTAAATAGGAAATAAGCAATGATTCTTAAAAAACAAACAAAACAACCCAAAAAAACAGATGTAAGGAAGTTTCTAAAACAACCAATAAAGTAAAGCTATTTTGCTTATTTTAATAGACATTTTACCTCTAATCAATCCAAGTTATTAGAAAAGAGATTATTAGATTTTCCAGTATGTTTTATGTGTCAGGATATGAAAAGAAAATTAATGCATAAGTATAAACTAGAAGTACATTTATATAAAAACAACAAAAATATCAACTTTGATGGTGAGCTAAATTATTTTCAAGTGACAATATGTTGATCTTAACAAAATGATTTTATCCAAATGTGCCACATAAATATTTTTCATGTTGCATTAATTTTTGGCCACAAACTAATGAATTTGGCATTTTGCATTTATTTCTGAGCAGAATTAATTCATAATTCTTTGTAGACTTTTCCCTATAGATGAATCTTGGACAGTTTGATAAATTGGGTTCATCTGAGTAGATAAAAGTGTCAAAAATAATTTTCCTTATGGTTTTAAGTGGGATAAAATGCACTTAAGAAAAAAAATCATAGAATCTGGTTGAATCAGTATAATTGCTTTACTTCAATTTGTGTTTTATTTACCATATGGCTTCTTTCTGGCTTCTAGATATCTTGGCTTTTTTTTTTTTTTTTTTAAGATTTTATTTATTTATTTATTTGACAGAGAGAGAGAGAGATCACAAGTAGGCAGAGAGAGAGGGGGAAGCAGGCTCCCTGCTGAGCAGAGAGCCCAATGCGGGGCTCGATCCCAGGACCCTGAGATCATGACCTGAGCCGAAGGCAGAGGCTTTAACCCACTGACCCACCCAGGCACCCCATAGATATCTTGGCTTTAATTGAAAAAGAAAAAAAGAGTAATGAAAAGTACAATTAGCCTTTGAATTTTTCACAAATCGCTTCAATTTTTTAAAAAAAATCATCAAACTCATATGACTTATATTCATTAAAATCCTAATGTATGTTGATTATAGAAATGCATTACCATGGGCAAATCCAACCTGAGTCCTCTAGCTTTCTGAGATTACCTTTCTTTTATAAATAAATAAATAATAATAAATAAATAAATAAAATAATAATAAATAATTCCCTTTGGGAAGTCAATATTTTCAACATTTGGAGGTTAACCAAAATGACAATGTTTGCTTTTCCTTGTTTTCTACTTGTTACATCTTCTGATTTGCTACTTCACTCCTCAATTCTTATTCTCTGGCTCTCTCTTCTTTTTAAAAAATTTATTTGTATTTTTATCAAAGTTATTTATACACATAGTTTAAAGAGGCAAAGCATTTTATAAGATATTTATATTAAAAATATTAACTCCTGTACACTCAAATCCAATTATTTCTCTCCCATGACAACTTTCAAGACTCTTAGCTTATAATTTCGGTATTCATCTATATATCAGTTGAAGGCATCTGTCCAATACAGAAAATATCACTGTATTCCAATAAGCAGGAATTCTAGAGGGCAGACTCCAAGCATAAATTAAGGAGTAGTAGGTAAGAAAAGTATGATTCTTACATTTAAAAATCAACTTCTTGTTTACTGCCAGAATTGATTCCTTTTTATATGTATTCTCACTACCTATTGACTAAGACTCTTATAGAATTGTTGCATTGCATTTCTAGTCAATTTTATCATCTGCTTTCCCATTTAGACCATGAGGTCCTTAAGTGCCCTTGATATTCATATTTAAAACTGAATTTTCTAAGAGAGAATCTGCTATATAGTAAGTTCCTAAAAAATACTTAACTAAATCAAATTTTAATAATTTTTGGATGTCTACTTGTAATACATTGTATGCTTACTTGCTATTGTGTAGACTCTTTGGGGACCTATAATTCTTTAGGTTTCAAGAGTCATGAAGCACCTCCTGGAGTGTCACCACACTCAAGTACCTTACCTGTCTTATTGCTGAAACTCTGAGATCCTGAAATCAAGTTTCATTTTCAAGTTCATACACTGCAAAGGGAAACATACAAAATAAAACAATGATCATTCTTATCTCATAAAATCCCTTAGCAGCAGCATAAAATTGAGAGAAAGACATATCACCCAAGAAGAGAAGGGTAATTGAGGAAAACTGAAGATGTTGCCATGTTTTCCTACAAGTATTTTAATGGCAGTTTTAAGGTATCATGGAATCTCCGGCAACCAGTAGTCTGTTTTACCACTGGCAATTTCAGAACAAACACCCAGATGGAATTCTAGTCTACCTTTAATGTTTTTCACAAAATAGTTGCATAGTAACCCAGCAGACATTCTAAAATATAGACAGTTACAATTGCTAAGAAAGAATATCTCCCATGTGCAAAGCACGGTTCAAACATTTTAAACAGATTATTTCTAATCCTTTTAAAAACGGATGGTATTAAGGAGGGCATGTATTGCATGGAGCACTGGGTGTGGTGCATAAACAATGAATCTTGGAACACTGAAAAAATAAAATTAAAAAAAAAACGGATACAGAGAATATATTAGCACTGGCTACAAGTAACAGAAGGTAAGTTGATTTAGGTTAATAAAAATGGGGGGGGGGTAACCACGATACAGGAGTGGGTAATAGAGTCCAAGGATAGACATATAAGGAGAAGTAGAAAAAAGTGAAACCAGAAACCTGACATTTGTCAGAAATGTTATGTTTCTTCTTTTATCTTGTTTTTCCCTGTATGCTGCTTGGCTTTTATTCGTAAACCTAGTCAACACTAAGGACCTGAGGTGTTAGTGCAGGTTAGTTTAGGAATTCTCCAGTGTAAGCAGGCAATTGCATATATTAGAATAATAAATGTTATAATTGACTATAAAATCTTATTGGCCTTGATGTCCAAACAAAAGTCAGAGAAAATAATTTATGGTATAGAAATATCAGTATAGGAGATCATCAGTATTGTAATTTAGAGCACTGTTCAATAATTAGCACAACTTCAGTTCAGAGAGAAACGTTTATTATTGTTATTATTATACCCAATATGGCTGTAGATGTTCAGCCAAATCCAATCATGTTTTCTTCTTTTCCCTTGGCAGTAAAAATAATAGATTATAGTCATTGTAAAATTAGTCTAGATCTTGCATTTAATTTGTCCCCTGAAGGTCTAAATGGAAAAAGAAATGGCCATTTTCAATGCCATTTCTTGAGTTTGTGATATTTTTGCTCTTTCTAATTTGCAGTTATTGCGTCTCTTATAATTCCATTTATGTTGGGGCACACAGAATCCTCTGGGCTCTATTGTTTGTAATTTGAAAGCTATATTGCATTATGTTAGAGACTATTTTAAACTGTATTAATTATAAAATCAAGCAATATATCATTTCATGAAGTCAAATAAAGGTATAGAATATCATTAGGGGGCAATATGTGTCTTCAAAAAATAACATATGGATAAGTTTAAGAATATACTTTTCAAAAAGTTTTGAAAGATTTTAGAGTTGATATTTGCAGAACAGATATTTACTGTGGAAGCCATATTTTACGGCCCTAAATGTTTGCAACTCATAAAAAGTATTTCTAATTCATAAAAATATACATTCTAAATAATCATAATATAAATGAATTTAAGATTTGTCAGTCAAATATTTTGAGTACTTTCATCATGTATCAATACATAATGAGATTTTGATTGGACAAATATTTAATGTTCATTCTGTAACTGAAAAAATAATTTATTACATATCTGGTATGTGTCTCATGTAATGAAAAATTAAACAAGTGTGAGATATAAATTTTCTTCACGATGTATCCAGTGAAGTCAGAAAAAGAAATGTCTTTAAAATACATATGTAACAAAAACATTAGGAGAGATATTGAATAAAAACCCAGAGACAGAAGGGAGTGATTCTTTCTCACCGAAGCATATTAGAGAAGGAAAGCGTAATATGTTTTTGTTTTTAAGTATCCATTTTACATATTAGAAGTTGGTTTTAGATTGCACAAAGAATCAATCTTCCAAGATTCCATCACATAGATAGAGAGCCTGAAATTAAAATCCATGTCACTTGGTTTTTACTTCATTGTTCCTGTCATTTGCTGCCTTAAGAAACTTTTCCATGAGGAAATATGATTAACGGAGTATTAAGGGATGAGAAGTCATTTGTACTGTGAACAAAGAGGGGCGATGGAGAAAAACAGTTATGGCAGAATGAAGAGCATGTGGGTATAAATGAAGGGTATTAAACTTGAAGGAATGAGGAGGACAGAAGATGTTTAAATTATGATTGGCTTTTAAACCATTCCAAATATGAACTTCATGGGGAACTGTAGGTAAGACAAGAAAAAATATTGAAGAGATATATGTGTTAAGAAAGTAATTTCAGCATCGTTACGAAGTAATCAATGGATAAGGAAGAAATGAGACACGGAGATCAGATAGCTTGTTCTTGTTTTGAGTCCAGAGTAGAAATGAAGCAACCAGGAAAGCAGGAGATGGATGCATTAAAGAGATAATCAAGATCAAATCAACCCAAAGGGTAAGTGTGGGAAGAGATAAAATGGAACGTGAAAAAGGAAGGATGAAGTGAATAATTAGTTTTGTTTCTTTAAAAACTATTAAGTTGATAGATTTATTTTATACTACATACATCCAGCATTTATTTGTGCTTGGTATTAAGGGTACTACAATATTAAAAAATGTAAATGTAAGAAAATTGTTTACTATAGCTTTACAAGGTAAAGAATACATCAACTACTTCAGATTGTTTTTGTGAAGACCAGGACAAAATATTCTGGTTTTGTTTACTCTTTTACTGCTTCATCCACCCAAATTTGGGGGGCATTAATTTTATATTAAGCTGTATGGTAGGTAATGTGTGTTCAATAGTAAGCATAGTAGACATAGTGGTTGTCTTCAGAAGCTCACAGTTAGTGAGTGAAACAATATTCAAATAATTAAATGAGCAGAGAAGTAAATGCTAGGAAGAAGGAGGAAATGATTCTGTAAGACATTTTTTAGAGAAAGTTAAGCTGGTCCAGTAAGAGTAAACCTTTAGGAATGGATTCATGATGAAAATCTGAAGATGATAAGGGTGAAGTAGGAGGAAAAAGTACCTCAGGTAAAAACATTTCTTCTGTTCACTTTCAGTGGTTGTACAATACCATTGCAATGGTAAACTGTTGGTGATTAGGGTTCTCAATGCTTAGTTACTTTTGGCATATCCCTGAAAATATGTTAGTCATTTTGACTTGAATTTACCACTAATTAATAGTGAAAAATAAGAGGAAGAAGTACAAAATAAATAAATAAAACTGAATAATTCATAATTACTTTTTCAAAAGCACTGTTTAAAACACAAACGTGTGTTTGCGTAAATATACACAGACACACACACACACAAAAACCATGCTAGAACCATGAGGCTATAAATATGGATAGTAATTTTCACTTAATATGCTATTTTTTGTTTTAAATTATAATAAAGGTTAATCATGTGTTAAACATGTGCTTTTCTATATGTCATTGTAAGTATGATGAATCGGATATAACTATTATTTATACTTGGTTCTTTTGGATACTGGAACAAAATTATGAATTTGAAAATAGCATTTATTTTTTTCCCATTTCTTAGGTGAAGTTTTAATTCACTCAAACCAAGTAGGCTAAATCAATTTTTTTTTAATGTAAAGCATGAATCATCTGGTAAAGTAAATTTTAAAATTGACTTGAAAAGCTTTTCCAGATAGAATAAAAGTGCTAGATGTGAAAATGTATAATATTCTTTCTTGCTTTTAAATATGCCTACTCAGATGGAATCATCAAATTTTACATCTGAAAGAGAGCTGTGATTATTTAATCAAATCTCTGCATTTTATAAATGAGCAGTCTTTTCCAATTTTAAAAATCTACCCCCCTATTCTTTTACGGACTTTAGTTTCTATCAAAGGACTAATTAATGATGTGGAAGAAACTCATATTTACCTTTTATTTTGAAGAAACATGTTATTATTGCTTTAACATTTAAAATACCTAAAAACTCTAATAGGACAGGAAGAATGTTCCAGTAACCTGAAAACCATCCTCTCATTTTATACTTTCAGTTTCCTTTTTATCCAAGACAGTGAGAGAGGGAAAGCAGAATCAGGTCATTGTCCAAAAGTTCTCACTTCTTTCTTATCAGAAGATGAAAACCAATGATTGAACCTAAAGATAGATTCAGATGAGTGGAACAGACAAGATAAGTGTTGTTCTGCTGAAGAAAGTGACAAGAATCATCTTATTCTGATGTTTAGTTAATAAAATTCCCTATGTCACAACTCTATACTCACTACAAGTCAAGCTTAATAATGGTTCTTCAATAAAATCTGAACTTCTAACATAGACCTCAAGTGCTTTCACCAATTCTTTTCTCAGCTTAACCCAATTATTCTCTTTTCTCTCTTGCAACTGATTATCCATAGCCCAAAAAAGCTGCCTAAAGGATGCAGGAAAAAAAAACCACACACACACACATGGAGCTAATAATTTCCTTAACTTCTTTAAAATCATCATCATCATCATCATCATCCTTCTTCTTCTTCTTCTTTTTAACTTAATGAAACTTATGGCATCTTTAAAAAAACAGTGTGTAGTGAATATTAATTACTTGAGCCCTTACTGATATTCATCCAGACTTATATATTTATATATGAGGAATGAACAAGACTGCCAGCATCCTATTTTGTTTGTTTCTTTTTCCTACCCAGCATTTACTCCTAATATTCCTTCCCCCAAATCTCCAGTTTTGTTCAGATATCTACTCTTCATGAACTGATCAGAACCTTAAAGAAAGACTCCTTCATCTCCAACCAAAGTGTAAGTCTTATTGGTCTAGAGACAATAATCTCATTCCCCTTGACAGCTTTTGGTTTACAAAAGAACACGCTACCCAATTTCCACCAATGTGATCTGAGGAAAAATTTGCTGGGGTAGAGGGGTTTAGACAAGTTTTCCTCCCTGCTAAAAGAGATGCATAACAAGTGATTGAGTTTCTTCTTTTCTGGGCATTATCTACCCAGCTATGCTGTAAGCAATCTAAAGACAGAAAAAAGCAAGGGCAAGATTATTTTTCACTGACATTCTCAGTCTTAAAGTCTCACTATTAAGTATACTAGTGAATAGCTTCTTAAATTTATGTTTCAGTGATTGGTATGTTTTTCTTGGGGTGAAATTACAGGGATATTTTCCAATATTTTGTACCTCTTTTACTTGGACTGTCAAAAGCAGGTAATTTTTTTTAAGAGAGTATTACAAAGAATTTCCCATAGTTTTTTGTAGATAAACAAATTTGTCTTGTTGCCTGGAGCTTATTATGCCTCAACCTGGTTGAATTTCATTTTTTGACCTGCTGTTTTCAGATTGCAAAGAAAGAATGTGAACATTATATTTGAAATTCCATTAACTGTAACTGTACTGAAGTAACAACAAGTGTTAACATATTCCAGATTATGCCTTAAAAAAAAAAAAAAAGTTTCTTCTTTCTTCAGAAGAAACTTCTGTCTCTATCTAGTTCCCAGCCTAAAGAAGGAAGACCGCAGAACTGATAGAAAGAAACCACATATTATACATCATCATCAAATGCCCCAATTTATCTCTGGGTTTCTGTTATGTGAGATAAGATATTCCTTGTTTAAGCAAGTTTCAGTAAAGTTTTCATTTCTTGAAGCAGAGGTTATTCTAAGGGATGTAGATGGGATAATTATTATTTAGCTAGAGTTAAAGAATTTCATTTAAAATTTTCATGTTTGAAATCAAATGATTCTTTTGGATTAGGAAATAGATTTTCATCAATATCACTTATAGAGTGCATTGCAATCTTAAGAAAAATATAGTGCAGGACTGCATCCTATTTGGTGCACTGATTCATCTGCCCGTGCACTTGGTGTTTGGCAAAAAACATAAAGCAAAATATAGGTTATTCAAAGCCTGAATGCATTACTTGGGGAGGAAACAGCTGTTTGTAAAGTTCTTTTGCAAAAATATTTTGATGATATGTGAAGTAGAAACATATGAATTAAATTTCCCATAAATCAGTGTTTAAACTAATGAAAATGATTAGAAAATATTTTTACCAAAAAACAGATACCCCAGAAAATCACTGAAGATATCCCTGACTTTTTTTCTAAGTTCAATCAATTCACTGTAAAAATTTAAGAAGGGTTAGAAATAACTTAATCAAGATCACAAACGAGTATGAAAAATCTTGGCAAGTCATACCAAAATATAGACTGAAGCTGGGTAAAAAGTAACACTTCTCCTCACACTCAGAGTAAAAAGTAAGCAAACTTATGATCACCTCTGACTCATAAATTGGGAATGTAGCTTTTTTGAAATGTTTGTACAGAAAGAAAGACTAATTGTTTTAAGTTTTAAATGTTGAAGTACATGCCTTATTTCTCTTGGGACACATTCCATCAGAACAATAGCTAGAGATAATATGCTGCTCTCAGGATATCCTCCCAGGGCAAGTTGGCATTTTGCAGTTCGTAACTGATATACGACAGTATAAACAGGAAGAAATATAGCCCTCCCTAGGATTGCCAAAAAGACATATTTCTCTTTTCTTCATTACTACAATTTTCAACTTTTTCATTAAAACTTTCTTGTACTTCTTTATTTTTCTGAAGACATACTTGAAATCACTTACCCCTAAGTTTTTTACTTAGGATAAAAAAGCAAACTTGATTTTTAAAGTGTGAGTAATTCAAACAGATCAGAATTTTGCTTTTCAATCTGTTATAATTCAACTTTGATTTTTAAGCACTTAGATGGCAGGTACTGTACTCAGTGTAGAATGTATGATGTTATTAGCAGGATAGCACTGAGGCTGCCCTCTCTGTATGTTCTGTCTTTAGCAAAGGTAGGAAGTTAAACAAGTCATAACCCCAAATATGTCTAGGGCTGTAATCTGGGAGTCCACGATGCAGCAGAATCACAGAGCATGATCATCAAGTTAGTTCAAAAGAATCAAGGAAGACTTCCTAAAGTAAATGATCTTAAGTCATGTTTTCAAATTGGAGGCTGTAAAAATCAATTTAGCAAATCAAGAAGAGTAGAAGAAAATAGAAACTATAGATTGCATGGCACATAAAATGTGTGAGTATTGTTTCATGAAACATTTTTTTTTCAGTTGTGTTTGTGCGTAAGAGAGCTTAGGGCTTTAAAGTAAAATATACATATATATATATTAAGATGAATCATGTCTCCAAATGTGTTTGAAATCCACTAGTCTAAAGCATGAATACAAATTAAGTAATCAAAAATAAGAAATAAGAATTTTTCTGGCAGGACCATGAGTTTTTCTGGCAGAGAAAAGCATGTGTCCAGGAGTATAAAAGTTTGTGTAATTCTAGAAGATGCAAGAAGTTCAGAAAAGCTGGAAGAGTTGAGTGGAACGGCAGTGAATGAAGGAAGGAGGTTAGTGGCTGAATTCAGGGCAGAAGAGTGATAAAGCTCATCCTATAAGCCATGCCATGAAGTTTGGGTATTATTTTCAGAGCAATTGTTACCTGCTAAATTGTTTTAAGCAGAACGATATGATCATGGTTGCATGTTAGAGAAAAGTTCTGATTGTATTTTACAAATGGGAGAGGAAAATCAATATTGGAGGCTTGAGGTTTGCAGTAATTCAGAGAGCCTGCTCAAGCAGAGTGATTTGGAGGCTATGGCGGAGTGGATGGATCTAATGTCTAGTGAAAAGAATAGTAGTAAGATTGATGTTTGGCTGTGCGAAGGAAGGGAGACGGAAGTGCCTGGGATGCCAGTCCAATTGTAGGAGTGCTAACTCTAGCTGTGGTGGTAAACAATGGGCAAGAAACAGGTTTGGCAAATAAGGAGAACAAAAATATTCAGGTTGGGACATCTGACTGCTAAATCTGCTCATCCTCAAAGAAACAGCAAAGAGACTTCAAAAGGCTTTTACTAAGTGTCAGTTCCTGGTGCAATGCTCTGGAAGATTTTCCAAGTGAGGAGCTCCATTTTCCAATTTCTATACATTTCAACATACGTCCTGTCACTCTGGTTTTCTCTCCACAGTTTCAATAATAATGATTAATAGGTGATGTTTCAGTATGCTAGACTTTTGAGCTTTAAATTTTATTTTATTTTCAAACTAAAATGCATTTTTTTTTAGAAAAGATGTAAAGTTAGTAATCACTGCGTTAAAAACAGTTTAACAAAAACAACTAATCTTCAATATGACATATCCAACTATCCAATGCATGACAGTATTGAAGCTTAATTTTTTTATATTTGGAGACACGAAATGAGGATTGTTTATCGTTTAAGCAGATTCACGTGTTTAAAAAAAAGAAACTAAATTGTATATAATTTATCTTTTGAAAAAAAATAAGTGGAGATACATTTAGACATATCAGTAGTTTTGTGGATATATACATTTTTTTAAAACCCAACAAATTCACGGTTATACCACATCATCGTAACGAAGAGGTTTTCCATCCTGACAATTATAATTTTCTGCTGGTTGGGTACTCACAATGTAGCAGAATTCAAGGGGAATTGTCCTTGGTAATTCAAGGGGAAATGTCCTTCCTGGAATGTTTTTTGTTAAGTAATTCCTGTTTCTTCAATTTTGGGGTGCATATAGATATAGCTTTGATGCAAGTTGCTTATGTCAAAAATGCCATTCAATTCAATAACATTACTCAACATATATCAGATGGTTACCATAAGCATGGAGTTCTGTATCACATCTTTGCTGCCCTGAAAGTGCTTATGTTCCTGTTGGGAAGACACCGCCTTCTCTGAAGGTGAATGGTCCAAGGAAAATGTTCCTGTCAACTAATCCCACTCTTCCCTAGAGGGAGAGTTGGGTTAAAACTAAAATTAAGATTGGATTAAAACCTATGGAATATGAAAATCCTAATATGAAAGGGACATAGAACTGAGGGATGAAGTGACATGCACCCCGGGCCCTGCTCACACATACACCTGGGCAGCTTGATGTGGCACCATGATGTGGAAACTACACGTTAATGTTCCTATGTTTGGGGCTTTGTTTTTTTGTTTTGAATTATTTTCTTCTCTGAAAAATCATGACCCCTAAAAATTAAAAGTTTGGTTTTCAACACTAGGGTCACTGCTCTCATTTTTTTTTCTCAGTTACTTTGAAAGATCAAAGCATGAACTCTCCTATCACTCTATTTCTCCAGCAGTGGAGGTTCCTGAGTATGTGTGAGAAGAGACCTCAGGAATGACCTGTAAAACTGTCCTCAGTTTCAGTCTATCACACAAACAAGGCCACGGTGTACACCACAAACAATTGTAGCAAATATAGTGGAAATCAATTTCCAGAAAAAGGACTAGATAAAACCATAGTAGAGCCTCCAGATAGAAACTACTCTATTAAAATATTTATGTCTTTACAAGAGAAATACTTGGTGGTTTACAAAAACTTTATACTGACATGCAAATATTTGTATCATAAAGGAAGTTATGTATAATTAACACGATTTATCATCATAAACAGTTATCCAAGATACTCAAAATAATAAATATATAGACTTAAGGGAATTTTACCACTTTATTCACAGCATTCATTTCTAAAAGCTAATGTCACAAATAAGTTTATTTTTTCTTATGTAGTTTAAATATATTTTAAAGTGAGATGGATTATTCATTAATGGAAAAGAAGAACAATTGTTTTCTTCTGAAAATGCATACTCCGTCTATTATCCAAAGTCCATCCACAAAAGACATGTAAGCACATAATCTGTCTAGATCGACAAACTTTAAACTCTTTAGCTGCATAGGTTGGGTCTTGCAAGCTAAGAAAACTTCAGGTTAGGTGTGTACCTCCATTTATTTGCCACAACCCTAATTTCTTATTAATATCAAGATGCTTGTCATTATGGTTGCTAGCATTATCTTGTGTCTTATACTATAATTTAGTAGGAGAGAACTGTCTTTGCAATAGTAAAATTTATTTCAATAATATAATTGTGATTCATTTTCTTTCTGTACAAATTCACCTATATAGTACTGTATATTTAATAAGTGGACTTTATAAAAATCTAGCTATGGAAATAATAAATATTTCCATATCTGGATCCAACGCTTGGACAGTCTACTCAATATATTAGGATGGCAGTTGAGATCGAAAGGTACAAAGTGGTGCTGAAAACCATTCACCCATGCATTTTGTGTCTTGGGTGTCACCTTTCCACCACAGTAGAGGAGTATATAATCTCTCTCGCTTGCTCTTTCTCTATTAGCATGAAACCTTCTTTGCAGTTCCCAAAGCTGCAATCCAATCAGACACATAGAGTAATTCCCTGTTTCAATGCTTTTCCCCTTAGTCTAGTTCAGAATACAAATGCAGACAATATTGCTTTCCCAGAGGCAAGCTAGGAAAATCTTTTTTCTTCCTATAACAGAGGCAGAGAATAAACATTTCAAGATTGAAACCCACTCATCTGTAAACAGAAATGACATAGATGACATTTACTAGAAAAAAAAAATAAGCAGAGATTATCATTTCATAGCCTGCAGTAGATTGAAACTAGTTGAAAAGCAAATACTTCTTTTAGCATACCATTTCCTCTGTCTGATAATGGGTGTTGATCTTTGTTTTGCAGTCCTTCTAATTGCTTTGCTTTTATTTTTAATGAACCCCCATTTCACATACTCATCAACCACATATGGGGGAAAATTGATGGTGATGCACAATCATTCACAGGGAACGTTCATTAAAGATAAAAAGCTTCTGGGACTGTGGTCTTAGGAGGTAGCTAAATGGCTTCATTCTTCCTTCCAACTTCCTTTAGCTGTATCTTTCAAGCTCTATAAACCCTCATCGAAAAGGAAAGGAGTTCACATTGTACATGAAATAAGAAACCCCTGAGTTATTATTATTTAATTTTTTATGTATACTCCTGGGAACTGAGCATATTGATTTGTGTTTGTATCTCTATGCCCTAAAGATTGGGGAGGGAGGAATCTAAAGGGAAATATAGAGTTTTTGACATGTTGTCAAATGCCTAAGTTATCTGATATCAAACGCTATCTGAGATTAGGTTCTTTCAGGAGGCGAAAGTAGAATCATTCTGTCTGGAGCTGGAAGCTATTTAAAAATCACACTGAGCCAAGAAATCAGAAAAACAAACTGGACGTGACCTTAGTGTAAGGAATTTGGAGGTTCAAAAACGAATTTGAATGCTCTTTCAGTTTCAAGAGGGCTGTTTAACCTTAAGCAAATAATTCTGAGCCTGTTTCTTCACATAGAAAAGGGAGACAGTAATATTATCTAATGAGCTTACCTCATAGTGCCACTGCTAGGATAAACTGAGAGAACGTCAGGGAAAACCCTCAAAACTATGGCTGTGTCTATGAGGATATTGCATAAAGAAAGGGGGCATTTCACAACTGTTTTAAAGGATGTCTTGTTCACTTGATTTTATTGGGAAGACTGCCCATATGTTTGATGGGAAAAAAAGAATTTAGAGCCCTAGCTCATACCTTTCACAAAAACATGTATAGATATATCCAAAACTTGAATGTATAAATCTTAACCCAAAATAAAGAAGAAAATATTTTAATATATGTTTATGAAGTTCAAGTAAGAAAAACCTTCTTAAATTAGACATAAAAAGTGAAACCCTGAATGAAAATATTTGGAGTATATAACACTTTTCATATACGCATATTTGAAATATAGAGATATATAGATTTATAGAGATCTATCCTTTTGAAAACGATAATAAGACAAACATCCTGATTGAAAATAGGCAAGTAGGTGAACATATGTTTCATTGGAGAGAAAATAAACATGATATTTTATGCATAATTTTAACTAAGTTTTAGTAATCCTTTATTATATTAATTGGGGATGGAAATGATACTTCTATATTTTGTTGGGACACTGTAATTGGGACAGCTACAGAAAGAGCAATTTGACCCTATAAAATTTGAATGACACTTATTACCCGTCCTAGAGAAATACCCACATCGTTGCATAGGAAAGCATATATATGGGCATTCATCACATCTAGCTTACAACAGCAAAATATTAAGAAAAAATGTTCTTCAAAAAGACGAATGGCAAATAACCATATTATACTCAAATTATGAGTAATATGATGTAGTCACCAAAAAATTATGAGTTAGTTCCACATATACTCACATGGAAATAATTGTTAGTTACATTATTGAGTAAAAAAGCAATTATTGAATGACATGTATTAGATGACAACATTATATCAGAACATGCATGAGATAAGACAATTGAAGTGAGCCCCGCAGTTGCCCCAGATTACTGGCTTGAGAGTTGCCAAGCAGTGGCTCAAAGAGAGGGAATTCAGCACTAGGCAGATTTGGCTGAGTTGAAAGTGACAGAGCAAAGGGTCCAGGGAAACTCAAGAAGCTAGAGAGCACAGAACAGTGTTAGAAAAGAAAGAGCTTGACAGCGAGAATTCTGGAGATCAACAGAGAGTTCACTCAAGTAATCTGTAATGATCAGTGCCTGAATTTGAGGATGCTACCTTAGCAGAGGAAAGTATCATCCAAAAGAATTAGAGGAAACAGTAACACTGGGCTCATATAAGGAACAAAACATATTCCAAAAAGCTGTAAGGAAAAACTTTATAATTAATGGCCATTGGTTAGAATACTTAGAAGGGTTTTACTTCAGAAATGAGAGATAATTAGCACTAGATTAAATGTTGTTCTGGTCCCACCAAAAAATATTAAAAGGCCTAAAGATCAAACGGCTAACATGTAACCCAACTGTGCCCCAGTATAAAACTTCATAATGTATACTTGACCCTTGAACAGCATGGGCTTGGACTATATAGGTCCGCTTACATGCTAATTTTTTTACAGTACAGTATTATAAATGTATTTTCTCTTTCTTATGATTTTCTTAACATTTTCTTTTCTCTAGTTTAGTTTATTCTAGGAATATAGTGTATAATGTGCAAAAACATACCAAATATGTGTTACTTGGATGTTTATATTATTGGTAAGACTTTTGGTCAACAGTAAGCTATTAGTAGTTAAGTTTTAGAGGAGCTAAGAGTTACACACAGGTTTTTGGCTGTGCAGAGGATTGGGACCTGTACCTCCAGCGCGTTTAAAGGTCCCCTCATATAGGAATATAAAACCATGTGGTGTCAAACAAGGTAAAGTTTTCCAGATATGCAAAGAAGCAGGAAAATATAAACCATAACGAGAAGAAAAATCAGTCAATCAAAATGGATCCAGAACTGACATAAATGACTTAAACAAGGATATTGAAATAATTCTTTAGAACATGCATTCTATAAGTTAAAAAAAATATGTCCATGAAACCCTTCAGAGTATATTATGAGGAAGAATACAAAAATAATATTAAAAATACAGTCTTTTCATTCTTTTTTATTCTTTCATGCTTAAAATATTCATTAGGTAGTTATTTCATATAAATCTGTATACGAGGCAAAGGATATTGAATAGGAAGCACAGGAGACATGGTGACTATCTTCAGAGGGCTTACGGGTTTAAGTTAAACAAACATAATAACGATATGGCATGGAGTTTATATTGTATATAAAGGTAAAAATCTATGAGGGAGGGAAATCATAAAAGTATACTACTTTACTCATTTGCAGGTAGATGGTAATAAAGATGTAAATTATTAAAATAATCACTATAGTAACAAAAAAAGTTATAAGTAATAAACCTGCAGAGATTAAAATGGATCATAAACTATACTAAAGATGGTAAGAAAATTTAAAAAAAATCAACAATGAAGAACAGATGAGATAAACAGAAACAAGTGTCACAGTTATAGATTTATACCTAGTCATACTAATAATCCTGTCAAATGTAAATAGACACCCCCCCATTAAAAGGAAGAACTAGGCATATTGGAGATAAACAGACAAAACCCAATTATAAGCTACAGGAACCTCACTTTAAATATGTAGATTCAAATAGGATAAAAGTAAAGGAATAAAGAAAAAATATGCCATGCTAAAACTCATCAAAAGAAAGCTGGCAAGGTCATATTAATACTATCAAAGTAGATTTCAGAACAAAGAATATCACTCAGAATAAAGAGTCTCATTTCCTACTGACAAAGGGGTCAATTCATCAAGAAGAACCAACAAACAATTTAAACATTTATGCACTTATAACCGAGCTTCAAATACTCGAAGCAAAAACTGATACAACTTCAAGGAGAAATACACAAATTCACAAATGTAATAAGAGATTTCAATACTTCCCTTTTAATTGTTAATAGAACAAGCAAGCAGAAAATCAGCAAGGATATGGTAGACTGAAAAACACTATCACCCAAACTTAACTTGATTAATTTTTAGAGAACACTACATTCAACAATACCAGAATATGCTGTGTGTTTTTTTTTCAAATATACACAGAACATTTACCCAGATAAACCATATGTAGGTAGTTGTCAGTTTAACAACAGCAAAAAAGGGACACACACTTATATTTGAATTTTGGATAAACGTCAAATGGTACTTATTTTTTATTAAAGACTTTATTTTTTTAAAGTAGTTTTAGGTTCACAGCAAAACTGAAAGAAAGGTACAGAGATATCCCATATGTTCCCTGCACCCACACATGCACTGCCTCTTCTATTATCAACATCTGCCACCGGAGTGGTACATTTTTTCAATTCCTGAACCTACATGGATACATCATATCACCCCAAGTACACGGTTTACATTACTGTTTACTCTAGGTGTCCTACATTCTATGGGTTTAGATAAATGTATGACATATATCCACCATAATGTAATTCAGAATATATTCACTGCCTTAAAAATTCTGTGTTCCACTTATTTATCTCTTCCTCACCACTAACCCTTGGGAACCACCAGTCTTCTTACTATCTCCATAGTTTTGCCTTTTCTAGAATGTCATGTAGTTGGAATCATATAGTATGTAGGCTTTTCAGATTAGATTCTTTTACTTAGCAATATGCATTTAGGGTTCCTCTATGTCTTTTCATAGCTTGATATTCCATTTCTTCTTAGCTTTGAATAATGTTTCATTATTTGGATGCACCACTGTTTATTTATCACCTACTGGAGGACATCTTGGTTGTTTCCAAGTTTGGCAATGGTGAATAAAGCTGCTATAAAAATCCTTGTACAGGTTTTTGTGTAGACATAAGTTTTTAACTCCTACAGGTAACTACCAAGGAGTATGATTGTTAGATTGTATGATAAGAATATGTATAGTTCTTGAAAATTAGATTGTGATGATGCTTGCCCAACTCTAAAAATTTACTAAAAATAAAAAAAAATATGTACAGTTGTATAACAAACCACCAAACTGTCTCTCATAGTGTCTGGACCATTTTGCATTCTCAACAACAGTGAGTGTGTTTCTGCTACCTCCACATCCTCACCAGCATTTGGTGTTGTGAGTGTTCTGAATTTTGAACGTTCTAATGGATGTGTATTAGTATGTCAATGTTGTTTTAATTTATACTTCTCTAATGACATTGGATGTGGAATATTTTTTCATATGCTTATTTGGCATCTGTATATCTTCTTTGGTGAAGTGTCTGTTAAAGAGTTCAGTCTTTTTTTATTGATTTTATGACTTTTTTCCTTACTATCGAGTTTTAAGAATTTTTCATATATTTTATTTTATTTTATTTATTTATTTTTTAAAGATTTTATTTATTTGACAGAGAGAGACACAGCAAGAGAAGGAACACAAGCAGGGGGAGTTGGAGAGGGAGAAGCAGGCCTCCCGCTGAGCAGGGAGCCCAATGCGGGGCTCAATCCCAGGACCCTGGGATCATAACCTGAGCCGAAGCCAGACACTTAACGACTGAGCCACCCAGGCGCCCTGGAATTTTTTGTATATTTTAGGTAACAGTTCTCTATCAGATATATCTTTTGCAAATATTTTCTCTCAGTCTGTGACCTGTCTTTTCATTTGCTTTATCAAATAATGTTTTTATTTTTTTATTTTTTAAAGATTTATTTATTTATTTTTAGAGAGAAAGAGAGAGAGAGAGCACAAGCAGAAGAGGCAGAGGGACAGGGAATCCCAAGAAGACTCAGGACCCCGAGATCCTGACCTGAGCCTAAACCAAGAGTCAGACGCTTAACCAACTGCATCACTCAGACAGTTCTCAAATAGTTTTTTGTATAACTATGTTCCATGTTATACTTGAAACATATACCATATAATTATTCAATGTTTATTTAAAATTCAAATAGACCAGACATCCTGCATTTTACATGGCAAATTGAACTCTAGGTCATAAAGGAAAACACAATTAAATTAGATATCAATAAAAATGTTTTAAAATTCCTAATTATATATATTTCTAATCTAAATAACACAATTCTATATAGCCAACGGGTCAGAGGAAAAAAAAAAGGAAAATTGAAAACTATCTTGAATTGAATGAAAATAAAAACACAACATACCAATAACCAATACTCACAAAGTTTTTTTTTTAAAGTTTTTATTTATTTATTTGTCAGAGAGAGAGAGCATAAGCAGGGGGAGCAGCAGGCGAGGGGAGAGGCAGGCTCCCCGTTGAGCAAGGACCCTGATGCGGAACTCAATCCCAGGACCCTGGGATCATGACCTGAGCTGAAGGCAGATGCTTAACTGACTGAGCCACCCAGGCGTCCCATAAAGCTTTTGCTAATTAAATCCAACAGTGTATACAACTGACATACTGTGACCAAGTGGTATTCATTCCAGAAATGTAAGATTGATTTAACATTCAAAAATGAATCAACATAATTTGTTACAATAGTAAGGAAATAAAACATTATCATTTGAATAGACACAGAAAAACATTTAACAAAATCCAACATCTATTCTCAGTTTAAAAACTCTCAGCAAACTAGGAATGTAAGAGAACTATCTCAATGTCAATCTGAAAACAGGCACCTATGAATAACCTACAGCTAGAATCATACATAAAAGTAAAAAATTGGATACTTTCCCCTTAAGATCAGAAAGTATCTGATCCTACCACATCTATTCAAAATTGGATGTGAGATTCCAGTTTTTGCAATGAAACAAGGACAAGAAATAAATGTCATCCACATTAGAAAGGAAGAGGTAAAACTATCTTTATTCACATACATGTAATAATCTATGTCTATGTATAACTCAACACCCCTAAGAAACAAATAATCCAATTAAAAATGGGCAGAAGACATAAACAGACATTTCTCCAAAGAAGATATACAGATAGCCAGCAGACACATGAAGAAATGCTCAACACCACTCATCATCAGGGGAATACAAATCAAAACTGTAATGAGATATCACCTCACATCTGTCAGAATGGCTAAAATCAAAAACACAAGAAGCAACAAGTGTTGGTAAGGATGTGCAGAAAAAGGAACCCTCATGCACTGTTGGTGGGAATGTAAACCAGAGCAGCTACCGTGGAAAATGGAACAGAGGTTCCTTAAAAAATTAAAAACAGAACTACCTATGATTCAGTATTGCACTATTTCGATATTTCACTAACTGAATTGACCCTGTTTTGTCTTGCTTATTAATTCATTAAATACTTATTAAGTGTGTACTATTTGTGGGTGGCACAATTTAAGTGCTGGAATAAAAGTTAAGCAAACAAACAAACAAACAAAAAAAAGTTAAGCAAACAGACAAAAGACCTCTGGACCTGTGTGTTTTTTTCTAATGGTAATTTGGATTGTTACACAATCTATTTTTCTCCATTTTATGGTAGTTACCTTTAAAACTTTCTATGTATAAAATGTAAAATGTAGAAGTATAAAAACTTTATGTATATGTGTGTAAAATAGTTCTTCATTTTTCTTTTTAGAAAATATGACTGCCATCACTTCCATGAGGAATAGAGTTTTCAGTCACATGTTTGGTTGATGATTTTAAGTAGAAGATTAACCGTTAGTATTTCTTGACTTTCCACTTTGGGTAACAGCTATATTTTGCTAAGCCATATCAGAAATTTTTACCCTCACCCTTCCTCCCTTCACTAGCCCTCTATGCTAAGTTTTGGTTTTATGTTATGATTTTTGAATTGTCAATATTTATAATACTTATTTTCCATATTTGCCTGTACTTTGATTTAGTGCTCTGCATAAGTGGATCCAGTGGCCACCATTACATTAGATCATGAGTCAGTCTCTAGTTTGTTGCTTTATTTTTCTTTTGTTTATTCACTTTTTCAGGAAGAGCTCAAGGGTTTATCAGGCTACAAAATCTTGAATATTTGAGAATATATACCTGTTATCATTATATTTAAATAATAACTTCACCCCAATTCATTCTTCTCTGGGAACAGAATCTGCAACTAAGATTCTGGGTGCCCTTCTCCTCTTACTCTTCTTTTCTGAAGATCCCCTGAAGGGATCCTCCTTTGCTACTAGAAATTCTTCTGGGTGATTATGACCGTTCTCCCTTCTTCTTCAATTTACCTCCAAAACATAAAGTCCAGATTACTGAGTATAAATTGCCTCATATCAGGTGAAATAATGTGGGTGTTTTTCCTACATCTTTTCCTTGGGATGTGTATATATATCTCCTCCATCCATTCCTTCCTAAATTGGAGAATGCCTCATTTTTTGGGCACTGCATCTATTTATTGTTGAAGTTTTAAATGAAGCACAAGGCAAAGTGGTTATCGGTCTCCTAAAAGTCCTTGCAGGATGGCATTTAACAAAGTTCAGCTCTTATCCTCAGCATTGTATATTCCTAAGTCTCACTGACTCACAGAAACAAACAAAAATTCCGGTTTTTAAAATTATTGATGTATGAAACTTCTAGCTTTCCCTAGGAATAAAATACTCTTATTGATATGACACAGCTTTTCATTGGAAGCACATATGCATTGGAAGCTAGTTATAATCAGAAATATAATTACTGAGTCTTTTGCCAAGCCGAAGAAGTAAGTTGGATGATTTTTGGAAATGATCTTCATCTAATATGGTTTGAGTTAATCGTCCCTACTTAAGGAAGAGGCTTGTCAATTAGACCATTAATGTTCAAAGTCTATGACTGACTAACACATTCAGCTTGTCATATTCTCTATTTACATTTTAAATAGAGTCCAGGTTTGTTAGGTGTAATTTCTATCCTGGAGGTAATTATATGTTTGAACTTTGGTGATACTTTCATAATTAGAGAATTGAGATCAATTATCCCAATTTTAGAGGTGATAAAATAGAAACTTACAGAAGTTAAGTCACCTGATACAGGTTATATAGCTAGATGACATAATGAAACCTAGTCTGCCTAATACCAAATCCTATCTTTTTTTCCTGCTTTACCACCTAGGCAGATAAGCTGATATGTTTCCAAGATCTTCATATCATTTCCTGTGCATTTACTTTGCCCCTTTTATTCTATAGGGGCCTGTAAGACTGATGATGCAACTTACAAGATCTTTGGAAACATTTCATTGATTTATTTATTCAATCAACACTTTTTAAAAAAAAATTATTTATTTATTTTAGAGTGAGACACAGGACCCTGAGTCAGGGGAGGGGCAGAGGGTGAGGGAAAGACAGAATCTCAAGGAGACTCCACACTGTACCTGAAGCCCCAGGTGGGGCTTAATCTCATGACCCTGAGATCATGATCTGAGCAGAAACTAAGAGTTGGTGCTTAACCGATTGAGCTACCCAGGTGCCCCAATCAACACTTTTTTCTTTTTATTTCTTTCATGGAGCACCACACCAGATACGCCAATATCCCTCTCATCCTCTTGGGACTCACTTTCTAAAGGCTGCTTACTGGAAATATCTGTCCTTTTTACTGGAAAGGGTTTTGTTTTTGTTTTTTTAATTTTGTTTTTTTGTAATTTTATTTTTGTTTTAATTTTGTCTTTGTTTTGCCCTGGAAGCATGTTCAGCCTTCACACTGGGAAAACTAGACAGAGTTAACTTTCTTGGAACTGCCCCAACATATGATAGTCAGAGTTAGTAAATAAATAACCCATGTATTTCATTGTTAGGTTGGAATACATTCATTGTTCGGTATGTTCTGCCCTATCTCTTATGTTGTACCATGGGACTCAGTTCCCATTTTCCATATTGAAAACTTGCCTGATGCCACACTCTTTTCCGCTTTCTTTGTTCCCTTTCTCACTTCTTCATTTCTCTACTAGTTTTTCTGGATTTCCCAAACTACAGGCATTTAAATCCTTGCCTCAAGATCTGCTTCTTGGAGTACCTAAGCTAAGATCAAAGAATACTACCTGCCCATTACTGTTGAAGGATTTGAAAATATGGCAGCAAAATAATTTAAATTGTCTGACCTTTTATGTGTCAAAAAATTTATTTGCAACTTAGAAATTGGCAAAATTGATTACTGAATGTCCTTTCAATAAAGTCCTGAACTTGACTTGCCATCAACTGAGATATTTTATAACTCTGTTGGAGCAGAGGTTAATTTGTAAATTTTGTCCAGTAGAGATCAAATAATTTCTGTCCAATGGGATAGATAGTGCCAAAGGTTGTATTTTATTTCCCTGTAAGACATTAATCAGTTCTGTATATAACCCAGCAATCCTATCCTGACATTTCTTTATGAAGTGCCTGGTTTCACCCAATGTTCTTGAACATATTTTTACAATATACTGGTTGTCTTATTAACAAAAAAAAAAATAAGATAACATTTTTGGCATGTGTTTTTTTTTTTTATATTTGTCTAAGAGTCATATTTTGTAAACCTTGGAGAATTATACTTAACATAATGAAAATGAACAATAATAATAACTATACACATACACTAATGTACATGCATATATATAGTGAGTCATGTCTTGATGAATCTCACAAGAATAAAGCTGGGTAGAAGTTAGAGACTGATGGTTTGAGGCAAAGTGGTTGAGAAGGCACCTGGGTGGAGATGTAAAGGAAGAGACATAGTGGGTCATACAGATATCTAAAGCAAACAAGCAAAATACAGAAATTTGGGATCTGTGAAATGAGATTGTGTTTGACAAGTTCAAGTAACAGCAGGAAGATCACTGGGGGAGAAATTGAGTGAGTATAGTGGGGGACAGGGGGGATGGAAGCAACGAGGACAAAGAAGTAATGTGGACCAGATCACATACAACCTTCTACACTTCTTCCAGGATGTGGCTTATATGCTAAGTAAGATAGAAAAGAACCGTTGGAAAATTTGGAGCAAGCATGATTTGATTTCCTTTGTTTCTAAAGGATCATAAAAGTGACACTGTTGAGATTAGGGGCTAGAGCAGATACAGAGAGAATAGTCAAGATTCCATTGCTTTTTTTTTTTTTTTTCCCCTCCCAATTTTGGCAAGATGTATTGGTGACAGAGGTGGTGAGAAGAGATCTGATCCTGGATAAATTCTGAGATAGAGCCAACAAAATTCTCCCTGATAATTGGATGTGATTTATGAGAATGAGTAACAGTCTTCATTTATTCTTTCTTTACTTCTTCAAATATTTAGTGCAAGACATTGGGTTAAGTGTACGATAAAACAGCTTCTGAGATTCACATGGACTTTTGTTGCAGGTCTAATAAATTTGAGATTAATACGGTCATGTCACTTCAGAGACATTTTATATTTAAAACTGCCACTTCCACAAATAGTGATAAATGCATTGGCAAAGAATCTCATCACAGTAATTTAAACGTAGGTGATTCTGACAGTCAATACTGAGCCACACTTTGCTTCTCACAGAAGATTGTCATATAAAGTAAAATCAGGTTCATTTTCCATTAATGGAACAAAAATATACAAAACGAAACTCAGAGTATGAATCTATTTACATGAACTTTAGAACTGTGAAACTGGGGTTGTAAAATTTTAGCAATTTATTAAAAAAAATTATATTGGTTTCAGAAACAGGCAGGCCATCACTCAAAATACCCAGAATTACTAACTTCTGCAGTACTTTTGTTTGGTATTGTTTATGATAGTATTGTTCCTAAATCACATAAATATCATGTATTTCATGTTAAGAATTGGCCTGTCATTTTTTCTGCCAACTAATCCTTTTTATCATTAAAGAAATATATCACTTATCTTCACTAGTTAACAAATTGATCTTTAAAGCATTGATTACAAGGGAAAAAGTTAGATCTTCAGCTAATAATTACTTTTATCTTTTCTTTTTTAATATAAAATTTAGTATCTCTCAGTAAAGTAGTACATGAATATGATTTTTGAATAGTAGATATACATAGGGGTATATTTATAATATTTTTCCGAGGGAGGTACAGTCAAAAGATTTGGACATATATCATAACATACATTTATTCATTATGCTTATTTTTATTATCTGTGTCCCTCTATTACAATGCAATCTCTATGAGGGGTGTGATTTGTTTTTATTCTTGTTCCCTGAGACCTCCCACACACAAAAACTGTGCCGAGAACATAACAGGCACGCGATAAAGGATGTATTTAATTAAAAAGATGGACTAGCACTTATCATGATCTACTGTATTTCTTGAAATTATCACGTCCTACTATATCACATCCTACTATATTTCTTGAAATTAAAAAAAAAATCAAGAAAGAAAATTCTCTGACCTGGAAATAAGATACATACGTACATCATGAAAAACACCATGCACAACAAAAGAGAATGATATAAGATACTGATTCCCCAAGGTTTTACTTTGGTATTGCTAAAAAAGAGGCTCTATTAATAGAGGGTAGAACCTAACGATGAACTAGAAGGTATAGTGAAATAAAAGTCATTTGGGGTAGTAAGATGTTAATAATAACATAGCTAACATTTACTGTTTACTTTGGGCCAGTCAGTGAAAATAAGTATTTTATGGATATTGTGTTTTTATCCCCAAGGACTAGAAGAATTCTTGATATATAACAGATGCTCAATAAGCATTTAGAAGACATAAATTTTCTCTTTAATTCATAAACAACTTCATGAAGAACATATTTTTATAACTCTTTTTCAGATTATGACATCTGAGACTACAGAAGTTAAGATACTTGCCCCAAATCACACAAAGAGCCAATAAAATAGTCCAGAGTTATATCAAAATCTGAGATGAGAACCAACATAAATCAGTTATTCATATAGAACTTTATATATATAATTCTCAGTTTTACCAGTCTGAAAGATGAGGTGTAGAGTGAGGTAGAGTGGTAGAAAAAGTAGATGGATTATCCACATATCTAATTAATCCCCAACAGATGATTGTTTAGAACAGATGATTGTTTAGAACTACAGAGTGACTACAAGTAACTGTTAGACTCTGGTTTCAGTGAGCAGAGGACACAAGATGGACTTACTGGGGAAGGGACTGTGTATCTGTAATGAGGGGCTCTTACTCTTTCCCTACACACAAGGAGGGGATATCACATCTCAAAATATCAAAACAGAATCCATTATTCAAATGATGAGGGAAGGGGCAATGGGAATAGGTCACACAGACAAAAAGGCTATATAAAAGTTGGAAGAAAGCAATGCTCTTGCCAGTTGATTCAGACAGAATTGGAGTACTGGACATCGTATCCGCACACCCCCCCCCACACACACACACACTCAAGTTCGATGGGAAGGAAGAATCTCAATGCTAAACTTCTCTGCAAAAAAATAAAAATAAGAATTTATTCTAGAAAGCCATCAAGAGTGTCTTAGCTGGCTCCTTTAGAAAGCAGAGACGAAGGTTAATTTGGTGCCAGTATGTTTGGGCAATACCAGGATAGGGGGGTAAAGGTAAGAAAAAAAGAAATCAAAGTGAAAACAGAATGTTCAAAGCAATGCAGTGTGATGTGTCATTGTGCCAGCAATGGCTTCATGACAAGCTGGGAAAGGACAAAAAGGATCCCTCGGCAGGTCTCTGCTCAGGATGTAGTTCTTCTCCAAAAGGGCTGGAAGGAAGAACTGCCACTCAGACTAGTCCATCAAATACAGTAAGAAAGAGAAATGTATCTGTTCAATTTCCTTTTATCTTTCACTTCTCATTTGTCAAGATACAATTCCTAAACAACTGGGCCGCATATCCAGTCCCTTTGTTGCTAAGAAGCCAGAAATTACGCTATGCATTGAGGGGTTTTACCCCAGACCACGAGAAGAGTGATGACCCAATATGAGTAGTATGCCAAAAAGATGGAGAAATTAAAAATCTCAGAGTATTTGAGGAGGCGTATAAGGTTTTTGTCCCAACACAAAAGAAGGTAGGTCAAAATAATACGTTGTTTCATGCTGTCTCTTTATCCTCACCTCGCGTAATGCTTGGAGTAAAAGAGGGAAGACTTCAGAAAAGAAGGAGTTTGCCCTGTAATTACTTTAGGACAAAACAGAAGTGCTTGGGATGAAACAACACTAAGAGTCTAGTCTAAGCAAGAGTGTGGCAAATCCAGGTGAGGTGAGACCTCAGTCAGTATCAATATTCTAAAAGTTGGACCCAAGGAAAACCTCATAGGCGAACTTGAGAAACTCAGAAAAAAATCAGTCGGTGCTGTGGCAGAAGTTGGGATACATGAGGAATAGAATAAAATTTTAAAAAGATGATTAAAAAAGGCTCCTAGGCAAAGAGCTAACTGGATGGGGAATGGGCACTCATGAATCCATAGGGGTGAGCAGAAGGTAGGCAAGTATATGGCATGACTTCTCAATGAAGTTTTTATTTTAATAAGATTTATGGTGATAATATTAACTGACATTTATGCCATTTTTATTTTCCAAGCTTTACAGAATCTTTATTCTTTTATTTTCTTGGTATTTATGAGGCAGGTACCGTTATTACCCCATTTTACAAATGAAAAAAACTGAGCCCCAGAGCCCAGGTTACATAGCTAAATAAGAAACAAAGTCAAGATTTTACCAGGCAGATAGGCTCCAGAGTATGTCAGGAGAAGAGTAGTAGCTGCCATTAGCAACATGAAAGGATCTGACAACTCTAACTTCCTGTTTCCCAAGGTGGACACTCTATGTTATTTCCCATGAAGTTCCTCAGAAAGCTCAGGAAGGCAGCCTTAGAGCATACTCTGTGCAGAGCTGAGTCTGGGATTAGGAAATATGTCTCTCTAACTCATTTAACATAAATTCAATACACAAATTCTCAAACTGACCAAATTAATATTATAAGATGCCAATTTATTTTAATGGTCATGAATTCTAAGGGGAATATTTGCACTGAAATATGTCATATATTCATTGAAGTCAGTGATTGACAAAATGTCCAGTACTTTTTTTTTTTAAGATTTTATTTATTTAAATGAGAGAGGAGAGAGATCACAAGTAGGCAGAGAGGGAGGCAGGCAGAGAGGGGGAAGCAGGCTCCCCACTGAGCAGAGAGCCCGATGCAGGGCTGGATCCCAGATCCCTGAGCTCATGACCTGAGCTGAAGGCAGAGGCTTAAACCCACTGAGCCACCCAGGCACCCCTCTAGTACTCTTTACAATCACAAATGATGAGAAGAAAATCTCCCCATGACTTGAAATCCTTACTACTCAAATAAGTTGGAGTAATCAACAACTGAGAGAAAATGTGAAAAGTACAGCTACACTAAGTAAATATTTCAGTATCCCAAGGGTAAGGCTGCCATTTTAATTACTTCCTTCTCAAAGATTTTACTATTTCTAGTTTTTTGCCATGGGAAGGTAGCTTCTCTTTTACATAGAGTACATCAATGGGAATTGTAGTGTGTTTTATATGATAAACCATTGTAACTTTGCTGGAATGCCTCTATCCAGAATGTCCAAACATCTTTATAGAAACAGAGCATCTGCCATGTGAATGTAAATGCATCTGGGTGGGCTGTATTTAGAATTTTGCTCTCTTCAAGATATTATAATGAGATCTACTATTTTAAACATTTAAAAAATATATTTAAAATAAGATAGGAGTATGCTTTACAGGAACCTTGATTTTGATAGCAATTAAATATAAATTAGCTTTCTCACTTTCACAGAATTATTAGAAGACTGCCTGCAATTTAAATTTCATCAAGTGTTGATCTGAATATTTTAACTTCAAAGGATTAATAATCAGTTGTAAAAATCTCTATATGACATTTTCTTTCTTTTACACTTTGAACAAAAGGAATGTTTCTCTTTTGAAGAAAATAGTTTAAGAGTAAATATGAATGTCTATTTCCTGTTGAAAAGAAAACCAATAAAGAAATCCATAGCTGCCATGAAACTGAAGGTTTATTTGAAGAAAATGCAAAGGTGGGTGGGAGAAATCTCATGTGTAGTCATGTATTTCTGGCCTCTTTCCTTTAATTCGACAGAATGACAACTAAAAGAGACACCCGTTTTTGAAGGGGAAAAAAAAAAAGTTTAGCCTCAAATTTGAGTTATCCTCAGAGCTTTCACCACCCATTAATGTTTATGTAAATGCCTTTTAGAATGACTTGCCCATCTGGAGTTGCAAATGAGCAAAGCATTTAAAATACCGTACCTTCTTAAAGCAAATATCATCTTAATGACTAGTTGATAATTGAGGGGAAGTTCTTATTACATTTTCGTAAGAAATATTCATGGCACAGTGTACAGCTGGCACAAAGTCGTACCCAACTGGTAGCATATCTTTTTCCCTGCCAACGCCTTTACAAACTTTTCTCTTGCTTCTCTCATCTCCCCCTTTCTCTTTATTCTTCCACCCTCCGGTTCTCCCCATGTGCTTCTCCTTTGCATTTCCCTCAACTTCTTGGGCCAATGACATTTCTAGCACTCAATCTCTCGGGCAATCTTTTGTGGTTAAACTATATGGCAAATGTTAGCTATTTTTCTATAATATATTTCAACAAATTAAAGAAATTGATAAGTATTTCCATTAATGAATTAAGTACTATATTTAAGGTGGGCATGAGTTTCTGATTTAGCACTTCATTTCCTACTTACTGCTTTTGTCCAAGGAGGCCTTTGTGAACCAAATTTTTTTTTTCTAACAAAGTGAAATGTCAAGCTTAAAATAATCAGAGCTTCCTTTCTTTTAGTCTTGAAGAAAATATCCAATTGAGATATTTACTTTATTGACCCTAATCTTCATTGAATATTTACTATGGACCCCCAAAGTTCTAAGTGTTTATGTGTGTAAACACAGTTAATCCTCATAACAATCTTCTGAGGTATTATTTTAATCCTTACTTTACAAAAAAGGATAATAAAACACAGGTGAAGTAAAATGCGCAAGTTTACATACCTGATAAGGGCTGGAGAACTCAACCCAGATTGTTTGGCTCAAAAACCTCACAAGTTTTATTATCTTTTATTCCTGTGTTCTCAGCCAGAATCCATGCAGAAAAATTAATAATGAAAATAAATGTTTCAAATATGGTTGCCAAACATTTCTGCAGATCTTGTAGAAAGTACATACATTTGTGTTGTTTACAGACATGAATGGAGCTCTTTACATATTAAGATTGATGTTTCGATAAACATTTTTGTCACTTTATATTTCTGTATGAATATGAAGTAGGCTCATCCTTGCTTGTGTTTAAGATAAATGCAGTTAAAAAAAAAGATAAATGCAGTTTTTTCTTTCTATAAGTCTCTGGATTAAAAAAAAAAAAAAGATGATTTGTGTCTGGAAGAGCTGTCTACTACCCAGGTGCTTTTTATGGCTGGATTTCACATTAAGAAAACATTTACCATGGAAACATCTGGAAAACAGATCATGCAGACAGCATTTTAAGCAAGGGAATCTACTTAATTCAGTTGCTCTTTTTAAAAAATGGGCCACCCTGTTCATGCCAATTGTATGCATTTAAAGCATATGAGCCATAAAAAATGTCCCATGCTTAAGCAATCAGTTTTTCATTATTCTTCAATATTTTATCTGCTGGCTAGATTATATTCCACAGCCAAAGGTTTTCCTCTTCCTACTGTCAACTCCGCCCTGAGATAAAGCATGGCTAGGAGTCCTCTTCCCATTTGCCATGAAGAAGTAGTTAATGCCAGGGAGAACCTGATAAATGGAAAGGAATGGGCCCAAGAAAGAAAATATCTTTGTGGGCATACTTTGGTGTATAACTAAGTAGCAACATATGAAGAATAAGAAACTTAGGTCTAAAACAATGGTTCTTAACTATGAGTTAGTGTAAGAAATGATGGTAGAGAAAGCACACCTCACTCAGATTCATAAATTTGGAAGGGACAAAATAAATATGTATTTGAAAAAGTTTCTCAGGTGTACTACTAGTGAAAAAACATTTCTATATATCAATATTTCCAAAAATTGCTTAATGATAAGAGTGATCTGGTTCCTTGTTAAAACTACAGGTTGCCCAGACCTTCATCTGGAGAATCTGAATTAAGTAAATTTGGGGGTATGGAAGGGTAGCTTATTCTCTCTTCAAGCACGTTTCAGAAACATTGCACCAAATCAGTACTTTACCACAGTGCTCTGAAAGATGCGTTACAAAGAAATGACTGTCTTGTCAATCATTTCATATAAGAATCCCCTCCTTGAAGATTCCGGAACATGGATTAACATAATAAAGGTTCTTAAAAGTCTTGTTAATAGCAAAGAAAGTTCTTAACATTGCTTGACCTACATTTTTACTATGAAACACATTTTCTCATCTGACAGTCTCAATATTTCCGAGGAATTAATGTTCTTAAATCCATACATGGGAAAATCATTCTAGTTCCTAAATGGATATGAATAATCCCACCTAACTAAAGTTGCAACTAGCACATGTAGTCCAATTACACAAACTAGAAAAGACATTCTATTTGGGTGGAGAATTGCGGTAAGAATTATAATCATATTGACTTGAACTACAAAAAGATACTCTTTCCCTTGGGATTTTAGCCCCTTATTGTTTTCGGACTATGTGCACAGCCTGCACAACTGTCCACAGTGACCCTGTTCATTAAGTGTAGAGTAAAACTTGGTTTTTAATGAAATGAGAATATCCTGAAAGACATTTGCCCTCAGTCCCATCTCTGCAGGAATGTGATATAATATCACTGGCACAGGAGTCAAGTTGTAGACACAGGTACACTAGGTGTGATTCATTATGGGAACAGGCCAGATTAAAGCTGAAATATAAGCATATGAGATGTTAGCCCAGTATGGGAATAGGCAGAAGGCAAGCTAGTCAGTGAATATACTAGCTGTGTAGAGACTGCTAGTTGCCTCATAATGTTTTTTCCTCTCCCTGTGCTATATGACAGAGCCCTCGATTTTCAGTTGGGTGAATAATCATCTGGAACAAATTTCACATTTCCCACACTCCTTTGCTTGGAGTTTTGGTTATAACACTAAGTGTTTGCCAATGACAAATAAATAAAAACTATATGTGCAAGTTTAAGGCAGTGTTCTTAAAAGGAGACAGAGCGCCCTTATCCTTTTTTCTTTCTTTCTGTCGGGTACAAACAAATGAATGGCAATGGCCAAGAGTGGAAGATGAAATGAAGTTGGAGGCTCTACGTAACAGGCTAACAAAGGGCCTGGGTGCCGGATACTATGGACAGCCATCCCATCTGTCTCTGGACCACCTACCTCCAGACTGTGATGCGAGAGAGAAAATAATTTCTATTTTACTTAAGACACTGTTATTTGAGTTTTTCTGTCACTCACAGCCAAACTCAATCTTAAAAAATTCAATATGTGTGGTTGATGTGAATTCCCAAGCCAAGTTATTTTAATTTTTAAAGATTATCTATGCTGTTTCCTGCTTTCAATTACTGACACTAATTAAAACTTGATTTTGCTTCTATAATGCTGTCTAAATTTAAAATGGCTTTTATATATTTTTACATGCACTGTTTCATGAAAAGAAAAAATGTCAATCTGAGCAGCCTTCTAAGATTCAAGTTCTTAAACTCAGAAAAAAACTGAATCTAAAATATAAATATGATTTCAACTTTGAAATTGGACATTTCCTGATTGAAAGGGAACATTAAGATATTCCTATAGTAAGATTATTTTTCTAGGTTCTTAATTTATACATTGGTATGTAGCAAGAAATAAGACATAACTGTCACATTTAACAACCACACAGCTTCAAGGAAAACAGTAAGTAGAAAAACCACTTATAATAATGCAGTGTGATAAGCTCGAGCAAAGAGTGAATTAATATATATTAGTAAATAATAAACTAGCGCAGACTGAGTTAAACACATGTTAGTTAATACACTAGCAAGAAACATAACATAACAAATTAACGTGTTTCATGTATCTTACAAATTGCATACATATTTTTAATGTCGCCTATGAATATATATCTCTAGTACAATGCATTTATCTTTAACTTTTGTTGCTCATTCTTTATTTGATATATCATATTTCACATTAAAGAATTTGACAATTTTATGTAGACTAATGAAGGAATACTATAAATTCTTGCTGAATAAATTTGTGTATACACACACACACACACACACACACACACACATATAAACACACATACATATATATTCTACACTTTAACATTTATGAGCTACTAATCTGACACCCCTCTCTTCCTGGGAATATTTCCTCCTCTATTCCATTCACACAGATCTATGTTATGTTATTCCATGACCCCATTTTCCTAAATATAGTTACTTAGAGGTTACTTGAGGTGGCCCAATCAGATACATTTCCTAAGAGTTTTGAATTTGAGACCAGATAAAGTGTCTGTCATTATTCCTCTGTTCACTAAAGCTGTGAGTTGATCTTTCAGAGGGCCAAAGGTTGTATTTCTCCCCATGTGAAGAACAAGTTTTCAATGAGAAGATAAAGAAAAGTACGGATAAAGATAAAGAACAGATAAAGAAAAGTACGGTCAAGAGGGAAAGAGAGAGTTCTACAACACTCAATTTTTTTTTTTTTAATTTAAATTTTACTTAGTTAATATACAGGGCAATTGGTTTCAGGAGTAGAATTTAGTGATTCATCACTTACATATAACACCCAGTACTCATCACAAGTACCCTCTTTAATACCCGTCATCCACCTAGCCCATCCCCCACCCACCGTCCTCCATCAA
>CM052897.1:25502693-25542903 GCA_028534135.1 Potos flavus
CATTTGTGTCTTTAGGGTAAATACCCAGTAGTGCAATTGCTGGGTCGAAGGGTAACTCTTATTTTCAACTTTTTGAGGAAACTCCATACTGTTTTCCAGAGTGGCTGTACCAGCTTGCATTCCCACCAACAGTGTAGGAGGGTTCATTAAGAGTCTCTTATGGTTTGTTTCTGTCTCTCCTTTTTTTTCTTTTTCCTCTCCCATATGTTCATCTATTTTTTTCTTAAATTCCACATATGAATGTGATCGTATGGCATTTGTCTTTCCATGACTGACTTATTTCACTTAGCATAATAGATTCTAGCTCCATTCACATCATTGCAAATGGCAAGATTTCTTTTTTTTTTTGATGGCTGAGTAATATTTCATTATAGATATATATACACACACATCTTCTTTATCCACTCATCAGTTGATAGACATTTGGGCTCTCTCCATAGTTTGGCTATTGTTGATAATTGCAGCACTCGATTCTTGGTTCCACTCTTCCTGATGCCCCGATATCCCCTTGTGCTGAAGCTCAATGACTGGACGTGATTCATTCCAAATAGATTACATCATGGTTCAGTAACAAACAATCCCCCACTGTAATGGCTTAAAAAAAAGAAAGACTTATTTCCCTCTCATGCTTCATGATAATCAGGGATTGGCAGGGAGAGCTCTGCTTATCACAGTCATTTGGGAGTTCAAGTAAATGATATAGCCAGTTGTCATGCCAGAGGGAAGACAGAAAGCTTTAGAGGGTCTCACAGTAGCAATTAAATGCTTTAAACCCAAGCCAGAAAGTGACACACATCATTTCCATTCCCAACTCTTTGTCCAGAAATAGTAATATGATTCCAACCTACATAAGAAGCCAGGGATTATAGTCTGGCTATGTGCACAGAAAAGGGAAGAATGGGAAATAACACATTAGCAACTGGAGTCCTAATTAATATAGCAGCGAATGTTTTCTTTTGCCAAGGTAAACCAAGGAAAGGGCAAAGGTTGAAATCTGTTGAAGTGGTCATGTGCGGTTGAGGGTTTAGTTATAATTCTAAATTTCTTTGTTGTGCAGCTGGAACTCTAGATGTCTTATGGGTCTTGATAGTCACTTAGAATTATGGAAAAGTGGGACAGCGTTCTTGGAGGTGAAGTAGCAATGTAAGATGCAGGAGAAAGATTTCTCATGTTGGAGCTTCTGAAGAAACCAAAATTCTGTCTAAGCACTAATGATATTGTCCCTGTCCAGTTCTAACTATAGCATGGGAGGAGACATGCCAAATAAAATCTTGAGATAGCAGTGGTGTGGTGGCTTTCCAGTGTCACCAGTGTCACCAGGAACAAGACCCCTCTGTCTTCCTGCTTGCTCATACTTTAGCTCTAGGCATTGCACCATATGACAGGCAGGGATATGGGCCAAAGAGGCTATTTCAGCTGAGTTTTCTTTTTTAAAAAATCTTTCATGAAAGTTCCTTCCAGCAGATGTCACTTATATTTCATTGGCCAAAACTTTGCCATAAGGAAACTTGGGAAAGAGAAAATTTTAGCTTTCCAATCTCTATAAATTTAAAACACTGGTTCTTCCACAAATGTCTATATGTAAATGTTGGAACTTTACATTCTCATTGGGAACAAGGGAGGGCAAGGACATTTTATTTCAAATTACTACTTATCTGTGGGCAAAGAAAGACTTGAATGCCCTTGAAGAAAATAGTTTTGTAGTACTGACTTTTCAGATGCTTCAATGATGTATTTTTGACATCTAGTAATTTGTGGATTTGACTAAATTGATTACATTACTGGGGCATAGGCACATTACAAAACAAGTAACATTTGAGATAGAAAATAAAATGCAAGCGATGATTTCTTATTTTAGTGAATTTTATAATTTCGGAGAAAATCAAATTCACAACACTTTATTGGCTTCTGGGCAATAACAAAGAGATATTAGTGAAAGGTCTTTACTAGTTAAATTGCCTGTGGTAGACTCTATTATTTCTTCATGGTTTTTCCTTCCTTCCCCAACCTTGTTCTGATTCACTGTAAGTGATACATGTCACTTACCCCATTGCTTTTGGGTTTGGACATGTGGGAAGTGACCATATGCCATTCAGAGCCAATAACAGGTATCATGCGTTTCTGTTGGTCACTCTTTTGCTTCCACCATCTAACTTAAGAACAGCATGTTCATATAGTGGCTATTCCTTTAGCCAGGGTCCCAGAATGTAAGACATGTGGACCAGAACTAAACAAAGCCCAATCATGTTCAGCCAAGTCCTGCTGACCTACACGTGATGTGCAGTCCCATACTTATTGTTGCAAGCCGCTACCATCTGGGAGTTGTTTAATGTCACTGAAATAACTAATAGACCTCCCATTTTACATATTCAGGCAGATTCACAGAAGCAGTGGATAGGCTTGGAAAAGTGACCCAAAAATATTTATGTAACGCCTTTCTAGTATGCAATTGATCTCTTAAAAAGGACAGTATGATCCTTGAATAACTATAAACCTAAATAATAAATGTACTGGGTTACAATAAGACAAGAACAGCTTATATGGAAGTATGAGCCTCATAATCTGGCATCAAGAGAAATCAAGGCTTCCTCTCTACGAAAACAACAAAAACAAAAATACCAAAAACAAACTCTGACATAAGGGATAAGCAAAATGGAGGTTCACTAAGATGGTCAGACAAGTATTGGACCAAAAGCCTTAGCTAGTAGTTACGATGGGGTTACATTTTCCTTTACTAAATTAGAGTATTTCTTGCATGTCAATTAAGGGCATATCAGAAATGGTAAGCATTTTAGGATCCTGGCCACAGTTTGCTTTAATTACAACGAAAACAACTTCATAAGCTGGTGTTAGTGTTGTAATTACTACCAAGTAAATTACTCCCAAATGATAATCATCTCCACACTCAGAGTTTAAACACAGTAGTGCTGTGAGATAGACCTAGCTAGACTCCTGGCTATCAGACACATGCTGCGTATACTTTATGAAGAGCCCATCACAGTGACTGGTTCTTCATAAGATTCCTAATAAATCATGTAGGAATGAGAAAGGAAACTTTGCAAGTTACTTAAATTCTCTAAGTTTCAGTTTCCTCTTTGTAAAATGGATATTGACTACACAGGATTGAGAGGAATTAGTAAAATATAACATTTTACTGTAGTGCCATGTATACATTGAAAGTACCCAATATGTTACAGTGTTGATTTTGCTATTTTTCATCATTATTATAAAGTTAATGGTGTGCAGATCAGTGTTACATATAGTATGCTTCTATTTACCTACTGACCTAAGGAAATTTTGAATCTTCAAAATTTCTTCTTTGAGTCAACGTAATCTTTACTGAATGTTACAGAAGACCCGGTAATTAGGTAGTACAGATAATTCAGTTGACGTGTAGGATTAACTATAACCTATATTATAGTAAGTTTAAATGCAGACTCTTTATGTGAAAAGGAAAGTATAATTTATTGAAGAAAAATATGATTTTATGTATTTTCCTTTACCTTTTAGTGTAAATAAGCATGACTATTCTCAAATCCCACAGAGGGAAGCTTAAAATACTTCATCAATAATTTTGCCTTACCTAAAACCAAAACATTTTGGTGAGGGGTCATAATTTAGTACGAAGCTTAAACTTAAATAATTTGATCCATGGTACCTTTCGTTTCCTTTGGTCAAACATCCCATTCATGTAAGGACATTGCTATTGCTGGTAAGTATCAGGCAATAGAACAGGAACATAGATTCTGTACTCCTTATTTTTCTCTGAAGAGAGAAGCAAACACCTTACTTTTCATGACTTGCTACATTAAAAAAAAAATGCTGTTTATTTTGAACTCAATTCTAAGAACATAAACATTACCATACCTGAATAAACCTAAAACACTATTAAAAAAACAAAAACAAAAACACTGATCCACATGCCACGAAGAAATTTAAGATTCCTAAACTATAATACGCAATCATCAAGACAGATAAAAATTTATGTTAAAATGTAAAAAACAATGTCTATCTCAGAACTGAATGTTTTATTTTGCTAATTTAGAAAATGCAATTTAACCTGAATACAGAGAAAACATCTCCATTATTACAAAAGTTATTGAGTAGGAGGGAAATAAGTTTAGAGATCCAACAAACTTGGATTCAAATTCTTAACCATTCTTTTAAATTAGTAGTATGACCTTCCCCCACGTTCCTCAAATTTTTAGTTGAGCCTCAGATTTTCTTTTCTACGAAACAGAAATTCAACCTATATTCTATAGTTGGTCTGAAAATTGAATGCAATGATATATATGAAAGCATCAAGCACAATTCATGGCACACAGGAAAAATTCAAAAATAGCTTATTTCTTTCTATCATGTGAAAGAAGGAATCTAGACCAGGACCCGGCAGACCTGCCTACTCCTTGTTCCTAGGCTCGTATTCCATCAACACATTTGTCATTATTTTCTAATATTTATGTGATGCTTCCTGTACCATCAATATATTCTCCATCAGTTTTCCTTAACATTACAATTTTATGTAGTTTCTGTCATTTTCTTTTTCTTTTTTTCAGTTTTGGACTATACAGTTTTGTTTGCTTCACGGATTTTCTCTGTTTTATCCCCTCAGAGCTTGATGATATTTATACAGCATCTGTTCAAATTTGCTTTCTTGCCCAGTGACTATCTGCATTTTACCTGTGCTGTTATAAATTTCCTCCAAAGCAAGAGTAAGGCTAAATTCTCCAGGAGCTGTCATTTTTGCTACATATGTTTTGGTTAGCATACAATGTTAGGCTCTTCAGTGGTAATTAAGTTTCAAAATCTTTTAATTTCTTATAGAATCATCTAATTTAGAGGTACACCAGACTTTAATAGGGAATCAATTGCACAAATAATTATTGGCCACCAAATCCTTTCACTCAATTGAAAAGGAAACTGAAATCTAAAGAGATTGTGTGACATGTCAAACATCATAAAAGTAGGTGGTCTATCTCTCATGCCTTTAAGACTAAATAAGAAAATTGTCAAAATATGAAAAGGATGGAGAAAAACTAATCTTAATGCGCCTGGCTTGGGCCAGTAACAAAAGCTCAAGGTCTTAGAGAAAAGACTAATACATCTTGAAGCATTTTTACATGGGGCTTTTAGAAGGTGACTTCTTTGGATAGTACAAAATACTTCATTTCATAAGAGATAATGTGGGGAAAATATATGTATTGGAAAACATACAATCTGGATTCTTTTTATAATGCAATTTCAATCTGTTTCTAGGCGGCAACAGCTCTTTACTCCCCAGAACAATTTCTGCCAACAGAATCCACCAGACAGAGCATGTACACTTCCATTTGCATTTTCTTTTCCCAATTCCCACAGAATTCTCTCTGAGCCTATAACAAACGACTTAATAGTGAGGAAAAGTAGGCAGTTAAAATTCTAAATTAATTAAGATACTTTTCAAATAATTTCTTAAAATAAAAAAATAGATTTAAAAAAAAGAATTACATATTTGCAATATAGAGCTGAGTGCAGAACTTGTAGAAATACTTCAACAAACCTTAGACTGGAGTAAAGAAAGAAACTGCAAATGATTCCCAAAGAATGAATGATTAAAAAGAGCCAAGTCCATAGAATTATTGGATTAGAAAAATGTGCTGATCCAAACCAATTACTAAACATTTGTCCAAATCCAGTGAGTTAATTTTAAATATGTTTGTATATAGAGGGACATTTCTTTTGATCTTTGGAACAACTTTTTATTGCTGGATTACGCTTCAATTTCTTTATATAGCAGCGCTCTTGAAATAACAGAGCATATATATTTTTGGTGATTGTTGTTACAGGGAATTGCATTTTAAATTTATAGTTCCTACTATGTTGAGAGATCAAGAAAATAAGTTAATTTGGAGCAGTTTCTTTTGTTTGGGGAGAAATCACCTTCATTCTTTTCAGCACATATGATTGGCATCCTGTCCTAGGAAAGAGTATAATAAAGCAGTATTCTGGCTGAACAGTGAGAATCCCACCTTCTACCAAATATTATGCAAGACTCTAAAACTGTCAAAAAGATAAAACTGCAAAAGGGATGATGATGGATCTTAAATAAACAAAAAAGACAAAAACTCCTTGCTTTGGGGAGTTGGGGTCATTAGAATACTTCTGATGGGTTGAGATTGGTTTCTAATAGGACTATCTGGAAGAAAACAAAACCAAAAATCCACCAAAAGACAATTCAACAAAGAAAGTACAGAATCTCAAATTATGACTATCAAAGACTAAATTTTCATAAGAGCAGAGAAACAGTGGTCAAGTACATGGATAAATCTGCACACCTTTACTGACATGGCCATTACAGAATCGTGAGTTTGCTGAGAGGGAAAAGACTGTATGTGACTATAAATAAAGAGCCAAGATTTGTGAATCCAGGCATATTATTGGCCATAATGAGCTGGAGGACAGGCCCTCTTTTCCTTCATTGTCCACTGTTTAAATATAAGGCCAGACACTTTAGGTCAACTAAGTGTTTTAGATAGAAATACTGGGCCATAAAGCTTAATCGAGGAGTCCCCACCATTAGGAGACTGACACAGTTAAGGGGCAGAGGCAAGGTGTGACTTATACACAGGGCTAATTCTCAAGTTATTTCCATTGGCTTCACATTCCGATGGCAATTAGGATGACACTAGTGAGTAAAGAATCACTTTGGATTGGCCAGATAACTGCCGCTTATATCATTTTGGTAACATACCAGGGTGGTGGCTGATTCTGGAACAGTAGTGCTTTCCGACAGTGCTTGGGGAATCTCCTACCTTCCCTGTGAGTTCTAGCTCCATTCATGAGGTTGACTGATGAGGATATAATGATGTAAGTAAATATCCTTGAGATCTGAGATTATTATAGAAGTGCTGACCCACGGGAGGAGAGAGGGATAAAGGTGGCTTAAATTAGTTTTGATTTAAATAATAATAATCTATGAGCTAGAAAATTGGGTCATATTAATTGCATATAAGATAAAAATGAAAGCACTTCCATATGGGTGGAAAGATAAGTGGAAAGGAAAACATGAGTGGAGGTAGTTTAAGTTAATGGGAGAGAAAATCTATGAAGATATGGAATTATTTATCCTCTAATGGTGTTTACTGCTCAAGGACTGGATCTTGATTTCCCAGAATTACTATTTTCTAGCAAGTCTCAGGCTTCTAGGAGGAAAAAACCTGGTATTAATAATACCTTTATAATCATAGGTCTGTGGAGGCAAACTTTTCCTGTAATAGGCAAGATAATAAATATTTTAGGCTTTGAGGGCCATAATAATCTTTTTTGCTACTAAATTAGTCCATTTTAGCTTGAAAGTCACCATGGACACTACTTAAATGAATGGAGTGTGGCTATGTTTCAGTACAACTTGATTTACAAAAACAGCAGGCACCTGGATTTGGCCCATGCAAAGGCTACAGTTTGCAGACTCTTATTTTGGACTGATGATGCACATTATATAAAGACAACCACTTGCTAAACTTTTGAAGACTTCTTAGATTAAACTAGCCTTAAAAAAAATTTATTTAATTTCTACTATGTTTAAGTTATGATGCTTCTGTCTGGACATAAGAAGTAAAGTAAGACATCGTTGCTTTTAAAAATCCAACAACTTAAAAAAGAGGTAAGAAACAATATCCCCAAAGTTCTAGTGCTATGCTAGGAGGGCTGTCACAAAAACATATACATAGTGGAAATTCAGAAGAGGGAATAATTAACTTTCCCAAAGAGTTTCAGGAAAATCTTCAGGGAAACAGTGACATGAACTGAGAATTTTTCATTTCTATTTGCTAAAAAAGTTAAGCAGTCACTTCTAGTAGAGCCAAAAGCATGAAGAAAGATATTGATAGAGAAAGGTAGACAGAAGACTGACCAGGTCAACATTATATGTATGCATATTATCCCAGTGTACTTGGACTGTCTTCTATAATTAATGGTAATAATAATCATCATAAAAATGATGATCATGGTAATCATTTATTGAAGACTAACTAGGTCAATTCACAAAAATTGATTTCTTAAAACTTATTCTGCTGCAGTCAATTTTCTGAAATTCTAATGACTAATTTACTGGAAAGGGTTTTAAGCGCTTTCATAGAAATATTCAATTTCTGGTACTGAATATATTCAACATTCATCATTGCATAAGGGATAGCGTAAAACACTAATTTTTTTCAAAACATTTTGGGACTTCTTTGCCAATGTCTTAGTATTTATCTTTTAGCACTTATAGAGTGGTTAATTAATGCTTTGTATATCTTCTCAAATTCATACTTAGGATTAAGGATAATATTTGAGACATATTCTTTATACTATGTGCAAATTATTTATCTGTTGTCTCTCAATTCTTTTTCTTTTTAAAGATTTTATTTATTTGACAGAGAGAGATCACAAGTAGGCAGAGAGGCAGGCAGAGAGAGGAGGAAGCAGGCTCCCTGCTGAGCAGAGAGTCCGATGGATGTGGGGCTCAATCCCAGGTCCCTGAGATCATGACCTCAGCCAAAGGGAGAGGCTTTAACCCACTGAGTCACCCAGGCGCCCCATGTTGTCTCTCAGTTCTAAACCAACCATCCTATACTCTGCTTTGTGATGTGCCTTCCGCCTCCCTAAACTGGCTTCCCGTTAGGGTGTGCTAGAGAGAGAAAATCAGGTAAGAGGAGAAAAAAGAAGCCTGCTACTTCCTGCTTTCTCCCTGCTTTCTTTTGATTCCTCTCATCCTTCTTCAGCCCAGCAGGATCAATTCTTTCCAGTAGCAGCATTTAAAACCAGTTTACTGTTTTCCTAGCACCAACCAGAAGTAAGTAGTTCAGTACTATAATTTTCCTCAAGAAGTGGTATTTTAGCAATGGTTTCTAGACTTATTTGATTATGGAACCCTTTGGGGGAACATTTTATTCAAAACATAGTCCATGAAATACACTCAACAACGTGATCAACATATGTTCAAAAATAATGTTCACTGAGTGCCTCCTATCGGGAGAAACTGTTCTAATTCAGAAAATGCTTGAATATTCTATGAGGCAGGTACTATCTTTATACCAATTCCACACATTAAAAAACTGAGGCAGGAGGGATTATGTAATGCTCCTAATAATAGAGCTCCCAAGTAACAGAGCTGGGATTCAAGTCCAGAATTTGAAAATATTAACCATTACATTACACTACCACTTAGATTATTATAGAGGATTCAACAGAATGTGAAATACCACAAGCAGAGGTATTGGTGATGGGTATCTAACAATAGCTTAGAAGGAAAAATAAATAAATAAATAAGACTTTGAATAGGGCAGTGGCCAGGAATAGATTAAAAGGACAGATTCAAATAACCAGCGGAAGTTGAATGAGAACTCTATAACCTATTGGATACAGAACATAAAGAATAGAGAAGAGCGAAATGGTTGTATTAGTTATCTAGTGCTGCATTGCAAACACTCAAATCTTTGTGGTTTCCAACAATAGCACTTACTTAACTCTTAGATCTGCAAGCTCACTGGGAGATGGCTGACCTCGGATGGCTTTGCCCATGTGTCTGCATCCACCTGGCAGGCTGCCGTGAGTTAGTTTTGCTGATCTTGGCTGTGCTTTCTCATGTGTGGAGCCTTAGCACAAATCCAAGGATATTGCCATAGTGATTATCCAGGTTTTTGCTTGAATGGCCAGTGAGATAGATCATAACCATTAACTATAATATCAAAAACCAGAAAAGGGAGAATATCTGAGAGGCAAAATGAATGAAAATATTAGTGTTGATTGGGACATATAGAACTCGTAGTAAGATGGGTAGAGACATCTCATACCAAGTTAAATACAGGTCTGGAGGTTGACAGAAATAAAACAGCAAAAATGGGAACATGGAAATTAATTTAAAAAGCCATAGGTTTATGTGGTATCATTCATGGTGATCATGTAGAGAAGTCAGGACTGTTCTAAGACTGTCAATAATCTACTTTATTTTGCTTCTGGTACTAAGTAATGACTGTTGACAAAAGGACCATTTAATATAATTGAGGTTGAGAGGTAATTATTGTTGTCATATAGTCTTTCTGGTATTATTAGATGCATTTGATTCTTAATTTCCAAGAAAAAAAGTAATTTCTTCTACAGAGAAAGACAACAGAGAGAAAAAGCAGGGACGAAATGATCTTTAAATGCCAATAGCTACATTATGGGAGAGATACAAGTGACGGAAAAAAGCAAGCTTTCATTTACTTAGAAATATCTTCCTAACATTGAGGGGATGATAGTGATGTCTAAAGAATTGAGGCTTATATTTTAAATAGTTCTGTAAATGGTATTTGGGAATTCAATGGAATGTATTAAGTGATTTCTTATGGTCTGCACTAGCTCCACCATTCCACGAATCCAATTTAATCAAGGACCCTAAGAAATGTGTCTTAGAATATTCAGTTTGGTATAATAAACAGCACATTTAGAGTCCAAGTTTTAATAAGCTTTCTTGAATTTCCTAATTCAAACCTGAAGCATGTGATTTAATTTAATTAAAGATTAAGCACAATAATCAATACACATTTTAAGTATATGTGAGCATTTTTAGTAATAGACCTCACTAACATTTCTCACATTTATATAATCTGTCTTTTTTAATAATTAGCATATATAACACCAAAAAAAATTCAACATTTTTTGGCTTGGTGGGAATAATATTCAATGGCTTTTCTCTTTTAATTTTCTTGAATTTGGCCGTTTTCATCAATAATATTCTGGAGGCATGGATTTGGCTCTTTGAAGGATCAGAACTATGCAATATATATGCAAAGTGAAAGAGGTAGTAAAATTCTGGTTTTGGAAACTGGAGTCAAGTTTCTTTGGCCAATATCAAAACAATACTTTTGAAAATCAGACTATGTTGAGAGAGAATCTAATTATTTTAAATGCCTTAACATAACAACACTCAAGCTTGCCCACTACAGCATAGATTTTACTATCTATAAACTAGAGACAGAAGGAATGCAGAACATGACAAAAAGAAAGGTTGGTGAGGGAAGTACATTTTTTCTAGTTCTGAGCATTGTGGGAATGAGAAACAAGACAGTGATTTGGGAAGCAGACAGTTAAAACTATGTGCCTGACCTTCCTTAGCATGTCAGATAGATTGACTGGAAACCTAGAACAAAAAGATCATCTGCTTAATTTTCCCCTTAAAACCTTGGGCCACCATGTAGGGTGGCATAGCCCAGACCCAAGGGATGATGGCCCAGCTCAGCCAAGAGAGCCGTTTAGATAGATGAGCATGAAGCATCACACCTGGATCTCCACAGTCTGCATGTAGCTTAGACATGTCATGCTTCAGTAAGACAAAGTAGAGGTCTTGAGATCAGGACACAGAGACAAACATGCAGGGACTTTGTGTCAGAGACAAACAGTGGACAACACAGATTTTCATAATAAGAGCAAGCATGATGCTTGGAAAGGCCAGACAGAACTAGTTGTGTACCCTAGTGGTCATTAATCAGACTAGATTTGCCACAAAGAGCCACAGAGACCAAGAAGATATGACAAAGACCCTGTGTGAGTCTCCCATTGTTGCTGTTAATGAATGGCCACAAACTTAATGGTTTAAACAACACAAGTTTATTATCCTATAGTTTTGGAGACCAGATGTCTGAAGTGGGTCTCATTGGGCTAAAATCAAGGTATTGGTAGGGCTACGTTACTCTGGAAGTTTAGATGAGAATCTATTTCCTTCCTTATTCTAGCTTCTAGAGACTGCCTTTGGCTCATGGTCCCTTTCCATCTTTAGCCTTTTTCATCCCGCATCACTCTAACATTGACTCTCCTGCCTCTTTTACTTACAAGGACACTTGTGATTACATTGGGCCCACCCAGAAATTCCTAGATAATCTCCCTATTTCAAAATCAGCTTGATTAGCAAGCATAATTCCATCTGCAACTTTAATCCCCCATTACATTGTAACTTAATATATTCACAGGTTCTGAGTATCAGGGTGTGGGTTTTCTGGGAGGGCCCATTATTTTGCTTACCACAGAGCTGATGCTTTTTTTTTTTCTTTTTTTTTTTTAATCTTTAAACCAACCTACATGCCTGGACACCATCTTGGAGCAAAACAGGGAACAGAGGAGGTGATATGAGAGACAGGTTTTCTCAAAAAGTCGTGCTCAAGAGACTATTTAAAACTGAAGAGAAATGCCATAGATTGCCTTGCTTAGAATGTTATCTCCTCTTTGCTCTTCACTGAAGCCACCTCCACTTGCCTCCACTTTCCAATAAGAGATAGAGGCTCTTGAAAGCCTAGATCAATTACAAAAACAAGGAAACTCATTTTCCCTTGCATATCTGCAGAGCGAGTTAAATTTCTGAATCTGGCACATTACTGCGAATCACAATATTGACCCCTAAATGAACTTCAAAAACATGATGGATTTACTTGATACCACACAGACACTTAAAGAAGAAACTTGAGCATCATTATTAGAGAGATGAGACTGTCACATGTTAAGAGATTTGTCCATAAAACTGAGTAACAGAGGAATCTAGAGGAGCCTGGAGTGATGAAAAGGAGCCCCGAGATCCTGGCATCTACCTCAGGGTCACTGTCTTGAGCAGAGGATTTAAATACATTAATTTTCCAAAGAACTTGTTGTATATATTTATGATAGGTGGTCCTCTTAAATTTTCAGGAAATCTGCCACTTTTGTTACCAGAACTAAGATAGTGAGGATGGAAAGTGAAATGCTGCCCTAATCACACACTGCCTAGGAATCCACAAAGTCTTCCTTAAACATGGATGAAACTATTAAGTAAAGAAAAGGAATTTAAGAGCCAAGTACATCTTGAGACAATGTCAGAAATGTGTTTAAGAGAAAAAGATTGATTTTAGAGGTGTTGGCAGTTTTATGAAGTTATTGTGGATGGAAAGTAAAAACGTATTTCAGAAAATAAACTGGAGAGAAAATTTCAAAGTCCCAAATCCAAAGAGTGGCACTGAACTGTGAAATTAAGGAGAAACATTTCCAGCAGCACATAAAAGTGTCAAAGTGGCAGTAATGGAGCTTATCATGACCCAGGTGTGTACCTGAGTATATTAAGGTGATAGAAAGGAGGCTGCAGAATATCTGGGATTGGAGAGAAGAAAAGATAGAGTGCTTTTTTCTTTAATTGGCAAATCAACGACAAGGAAGAGAACTACCATCCATTTTTAAGCACTTCTCTTCTGTGCACGAGGACTTTTACTCAAGAATGGCAATATATCAGGATAGAAAACAGGACCCAGATTCCTAAAGTCCACCAAGGTAAATAACAGCTAGGGAGAAAGATATAAAAAAAAAATATGTTAGAATTAATAAGTCCTAAATCAAAAGAGAAGCATTCTGAACTATAAGAGAAGAAAGTGTATATTAGTACCTATGAGGTAAAACATACACACACAGCCTCTCTATATATAGTCTTTTTTTTTTTTAAGATTTTATTTATTTATTTGACAGAGAGAGAGAGAGATCACAAGTAGGCAGAGGGGCAGGCAGAGAGAGAGGGGGAAGCAGGCTCCCTGCTGAGCAGAGAGCCTGATGCGGGGCTGGATCCCAGGCCTCTGAGATCACGACCTGAGCCGAAGGCAGAGGCTTTAATCCACTGAGCCACTCAGGCGCCCCTCTATATATAGTCTTAATGAATGGGTTTTACTAAGTGAGTCCCATTTGTTAATAATACTCTGCAGTGACTTGGAAGATAATTCTGTTTCTGATGTTTTCCTTTTCCCCTGTATTTATTTATTTATTTATTTAAAGATTTTATTTATTTATTTGATACAGAGAGAGATCACAAGTAGGCAGAGAGGCAGACAGGGCGGGGGCGGAGGGGGGACAGTCTTCCTGCCGAGCAGAGAGCCCGATGCGGGGCTCGATCCCAGGACCCTGAGATCATGACCTGAGCCGAAGGCAGAGGCTTTAACCCACTGAGCCACCCAGGAGCCCCTTCGCCTGTATTTAATTGCCCATGCATAGAGTAGAAGTCAACTGATTTGCACAAGACCTCATGTGGAAGTCACTACAGAAAGTGCCACCTACTCTTTGAGCACATATGATTTGTGAGCGTTGCACAATTCTCCATAGATGTGTCCTTATACAGGACTGTTTTTTACATACACACAGTTTAGGCTTAGTGGTTTTATCCATATATCACTATACTAATTTTTTCTATTTTTTTGTTTTTTATAATTTTACCAACAATTCTAGTTGATGTGTGTAAGCTACCCTTTGATCCTTCTATTAATACAATTTGACCATGTGAGTAAAATACATACTAGATGCTAATTTTTTTTTTCTTAGAAATGATAAAGTTACATAAGAAGGTTGGAGATTTTTTCTTTATACATAGAATTATTACTATGAAGGATTTTCAAATTAAAAACCATTCTAGTGAATACAGTCATTTAATATTTATTTTAAAAACTTATTAACATCTTTTGTTCTGAAGATATTTGCAATTATACATGGATATGTGATATTTATATAAAAGCATTAAGGACACTGTCAGGTATAGACACATGCACACGTACACATGGAAACAGCATTGTCAGGGAAGGGTCATGAAAAGAGAATATATGAGCAAAGGTTTGAAGGAAGCAAGGGACTGAGCCAGGTGGCTATCTGGGGCCAGTGGCCTCTGGGCAAAGACAGGTTTAGTTCTTGTCTTAACTGATGCTCAAGAAATGAGTAACTTCCTAGCTGGCCAGCTAGCTCAATTTAATCAGTGGATATCTTTTGTCAAGTCCTCGAACATTAAGTTTGTTAGCTGTAAGTAATAGGAACTGTTTCTTCTCCATTTAATGCAAATGCTATGAGAATCAACTCTATTACATATATATATATATATATATATATATATGTATATATATGTATATATAAATATAAAGCATACGTGGTAGGAAAAATCAGAAAAAATACTACCCACTCCCTATACCCTTGCTATTAAAAGGATTCTTTAAATCCAGTGTATTTAAACAAGATGAGTGCCTCTACCCTCAAAAAGAGAATATCCATTAATGTAGTTACATAGATTCTAAATCCAGGAGCAATCCATACATTGTATAACTTGAAATCCTCTTTCTACACACCTGGAGAGGTTATATTAAATATAACGGTAATAATAGTAAGACTGCCTTTTACACCAATTTGATCAGTAAAAATAATAATAATAAAATGTAGCAATACCAAATATTGGTAAGAATATGAGCAATGGAAACTCATACATTGATGTTATGAGTATAAATTGAAAGAACTACTTTGAAGAGCAATTTGGCATAATCCAGTAAATTAGATGTGTATGCTCTTCAACTAGGCATTTACAATCTAGATATTCAAATTCCAAATACATACATATATATATGTATGTATGTAAACACAGAGAGAGAGAATATTTGCAATTTTTTATAATAAAATGGAAAAAAAAATCCCATAAACTAAAGGGGAATAGATAAAGGAATTGTGTCACTTTCACATAATGTGATAAATCATATCTAATAGCATGAATAATCAAAAACCATATTTTGTGAATAACAAAGCTGAAGATATATGTGTATACCTTAATACCAATTATATAAAGCTGTGCACATTGGCAAAAGAATAGATCATGTTGACATATATGTACATGTATAGTAATGGCATAAATTATGTGTGATAATGATGAACACTAAAATCAGAACAGCCCCCTCTATATAAATGTGGCCAAGTGCTAACATTCAATAAAGTTGCGTGGTGCCTATATTTATGAGTCTTTGCCATATTCGTTTTTACAATGTTCTGTAAGTTTGAAATTTTTCTAAAATAAAGCCAGTATTGTACTTTTATGAAGATGGAAGTCCCCATGGTAGACTAGGTGGAAAATCCACACACAAAAAAAGGAATATGCTGATTTCAAAGGGCAAGAGAAATGTCCTGCTACTTGAAAATGGAATCTTATCTCAGTATTGGTTGAGTCAGTATTGTGCCAGGCATTGTTCTAAGTGCTTTACATCTATGATCTCATTTAATCCTCATCCTCGTAACAATTCTCTGCAGAAGACACTATGATTTCCTCCTTTTAGAGATAGGGAACTGAAACACAGGTCAGTGACTTGGCCTGTATCATATAGCTCATAAGTTGGAGCTCTAGAATTTAAACCAGAGAGTCGGGGAGTCTAGGTGGCTCAGTCCTTAAGCCTCTGCCTTCGGCTCAGGTCATGATCCCGGGGTCCTGGGATCGAGCCCTGCATCGAGCCCCGCATTGAGCCCCATATTGGGCTCCCTGCTCAATGGGAAGCCTGCTTCTCCCTCTCCCACTCCCTTTGCTTGTGTTCCCTCTCTCGCTGTCTCTGTGTCAAATAAATAAATAAAACATTTAAAAACAAACAAACAAACAAACCAGAGAGTCTGAGCTCTCAGCCAATACACAAACTGTCCTTGGTAGCTATGCTTACATTAAAGCAGCAGTTCTCGGTGTGTCCCAGGTCCCAGCAGCACCAGAAACTAGCCAGAAATGAAAGCTTTTCCATCTTACGCTAGGCCTACTGAATCAGAAACTCTGGGACTGAGCTTTGCAAAATGTATTTATAAAAGTCCTCAGTGTGACTCTTAGCCATGCTAAAGTTGAAGAACCCTTGGGTTAAGGTAACATACAGGCCTGTAGACCTCCACTAATGGAAAACTAAAATGGGAGTTTCAATGTATGTTTTCACATAAGGTGAAACCTGATGCTACTTGGCTCACACTTTAAAATGCCCTGTGAGCTACAGAAAGGTTGCAAAAATCACTGCATCTCCTTGGCAATGAGGTGAAATATTTGTGGTGGAAGGGCAGAATTTTCAGAGAGAAAAACTTGAAGAAGATGCTTGGAGAATGTACATCAAGCTGATCTAGGTAATCAGGTTAACAGAAAGGGAAGATTTCATGTGGGAGCCCCTCCCCGCTCCCATGAATTTCAATTTCTTGTGGGAGAGTTAAGGAAAGCCAAATTATCTCAAACTCTGATACTTCTGTCCTTTGAGCCGCATGTATTCTGAAATGGAATAGTCATTTCAACAAAGAAATTTACATTTACTAGTTGAATCTGACCTGGTAATGTAAATTTTGTAGAAGCAATGTGGCAAAGGGGGAAGAGGATTTGGAGCTTCTGCAATCCGTTTTCTGTGCTTAGCAAAAGTTCCAAAAGGTATAAGGTCCCATGGAGTGTCCTGAGGCACAGAGTCCTACAGGTACTCAAAGTGTGATACTGAAAGTGACGTCAAGCACAGAGAAGCCCATGAACGGGTAACGCATTCCAGAGGGGACATCAGCCAGGGAATAAATCCAACTATTGTATTGCCCCCATGAGCTACAGAATGCTGAGATGGATTTCACATATGTGCTTTGTTTTATGTAGCGTTACATTAGCAGAATCTGGTTCAGATAATTCACCATAAGCATGTGCTACGTGGAAGAAAGGAAAAACAAAAGAGACTTTCTTCATGGGAGATTTGGTATTCAACAAAAATTCTAAAACTTTTTTTGAGGGCTCACAAATTATTTCTCTGCTCCCAGCCCTATGACTGTTCTGTTGATGTGTTTGTTTTGATGTTGTTTTTAATGGCTAGGATATGAAAGAGAGGGACAGAGACTTTCCATTGCCTTGACTCCACCTTGTACCCACAAGGTACAAGGGTACACACAGAAATGAATTTTAAATAGATTTACAGTGGACACATTCAGCAGACAATTCTCTCCAGTATAAGCATCTTTCCCTCTCTTCAATATACTTTGCAAATGCTTAAGTATATTAACAGGGAATGGATAAGACTCCATCCAAAGAGATAGTGATTCAACAAAAAAGCTATCTTCTTCTTGGAATTAGATCACTTAATGCCTTACACACTCACCAGCTCTCATTTGTGCCCCTTGGAAGCTCTTGCCTAGCACAGGCTCATCCACTTTATATGATTATTTAAATGTGGGTGAAAGTCATCTTATCTCTTTTTTTAAAAAATGTCATCATTTTATATCTAATGTGTACAAAACCCTTGAGTTAGGTTCGATTTGGCAATGCATCTTGGGTTTTTTATTATCTCTCGACTAACCATGCTGATGTAGGCAAGAGAAGCATTTGTACTTTATTCTTTATTCACTACTTTAAAATTATGCTCTGCCCCTAAAAATTGTCTTATCTCTTTTTTTGTAATTGTCTTATTTCTTAAGAGTGTTTCTTTGCCTTACTATTGAACGTTTACTTAATGTCAGACATTTACCAATGTGTCTCTCATGTTGCTAAGATGGTAGATATTGTGATTTCCTAAAGATTAAAAAAACTGTGCTTCTGCAAGTCTGGATGGTTTGCTAAAGACCAAGCAACTAGTGGACATTAAAGCTGGATTTTGGAGCCAATATCAGGATGGGACTTTCTGTAGCCCTCTCTACTATATCACATCTCAGAAGAAAGAACCTAATACTGACATTTGAATACATTTTTAAGTCTTCAGGGACAAAGAATAAGACACACTGGCCTTTGTGTCATGGAGTGAACTACAACTTTCTCGTATTTGTCCACTTTTTTGATGAACCAGTTATCAATGTGTGTCCTAAAAAGGGCTACGTGTTTTCCCACTGAACAAGCTTTCATACACACACACACACACACACACACACACACACACGCACACGCACACACACACACACACACACACACACACACACACACACAGTTATAGCCTCCTGCATCTCTCTCTTCATCTAATCCCTTTAAGTCACTCTGCAAAGAAAACCATTGTCTGAAGTTGGGGGATATCATTCCTATACATGTTTTCAAACCCTTATTAAACATGTATAATTCCCATTTCTTACTCTTATAATTAATATTGCAATAACCTTTCTTGTACAACTCCCATTGTGCACCCGACAAGAGAGCTTCTGAATCTTGCTCATTTGTACACTAGCAGCACCAGCACTGACTGGGAGCTTGTTAGAACTTCAGATCTCAGGCCCCACTTCATACCTTATAGAGGCTGCACTTCTGCTTTGGAACAATACACCCAGGTGATCCAGAAGCACATTTAACTTGGAAAAGCACTGATTTTAGGGTCTATAAAAAGGAGTGGAATTGCTGGGAAGGACACGCACTTCTTCAACTTTGTTAGATATTCCCAAATTGCTTTCCAAAGTGATTGTATCAACAAGTGATCCCACCAGAAATTAGTCTTTTCAAATTTTTGCCAGTCGGCTAGATGTGAAAAGCTATGTCATTGTTGTTTTGATTTCCATTTCCCTCATTTCCATGAGGTTGAGCGTCTCTCCATAAATCCACTGCCCATTGGTGCTGTCTGTGAATTCCCTGGGCATATCTTGTGCCAGATTTTCTGTTGGTTTCTTTGGTTTGCATTCTGTTCTTTTCTGTCAAGTCAAAGTAACCTGAAGAGGTTTTTGTACCTTTATTTTCTCCTTTTCCCCCCTGTTATCTTTCTTTCTCTCCCTATTTGCTAAAATAGGGTTGGAGGTCATTCAGATATTCTAGTTGTCAGAATATTAGTTGTGAACAATCATTACCAAAGTACCTTATTATTTTCTCCTCAACCAAGACAAAATAATACCAACAATAACAATAATAGCTAGTCCATGAGTGGACAGAACAGAATCTGAACCCAGGCCTGCTTGATATCAAGGCCTATGCCCAAAGGCTTTTTCAATCTCCAATTGTTTCTTCTTCAAAACATTTTTACATTAAAGCTGAAAGTTACTACTGTTTCCTTTCTCCCTTTAATATATAATATATAATAGTATATAATATGTATATTATATGCATGTGTAAGAGGTGATATGAATAATTAATGGCATGAGCTGCATTTATATATAACAAGTATAATGGTGTAATCTTTTTATAGCACTGGGGTATAGCAAAGCTAACCTCTGAATTACATTTCAGTAATGAGTAGGTAAAAGAAGAGATGAAATAGTTCTAAAGCCATTCATTAAGATTTGTTATACAGTTCTACTTCCACTAATATTTTTTTAATTCTAGTAGGAATCACCTATTAAACCTGATAAATAAATAAGATTGCTTATTTGCTTGTAATTGTTTTGCTAAGCCTTTCCCCTGGAAATTCTGATTCTGCAGATCTAGGTTAGAACGCAGATGTCTATATTTTTATAGAAACACAAGCGATCCTTTCATAAGCATATTTTGGTGGGGGGACTTCCATTTCATAAGTAATAGATAAATTCTGCTCCTTCTCACCTGAATAGTGACGCAGCATAATTCAAAACATGTGGTAGGATCAGCACAATGAGCCATACATTTTGGAAGGAACATTATGATCACTCTTGCTTAGGGAGGAAATCGCCTCCCACATCCCAAGGGGTATCTACTAGGAAAATGTCAAGGCAATTACAATTAGGACCCATTTAAACACTGTGCAGCTACTGCCCTGTCTCAAAACACCAATAAAGCAGCGAGTCAAAGTGCTGACTTGGTTTACAAGCCACCCACTCTCCCAGCACAGCTGCTGCTCCCTTATCTCCGTGTGACCTCTATGCAGACTGCAGATAAGAGAGGCTTCAAGGCAGCAGCAGCAGCTCTGGCCTCTACCAGGTCTCCATGCAATGGTCAGAGTTCCGTCCACCCCTCTTGCTCCCACTTTAATCTCGGTCTATGCAGCTCTTCCAGTTCTAGACTCTTGGTTGCACATCTACACATCTCTGCACATCTACAAACTTTGCCTTACTTTTCATTTCAAAGTTATGAGATGCCTGTTTTGGAAAATGCAAATAATTGAAAAAGAAGTAAATCTGATTTGATGTGACAGAAGAAAGCAATTGAAGAAGATATTATAACTACACAAATTTGCAAGAACTTTTTTATTGCCAATGAAGAACTTTCTGTTTGGACAAAACACAAGCATGAGGTGTTCTTGATGAGTGCTTCTGTTTCCAAAAGCCTAAAAATAGTTTACAAATAGCCATCATACATTTACAAGGGTGCTGTTATATGCTACCATTCCTTCAGGAAAGGGGAAAAGGTGGTAAGAAAAGAAATTTTTCAGAGAAATACACACACACGTCAAAGAGTAGTAGATTCCCAGGTATAGAACCTTTCTTTTTCCATCAATCAAGCAATAAATATCCCCTGAGTAACAAACAAAATACTGTATGATGAAAAAAAGAATAGAGGATAGGAAATATAAAGTAGTAATCATTTGACCCATGGGCTGTAAGAATTAAATGATTTAATATATGTAAAAACACTCAGAGAGCTGGATATATAGGAAAAGTTCAGTAAATGTCTGTTGTCTTCTTTATTTTTCTCTAAGAAGCTTAAGGTATGTGCACGCTAAGATACCTAATAATCTACTTCAATATTGGAAACATGTTTTGCTTATTTTTAATTTCTTTTTGCATCCCTAGCAGCTAATTCAGGAAATAATCAATAAGTATCTATAAAATTCAGTTGAAGTCAGCATATATTAAATGACAAATCAATGCTAGAGGCAGTAAATTACTACAGTGTTTCTCAATCAGGATGATTTTGCCCCCCAAACTACTAGGGACATTTGGCTATGTTGGAGACATTTTTTGGTTGCTACAGCTTGGGGGGAGGGAGTTACAACTGGTTTCTAGTGGGTAGAAACCAGAGATGCTGTTAAACAACAAGGAATCATTAGAACCAAGGGGATAGTGAAGGATTTGCATTTCAAGAATGGAAGACATGCATTTCAGACACAAGAAAAAATATGACAAAAGTAGAGGCAGGTGAAATGTTAATATAAAGAGCAGTAATAAAGGAATGAAAAGCCTGGACGGAGTGTTCAGGAAGAGTGAGGAGATCACTTTGGGTTTTCCTTTTCATTTCTGCAGTTACCCTGTCCTCTTCCATCCTCTTGGAAGAGGATGTTTCTCCCATCCTCTTTATCCTTCTATCCCTATGTTGGTTATTAGAGCATCTAGTCATGTGACTCTGCCCCATGAATCTATCCTCCCCTCAGCTCCATTGCCATTTGGGGACCCACAGTTTCTCTCTTTGGCCTATCTGTACAAATACTAGAGCTCTAACATCCTTAGAGTTCCATTCTCCAATCCTGATGTGTGCTTAATGTAGACACATGAAGAATCCTCTTTCTCTTTAAATACCTATTTCACCAGACACAGGATAGTTACTTTGTATTTCTCTGAAATGTCCAACTTTTCATTAAGCCCATTTTAATAAACTTCCTGCAACCAACTGTTGAAATAAGAATGATTACTACATTTTAAGAAACCTCCATTTTCAGTCATATATACTAATATAAAACAGAATAGTATTAGGCACACACACGTCATCTTAAGCCATCAGTAACCACACATTTCTTTTTTAATCAATCATTTCTTCAATTATGTCTGTTTTCTCTATGCAAGTGGTAAAAACTGTGAGAATTCATTCCCATATTTGGGGCTTCTTGTAAGGACTTCATCCAAAGGAAAGTAAGTGGTTGAGCACATTTCTTCCATTACTAGGATCTTATTTTATTTTCCCGCTTATGTCCCAATATTAAAGAACATTTAACTTAAAGACACTCAGCAAGGATAGTGCTTGGGGAAAATATCCACTATGAATTTATACAATGTAAACAATAAGGATTGGAGGATAATTTCATAATTGACATGCTTTTTTTTTATATAACTGACATGCTTTAACATTTGGTTTGTTTTGCTTGTTTGATTTTATTTCTACTGAAAGAAAAACAATGACATTTTCTCTATGTCTTGTTATTTTAAACATCCTAGTAATTTTGTGCACATCTGATAGGGAAGGCAGAATGAAGGAACTGAAAGAATATGAACAAATATCCAGCAGCTGCCCGATTATAATAACCTCAAGGCAAAGAAGTTGGTCAGAAGTGCAATTCTTTTGTTTACTTTTAATTTCTTTCTGGCTTTTAAAAATATAACTTGTGTTCATATAAATGCTACATCAGAGCAGTCATAATAAATAATTAGAGTGTTATCGAAGACTGTTTTGTTCTTCCAGCTGCTAGCACTGTTTTATTTATGTAGTATTGTGAAGTAAGTCAAAAACAGCTGCTATTTTATGTAATTCCATGATTTGATTTGAAATGCATTCCTCCAGTATATCCAATGGCATTTTAAGAGCGATGGCAGACTCGCGACAAAACATTTTTGGCCTGTTGTGTATCTCAGAAGGAAAAGGACTTTGACTGATGGATGAGTGTTATGAATGGAAATATATTCTTTCAAAAGGGAAATGTTCACTTGAAATTGTGTGCTCTGGTGCAGTGTTAAGTGGCACAAATGCGGAAATTGCGTACAGGTCAGACGCCTAGAGGTCCTTCCGGGGAAATGCATCCTCCCTTAGGAGCAGACAATTCACTTGCTAATTCAACTGACCCCACCTCTGGAGACAGCTATTCTCTGACACTATTTAAAGACGGAAATAGCAGAAGTACTCCTGGATAGAAATAAGCATGAACAGGACAAAGCAAAAAATCAGTATGAGAAAGGAAAAAAAATAAATTGTTGCATAGGAAGAGAATGGGTAAAGCAAGGTGACAAAAAGAACAAAAAAGAGATAAAGAGAGCAGAGGAAAGGAAAGAATATACCCCAAACTGCCTCATTTTTTTTTTTTTTTCCCTATTCATGGTAGCAAAGTCCCTTTTAACTGTCTTGACTGATTAGTGTGCCTGGGGTATTGTACAATTTTCTATTCCACACCACTTCCACAAACATAAGGAAATGCCTTCTTTTTCTCAGAGAAAGGTGTACAAATTGGAGAATAATTTCGGTAATATTTGACCACAGCTGAAGCATGCCATGCTATAGGAATGAACAAGACACCTCAGGATAAGTCACTTTCTAATTAGATTGTTTATTTACTTACTGACACCCCAACTCAAACTCATGCATTTAGTAATGGGAAATCCAAGCATATGCTCTGAAGGTCTAATCAATACTTTTCTCCCCCCCTCATCAACTTGTCTCGAACTTATTATTAATACCATTTAGGACATTACAGTTTTTTCTGTCAACAACTTTTTGCCAATAATTTATTTTCTTCAGACTCTTTCAAGACATTTTATCTGTGGGAGATAACAGTAACCAGAATATATAATCTGGTAATTTTTCTCATGTCATAAAACTGTATACGGTGTTTTATTTAATATATCCTTAAGGGTAGTAGTCTATAGGAAATAAATTAACAGTAACTTTTTTAGTTCACATTTATGACTAAATGTCTGAGTGTTTGACTTTTACACTTACTTTTGATATTATTTTTTATATAATCCATTTTCTTCAAGATATATATGTAAGTGGAATGTCTATGAATATAGTTAGCTAAATTATGAAATAAACACAAAATGAAATATTATGTAGAAATTAAAAAGAGTGAGCTAAATCCTTACGTTGACCTGGAGTGAAAATAAAGAGTAACAGCTATAACATGCCCTTATTATTTAAAAAGGAAGCAAAGAAAAAAATCCAAATAAGTGCGTGTTTATACTTATATTTGCCTAAACAAGAAGGAATCTAAATTAACTGTTAGTTCAGGAGTTTTGAGGGGGATAGAGAAAAGAAATTTAAGTTTTTCTTTACTGAACACTATTTTTAGTCAACACAATCATGCATTATAGCACTATTTTTGCAATTTATAAAAAGCAATAAAATTTATATAAGTAAATAGAATATTTTAATAAATGCGTTACTACTTCTTCAATCCACTTCAATAGTGTAAAACATAATATATATATTTAGACTATAAATATTTACTTTTATCTAATATATTAGCTAATTTAGTTAATACTTAACTGTTATCATTTCATACTTACAACAGTTATGAGTACTTACATACTTACAACATACTTACAACAGTTATGAGTATTAAACCCTACCATGTGCAAATAAAAGGCAGTGTTTTCTATGCTATTTTATTTGCTTTTTGTAACAAGTCTAAAAGTAAGATTATCAATTTCATTACATGTATAAGTTAACTAAGACTCAGAGGGGTAAATTAACTTGTCAAAGCTCGTTAAGTAGCAAAACTGAAGTTAAAACTAAAGTCTGTTTGATCCAAAACCATGCTCTGCTACACTGAACATCACTTGCCTTCATGATCTGTTTTTTGATGAATAAATATGCATAGGTATGGGTCTGCATGGGCACATACACTCAAATAGAAACAACTATATCTGTATACATACACAAAAACAGTAATACAATGTTAAATTAGTTTGTTTGGGTGGTACACGTGCCCCTAGCCCACAGATGCCTAGAAGAATAAAGCATGTTATGGATTGCAAGGAATATAAAAGTGCCAGTAATGTATATCTCAGGCATAAATGAGTCATTTATAAATATATATTAAAGTCATATACTGTCTAACCATCCAAAACAATTTAGAAATTTCTTGGATTAAGTCAGCCTGAGTTTTAAAGTTATAACTTGGTATTTTAAAGCCTTTGAACCACTAAGGATTTTCATACTATTCTGTCTTTTTTCCTGTGATTTTCTATATTGCAGGGTACTTGCGCTGACACATATACCAAGATTTTATTTAGTTACATTTTTAATGTAAACTGATGTAAATGTTTCCAATTCCCAACAGAAATTCTGATGTTTTAACCAAGAGCTTTGCTTTGTTTCAGCTATTTAGTAAATTTAACTTGTTTATTCAGACTTATATTTATAAATATATGTTCTATTAGAATATTAATGATTTTCTACTTGAAGTTCACTCCATTATTTTTTTTTAATTCATGAGTTACAGTAAGACTAATTTCTGGGTTAAAAATTGGATTCTTTAAATTATCATTATAAATATTGTTTGTTAAAATAAACAGTTTAATTAGATATTACCCCAAGGTCCAAATATAGATCCTGTGAATTTGGAAATAGTAATTTTATTCTTACTCAAACTTTTCCAAAAATCTACGACTTGTATGATTATTTGATGTTTTTATATACTTTCTCAAATAACTGATGTGCAAAATTTAAACTTCATATTTTATATACATATATAATAATCTTACTAGTAAGCATTTTCAAGCCCTGACAAAAAATAATGAAAATTTTAAAATAAGTTATTAGGATGGAGGGAATATTTTAATACTCAATTTGCAGAAGACACTGATATCTGTAGCGTATTTATGATATGCACACACATACGAATGCATACTACTTATTTACTAAAATATTTTCTGATAGTATTATACACTACTTCCTATGTGATTCTTGAAAGAAGCACTATAAATGACCAGTGGGTACATGAAAAGATGTTCAACATCACAACCATCAGTGAAATGCACATCAAACTGCATCAAGATATCACCTCTCATGTTAGAACGGTCGCTGTAAAACAAAAACAAACTCCAGACAATAACAAATGTTGGCAAGGATATAGAGAAATTGGAAATCTTATGTTCTGTTGGTGGGAAAATTAAATAGTGCAGCCACTGTGGGAAATAATACAGAAGTGCCTCAAAAAATTAAAATAAGAGCGACCATAAGATCTAGAAATCCTATTTCTGGTTATTTATACAAAAGAATTGAAATCAATATCCCAAAGAGATATTTGTATGCTCATGTTCATTGTAGCATTATTTATAATAGCTAATAGGTGGAAGCAACCCAAACGTCTATTGACAGATGAATGGCTAAAGAAACATGGTATATAGTGTATAAGTACAATGGAAAATGATATAGCTTTTTTTTTAATATTTTATTTATTTATTTGACACAGAGAGAGAGATCACAAGTAGGCAGAGAGGCAGGCAGAGAGAGAGGGGGAAGCAGGCTCCCCGCTGAGCAGAGAGTCCGATGCGGGGCTCGATTCCAGGACCCTGAGATCATGACCTGAGCTGAAGGCAGAGGCTTTAACCCACTGAGCCACCCAGGCGCCCCAATGATACAGCTTTTTAAGAAGGAAATCCTGTCATATGCTAAAACATGAATGAACCTTGAGAACATCAATCAAAGTGAAATAATCCAGTCACAAAAAGACAAATACTGCTGCATGCTTTCACTGACATGAAGTAATCAAAATAGTCAAACTCATAGAAGCAGAAAGCAGAATGGTGATTGCTGGAGCCTGAAGGTAGGGGAAATGTGAAGTTACCGTTCAATGGCAATAAAGTTTCAATTATGCAAAATGAAAAGTTCTAGAAATCTGCTGTATATTTTGCTTATAGTTAACAATACTGTACTGCACACTCAGAAATTTGTTAGAAGAGTAGATCTCATATTCTCTATTTTTTTACCACAATAAAGGAAATGTGATTCATAATAAAAGTTTATATTCACGCAAACTTGTGTCGTTCTTCTGAAGAATAAATATATTTTGCAGCAATTGCATTTCCTGGTTCACATATTAAAGTTTGCCTGTATAAGCTGGCTGGTGGTGATAAGGGTAAACGTTTCTGGTCATGAAACTCATCATGAGATGCATCAGGACACAGTGATAAGCACACACGATCTAGAATGTTATGGACCTTGATCTGGGTTCATATTCCCTAGCCTATTGTCTTGTGAAACTGATATGTTGCTAGTTCCTTTGCCTTTACTTTTCTCATCATAAAAAGTAAGAATAAGGATAAGTAGATAATTTATTTATTCTAAGTGCTAATAATATATTTCATTTCAAAATATATGAAATATATGTCATATATATGAAAATATATTTCATACAAAAATATATATATATTTCATATGTATTTTAATACATATGAAATAATATATTTCATACAAAAATATATATGAAAAAATATATTTCATACACTCCATTTCATACAAAATGGAGTGTCATGCACTTAGTACATAATAAGAGCTCACTGAAAACCAGTATATAATAGTAATAGTAGCAATCATAGTATTAGCAGCCATGGTAGTAGTACTAGCAGTGGTAGTAGTCGCAGTAGCAATAGTAATAGTAATGATTGTAAAAAGAAACAGTAATGATAATAAAGCTAGTAGTTGCAGTAGTATAAGTGATAATGGTAATAGAAATAGTAATATTGGTAGTATTAATAGTAATACTAATAATAGTAATATAATAAATAAAATTATTTAGATAGCATACTTAAATGTCTAAAAAAGTCTCTGATCAAACTTAGACTTCATACTCTTTATCATGTGACACTACTAAGGATACCTTTGTTTCTGGTGAGTAAATACAGTCCCCATGTTAACTATACATATTCTTTGGGTTTATTGCTTTCTGCCATCCAAGAGTTGAGTGGCTTTTGCCAAAGTTTTGTTTTCATGCTGTATAATTTTTATGATCAGTGTTTAATAGAAGTAGAGAACTTATTTAATTAGTTCTAAAAACTTTGCATGTAATGCTATTTATTCAGCCTGAATAATTTGTCTTAAAAATAAATGAAAACTAGAACATAAGAGATAAAGAAGAGAGAATGAAATGATTACTAGAGAATTAGAGAAATAAAAGAGATTCAGAAATTGGGTGGGCCTGCTGTTCTGAATTTCCTGTTCAGAACGTGAGAGGCACTTTACCCTGACATGGAAGACACATGTGCATAGGGATGGGCCTGCTCAGGCAAAATTCAGCCTGTGGATCTGTTTATTAGATGTCTTCCTCAGAGTAACACAAGAGGGGTTACAAATAGAGATTAGGACCTTCCTGGTTCAAGGTGCTTCTCTTAAAAGTAACAGAGGGAATTCTTTTAACTCAAAAACTAATTAGTTGTGGGGCATCTGGGTGGCTCAGTCAGTTAAGTGTCCAGCTCTTGATTTGGGCTCAGGTCATGATCTCAGGGTCGAGATCCAGCCAGACTGGGCTCCACACTCAGTGGGAGTCTGTTTGAGATTCTTTCTTGCACTATAAACTTTAAAAAAAAAAAACACACCTAATTCGTTGTGAGAAACTAAGCTCACACTTCAAAATAAATCACAGATAAGTTACTATCTTAACCAAATAAAATAAATTTACAGATTTATAATATGGCAAAATAAGTCAAACACAAACTTCTGTTTTAAAGAAAATGTATTATTTAAACTGTCATCAACAATGTTTAATAATCTCCCTTATTGTTTAAAAACAGAAACAAACTGTAGCATTTTCTGTCTTATTTCAGATTGTCTTAGTTGCTTATTTGCTTAAGTGTGTCTCCAATTTACAGTTTGTTCCCAGACTGTTCCTCAGCTCAAACTAGTCCATATACTATTGGTCTCAGTGGTACATTAACCAATATTTATTATAGAGGGTTCTCGGTGTTTCTGTTTTGAAACAGTTCCACATTAAGCATCCAGATATGGAAACTTTCTATTGGCAAAGATATAAATATCATCATCTAAAACTCTCTGTGTGCTGTTCCAGAAATGCATGAAGTGCAGCATGAGCTGGATGGATTACTTTTTCTGAATTTCAGTGTGATCTGCTGAGGCTTCTGGGACAAGTCTTATATCGTTACAGCGTGAAGAACCTTCACAAGCTTTCCCAGATATTCTGCTGTAAGTTTCCTTAGGCAGGGATTGAAGAGAGTGGTAAAGCCTAGTAATGGAAGAAATAGATGCCGAAGTGAGAAAAAAGAATTGCAGTGCTAGATGAATTTGATTATTATGAATATATAGTCCTGGTGTTAAAGAAAAGATGCATGGAAGCTAATAGTAAAAATAAATAACCAATAATATAAATTAATAAAAAGCAATGTGGGGAAAAAAGTAGAGACTGTATCATACCATTCTGCTTTTTAAACTTAACCTAATGTTACCTACAACCAAGACACCGTCCATCTTTGCAACTAAAACAATATTTTAATTAGGGTTAAGTAGAACCCATCCATTTTTTCTTAAAATTTGCTTAGAAAAAATCATCCCTTTGAATCCCAAATATAAGAGTTGCTTCATACTTTTCACCATCCTCCAAATCCTCACTATCAAGAACAACTTTATTAAGTAGAGAATGTATGTGATATGACAGAGTAAAGAGAAATTAGAATAAGATCTAGTTCTATCATAAAAATATATTTTCCAAGGTCTACTATAACTTCTTTTTTGCAAGTATCTAATCAAAGTCATGATTGCTTTCCTCTGAAGCTCCTTTATTTGGAGTTTAGTTTTGCTGCAAATATTGTTTTGTGTTTTCATCAAGTAATTTTCTATAATTATCCTCCATTGAATTAGCAAAACCAAAGGAAACTATTTTATTTTGTTTTCTTGTTTAACAGATCTTTGCTTGTTTGCTTTTTCTGTGAAAGAGAGCTTTTCCAAATGCCAAATAAACTCAATTTGTGAGACTCTAATGATTGTGTCATTTCTGAAGATATTACAGGAAAATGCCTCAAGTTCTCTTTAATCTTCCTTTCATCCCGCTTGGTAAATATCATAATCAATCTGAGGTTTAGCTTTTAGATAATGCTACTCAGCCTTATTTTTTTTCCCTCGGATTTCTAATTTCTGTTCTGACTTTTAATCTATATGATTCAGAATCTGGCAATCACTAAGTGGATAATATGCCAGGAAAATCATCTGTTTAGACCAATTTCATTTTTACAAATTTTTAATACATAAACTACAAGTCCCTTTCTCATTAAGAAACCTTGAGCAATCAACACTGTAGTTAATGTTATTAAACGAATTGGTATCTATTGATGATTCATAAAATAATACATTATGCTCACATTGATATTTTCCTATTACCTAATGGCTGTTTTGTTCTATATAACTTATCTTTAGATGCCTTTGGAACAGCAACATGTTGCCAAAATTAGTTAGACTTGAGGATAAAATTCTAATAAGCAAAATCCTAGACATCAGCTAAATAAACAGAACATTACGTTCAAAACAAAAATAATGATATTAGAAACGTGCACTCATTTGGTAATTACTGATAGACCATAATCATATACATGTGGTGAGCATAATAAATTACACTTATAGGCTCATAAAGATAGTGTCAGCTATACATTGACCATTTCACCTAATTTTATCTACTTCTAGCACTGTTCATTAAGGAAAATACCCAGTTGACATATATTATTAAAGCTATTTGACTATTTTTAAAATCTATATTATCTTCTGAACTCTCAAATTTTGTAGTATAACAGTGTTATTACTCTAGGTTACAATTACCAGAGGTACTGGCCTATATTCAAAATCTATTATAGAGAAATGTTACAAAGATTTTTAAAAACTCTTTGGGAAAATAATGTCATCAAGCTTTAGTGAGTATTGAACTCTCTGGCTGGAACAATCTAGAGCAGAGCCATGCCTTAACTGTGTTAATAACTTATATTTTATAAAACCACAATGTTTTTATATAGCACTTTCATGTATATCATCTCATTTTTTATCCATGATAACTGAAAAATAGGAAATGTTAGTCCTTTTTCACAAGATGAAAAAAATGATCTCAATAAAAGTCAAGTAACTTGCCCAAAGTTACACAGTACGTGAATATGTAGAAGGTAAGTCTCCTGAAAAGATCATGCATCAAACAATAGAAGATATCAAATGAGAATGGAGGTCTCCTCACCCCAGGTATAATACATGATTTAAGACAACACATTACAGTTCAGTATTTACTCAGCCTGTCACTATAGTTCACAATGTGTGCCAAAGTCTGGAGATAAAATAGGGAAATAGATGAAATCCTTATTTTCACTGAATTTGCATTAAAAGAGACAGACATTAATTAAATAATTGCACTAACAAACATCAATTTACAACCTAATCCAAGTGTTCAGAAGGAAAGGAATAAGATTCTTTGAGAAATGAACAAAAGGCTTCTGACTCTAACTGAGATGGGGAAGCTACTGAGGATGGTTTATCTTAGAATCGCTATAACTGATCATCTACATGAAGGTGATATAGATGGTAGGTAGAAGAAATTTATTCTGGAGGGGAAAAAGCATGTTCAAATGGGTTGGGGCAGGAAAACACATGGGTAGTTTGAGGAATCGAAAGTCTGGGATGTCTGGAGTACAGGAAAAAGAAGTTTTGAAATGAATCTGAAGTAGAGTCCACCCATGCAGGACCTCAAAGACAGTGTCAAAGATTAAGCTCTGTATCCTTGGGGTAATAGGAAGCCATTATGGAATAATAAAAGGTGGCCATGGAGGTATGAGATTATTTTCATTTTGAAAAGGTAACTCTGGCTGCAGTGTAGAGGATAAACATGACAAGACAAACTGTGGATTCTGGGAGATAAGTTAACATGCTAGTCCAGATATCTAGGTGAGATATGATAGTGGCTGGGACAGGGATGATTTTGATGGTAATAAAGAGAAGTAGACATATTTAAGAGTTCACTAATCAAAAAAAAAATGTTGTTGATAGGACTTGGTGATACACTGGATATGTGAGTGAAAAATAAGGAGGTGCCAAGAGTGAATATGAGGTTTTTTGTTACCCAGTAGATAGTAGATAAAAGCGATTAGATAAATACAACTCTTCAACTGTATGTATGTATTTGTGAGACGAAGTAAACCAGCTAGACAAACCATAATAGTAGCTAACATTCATATAGTGTTTACTATGTATAAGCACTGATCCAGAGACTTTATTATTCTTTTAGTCCTACCAACAACTCAATGAATTGGTACTATTATCCCCATTTTACAAATGAAGAAACTAAGGCATGGAAATTTGAACAATCGCTGAAAGATACACAGCTGATAAGAGATAGAGCTTGAATTTGAAATCAGGGAGTCAGCTCCATACTCAGTTCTCTGGACCACTATGTACCCTGCCTTTGTACAGTAACCTCATTTTCAGAATAGTTTATTTCCATTGTCACTTCCTGATATCAGCTGCAGAAAGAGATCAGCACAGTTCTTCCAATAAAACAGGGTCTCCTAAAACCGTAAGAGACTCTTAATCATAGGAAACAAACTGAGAGTTGCTAGAGGGGAGGGGGATGGAGAGATGGGGTAACCGGGTGATGGACATTAGGGAGGGTATGTGTTGTAATGAGCACTGGGTATTATAGAAGACTGATGAATCACAGACCTGTACCCCTGAAACGAATAATACATTATATGTTAATTAATTGAATTTAAATAAAAAAGGGGGAAAAAAAGAAACTGGGCAAAGAAAAGAGAAAAAAAACCAGGGTCTCCTATTCTAAAAGACTGTATTGATGTCAAAATAAAAAGTAGATTCACCCTAGCCCGATTTTAGGCTTGACGAACCTACCAAAATAAACAGCCACATATTTCACAGTATAGATAAACTTCTTACATATTGAATTTATTGTTGTCATTATTCTACACCAATCAATTCAATTCAAATCACTTTGGTCCCCCTAGTTTCTTTGACATATTAAACAAAATTCTAAGTTACAATGAGCTCAAATCTTCAATGACAGCATCATGTCACAGTTACAGTTTTGAATTGTTTGCTGAGTATCAGACAATACCCTAAGTGATTCCCTACATGTACATGAAATTGGTCATGTGCCACCTATCAATGCAGTTGAATTATTTGCACTATGGAATCACATAAGATTGTAATTTAACTTAAGGTTGTAATTTAACTACCAATTTAAACATATTTTAAAAGATTATAAAAGATGCAGCCTTAAAATGAGAAGTTATTAGGTTCACAGACATTGCCAGCCACACTCCAGGCAAAACAATTAAAGAGTACAGAAATGTCCAAAACTCTGAATAGATTAAAGAAGTTCAACCTGAGGAAGTGACTGACTTACACATCATAAAAAGCTACTACTTTTGTGTTGGAAATATATCTGCCAAAGCCTACCTCAAAGAGAACTATTGTCTTTTAGGGTACCTAATCCAGTTGAAGAAAATGAAAGTATAAATTTATCAGATAAAACAAAAAGATGGATCAGAGGGTCTTCAACATGACTTCAAAGTATAGCTACTCCTGTGAACTTGGCAGAGGATATAAGCATATTATTAAGGTCTCAAACATATGGAATGGATCTTTCATTATGGGAAGTTGAGTAAACAGAATAGGTGAATGTATAAACAAAGAATTTGAAAGCCAAGAAACCCTTCTGACAGCTTGCTTCTAGTGATCTCCTAAAGACTTGCCCTTGTTTTTTTATAATTTGACTTTGTACACAAAAACTTGGTTTTTTAACACCTTTTTATGCAGATTGTTTCTCTCTTATGTGACTGACTTTAAGAACTCAATAATTTCATAAAGTTTCATGCTTCAATAATCACTGAATTTGAAATTCAAAAATGAGCCCAATGGATAGATGTTAGACAAGAGGGACTAATGGACACGATGTTGAACTAGACTATGTACAGGAAGGTGGTACTACTAGCACAATACAGTTGTTAGGTCCAAGACTGGGGCCCAATGATAACCCAATATTTGATTGTTTATTTGTTTTTTCCTCAATACTCCAAAGAATTCTTATTTAAATGTTGGTTCAGCTAAAAAAATAATAATTACAGAAAACAAGCAAGCAAGCAAGAAAGAAAAGTAGAAAAGAAAAGGAAAGAAAAGAAAACACTCTTCATTCCAAAAAACATACCTGCCAGCCAAGTATGGACCTTCTTCTGCCATTTAGTGACACATGACATTAGGGAATAAAATTCTACAGTTAATAAGTTTGGGGGAAGGAAAGGAAAGATGACCCTTCAAAGATGCTCTTTGTGGGGATGGGGCACTAAAGAGAAATTCTGCTTATCTCACACTTTGGAATAGGGTGTGGGTTGTCCTCAGACTTAGAGGGGCATGATGTCAATATTGTCAGGAGAAGAAAGGAGTAATGGATTCAAGAGCAGAGGATAGAGCAAACTTAGAAATTCAGGGTCAGGTAATTGTGGAGAAGGCCTATATAGTCTTTGAGAAAGCCTGCAGAAGTGATGAGTGAAAATGCTGTCATCTTATCTGGAACAAAACAAAGTGAAAAACATTAATCATTTTCAATGTTAAACTCCCATAATTTTCTAGAAACAGAGCTTAGAAAAGTCTTCTGGACTATAAGTAAAATTATCTGAGGCAGAAGTGCTAAATAAAGAAAGGCATCAACTAATTTATTGATTGGGATCCCCCATACAGTTATAAAAATGTATCATTGTGCCAGATACTTTGCCAATTCAATTAAGAAGGCCTGGCACGTTGCCTTCGAAGAGAGAGTAAATCCTGATGTTTACTTAATCCTATCTCTCCTCCATGATTTCCTCAGAGAAAACCACACTTGATTCTTTTCTGTTGAGAGTAATTTAGCCTCTTCACAAAGAGTCCCCTATCTCCACTGTCTTAGTGCTCCCCTGATACACCTTTGAAAATGGGCAATAAATATATCAAATTCATGCGGCTCTGATTCCTCTTACTACTTCATATTACATTCAGAATAACTTATTGTTTAATATTATTTATAACAGTAAAAAAGAGCATCCCAATAGTTTCCAGATGTTAGAAACATTTAAAAACAGAGTTGATTCAGGCATGAGGATTACAGGCGCTAGAAATGAAACTAATTCTCACAAAGATACAACAAACATTTTCTATTCTGTTTTCTTTTCTAAAATAAAAAATTCTGACTATAAAAGCAGTGCTTACTAATCATAAAGTATTCAAATTGTCCCTAAGTATATGAAGTAGGAAATAAAAGCCCCTTTAAGCTTCTTTTCCTGCACAGATTCCTATAACCTGACCCCTTACCTATATAAATAACTGCTGTTAACATCTTGGTGTATTTCCCTCAGGGATGTAGGTTTTTGTTGTTGTTGCTGTTTCACACATTACATATAGGTAGATGATAAATAGGTCAGTAGATTGAAAAATAGGTAGATGTTTGTAAACTTAAATCACATTACTTTCCACACTCTGTTTTGCTATTATCACCTTAATAACATTGACATAGACATTCCCTTTCCAATTATTAAAGTCTTCATGGTATTCTATTATAAGGATGTTCTATAACTGATTTAACCAATCCACGACTGACAAACATTTGACTTTTTCTCAACAAAATAGAACATGAAAGAAAGTAACTTTAAAGTCCAGTTGAGTTTTAAGCCTCCATTTAAAAAATCTACATTACGATTATGAAGAGTTATTTTTTTAAAGCACCTCTCTAGCTTTGAGACTGTTTTGTACTCTCAAATGAATGGTTCAATATGGTGGGTGTCTTAAAATGTCTCAGTGTTCAACAGGGGAGATTTATTTGTCATAATGGGTTTATTTCTTTGGTATAAATTAATGAGCATATTTTCCTTTCTTCTATTTTTCTCAAGTATTTATTATCAAGTCCAACTAGAATCTATATAAAATCTTAACAAATGAATAATTTGATCACAGATAAGAAAGAAATTGATATTTACATTGATTCTCTTGGCTGAGAAGTAATTTATGAAATAAAAATGGCTGGTCTGGGAAACCAGAAGAGAAAGCAGATAAATATAATCTGAAAATTAACCGTATTTTGTTAATTTGCTATTGGAATTTAAGATTATTTGGGGGAGGAAAAAAAGTACAATGCTCCTTTTTTAATTTTATTTCTTTTTTACTGTTAGTCACCATACAGTACATCAGTAGTTTTTGATGTCATGTTCCGTGATTCATTGTTTGTTCCTTTTTTAAAATTAATTATTGTCAGAGCTTATTATTTCTCCTATTGAAATTCAAAAACATTTTTAAAAAGAACTTCTTTTAAAATTTATCAGAGTTTAGATTACTTAGCTTTGTTCTTTTCATTTGAAGGTGTTCCATTAATATGGTTTGATTTATAACATATTGGCTACCATATGGGGAAAGAAGAAAAAAAAAAACTTTCATGAAACATGGTAAATTTAGCATTCAATGTCTACTGAACTGTTTTTTTACTATCTTAAAATTTAATTGACTAGCAAAATGGGCAACACTTAGAGTTTATTCAGAAAAAAAATCTATCAGTCAAATTTCAAAACCATTTAACTATAGAAACTTTGTTGGGCCCCTGGATGGCTTAGTCGGTTGAGCTTCCCACTCTTGACTTTGGCTTGGTTCACGATCTCAGGGTCATGAGATGGAGCCCCACATAGGGCTTTGTGCTCAGCCAGGAGTTTCCTTGTCCCTTTTCCTCTCCCTCTGCTCCCCCCCATGACACACTTACGTGTGTGCGCACTCTCTCTCTAAAATAAATACATTAGGGGAGCCTGGGTGGCTCAGTGGGTTAAACCTCTGCCTTCAGCTCAGGTCATGATCTCAAGGTCCTGGGATTGAGCCCCACATTGGGCTCTCTGCTCAGCAGGGAGCCTGCTTCCCCTTCTCTCTCTGTCTGCCTCTCTGCCTACTCGTGATTTCTCTGTCAAATAAATAAAATCTTAAAAAAATAAAATAAATAAAATAAAATTAATTAATTAAATCTTAAAAAAGAACTTTGTTATTCAACTGCACCTTTAAATTGTGGAGAATTAGCTATATTACATAAAATTATATGGCTCCTTTATGAGAGCAAGTGATTCCAAATATTAAAAATTTCCCTAAAAAGTGATATTTACATAAGACTTTTCAATTATGTATTAATGATCCATAGCCTCACTATGTGTTTCATTACTATTATTCTTATACTAAAATTGGAATTATTGAGGAACAAAAACAAATAAATAATAAAATATATACAGAGAATTGAACATCTGCATAATGTGAGAATTTGGATGGTATAAGAACAAGAAGCTACATTTTTATTCGTTGATTTTGGTGTTTTCTGTAGAGTTTCAGAGCCTTCCTTTACTATAGAGGCTATTGTGGCCCAATGGAATGAGTTCTAGACCTAGAATCAAAAATTCACTTCTCTAATGGTTTAAAGTTGGGCAAATTCACCCATTATCTCGGAGCCTTTCTTTCTTCTTTAATAAAATTTAAAAGAACTTAAAAGACACACCTAACTCTAACAAGCATGATTGAGAAATAATTTTTAAAATACTTTGTAATTTTTGAAATGCTCTGCAATTTGTAGAAAATATATTACTATGAAAACTATCTTATGATCTTGGTACTCATAGTTTTTGTTCCTTAAGTATAGCTCCAATCTTAATTATCTGTCTCTACCCTTAAATAATTCTGCAATTATCATTAGTTTATGTCTCTTTTCTTCCACTCCTTATTTATCGGCCACCAGGTTTGGAGTCAGCATTCATAAGAGAAAAAGAGTCAGTGAGAATGTAAACACATTTTACTATCTAACCCCAATTCTCTGCTAGAACTGTGTATGATGTTCATTGTATAGCTATAACAGATCTCATATTGGCTTGGTAAATTTTTTCCAAAGTGCATATTCATTCAATACCAAGTTTGTATTTAAAAACCCTGTAGATCATATGAAGTTCTCTCTTGAGAAGCATTTTGGAACTAATTACTATATTTCTTATTGCTCTATATATTGAAATGGCACATACCATACTTATGACATAGAAAAAGCAGACAGAGCTGGAAGAAGAGGAGAAGGGAGCACAAATGATAACACTAGGTCAAGCCAAAATAATTAGTTATATGAAAAGGATAGAATTTTATTCCATATACAGATGGAAAGGAAAAAATGAAATTGTCTATTTGCAGGTACCATGGTTTTCTACATTGAAAATCCCAAGGAATCTAGAAAATACTCCTAGAACTATTAAGTAAGTTCAGCAGGGTCACAGGATTTAAGATGAACATAAAAAAATCAATTGTATTTCTATTATTAAAAATGAACATGTGAGCAATGAAATTAAAGTTACAATTACAAATGCACACACATACAAAGTTACATATAAACCTACAAAATATGTACAATACTTGTATGCTGAAAAACTATACAATACTGATAAAAGAAATTAACAAAAAAGATACAAATAATTAGAGACAAACCATGTTCAAGAATTGGAAGATTCAACATAATAAAGATATCAGCTCTCCCCAAAATGATACACAAGATTACATTAAAGCTTATATAGAAAGCCAAAGGAACTAAAATAACTAAAATAGTGTTGATAAAGAAAAATGAAGTGGGAGGAATTACCCTATTTGATTTGAAGACCTATTATACGCAGCTTCCATAATCAAGACTGCTTTGTATTGATAAAGGGATAGACACATAGATCAATGAAAAAGAATAGATCTACCCAGATATACCAACTTATATATGACAAAGATGAAAAATAAATTCAACCAAGGAAATCCAATAGTCTTTTCAACAAATGGTGCTGAAAAGAATAGACATCTACTGGTGGAAAAAAAAAAAAAAATCTACAGAAATCAATAAATCCAAAATGGATGACAAACTTAAATGTTAAATCTAAACTATAAAGCTTAAAACTTAGGAAAAAAAAAAAACATGGAGAAAAATCTTTGGAATCAAGATCTAGTGAAAGAATTCTTAGACTTGACACCAAAACATAATACATAAAAATTAAAATTTGATAAATTGGACTTCACCAAAATTAAAAACTTTTGATGTGAGAAAGGCCCTATTACAGGGATGCAAAGATAAGTTACAGAGGAGAAGAAAGTATGTGTAAAGACATATGTGACAAAGGAATGGTATTTAGAATATATAAGAACTCTAAAAACTGAGCAGTAAAAAGAAAAAAAAATCAAACAATCCAACTGGAAAATAGGCCAAAGGCATAAAAAGATATTTTACCAAAAGAAATATTCATATGGTAAAGAAGTACATGAAAAGCATCATTAGTCATTAGGGAAATGCAAATTAAAAATGCAATGAGTAAACATTACTTACATATCACAATGACTAAAACAAAAAATAGTGAAAACGCCAAATGCTAGCCAGAATGCAGAGAAACTGAATCATTTATTCATTGCTGGTGGGGGTGTAAAATGATAGCCACTACGGAAAACTGTTTCTTGGTTTCTTAAAAAAAACAAAACATGCAATTGCCATATGACCCATAATTGCACTTCTGGGCATTTATCTCAGAGAAATAAAAACCTACATTCATACAAAAACCTATACACAAATGTTTATGGCAACTTTTTTTTTTATAACAGTCCAAACCTGAAACAATCCAGATGTCCTTCAATGAGGGAATGGTTAAATGAGCCATGATAACTCCCACACCATGGAGGACCATTCAACAATAAAATGGAATGAACTGTTGATACAAGCAACAACCTGGACAAATCTCCAGAGAATCACTCTGAGTTAAAAATGCCAAGCCTTAAGGGTTACATACTATAGTATAATTCTACTGATGTACAATTCTTGAAATAACAAAATTATAAAAGTAGGAAATGGATTACTGGTTCCCAGGGGTTAAGGAGGGATGGGCATTGGAAAGAAGTGTGGCTCTAAAAGACCAACATGAGGGA
>CM052897.1:25543403-25567402 GCA_028534135.1 Potos flavus
TAACCCAAGTTACTTTCCAAAGGCCACATCTCCAAATACCACCACATTTGGGGTTAATACTGCAACATAGGAATTTTGTGTGTGTGTGGGGAGAACACAAACATTTAGTCTGTAAAATAGTTTATTCTAATTGGTGTGAGAAATAAGCAAAAGACCAAAGAATGTGGAAACTTAAAAAAAATTATTAACATTTTATTCTTCCAAATTCTACTCCTCAGATATGTTTTCCTCTTTAATCAGACAAACACATAGGCTTCAGATTAAAAATCATATGGAATTGAATCAATATGTCAAGTTTTAGAAAAATAATTCTTCTACCAAAATAGGAATAGTAAAAAAACCACAAATAGACAATTTTGTTTCCAACAAGATGGAGCAACAGTCCTCGATTTAAAATTTTGAAAATTCAAAAAAAATATTAAACACTTTGAAAACTAGGCTGTCTATAAAACACTGGTTTCATACATTAGACAACAGACAGCTCAGGGCTGTGATCCCTCAAGAGAACAGAAACAAATAAGGTGATCCATATGACTGCACCAGGTTACTGCTTATATAAAATAATCAGGATGCAGGACAAGAAGTAGAGCAAACAGAGCTTGCTGATGAGAGAGAAATCACAATTCAGAGGGGTCAATGTGTCTAAAAGGAGGGGGCTTTAGAGACAGAGCTACAGAAACAGGCAGAAGTGTCTCAACAATTCATTAATGGCGTATACCTCTGTGCACATTTGAGAAGAAATATCTAAGGCCAGGAAAACAACAACAACAACAACAACAACAACAAACAATAAAAACTTACCTGGAAGGAGTAGTTGAAATCTTTCCAGGACTCACAGAGGGCTGGAAAGAGTTTGTGTTCCTAAAAGGCAGACTGAAAATGTCTCATAATACTCAAGATACCAGAACATTCTTACAAGTATGGCCCTAAACTAAATAATGCTCAGAACCCATCCTAAGAAACTTTAAACTATGCATTACTAGGTCAGTTTTCAAGAAAGTGTTCAAAGTACTGTGTTTCTTAAACTAGATATTACTAATGAGTTTGATTTTTTATTTTTTAAGGAAACTCCATACTATTCTCCATGATGGCTGCACATTCACAAATTCCCACTAACAAAGCGCAACAGTTCTCTCTCCTCCACACCACCAGCAACACTTGCTATCTCGTCTTTTTGATAATAACCATTCTAATGGGTGCCAAGTGATACCTCATTGTCATTTTGATTTGCATTTCCCCGATGTTGAGCAACTTTTCATGTACCTGTTGGCCATCTGCATGTCTTCTCTGGAAAAATGTCTATTCAGTTTCTCTATTTTTAATTGGATTATTTGTCATTTTGCTATTGAGTTGTCCTTGTTCCTTATATTTTTTGGATGTTACTCCCTTATCTGATAAATGATTTGTAAATATTTACTCCCATCCCATAGGTTGCCTTTCATTTTGTTGATGGTCTCTTTTGCTGTGAAGAAACTATGTAGTCCCACTTGTTTATATTACTTTTTGATATCTACGCTTTTGGCATCATATTCAAAAACTCATTGTTAAGACCAATGTCATGAACATTTTCCCAATGCTTTCCTTTGGTTTTAAAGTTTCAGGTCTTAAATTTAAGTCTTTAAATCCATTTTGAGTTAATTTTTGTTAGTGGTGTAAGACAGGGGCCTAGTTTCATTCTTTAGATTATGGATATCCAGTTTTCTCAACAACATTCATTGAAGTGACTATCTTTCCCCTTTGTGTCAAAGGTTAGTTCACCATATATTAAGTGCGTTTATTTCTGGGCTCTCTCCTCCGTTCCATTGAAATAACCTAAGAAATAACCTAAGTGTCCACTGCTGAATGAATGGACAAAGAAAATATGTATGAATATTGTATGAAAATATGTATGAATGTTATAATGAGATATTATTCAGATATAAAAAAGAAGGAAATCCTGCTATTTGCCACAACATGGATGAAACTAGAGGACGTTACATTAAATGATATATGCCAAACGGAGAAAGACAAATATCATATGGTATCACTTATAAGTTGAATCTTTAAAAAAAAAAAAAATAAGGTCCATCTCATATAAACAGAGGGTGCAGGACCTGGAGAATGGGAAAAATTGATATAGGTCAAGGATATAAACTTTCAGTTATAAGATAAATTCATTCTGAGGATCTAATGTACAGCATGGAGCCTATAATTACTAATATGGTATTATATACTTGAAATGTGCTGAGAGTAGATCTTGAGCATTCTCAATATGAGAGAAAGAGGAGAGAGGGAGAGAGACATGGAGACAGAGATAATTATATAAGGTGATTCATTAATTAACTTGATTATGATAATCACTTCACAACATATATGTGTACCAAATCTTCATGCACACTTTAATTATATGCAATTTTATTTGTCAATTATTCCTCAATAAATCTGGAAAAACAGCAGCTATAAATGATACAGTTAGCTGTGGTAGTCACAGACTATGATGGATATATACCAGCCTCAATGTAAATAGCAGTAACATGACTTTCTGGAATAAAATAACTTCCTCAAAGGATAATAAACATCATGTTATATGGCTTTTTCCTCTCCTTTTAAATTTTCCTCTTCTTTCTACTTGCTTTTTTTCCTTCCTACCAGGTGCCTATATGAAACTTAAACACTGAACATACTGAACATACTGACCCTTCAGGGTAGTTCTTTTCTGACAATGTCAACTAAGTTTCCTGCACTGACCTCTTACACTATTCTGTTTTCCCTCTGCCAAACTGCATTTTGTATTATCACTATTCAATCCATCATACAAGAAACTGTTTTCATACCTAATCACCTATTGCCTTGAGATAATGATAATCCATATTTGATATCAGGAATTTCATGGCTAATGTCATCAAATACTGTATATTTCTTTTAAGTATATGTTAGCAAAGAGCTGGATGTTAGTAACTGATAATACTTGAACAATACATTAAACAAGAGAATTCACTTTACCTCTCTAAATAACGGACCTGGTATCTATCTACAGACAAGAGTTCAAAATTATCCACTCTCCTTTGGATGCAACTGGAGAGGGTAAAACCAGACATGAAACAATGATAAACTCCAATATCCAGTCAGGAAAACTTCCATAACTCTGGATCTTCAACTGTTAATGTTTATAAAATCATGTTTTATGCTCTAGTGCTTCAAATTATGCTATTATGATTTTGTTGTATTATGTACTTGATTCTTCTAGCCTACAAAAGGAAAGAAATAATGATAGATTTCTTTAAGCAGAACAAGAGTGTGTTGTTAACTATTAAAAATAATATTTAAGAGGCTCTAGGGTAAAGAACAAAATTTACTGTGTATTTTGCATTTTATGTATATATATGTTCTTTTTAGGGATTTCTAAGTAGGTTACAAATGTCTGATGTAGTTTTATAAAATCAACATAGAAATAGTTCAACTGTGTATGAAATAGAGGTAAATTTTCAGCAAATTAAGATTGGACACAAAGAATGATAGTTCTATATAAATATGCAAATAGTTTACAAAATATATATTTATATCTATTGTTCTATATTATTTTGGTGTAGGCTCTTTATGTCAACTATAGAGCCACAATTTTTAAATATTTACATTTTTTAGTCTCTGATGACAATGGATAATGATTGTTGAATCTTCTAATCTTGAATTGTCTATTCCTCACTTTGCATATTAAAGAGTTTATATCATCATAAATTCTCTGCATAATTTAAACTTGTTGTTGTTACATTCATTGACAGGATGACAAAGGCCCACATTGCTAGATTATGCTTACGTTAAAAGTACCATATCATCTTTTAATTTATCATAGTTGTTAGTTTCATATATTTTAAGAATATTTATTTTTAATAAGAAAATACTTGATTGTTACAGAAAATTTAGAAAACATAGGGATGTGTAAAAAGCCTAAAAAAATAATATACAATTTCAAAATTCAGGAAAAATTACTGTTAACATTTTTCTGTACTTCTTTTAGCCTTACACATACACACACATACATACACAGCATAAAGAACACTCATCTACAAACTCGTTGTGTCATACATTGAGAAGAATGGCTCATACAAAGTAAAATACCCCATAAAATCAGCAAACAAACTCACTATTGCCTCTTATACAATGTACTGGAGATTCTATTCATCAAAAGTGAGAAAATATAAATAGAAAATATAAGAAATTCAAAGACAGCGCAACATTATAATTGTTCTTAGAGAAAATGTTATCTATTTGGAAAATCAAATGAATCTATATCTAAATTATTAAAATTAATGACAGTTCAGGGGCACCTGGGTGGTTCATGAAAGAGTAGAGCCAAACTAACTCCACTTTGAGAGCAGAGCCTAAACTAACCCCATTTTGTGCTACACCGCAACCTCCCCCCTTGAGTTAGTTAAGTCAGGTAATAGGAATACGGAACCCACCGACCCCGCGCACCATATAGGGTAAAAACAAACTCAATTGGCCCTCTGTGTATGGCCAGATATCACCTTGCTACTTTCTATGTGCAAGTTACAATTTCATTGGCCGAAAACTCCCACAAAACTGTTGCGCCTTCTGAAAACGGGGCTCTTTGTTCTCCTTCACGCCGCTGCGCCGGTGGGGGTGGAGAGCAGGGAGCCCAAGCTAGCTTGAATAAAGGCTCTTTGCTCTTGCATCGGACTCGGCTCCCTGGTGGTCTTTGGGGATCTAAAAATCTGGGCATAACAGTTCAGTCTGTTAAGTGGCTGCCTTCGGCTCAGGCCATGATCCCAGGGTCCTGGGGTGGAGCCCTGCATGGAGCTCCCTGCTCAGTGGGGAATCGCTTCTCCCTCTCTCTCTGCCTGCCGCTCTGCCTACTTGTGCTCTCTCTCTATCTCTCTGTCAAATAAATAAATAAAATCTTTAAAAAATTAAATTAATGACAGTTCAGAGAACTTAATTAACATAAGATATTTTAAAATCTTATTTTTTTATTTCAGCAACTGGAAAGTCTGAAATATAATTTCAAGAATATAACCTTCTTGATAGTAACAAAATAAAGAGAGCCAAAAAGCAGGTCATTGGAGAAGATGATTAAATATCATAAGTATGACAATTCTTTCCTCATAAATATATAAATTCCTGATATTCCAAGCAAAATCCAAAGGTTTTTCATAAATCTTAAAAGAAGGCTTTAAAAAGGTATATGGAAATGAAAATTTCCAAGCATTAAAGACATTACTGGAGAATAAGAGGAAAAAAGAAGAGTAATATGCAGGTATTTACTCAACTGGATATCAAGATGATTATAATGATGCATTGAAATATGCAATGTGGTATTTCACAGAAATAGAAAAAAAGACTAATGGAACAAATAGAGGACTCAGAGACACCCACATATGTATGAAAACTTGACTTAGAATGATCACTATAGGTCAGTTGGAAAATAATAACTTCAATAAAACTTCAATAATAATTTTCCATATGATGATGATGACGATGGTGATGATTAGGACAATGATGATGATGGTGATGGTAATATAAAAACCAGTTTTCTACTTCATGCCATACACAAAAATCAATTCTAGTAAATTATTGTCTCACATATGAAAAGCATTATTTTAAAAGTTTGGAACAAAATGTTTCCCTCAGAGTAGGATAAAATCATTTTAGACAAACACATAATTTATAAAAGAAAACATTAATTCCAATACACTAAAATAAAATACTTTTAATTATCACAAGACCTGTTCAAAAAATGAGAAAAGCCAAACCGCAAGACAAAGAAGAGACATCTGCAAGATATTAAATAGAAAATAATTGGTATTTAGAATATATAAGTAATACTTGTAAGTCAAGAAAAACAAAAGTGGTCCAATAGAAAACGGCAATGTGATAAGCAGGCAATTCACAGAAATCATATTAGCAAAAAAAAAAGTTTAAAGATATTGTATCTCATTTGAAATCAAGAAAATACAAATCAAAATCAGGGTGATAAATAACTTAATATTTCAATATCTTAATTAAGAAGTCAGCATTGGTTCACAAATATTGGCGTTTCCTGGATGAAATCTGAAACCAGTCCTCATATAATGGGGAGACAGAGACAGAAGCAAGAAGCAGACCTTTCCAGATTGATAGGTGGGAGCTTTAATAAGCAAGGGAACTCACATACAAGTCTTATCTTGGGTGGTCACAAGACTATTAATCTCTGCACCTGCTCTCCAGAATCTTAAAAGTTGATACAGCATTTTAATGGGGTTTAGTAGCATATACTATCTAGACTATCTCGACAACACATTGTTCTTTCAAGACTGTGTTCTGGAAAATGTCTCCCAATGTGGGAATAGTCTGCAGAGCTTACATTCCAAGGACAAGGGAGAGGGTGAGGAACCGCTGATTGCTTTAGTCTAGCTTTCAGGTCAAGTTCTCTTTATTACTCCTTCCAATAGTCAACAATATCTAATGTTGTAGAGGACATAGAGCAAAAGGTATTCATACACTGCTAGGAGAGGTGAAAAAGTTGCAACCCCTTGAGAGAAAATATTAGCTAAAGATATGCTATCCCTTTATCCACCCATCCACCCCCAGATACATAATCTAAAGAACTCATGCACTTACCCAAGAAGTCAAGTAAAAGAATGGTCATAGCAGACATATTTATAATAGGAAAAACTAGAAACAATCTAATTGTCTTATCAACAAAAGAATGGATAAATAAATTGTGATATAATCACACAATTTAATACAAACAGCTATGGAAATAAAATAAAACTTCAAAAATCAACATGGATAACTCTCAAGAATAGTTGAGCGATAAACATAAGATACAGAAAGTAAAACAGCAAGCCTATATCAGTGGGCTACACATCCGAACACGCACACACAGGCACACACAGACATGCACACATATGAAGAGTATGAAAGCAAACATGGGAATGATAGACCTCCAATTCAAGATAGAAGCTACCTGTGTCAGGCTTGGGGTAGCAGTTAAGTAGTACTTAAGTAAGTACTACTTACTATTTACTTGTATTATTTGTTATGTGTCTAAGGTTTTATAACTCCTAAAAGAGTATGCAGCACTAGCACAGATGAAAGATGCCTAGGGATTGAACTGTGGCATATATTAAAGAGTAACAAGAGAGAACTCCTCTTATGAGGAACACTTAGGAGATCAAATCATTGCGACTTGGTCATTGACTTGGGAAGCAGAGAAGAGGTTTCTCGCTCAGGATCTCATGTTGATAGCCTCATCTAACCAAGATAGGGAATGTGGGGGAAAGAGTATGAGGAGCCCAGCCCTCTGTGTCTCAGTGTGTGTGCAGATTATCTGGCTGTTACTACTGAGCCATGTTTCATCTTCATATCCTTGAGTCAGATTAACACAGTTTCTGGGAAGTTTATCTACAAGCCCTAGTTTCCACATGTATTTATATTACTACATAGTACAAATCCTTCCATCATTTTGTAGTGGAGTGCAAAAGGTCAAACATGTAAAATGCAGAGTTAGGTTATTGCAAGGTTAAAGAAATGACCATAGTGAGTCTGCTGTGGGGAGAGATGCCAATTCCAAATCAAATTATAATGGGATTCTGGTTATTTCAGTTTCACTCAATCTCATGTTCCAACATGGACTTAGAAAATCATTGCCCATCTGAGCTGCAAAAGACCTCATGAAACACTTTGGCCCAGACCCGCTCTGTCGGCATGTGGATAACTAAACCATTCCAGACAGATGCTTTTTTAATGGCTGGCCTCTGACTCTTCTCCAAGTTCTCCATGTTCCATTTAGTCTTATATTGCTTTTTAGCTTTTCAGTTGGAGAGGTGTTTTTTTCCAACATGGAGTATCATTTAAGTTAAAAAAAAAAAAAATCCTTTCTTTCTATGTACCATCTAGTCTTTATATACAGAACTGTGATTGAGTTAATATAATTTCATTGATATAGACTAGGAAACAATACAATTTTTTTAATAAATTACAATCCTTTAGAAGTTGAATAATTTAAAATCACGTTGAACAAAGCATTTGATTGTGGTCGGTAATCATGTAGCGGCAGGGGGCTAGTCAGGATAATAATGAGGAAGGCAGAAATAATGTTTCTCTATGTTTAGAACCAACCCAAATTTTGTGGATTCTTAGTTTCAGACCAAATTTAAATTGCCTTGTGGAGTTTGTTTACTCTTGGGCAGACATGACTTCCTGTTTCTCCAGGGGGAAAAACAAGCTTTTCACAGTCCTAAAATAATCTCACAAGGCTTTTGGGATTTTCTTTTGCTCTTATGAAACATTTCCGTAAGTTAAGGGAATTATAATCATAAAAATATTAAATTTTGTGTTCTGCAACATGAACTTTTTGAGATCTTACAAAATTTATTCATCTCAAAAACTGACAAAAGAATCCTGAAATTATATTAAACGTGCATACATGGCAGTGTTAACATATTTGATTTCTAAATTTCAGTATATATTTAAAAAATATTCAGTAATAACACATAGCACCCCTTCGTAGAACTACATGATGAGCTCCACAAGGAAAGTGACATGTCTATCTTAATCATTGGTCCATTCCAAGGTTTAACAGTGCCTGACCCATTCAGGCAGGAATTCATTGATTTTTCTCACTAGTACGGAAATCATGGACTATTTCTTTCTATAAAAGTATAGTATTTATTCTTAATATTCATATTCTTTTTAACAAATGGTGTTAGGACAACTGGATATTCACACACAGAAGAAGGAAGTTCAACCCGAACCTCACAATTACAAAAATTAATTCAGAGAATAAAAAAGCTCTAAAAGTAAGAGCTAAAACCATACAGCCCCCAGAAGAAAACATAGGTATACACCTTCATGATCTTTGATTAGACAATGTCTTCTTCAATATGCACCAAAATTACAAGCAACTAAAAAAAACCAGATAAATTGCATTTCACTAGTAGCAAAAACTTTCATGCTTTAAAGAACACCACCAATTAAAGTCAACCCACAGAACTGTGTACTTTAAGGAGGGAGTTACATGGTATATACATTGTATCCTAATAAATCTGTTAAAAAGTGAAATATCGATCAATTTAGACAAAATTTGGAAGATCTGAATAGTGAATAGTATTAAAGACTACTGGAAGAATAAGAGGTTCTAAACGGAGAGATGGACTATGTCTACTGAAGACTAAATATTGGCAAGAGGGGAGATGTTCTCTGCTAACTGACATGTAGATTCAATGAGATCCCAAGTAAAACTTGAGAAAGTTTGTTTGTTTACATAGAAACTGGCAAGCTCATTTTAAAATTCATGGGGAAATGCAGAGGAACTGAAATAGCCAAACAACTTTTTAAGAAGAATAAAATTGAAGAGCTAAAATGACCTGACTTCAAGATTTATTACAAAGCGACAGTAGATAAAACAGTGTCATCTTCATGTGGAGATAGCTAAATGACAGGCAGAATAGCTAAATGATAGGCAGAATGACGTCCGGAAATAAATCATACATATATAGCTATTTTCGAGAAGGATATAAGTAAAATTTACCAGAGGAAGTATTGTCTTTTCAACAAAGTATTGGGACAATTGGATATTAATATGAAAAGAAAAAAGAACTGTGATCTAGATCTTGCATGTTATATGCAAATTAACTTAAGATGGATAATTAACCCAAATGTGGAACCTAAAAGTATACAGCATAAGAAGAAAACATAAGAAGAAAACATAAGATATCACATCAAAAGCATGATCTATAAAAGAAAAACTTGATGAATTGGATTTCATCAAAATTAAGATTTTCTGCTCTTTGAAAGATACAAATGGATAAAATATTTAAAAATCACATAACTGAAAAATACTTATATCCAGAATATGTAAAGAAAACTCAAAACACAATAATAAAAAAATTTAAAATGGGCAAATATTCTTCACTGAAAGAAGCTATATAAATGACAACTAAGCACATGAAAAGACACTCAATGTTATTAATCATAAGGAAAATGAAATATAAAACCATTAGATACCACCAGACATCTGTTAGAATTTCCAAAATTAATTAAAAAGACTATTGTTAATGAGGAAAAATCCTCATTCATTGCTGATGGGTGTATACAATAGTACATCCAACTTGCCAAACTATTATGCAGTTTTTAATTTAGGTAAACACATGCCTACTCTATGACACAGCAATTCTACTTAGGTGGAAGAATGGAAGAAAAATTGTTCTATATGCTTCTTCAATAATATTCATAGACTCTTCATTCATAATATTCTCTGAACTAGAAAAAATTCAAATATCTACCTATATGAAAATCAATAAACACATGGTGGTATATTTATCCAACAGAGCTCTAGACATCAAAATAAATATATGTATTTTATATACTACTATATACAATGACTGGGGTGAATCTCACAGACACATGAGTGCAAAAAAAGTACAAAAAGAGTAAATACTTAATGATACTCTTTATATGGAATTTAAATAATAGGAAAACTCACTGAAGTCCTGGGAATATAATGGTAACCTTTGTAGTTGGTGACTGAAAAGAAATGGGCCACAAAGAAACTTTCTTGGTTTAAAGGAGGAGTTTGACAATAGCTATCATAGTTATAATTTAAATGTCCTATGGCTAAAAGACTCAAAGCCTTCTTAGTACTCTTAAAAATCTAAGAATACCAGAAAAATGATGAAAATTTGCAATGCCAACAGTTAAGATTACTAAATAATAATCTTGTAAGAGCCAGAGGAAATTTTTATCAGCTCTAAACCACTAAGACTGGATTGATAAAATTCATGTGTGGTTTATCGGACCTTCATATTCTGCAATAGTGTAGTCATGACCACCTAAAAATATATCACTTTCATCCCTAACACCTATTCGTTTGGTAAAAAATCCAAGGATTATTGCTAATAAAAGTACTGGGTACTTGTAAAGGAACAATTAATCCAATTTGTATCAGACTTTTTCCACTATTAATGGAAATTTTCAAGGTGAAAGTCTAAAACCTAAATTTTAATGCCAACCAAGTTGGAATTTATACAGAATGGCAATAAAAATATAATCTAAAATATGTAAATCCTCATAAATTATGGAGTCCACAAATTCATCCTGAAAAAATTACTATATGAGACACACTAACAATTAACAGGTGTGTCACATTACAAGTTCAAATAGAAGAAAATTTTAACAAGAAAGACTGGTGGTGTACCACTTCAATAAACTGGGTAAATAGAGTTAAGTCTAATAACACATTCATCAATATGGTTACAGAGTCAAAGGCTACATAAAATAATCTGTAACTACAAGAGCTTTAGGGTAAAGTTATGATTTTTGAATAAATATTTAATTTGTAAATACTATAATATATGAAAATGAAGTATTTATGAAGGTGTATACACTTACATTTTGTGTGTGTGTGTGTGTGTGTGTGTGTGTCACAGGCAGAGGGAAAGAAAAAGGTATATCTCAAGAATTGAGAAAGTTAAGAAACACCAACTTTATCAACTTAAACAAGAGTAATCTAATATACTTGGATGTGAAAATTCAATAAATATGCTCAGAAAAGTAAAATTTTCTCCTCAAAAGAAAAAAAATGAAATAAAATGTGTGAGAAATTTTTTCCTTTAAGAAGAAAGCTTATGATTAAAGAGAAATTGTAAAGTAATTCATGGACCTTTATTTTTTTCAGATGAAATATAATTACAGGGTCTTATCTCTCAGAAGATTAAGGTGGACATTAAGGGCTCAATTCAGAATACATTTTGCTATGCTTTTTTTTTTTTTTGTGGATTATAACTTCTCTATGTTTCCTGAAACACAAGATGAGAAAAATAAGAGCTTTCTCATATTTACTAAAAATCCTGTCTTTATCATTTTGAAATATAAAAATATGGATAGGCTTTATATTTATGTCAAGTTTTGTGAAGTAGGTTTTTGATAATACATGAAGTCATAAATATGGGTAATGTAAAATAAAATGAAAGTTCATAAATTACTCCTATGTATTCCTAAAATTTATAATAAATTCACAGAAATTTATAGGTTCTTTTTTCTCCTTTCTGACTTCCCCTGGGTGTTTTTTCTCTAATCATATATAACCCAGATATAATTTCTAAAGTTGATGAAACATTTTATTCTGCTGATTCATTCCTTCTAATTAAACATATACGTGCCTCTGCCTCCATTACCGGCCATGAGATAGTAACTATTAATGGACTATTAGCCTTCCTTCCACACACAACTCTAAATAGGTATGAAGTATGAGGTAATTATTTGTAGCCACTGAACAACATGCAGCAGAACACTGAATTCCTGAGGGAAAGGAAATTCAAGGTGATTAGCTTAGTATATTTGGATTTTTATATAGAGATATTTCCTAATGATTGCAAGGGAAGCTAGAAACCAAGCAAAGAACAATGAGCTATTGAAATGAGGAGGCATACCTCAGTATTTGGTACTGCTGAAGCAGCTGGAATCTGGGAAAAGGCACCAGAGAAAAAGGGAGCAATATGTAAGTAGGAAAATACATCAGTAGAATTTACCCAGGAATGCAAGGTTGGCTTAACATTATAACAAACATTCTAACATTAACATAAATTACTATATTAACAAAATAGAAGATAAAAATAATTTTATCATCTCAGTAGATCCAGAAAAATAAAAAAAATCAGTACCTATTCATGATAAAAACTTTCGGGAAACTAGAACTAAAAGGGAACTTCTGCAAACTAATAATAGGCATGCAATAAAAACCTACTCACTGGTGAACTACTGAATGCATTCCCTCTAAGATAGGAAACAAAGCAAATCTACTCCTTAATATTTACTCAAGAAAAATAAAAAATTAGTCCCACAAAAGCCCCTGAGCATCAATGTGTATAGCAATTTTACTTATACTGGCTTCAAACTAGAAACAACTCAAATGTCCATCAACAGGGAAATGTATAAAGAAATTGTAGTATACTCACTGAGCAGCCATACTACCCATCAATACAAAGCAATTAACTACTGATGACAACATGGATTGATATCATAAACATCCTAAGTGAAAGATGGGTACAAAAAAAGAATATTTTTGCATGATTTTGTTTAGATGACATTCTGAAATAGTTAACGCTAACCCATACGGCAGAAAGTAGTTCAATGGTTGCTTAGTGATGAGGATGAGGATGAGAATGAGGATGAGACTGATTGAAAAATGTCCAGTGGTAATCTTCCTCTTTGATAGAAATATTGTATATCTTGACTCCAGTAGAGATTACATGGAGTTATACATTTGTCACAACAAATCCAGCTCTATAGTAGAAATGTATGCCTTACATTGTAAATAAATTAGACTTAGGTAACGTTAACTAACAAAAACAAATATAAAACTCGTGCTCTTGAAGTATTTTAAACTCAAACATAATAACTTGGTTTGTTTTTACCTTGATACAATTATGATTATAAGAAACAGAAGCAGCAATACTTCATGACCTGGTAGCTCATGGGAAGACCTTTGGGTTAGCTAAAAGCAGGCTCTATTCAATTCTACAAGTATTAGGTGTATGCAATTTGCCTGGAACTATGCAAGAGGTAAAGGACATAGAGATGCAGAGGATATTGTGTCTTCAGAAGTTTAGTCTAATAAAGAACTAGGACACTAGGACATTTGGTGATTCAACCTTACTAAGTTGCAGTTTCCACAAATGAAAATAAGGGATATTAATACCTATTCCACAATGAGTCTTTGAGGATAAAACTAAGTAAAGCACATAAATCAATAATCCTAGAAAATAATACAGGCTCAATAAATTATAGTTAGAATAGTGTAGAAACAATATAAATTATATCACAAAACACACTGGCCCAAATAGATGGGCATACTCTTTAGAACTTCCAAAGAACAGATTATTATCATGTTATATAAAGTTGTATAGAATATAAAATGGTAGAAATTTCCTAATTTGTTTAGCTGATGTGACTTTGATACTTAAACCTGATTAAAATAGCTTACAAAAGAATAAACTATAGTACACATTGACTTATAAATGTATTTATTCTAAATAAATTATTAGCAACTCAATCGCAGAGTATATTAACATAATACAGCATGATGAGTGATTTTTCCAGGAATACAAAAACAGTTCAACATTAGGAAATCTATTAGTACTTTTTGGACATTAAATAATTTAAATAAGGAAAAAAATGTATGTTCATCTCTAAGGATTGCAGAAAAGCAAATAATAAAATTAAACATCCATTTTTATTTTTAAAAGCTTTTAGTAAATTAGAAATTAAAGACTGCATTATAACCACTACTTTCAATGCTTACCTTGTGTCTAGAAAACCTAAGATAATCACTTGATAAACAGAATACTTCATTACAAATATCTGAGTATATACATATGATAAATATGTTTTTTAAAAAATCATTTGTTTTCCTTTGTTCCAGCTATTACTTACCACAGGAAAACGCAATTTTTAAAGGCCTCAAATATGAATGATGTAAAAACAAATTTAATAAAATTTAGGGATTTGTACGAAAAAAATGGAAAAGCTTCATTTAGAAACTTAAAAAAAGAGAAAAAATAATATAATACTGAGTATTTTCAAATTAATTATTCTTTTTGGAATTGTCATTGTTTATCATGTACTACGCAGTAATTTCCAACATTGTTTTCTAGTGCTTTTGTAGGAAACATCTATATATCTTTCAAAACCAAACACAAAGTTCTCTCCCTCCCAGACTTTTCATGAAGGTCTCAGTGATTCTGTCCTCTGGCCTTCTATAGCTCTTTCTCCAGACATCTTAATTGCTGTTGTTGTTCATTGACAGTCATTTTACATGTCTTTTGCTCTCTGTTACCAAGGGTCATTAACTGAGCCTAAACTATAGTAGGTATAGATACTTAATATTTTTTTTCTGATTAAATATTTAGCATCTGAATCCATATACAAGCTTTCTGGATTATTGTTCGTGGGCATTGTTTCTCATTTCAACTATTTCTAGAAATATTTAAAGCATAAAACAAATTACATTGTGTATAGTTAGAATTCAACAGATTCTCTGATTTTACATCTCTTCACAAAATCTATCATTTTCTCCCAATGCTTATGCTGAATGTTTGGTAGTTTCTGACTTCTGAGAATGCTATCCCATCTTTCTTTGCCTACATCTGAGTTCACCTGAAGCTATGGTAGACAACTTTTTACATGCTGAAACCAACCCACCTCAGTGCCTCTCTGCTCTTCCACCTGTAGGATGTCTCTGACACCAAGGGAGATTGTTGCAAGGTGCACCTGAAGGGTCAATATTCCAGCCCTCTTCAGCCTCCAAAGGGACAATCCTAAAGTGTGCTCTACATGGTTTCTCAGGGATCATCTTTACATCACTGTACTTTGCAATGACTTTTATCCCTTTCTTCTCATCCTCCCCACTCCTTTGCATGTGCTTCCTGGGATTAGCTCCTCAGTAAACAACATGCTCCAGTCCTTGACTCAGGTTGGCTTTGGGAAGACTCAAAACTAAGGTTTGTTTTTCTGAGGGGGATTAAGGGGAATTTAGCTCATTTTGCAGAAGGTTACACATTTTGCTTTTGTCTCTATCATATTTCAATAAATCTTTTGGATTCATTTTACCTTAGTAGTTCTAGTAGTTCTCTGAATGTCTTCTCTTCTTCAATCCTATTTCCTCTATGTGCAACCATCTTGTTCCATACAAAAATAGAGTCTAAATCATATAAAAAGAAATATTAAATTAAAAAAGAGGAAACAGGAAGAGCAAGATAAAAGCAAAAGGAATCTCTTCTTTATTTTCTCTCTCACTCTTTCTCGTAGTTTTGCAGCATTATCACCTAAAAAATGTCATTGAATAATATAAATTTAGTTTTTATAAGCCTAATTGAAATGTGTTACATTCAATCCATTGAAAACATAAAGCTACGACTAGAACAGTACATTCTGTTAACGAACTTTCCACCCACACACTTGACTACAGCACATTAAGGAAATTATTTGGCTTATATCACTGAAGGAAAAAAAATAAAGCTTTATTAAAGTCCTCACATTCCTGTGTGTGTGTTAACATTTGCACAAAAATGTCAAAGATTCTAAGTCGAAGAATCAGTCTATTACTGTTTTAGCCTGCTTTGAGCATCTTGCCATTTAATGATGTATTTTTAAAGATAATCTATAATCTCAGAAGAATTTCATCCAAAATATTTTAAATCCACACTATATTTTTGCATTGGCTAAAATGCACATTTCTGCAGGGTGTCAAAAATACTTACTGAATTTTTTTCAATACAATTCATAACAAACATTCCTAACTCTGTGTTCTGGAAAGTTCTTTGACAATTTCTTAAATTTTTCATATCATTGAATATATTTTGCTTTTGCCTAGTCAATGAATATTGACAATATGCCAATAATAGACTTCTTACTATTATAAATGCTTCTACTATCTGGTTTGCAGAATTCAATACACCTACTGTTTCTTAGAATTAAATTTGTCTCGGGGCGCCTGGGTGGCTCAGTGGGTTAAAGCCTCTGCCTTTGGCTCAGGTCATGATCTCAGGGTCCTAGGATAGAGCCCCGCATCAGGCTCTCTGCTCAGCAGGGAGCCTGCTTCCCCCTCTCTCTCTGCCTGCCTCTCTGCCTACTTGTGATCTCTCTCTGTCAAATAAATAAATAAAATCTTTAAAAAAAAAAGAATTAAATTTGTCTCTACACTTAGGAATAGTAAACTATTCTTTCTAAAGGCCACAATGTTCTTTAAATGCAAGTGTTGGAATTTCTTTCTGGCATTCAAAAGTATCACAGAATAAACTTAAAGGTTTTACATTTTCTTTTAAATGGTCATCTACTTTGTAAATTTTCTGTTTACATTAACCATCAAAGAAATAAAATAATTTCACTAGAAAACATAAAGCCTCTAGATTAATTGTTTTGAGGCCAAAAACTATTCCTTTATATTAGTAAATTTTTAAAGTCATGGGCTTTATAATATTTCACTAAAATTTGGGTGAATTATTTTGCAATAAATTATATTTTTTCACTCGTTTTATCTTTCTTCATCTGAATCATATCTGCTAAGTATTTAATTTGATAGCCTTCTCAAAAATGTGACCAATAAAATGTCACTCTAAATTCAGAAAGCTTTTACTCTAAGTAACAATATTTTCTATGTGGCTCCTAATAAAAGAGCACTGAAATATAAGATGTTGGAAAATTAACAGATGTTATAAAGAGAACTATACCAAAGTAAAGAGAATCTTCTGTTGCTTTTTTCTTATATCAGACCATTTATCTTTCACGTGATTTTTTTTTTTTTTTTGAAGGCTGTTCTCTTGAGCCTCCTCTTTTCTCAAATGCTATTAACAGTTTATAAAAATGACAGCTTCCACCTTAGGAAGGCCAGTTAGACCATGGTAGTGTTTCAAGAAAGAAAAATGTTAAAAAAAAGAAAGTTACTGAAACTCTTTTTTTCATTAAAGAGAGAACTTTCTCTTTTTGTATTATTTGTGATCATCCTTCACCTATAGTTAGAGTACTACATAATATCCTGAAGGTCAACACTAGGGCATGGACTTAAGAAAAAGGCAACCATCAGACTACACAGTCTGCATCTAACCCTGGCTTTAGCTAAAGGCTATAACGAGTCCAGCCTTGCTCACCAAAGCAGAAGGCCACACAGAAATTCAGAAGTCAAAGCCAAAGCCATAGAGCAATGTTCTAAAAAGAAGCTATTTATCAGAATTGCTTGTAAAACTTTTTTAAACACCCAAAATCTTGTGTTTGACCTGATGAATTAGGTTGCCTGAGAATTAAAGTCAGGCAGCTGGATTTTTTAACTCTACAGATGATTCAGATGTGCAGCCAGGATGAGGATAACTGGTCTAGCATATGATAAAAATGTGCATTTTCATTAAATGACATTTCCCCATGAACTCTTTATGGAAGTTCCTACATAAAACTTCCATGGCTCTAATATGATGGTAGGTATCTGGAAGAAGTTCCATGATAAAACAGAATCTGATTTTAATAAATTTTTGTACAACTGATTGACTTTTAATATCCTCCCAGAATTAGCCTGGATATGATAGATCCACCAAGTCCAGATACTAGATACTCTATCTAACCTTACTGCTCTAACTGCAAGATTCAAAAAGATGGACAAATGAACTGTAAGGTAACATATAACTTTATTTTTTTAATTGCTACAAAGGGTATATATTATTCATTAATACTTCTTTTTTTAAATTATTACTATGTTCAATTAACCAACATATAGTACATCATTAGTTTTTGATGTAGTGTTCAACAATTCATTAGTTTCGTATAACACTCAGTGCTCATCACAATATGTGCCCTCCTTAATAATGTATAATTTTGAATTATATTCTACTTTGTATGTTTGTTTTTAATTTAATAGATGAATATTTTTTTCAAATATTTCATTTATTTATTTGAGAGAGACAGCATGCACAAGTGGGGTGGGGGGAGGGGCAGAGGGAAAGGGAAAAGCAGGCTCCCAGGGGCCCTAATATTTGAATTTTTGAGTGTATATTGATTTTGTTGTAATCAGTTTTGTTAATCAGACTTTTCTATAGATTTATGATGTCATTTCAAATATGCTTTATCCCATTATTCTCATTTAGGATGGATTTTTATTATTAGTGTTACACTGACTTGCATTTAAAATTTTTATCTCGGGTTACCTGGGAGGCTCAGATGGTTAAGCAACTGCCTTTGGCTCAGGTCATGATCTCTAGGTCCTGGGATCGAGCCCATGTCAGGCTCCCAGCTCAGCAGAGAGTCTGCTTCTCCCTCTTCCTCTCCCACTGCACGTTCGTTTTCTCTCTCTCTCTCAAATGAATAAATAAAATCTTTTTAAAAAATAAAATAAATAGGGGCGCCTGGGTGTGGCTCAGTGGGTTAAGCCTCTGCCTTTGGCTAAGGTCAAGATCTCAGGGTCCTGGGATCAAGCCCCTCATCGGCTCTCTGCTCAGCAGGGAGCCTGCTTCCTCCTCTCTCTCTGCCTGCCTCTCTGCCTACTTGTGATCTCTCTCTGTCAAATAAATAAATAAAATCTTTAATAAATAAATAAATAAATAAATAAAATTAACTTTTTATCTCATGACTCCCCTTGCTCAGGAGAGTCAAGGGTAACAATGACATAAGATATATCTGATTATCCAAATCGTGGCATTATTAATATTTATAAAAGGATTACAGGTATAAACTTAAACCATGCCAGAGAATTGGGACATGCAGTTACCTGATTGGTGGTCTTAAACAAATGTCTAGTTCCCTTAGGAGAGTACCTATTTTAGTTGTTTTAATAAGTAAAACACCTTTCTTATTACAAACAGGTATTCTTAATATATTTTTCTTTAATCTTAATAATTACATATTGATTTCCAAAGTCTGTCATTGCTTATTAAATAGGTGTAGAAGCAAAAGTATGTGTAGAAACTTTCCTGGTGTCATCAATCCCTTTGAATCTTTTGTTAGTTATTTTCTTACTATCAGTGGCCAGAAAGGATACTACAATAAGTCACTCTACCCTCATTGAAAGAAGGTACATGTACACATTCTCTCTCAGACCGGACCCACACAGGTTTTTGTCATTAAGCTTTCAGCAGAGAAATATGCTGAATTCACCATTCCAATTCAAAGAAATCTTGTGACAAACTATGGCATAGCTTCCAGTTCTTCCTAAGATGTTATAGACCACTATAAGCCATCTTTTTCTGAAATTGACTTTCTTCAGATTGATCAAGAAAGGATGTGACATTTAAAGTTGTTTTTATTTTCAGATGTCAGGCATAAAGAATCTATATCAGACTCAGACACAGACATATATTATCCCCTGGATTCCATCTTGGCATTGGCAATCCCTGTCAAAAGTGAAAATATATATTCTTTGACATTTTAAGCACCATGTCAGGACTTCAACCAATTTTTTCAGAATAACTTGTAGAACCAAACATAGAGTCTGTACTCTCTATTGATCTCCATGTGCTTACAAAATAAATCATAACATTTATTTTTTTCTAAAGAGACTGAGGATCCAAAGGTGTATGACAGTATACAGACAAAATTTTTCAGGGTTAGAAAAATGTTAAGAGCTAAGGGGCAGATGACCCTGGACAGTAAAGGGAGAAATGCCTGACCAGCCCAACCATGCCCCCGGAGTCAAACCCATAGATCTCACTCTGATTCACATCTTTTTTTTTTTTTAAAGATTTTATTTACTTATTTATTTGTCAGAGAGAGAAAGAAAGAGCACAAGCAGGGAGAGTGGCAGGCAGAGGGAGAAGCAGGTTCCCGCTGAGCAAGGAGCCTGATGCGGGGCTCAATCCCAGAACCCTGGGATCATGACCTGAGCCGAAGGCAGACACTTAACCGACTGAGCCACCCAGGCATCCCTGATTCACATGATGATGATTCACAGCAGTCCTGTAACCCAGCTCCCACCCCTCAGCTACACTTCCTCAGGACCCAAAAGGAGACATATCCTAATGTGCCTCTGAAGGAAAAAGGCCCACCAACATCAGTCACCGGTGAATCGTAAAGTAGGCCAACCCCAACCCACTCAGCCATGCCTGGGAGTAGTCCCACTCACTCAGGAACCTGGAAGGGGGCATATCTATCCATGCCCTGAGGAGGCTTTTAGACTTTCAGTTTCTGAAGCTGCCTTGTGACTCTGTTCTAGTCCTCAGCTGTGGTTAGGGCCAATTCTGCCCACCCAAGGACTTGCCCAGTGACAGATCAGGAGCCCTCCTGGGCTAGAGATCCAGAAGGATTTGCACACATTCATGTATGTGGTAAAAGCCCACTGTCTGTAAACCTCAAAGCATACCATTGTCCCAGTGTCAGCCCTACCAACCAAGGTTTTGAAAGGTGTCCTATCCACCTACAGACCAGACAAAATCTATACCAATCCAAACCCCTGGTAGCAAGCCACCAAACACAGACCCCACTGTGGACCAAGGATCAGTTTTATGACTGGCTCCAACCCTATTCTACTGTGACTAGAAACAATACCATCAGCCTGGGACCTGACAGAAGAAATCTTAACTTGTTAAAACCAGTCTGTGTCACATTGAAAGACCTCAATGTGAGACAGGAATCCATCAAAATCCTTGAGGAGAACACAGGCAGCAACCTCTTCGAACTCAGCTGCAGCAAATTCTTCCTAGAAACATCGCCAAAAGCAAGGAAGCAAGGGCAAAATGAACTGCTGGGACTTCATCAAGATAAAAAGCTTTTTCATAGCAAAGGAAACAATCAACAAAACCAAAAGACAACTGACAGAATGAGAGAAGATATTCGCAAATGACATATCAGATAAAAGGCTAGTATCCAAAATCTATAAAGAACTTATCAAACTCAACACCCAAAGAACAAATAATCCAATCAAGAAGTGGGCAGAAGACATGAACAGACATTTCTGCAAAGAAGACATCCAAATGGCCAACAGACACATGAAAAAGTGCTCAACATCACTTGGCATCAGGGAAATACAAATCAAAACCACAGTGAGATACCACCTCACGCCAGTCAGAATGGCTAAAATTAACAAGTCAGGAAATGACAGATGTTGGCGAGGATGCAGAGAAAGGGGAACCCTCCTACACTGTTGGTGGCAATGCAAGCTGGAGCAGCCACTCCGGAAATGGAGGAGTATGGAGGTTCCTCAAAAAGTTGAAAATAGAGCTACCCTATGACCCAGCAATCGCACTACTGGGTTATTTACCCTAAAGATAAAAATGTAGTGGTCCGAAGGGGCACATGCACCTGAATGTTTATAGCGGCAATGTCTGCAGTAGCCAAACTATGGAAAGAACCTAGACGTCCATCAACTGATGAATGGATAAAGAAGATATGGTGTATATATACAATGGAATACTATGCAGCCACCAAGAGAAATGAAATCTTGCCATTTGCAGCGATGTGGATGGAACTGGAGGGTATTACGCTAAGCGAAATAAGTCAATCAGAGGAAGACAATTATCATATGATCTCTCTGATATGAAGAATTCGAGAGGCAGGGCCAGGCGGTGGGAAGGTCGGGGGGAAATGAAACAAGATGGGATCAGGAGGGAGAAAAACCATAAGAGACTCTTAATTTCATGAAACAAACTGAGCGTTGCTAAGGGGTAGGGGGATAGGAATATGGTGGCTGGGTTATAGACATTGGGGAGGGTATGTGCTATGGTGAGTGCTGTGAAATGTGTAAGCCTGATGATTCACAGACCTGTATCCCTGGGGCAAATAATACATTATATGTTAATAAAAAAATTTAAAAAAAAAAACAGTCTGTAAACACTAAAAGAGATATTTGCTTCCTTGAATGCACAGATACCAACACAAGGCTACATGGTTCACAAAGAGTCAGGCAAACATGATATCACTAAATGAAACTAACAAAGATCTAGTAATCAACCCCTAAATTGGGAAATTGAAAATGTGGAAAATTCACAAATACTTTGAAATTAAAAAACACACTCCTGAACAACCAGTGACTGAAAGAATAAAAACCAAAGGGAAGCAAAAAACATCTTAAGACAAATAGAAATAGGATCACAACATACCAAAACTTATAGGATACAGCAAAAGCAATTCTGAGAGGTGGTGATAACTGCCTACATTAAGAAAAAAGAAATCTCTCAAAAAGAACCTAATTTTACACATCAAGAAACTAGAAAAAACTAAACCCAAAGTTAGCATGAGGAAGGAAATAACAAAGACCAGAGCAGAAGTAAATGAAATAGAGACTAGAAAAACAATAGAAAAGATCAACAAAATTAAGAGCTGGTGTTTTGAAAAGAAACAAAACAGATAATCCATTAGCTCAAGTAAATAAAATTAATATTAAAGAAAAGATATAGAAATGATACACAGAAATACAAAGGGTCATAAGAGACTATCAACAATTACCTAACAATAAGTTAGAAACCTAACAGAAATGGATAAATTCCTAGAAACCTACAACCTACCAAGACTGAATCATTAATAAACAGAAAATCTGTACAGATCAATAATAACTAAGAATGAACAAGCCCAGGACCAGATGAGTTCCTAGGTGAATTCTACCAAACATTTAAAAATGTTTTGGTGACAATCCTTTTCACACTCTTCCAAAAAATTGGAGAGAAGGAAATACTTCCAAACTTATTTTATGAGGTCAGCGTTATTACCCTCATAACAAAGCCAGATAAGAACACTGCAAGAAAAGAAACTTACAAGCTATTATCTCAGATAAATATAGATGCAAAAATCCTCAACAAAATACTAGCAGTCAATTTGAAAGCACATAAAAAGGATCATACACCATGATCATATGGGATTTATCAATATACATATCAAAAACATATCAAGTAATAAAAGTAATGCACCATATTAAATGAACAAAGAATTAAAATCATAGGATAGGGGCGTCTGGGTGGCTCAGTGGGTTAAGCCTCTGCCTTCGGCCTAGGTCATAATCTCAGGGTCCTGGGATCGAGCCCCACATCAGGCTCTCTGCTCAGCAGGGAGCCTGCTTCCCCCTCTCCCTGCCTCTCTGCCTACTTGTGATCTCTCTGTGTCAAATAAATAAAAAAAATCTTTAAAAAAAAAAAAAGAAAAAAATAAAATCATAGGATAATCTCAACAGATGCAGAAACAGCATTTTACAAAATATAATACCCTTTCATCATAAAAACTCTCAACAATTAAGTATAGAAAAAATGTAGCTCAAAATAATAAAGGTATATGTCACAAGCTCATAGCTAACATCATACTTAATGAGTATTGCCTTAAAAATTCTTCCTCTAATATCAGTAACAAGACAAGAGTGCCCATTCTCACCACTCTTACTCAACATAGTATTGGAAGTCCTACCCAGAGCAATTAGGCAAGAAAAGGAAATAAAAAGTCACCCAACTGACTGTTCGTTAATGATGTCACCAATCTCTGTTCGTTAATGATGTCATCTTATATACAGAAAACCTTAAAGGCTCCACCAAAATACTGTTAGAACTGATAACAGATTCAATACA
>CM052897.1:25567902-25595005 GCA_028534135.1 Potos flavus
TTCATCTGTTGATGGACATCTAGGTTCTTTCCATAGTTTGGCTATTGTGGACATTGCTGCTATAAACATTCAGGTACACGTGCCCCTTCGGATCACTACATTTGTATCTTTAGGGTAAATACCCAGTAGTGAGAGGCAGGGTGGGGGGTCTTGGGGGGTGGGAGAGGGAAATGAAACAAGATGGGATCAGGAAGGAGACAAACCATAAGAAACTCCTAAACTCACGAAACAAACTGAGGGTGGCTGGGGGGTAGGGGCGGGTAGGGATAGGGTGGCTGGGTTATGGACATTGAGGAGGGTATGTGCTATGGTAAGTGCTGTGAAATGTGTAAGCCTGAGTACTCAGAGACATGTACCCTGGGGCAAATAATACATTATGTGTTAATTTAAAAAAATAAATTAAAAAAAATAAAAATAAATAAATATAAATAAATAAATAAATAAATAAATGGTATTGGGCAAGTTAAAAATCTACATGCCAAAGAATGAAACTCAGTTCCTATTTTATAACATTCACAAAAATGAATTTAAAATGGAATAAAGATGGATCGCCTGGGTGGCTCAGTCAGTTAAGCATCCAACTCTTGATTTTGGCTCAGATCATGATATCATGGTTGTGGAATCCAGTCCTACATGGGGCTCTGTGCTCAGTGTGGAGTCTGCTTGAGATTCTCTCTCCCTCTCCCTGAACCACTCCCCCTGCTTTCACACTCTCTCTCTGTCTAAAATAAACACATACATAAATAAAATATTTAAATAGATGGATTAAAGACTTAAATGAGGATCTGAAACTATAAAACTCCTATAAGGAAACACAGGAAAAATGCTCCTTGACATGGATCTTGCTATTAAATTTTTTAATATGACACCAAAAGCAGGTTAGAACCATCCTAACTTCTCTGTGATTTCATTAAGCATAAATACTGCTTGAAAATTTTCAAATGAAGAATAATGACATTTCTAATTCTCAACTTGATTTGCTTTATTACCTAGTCACTTAATATATACTGATATATTGGTTTCTACCTTTAAAGAAATGTTTGAGAACACTAAGCTCTGGTCTACTCACTTGACTGTGAGCTCCTATCTTACTGATCGTAACACCTCCAGAAAAGTATTTAACATATACAAAGTCCCCCCCAAAATATATAAAACTGAACTGAGCTCATAAAAATGATGTAAATAATACTATGAATCAAATAAAAGAGATAATATACGTAGCATCATTTAGAAACATACTGAAAATTACATTTTTGAATATAAATATATGTACATTAATTTAATGGTTTACTTCAACATAAAAAAAATTTAGACCTTTTATAGCTAGAGAAAGTATATTTTAAAATATAGTTTTGCTACTAGACCTATATTTCTTACACCTTTGTCTCTGAATCTTCCAACCAGAAAGCCTACAAAGTTGAAATGTAGGGGTCCTATAAGTTCTTAGTGATGTAGATACTTTGAAAATGTAAATGAAAATCCCAAGTGAAAACTTTTGGAAGAAGGTATCACCCTGGTAAACACAACTTTGCCTCTGAGTAAAGTAGCAGTTGGTTACTTGAAGAACAACTTAAGAAACTTTCTACTTAAAATTAAAAATGCTTTTAAATCTTAATGTAATGATTCGAATATGTAAAATTTTAAAGCAATTGCCTTTTACATGATACAAAGAGTTGGAAATTGGTTCGGGTAAGGCTGTCTTTTGTCTTAAAGTCCAGGTATGAGAAGAGTCTTAAAAAATAAGCTATTTATCTCCTTCTAGGGGAAAGGAATAACAAAACAAAACAAAACAAAAACAACAAAAAAATCCAAAACACCTTCATCAAAAAAGACCTGAACACTTGCTAAGAGAGAGGAGACAAGGAGAGGATGGGAGAGGAAAGTGGTGGTCCTACTCAGAGTGCAACCCCGCCCACACATCCACACACTTACTGCCAACACAAGCTGCAAAGCTCTCCATCTTTGCTGTCTGACAGCATCCATCACTGATGTCAGGCTTTTTGATCCAAGGCCAAGATAAGTTTGCTGCTGATATTGGTTAGAAAGACAAGGAAAAGGTACTTCAGAGGAAAAGAGGGAACTTAACAGTTTTATTTATCTTTAAAATCAAGATTGTAAAGATTTGTATTCTTGTCGTGTTAGGACAAAACCTGCTCTTACTGCTCTAAGAGTGAAGACTATACAAAATTGTCCAGTATGTTTGCTAATTGTGTGCTAAGAAACAAGCTATTTTCATTTTGGAACTTATTAATGAGTTCTGAAAGGTGTTTGAACCCATATATCATTTTAAAGCCACATAATTTGTATCGCTGAGGTTTAAAAGACTCAAAGAAAGAAAATTATCTCAAGCTGAAACCTTAACTACCATGTTTCAACCTGGAGGTACTTTTTGATCAGAAACTCTAATGGATCTTTGACAATAATGTTAGAAATAAAGTTGCTTTAACTCAGGAGGGTACCTACTAAATGAAAGAGACACAGCTAATTGCATGGAAATTGCTTTATATACAGTATCTGAAACATGGTATTAGTCATTATGGATGATGATAGATGGGTCATGACGCTTTTGCTCACTTTAGTACTGCAACTGCCAAGCAGGATTCATTAATTTTCACATTTCTGTATGAATGTTCTCATCTATAGCATTTAATAAACTTTTCCTTTTTTACCCTATTTTTTAAGTTGTTTACCACCTGCAAATGATGTATTAAGCAGAGATGTCCAATCGAAAATAAATGCTAAGAAATGTAATGAAAAATAGTTTTCTATTCATGTGGTCAGAAACGTGGAGATTAGCCCTGATCTATTCTACTTAAGTTTAAGTATCCCGTGATGATAAAGTCTATTAAAATGGGTAGTTAATGTTCTTCCATTATAATTCTCCCTCTTTTGGTGAAATTCACAACCCTGATTGATGAATCAACTTTCGAATGAGTTATTTCCTAAAAAGAACAGGTTAGTGTCCTATGGTTGGCTTTAAATGCCACATTGTGGTTTTCCTATCTTGCAAAGACACAATAAGACTTAGGCCCACCCTAAATAAATACTTTAATAAATGCTAAATAGCAAAAATGACCTGCCAGTTGAATGCCATCTATATAGTTCTGCAATGAGCTTTCACGAATATGATTTTATTTCTCACAACTAAACGATGAGGCAACTAAAGAAAAGATCATTATCTCTACATTATCAGCAAATCATTGAAGCTCAAGAAGTGGTGACTTGACCAAAGTCATACAACCCACACCTGAATGAAAATAGAAAGCAGAGTCTTTGGCTACTGCTTCAAGAATATTTCCCCTATGCCATATTTAATCTTAATTAATTCCTTGTGTTTTATAGCAAAATAATAATTTGAGAAAAAAAGGGAAAAGATAAGATGAGCTAATGTTTCCTGCACTAGATATTATTATATGCAAGTTATGGGAGTATCTTACTGTTTTTTTCTTCTTTTTTTATCATGTTCCTATAAGATACACTTTTAGAAAGCATATTTACAATTAGATCAAAAACTTGTTTGTTATCCTTTAATTCTGTAACTTTATAGGACAACCTGATTAGAGAAATTTCAGAAACACTTTTCCTTTGTTCACCAATTCTCAAAATAATCTGTTGATTCATTTGCATTTTCTAAAAATGACTAATGATATACTTTCTTACATTTTTTTTATTTTTTGAGTATCGATATAAACTCATGGATTTAAATTTTATTTTTAATTAATTAATTTCAGTTATTATCTTTACTGCTGATGCTCAGGGTATCCCAAGTGAGCACTATAGGTATATTAGTCCAATGGGAGATGTGTACGTACACACACACACACACACACACACATTTAGGTCTTGAATTCTAAATATAAGAATTTTGAGTTAGTTTTTGAATATGGTATAAAGGTCCAAATTTGTTCTTTGGCATGTGGATAAATAATTTTTTAAACACTACTTTTTTGGGCGCCTGGGTGGCTCAGTGGGTTAAAGCCTCTGCCTTCAGCTCAGGTCATGATCTCAGGGTCCTGGGATCGAGCCCCGCATTGGGCTCTCTGCTCAGCAGGGGGCCTGCTTCCTTCTCTCTCTGCCTGCCTCTCTGCCTACTTGTGATCTCTCTCTCTGTCAAATAAATAAAGAAAATCTTTAAAAAAAAAACACCACTTTTTTCATTCATACATTATAATGCTAATTATTTACCAGAGACTTTTAAAAATACCGTATACATATTAATTCACCTAAATCTTACAATTGCTCTGTAAGATAGTCATCACTGTTATTCCCATTTTATGGATGAAGAAACTGAGGCACAGAGATTTCAAATAGGTCATATAGCTAGAAAGCATTGAAGCTCAGATTCAAACTCAAGAAACTCTTTGTTCTCTGCTTTTCCTTTTTTCTTTAAAGGTTTTACTTATTTGAGAGAGAGATGAAGAGGAGGGGCAGAGGGATAAGGAGAAGCAGACTCCCTACTCAGCAGGGAGTCCGACTCAGACCGGGGGCTCAATCCCAGGACCCCGGGATCATGACCTGAACCAAAGACAGACACTTAACTGACTGAGCCACCCAGGCGCCCAGTCTCTGCTTTTCATTACATTATAATAAGCACCTATCTAATAACAATATACAGAGCACTAATAGGTCCTTTAATACTGTTCTAATTATAGGAGACTAATAGAAAACAAAAGACAAATCTCTGCCCCTGTTGTGCTTACATTTTGGTCACAATTCTGACAATAAATAAGGAGACAAATAATTGGTATGAAGGAAATAAACTGGTGGTGCCATAACGACAACGTACATGAGGTAGGGTGGGGGAATATTCTTTTTTTTGGCAGGCAAAGAATGCCCTTCCTGAGAGCTAAGGTTGGAGCTACAAGATGAAGGATGCATGTAAGACAAAAATATGAGGAGCCAGAAAAAGAGCGACCGACCAGAGAGACCAGCAATCAGAATATTTAAAATGAATGTTGATCAGGATGATCAGTATCTAATAAAGTATTTGGCCTCTCCCTAAAAAAAAGTTTGGCCTTTGACCTTGGCTTCTCTGAGGTACTCCATGTCATACCTGATAAGAATGTCTTTGCTTAGGGTAGGGGCGGGCCTCTCAGGCATTGATTTGTATAATATGAAAGAGCCTGACACATTGCCTGGACACAGCAGGTCAGTACCATAGTAGTGGACTTGCCATACTACTTCCAGCATAGGCTTTGAAGTGGAAGGGCAGAAGAAAAGGATGAGAGAGAAGGGAGAATCAGAAACAAAAGGTGCCTATATTGATAATCCTTATTCATTCTAAGGCATTCTTACTCTGATATGAAAGAATGCCTTCTGTGGTAATGCCCCTCTGCTGCCTCATCCTTACCACCATGAGAATCATTGTCTTAGTCCAACTACTCTCTCAAGCTAACACACCTGGGAGAAATTGCTGTTTTTTAATTATCTACTCTTTAGAGGACATACAAATTTTCCCTTGACTTCTAGCAACAATGGATTATACAGTCATATTTTTCTTTAACAATGTGTGATTCAATAATAAATTGATTATTTCAATAATATAGTCATTTACATTCTGTCATCTCTTAATTCACTGCATATTTTTGTTATTATGCATTTCTGGTTGTTACTCAAGCTTGATCTCAAGATCAGTGAGATCACTAATACAGTACTTGGAAATGTGGTATTGCCCTCTTTAATGTTTGTTAATCTTGCTTTTTTTCAACCTCCCCATTCTTATTCTACTTAGATCACATCTTAGGGCTGGGTCTTTCAGGGCCAGTTATTTAATCCTTCCCAGTCTCAACATCTACACTGGAAATAAAAGGATAAGAACTACGTTAGATGTTACAGGTCACCAGCAGGATTAGATATATAGACGGTAAGGTGCCAGAACAGTGCCCAAGCATAGCTTTCAATATATATTAGCTTCATTTTCAATCACTAAACTCAGTAAAAGGCAGGAATCAGTATATATAGTGTCAACTATATTAAAAAAAAAAAAAAGAAATGACTATATGCATTTTTTTGACTGAAGTCGATTCTAACATAACCAGAAAATTCAGTGAATCATGACATATCATTCTGTTTTTAATGTTCTGTTTCTTTGTTTTATATTTGGAATAAAAAAGGAAAGGGGTACTAATTTTATTAATGATTTTATTATTAATAATAACAAATTTAAATTTATTTAGCACCTAAAAAGTATATTACCAAATACATTGATGTCACATATCCAAATTATTATGATTAATAATAAAAACCAAATGTGCAAGATACTTAACAAATTATTTGTGTTTAAATTATCTCATTTTATTCTTAAAACAACCTATGAGCTCATTACATAAACTACTTGGCATAAAATGTCCATTTTATCAAAATGACAAAACTGTATCTCAGAGTTGTAATCTGGCTTTTAGGAATACAGCTAGCAAGAGGCGGATCTGGGATTTTAATCTGAGTGTTTGGCTCTAAATCTTATTCTTTCTACTCCACCTTATAATTTTGAATTGTGCTGGATATTTTTCAAGCCCTTTGCATCTGCAGAGGCAATTTGTTTTCCCCACACTATTTCTTTCTTTATACCACCAGAATTCAACCTGAAGTATACAGAGAATCATAAGTCCTATTTGAGGAATCTAGTTCAGTTCTGACCCCCTCCCCAGTGTCATGCCCTTTATTCCACTAGATTGCAAAATATCTAAGGCTCTTGCCTTGAGGTCACTTAAGAGCACTTCCTTGTGTCGTTATCATAATTTAACAAGTTGTTCCCATAATTGCACTTGGCCTTGGCATTTCTGCCTGATCTCCAAAGACCTGCCTTGACACTTTCAACTTGTTCTGATTTCCTTATGGCTTCTCCTCAGACCTCAAAAATTATATAATGCATTCCTATTGATGCAAATAACCAAAATTGGCATTCACTTTCACATGCAGCTGGGCAAGGATTAACGGAACAATTTACAGGGCCTAGGAGAAAAGCAAAGCAGAAAAAAAAAAAAAAAGAATTAAGTGTTTGAGACTAATCTTCGGAAAAGGTAGTTTTAGACTTTCATACACTTCACTCAGTTCATACTATTAAGAAAATGAGAGAATATATAATAGGAGCTGAGTTTCCTAACAAGCCACAGGAACAAGTTTAAGATTTACAAAAGAAGTTTACAAAGCTAAATTCCCGATTTTGGATGTACCAGTGATAATAGCAATGAAACTTATAAATAACCAAGTTTGGAATGGTTCTTTCCCCACACTTCCTATTCAAGTATTTTCAACTGTGGTCTGTAGGAGTAGACCCCACAGATCCATTCTGAATCCCAATATTTTCTTGGATTGTGGTTGTTGTTTTCCTTGACAGTGTCCCCAGTATTTTTCAGTATATAGCATAACCGTCAATGTAAGAGATCAACCTGGTCCCTCTCTTGACTTGCTCCAGAGCCTGCCCCCACCACCATGCACAGAACTCTAACCTTTAAGGAATATTTATAATAAAAGTCTCCAAATTTTTACCTAAAAGAAAGGACAAAATGGTATCTAAGATCCAGAGGTAACATAATGAAAAATCAGAACAGTTTTAAAGGTCCAATCAGCCTTCATCTATCCACATGTATGGCTAGTACCAAGCACAAAACCAAGACTCAGTAAATTTGTGAGATATTCAGATGCTCCTAGTCTAGATTTGATGCAGTAAAAAGCTAGATTAAGAGCACAGATATTTATATATTTAAGCAAATGCTGTCTATCTTGCTCGTGCTGATTTCAACATAAGGCCAAGTGGTAGATATTAAAGTTGACATATTAAAGTTACAATTTGGCTTTATCATGTGTTAAGTTTCTTTATTTAGCAAAAGCTCTTTAATTTTCCTGAGCTTCAGACTCCCTTTTGGAAAACGTGGATAAAACTCTTCTACTTCTCAGGGATGGAGATATGATCAAGTAAAATACATGAAAGTCTATAGAATAGAGCTCATCAATTATTAGATAAATATTATTGAAGTAAATTAGAAATAGACAATAGTAATTGGATCATTTACAAAATTACAATAGTAATTTTGGATCATTTTTCAGCAATATAATGTTATATGCACTATTATAGCTACATATACAAGCATACTGGCCCTTTGTATATATCTTATAGCATTCATCACTACCATGCTTTGCCTTATGTTATTGTTATGTCTAATTATTATTATTATTTTTTAGAAAGGGAGAGAGTGGGGGAGAGGCAGAGGGAAAGAGAGAGAGAGAATCTTCAGCAGGCTCCACGCCCAGCACGGAGCCCAATGTGGGGCTATGTGTCATAGTTCTGGAGGCTAGAAATCTGAAAGAGAGAGCTTTGGTTACTTCTGAAGGCCATGAGATCTATTCAAGGCCTCTCTCCTTGGCTTGTAGGTGACTGTCTTCTCCCTGTGTCCTCACTTACTCTTCCCTCTGTATGTGTTTATGCCCAAATTTCCTCTTCTTGTGAGGACACCAGTCATATTGTATTAGGACCCACCCTAATGACCTCATTTTCACTTAATTACTCATGTAAATATCCCATCTCCAAATAAGGTAACATTTTGAGGTACTGGGGGGGAGGTGTTGGGAATTTGACATATGAATGGTGGGGGAGGAGCATGATTCAATCCACAACAATGTCGTATCGCTAGAAACTGGATATTTTCTAGAAAACCCTTGTAGGGTTATCCCATTGTCTTTGATAGAAAGTCTTCGTCATTGTGAAGACACAAGTTAACTTGTGGAGGGCTGATGGTAAAGCAAATGGTTACCGTCCATACAAATGCAACAGGTATTGTCTTTTAAAGCTGTAACTGATTACACCCCCAGTAAATTGGTCTGTTTTCTATCAAATAGCAAATTTTTTCAGCATTCTTGATTGTCTATCTGTGATAGTCTTTCATTTTCTGTTGAAGCAGTTTTTACACTTGAATGGTTTCCTCATTAATGAGTTCAGCATAATCTTTGATAGGCAATTGTATGAGCCATGATTTTACCTTATAAAAAATATATCCTTAAGACTTATTTATTCAGTTAGATTGTAAACACCAGAGAACAGTAACTAGCTCTGCTCCTGGGGTACCCAAAACCCACTGAACCAGTAGCCAGGAAATCTGGTTCTCACTGTTCTGCCACTTACTAGCTATAAGGGTGAGGGCTAGGTGTCTTATCACCTCAGTCTTCACATATATACAGTAAAAGGATCTAAGTCCATGATCATTATAATCCTGTTAGTTTGGGATATTTATTATAGTCCATGGTACACTAAGCCAGCTAAAGGCTTTGACCATAATAGTCATTCATTCATTCATTCATTCATTCATTTTTTTTTTAATAGGAAAAGAAATAGCCTTTTGCCACAAGAAGAAACCTAGAGTAACCCAGAGTATGTTCGTGGATTTAGGTACTTGTCCAAAGTGAAACAGCCTATGTCTGTAGCCATATGCATGTCCCATGCCACACCCACATTCCTTAGCTATGTAATGCCCTTACTTGTTCTACAAGGCAGGATTACAGTGGCCTCAGGGTTAGGTTGAGGGATGAATGTTACAGCTTCATATCTGAGGCTTATTTCTGCCATCTTTGGCACTGAAGATAGAGCTGAAATGGTTCCAAAAGCAAAGTCTCAGAACAATAGCTGGTACTTTCAGGTCTCACTACCCTGGAGAACAGATAATAGTAGATAACATTTATTGTGTACTTATGGTGTTAACATGCAAAGTGCTTTTATATACGTCGACTCATGTAAGCTTCTCAGAAAACTCTATGAGGTACAGTAAAATATTATCTTCATTTCACCTATTCAGAAACTAAAGAAGAACAAGTCAAGTAACTTTTCCAAGGCCAGTTTCCACTCAGCTGGTAGATGGAAGGGCCAGGTTTCGAACCCACATGGTCCAGCTCTAGGACTTTGCCTTCAACAATTAGACTTCAATCTTCCAGTATAATGAGGCTAGCAAATTATTCTGTTAACCCTTAAACAACTCTACATCTTGACCACACTTCACTGTACTTGTATTGCCCAGGCCACACACACACAAACACACACACACACAGACACACACACAGAGCTATTTTTGTTATGAAATAGAAACTATACTGTAGACAGAAGAGCTCAATGTATCACAAATGTGGCCATAGTTCATTTTTAAACTACACTGTATTCTCTGACATGTCCTCAGAGGGTATTACTTCATAAACTTAACAACAGCTTGGCATAAAGTATATTACATTATATATGATTTTATATATATATATGTATATATATATAATTATCTATATCTCATATATATTATAGCATGTTATATATTAAGAGGTTTAATTCCAAATACATACCTATACATTCATCCACTATATTGTCTCTCTTTCACACACACACACACACACACGCATATCCCTTTGTTGTTTGCACACATATCCCTTTGTTGTTTGTTATGCCTAATTTAAGAACTTTTAAAGTAAACTGGTAGATTATTTAATACTCTCTTAATTGCTGCTTTAAATTGTTTCTCTTGCCTGGCCAAACAGCAAGAAGGTAAGTACCTACTCCTGAGAGTACCACAACATACCAAAAAGAATGTTATTAGAGAATTTGGAAAGAATTTTATATACCTGCTTGAAATCACTGAAAGCTTATTGCAGGGTAAATGAAAATTCATTAATGTACTCATTTTTCTATCACCATATGTGTGGGTTTTTTTCCCCACACCAATTCTCCAACTCTCTGAATACCAGCTGGATGTCCTATAATTCAGTTCTGACATTACCCAGAGTTAGTGCAGACCTGACAGGTTAAGGGCTCAGTCCCAGGAGACTGCCCTCCCTTCAGATGCCTGGTACATATTCCAGGTTGTCACCTGTACTTCTGACCAACTGGTTGTAAATTAGAAGTCCTCACAAACCCCTCCTCAATTTTAATAATTTGCTATAATGCCACACAGAACTCAGGAAAAGACGTATTGACATTTACCAGTTCATAATAAAGGATTCTATAAAGGATATAAATTAACACTCAGCTGAAAAGATACATTGGGTGAGGTCTGGAAGAGTCCTGAGTGTAGGAGCTTCTGTCCTCATGGAGTTGGGGTACACCACTTTCCCAGCACATGAATACATTCACTGACATGGAAGCTCTCAAAACCCCATTTTTTAGAGTTGCTATGGAGCTTTCATTATTTAGGATTAAATCATTGGCAGGATTAAATCACTGGCAAGATTAAAACATTGGCAATTGGTGAGTATGTCAATCTCCAGTCCCTCTCCCCTCCCCAGAGGTTGGTGGGTGGGGCTGAAAGTTCCAACCCGCTAATCATGCCTTTATCTTTCTGGGCAGCCCCAATTCTGAAGTTGTCTAGGGACCCAGCCACTAGTCATCTCATTAGCATTCAAGTGGACACTCTTAGACTCCAAAGATTCCAACGGTCTTAGAAATTCTGTGCTAGGTTCCAGGAACAAAGACTAAACACACATTTCTTTTTATATCACAGTATCACAGTAGGCAATGATTTCTGTTCATTATGTAAATACTTTTGGTGTATGCGGAGCTAAAAATGGAATAAAAAAAAGCTCCTGGGTACTGTTTAACTTGTATACTGAAACCAAAATAGTTAGATTTAAATATATAATTAAAAAGAATTCTTTACTCTTAATTGCAAAGTGTGTGCAGGTCTCTATTAGGAGACCTTTCTTCACCTCTCCTCTTCTCTATCCTCTACATACCACCACTCATCAAGGAAGTTCATCACTGACATTAACTACTACCCTCTTGCTAAAATGTGACTAACTCCTGAGGCTCTAAATCCATCTCTGGAATTGACCACTAGTAAAATATTTTCACTCCATGCTGATCCTGGAAGCAAAACCAAACAGGGATTTTCATTTATTATGTAGAATCCACTCAGACTAAAGCAGCTGTGAGCAATTTATCATTTATTCAGGATTTCAAAGAAAATACAGATGACAAATATATATACAGCATGCATGTTACTTGGACACAATTCGCTAATACATAGTTGTTTGAAACCACTTTTCTCAGCCAGTCACCCTCCAGACCTCCTCTATCTCTAGTGAATGCCTCAACCCTCCTAGTCTTTTCCTTTCAAAACAATTTCAGTCTTTTCAGCTTCTGATTCTAAATTTAGATACCCTGAATCCACTATGTCACACAGTTTTGAAGAATGCTACTTATCATACTAAACATGCTTAAAGCAGACAAAAGGGGATCTACTTATTACCACTCACAACTTCCTGAGAGTGACATAAATGATTACACATTTCATAATTAGTTTATATCAAACACATAAAAAGGCTGAATGATCCTATGAGAGGCAGATTGCTAATCAGGAACTGAAAATGCAAATATATAGGGAGACAATTTTTTTGTGTGTGAAATTCCCAGCATAGTTTAGACATCTATACATGCTAAGACTGCTGTCCCATCTCCCAGGCAATTTTCCTCCCTACTCCATTTCATACTCTGTGAACTCCTTGATTCCAGAGGAACATCTCCAGAGATCTGGCAAGAACCAAAATTCCAAAACTGTGGAATAAGAGACCCTAATAAGAGTTCTCATTATTTTGAAGATTAAACAAGATGATACCTCGCATAAAGTTAGCACTCAATAAATGTTAGTTATTATTATCACTCCTGCAGTCCTCTACTTTCCTTCATATACAGAAAGTGTGGGGACAGGGCTAGGGGTGGGGAATGGTCATTAGACATCTTTCTGTAGGCTCACCTACAGACTTACATATGTGACTGATTTCACTTCCTAATAGGAAGGAAAATATAGGGAAGAATTGTCTAAACATGCTATAAATCAGAAAAGACTAGGGATAGCACTGCATCATGCTTAACCAAACCCCACAGACAAAAATAACATCAGATCCAAACAAGCAACATGTCCAAAAACAAATATAGAAGCCAAGGCTCTAGACCTGAAGAATTTTAACTGAAAGCAAAGCCAAAGCCAGGTGGGAAACTATACACAAAGCAAGGCTGTCATGGGAGCCATCATCGAAGGAAAAAGAGAAAAGGGAGAATAAGGATTAATTCAGGAATGACCAAATGCTTCTGGTTTACATTAAGTTTCTACAGCTGCAGGTGTGGGTTTCTGCATGGTAAAGGTGATGGTGGGAAATAATCAACATGTAATAACTTTCAAATTCAGTCTCAGACTTTAGCGTTAAATATCGTCTATTTTTACTAAAATGATAAATATTTAGTAACTGATCCATCTCATTCAAAAACTTAGCTGCTTTCCTTCTTCCTGCCCCAATGTGGCCATATTTGCATACTATTCTCTGATCTTGAGGTTTAATTCTGGTAATCTCTCTATTGTCTGAATGAATCCAGTGGCCTGCTCATTAATAATCATTTGGTATGTTCATTATGATAGACAAAGATCTCTGATGCTACTTTTTTTTCCTGATGCTTCTTTTTACAGGACTTCCAAGTATTGCCAAAGTTGTATTTGCTCACTTTGCTATACCCCCCTGATCTAACAGGAAACATTAATAACAGCCTGGAATATGTCAACTGAAGTGGTATTCACAGGAATACTGTCTCATAAACCATATTATTTTTACCAAGGTCTGTAGGAAGATGATCTCCTAGTTAATGTTCTGCCTCAGTGGATTACTTGTAGTGTATCAGTAGATGTATTTCTAGGCTCATTATTTTCCCCTGCTGTTTTGTTCTATAGCTGTGTTGTCTTTTCAAACAGCTCCCTCATTTAAAAAAAAAAAAAAAAGGCCAATGCTCAAAGTTCTGAATCCAGATGAAGTTCTGGAAGCTTGACCAGATAATCTGATTGGCTTGGAATTCTCCGACCCCAGAGGATAAAGCCATAGGAAGTGCATAATACACTGCTTGAAAGTGGAAAAGTAAGGCAAGTACATAATCCAAAACTACTCAATGAAATAACTGGGAAAAGGTGAATTATTCAAGTGGACAAGTAGGTTTAGAATGTAGGCTTGGAGTATTGAACCTCAACATTTTTTCTGAATCCTAAAGAATGAGGCCTGAATTCTCATCTATGATTTGAAAGGGTGTGTGGCAGGCAACAAGTAAGTTTGAGAAAATGTGATTGATTAGGCATCTATGCAGTAAAAACACCAAAAGAGAAAATTTTGGTGCTAGAGAAACTCTAGCCAGGATTCTTCATGCAATATATCTTGTCAGATATAGCTGTATCACATGTAACAATTGGAGAACACTTTTTCACAGAGGATTTCTAAACGTTTTATACATGCCATGAGAAAAACAATAAACAGAATTCATCTTTTTAAGTTAGGTTTTAAATTACTCAAATGTTAAAGACAGTGATAAAGAAATCATCTGGAGTCTTCTTTAAAACCACCCTTTCCTATCACTGAATTTGATATTCTATGTATTAAAAACCAACATGCAGAAATAGGACCATTTATAAGACACACACATGCACACAGGCACGCACACACACATACACATTTTGGGAGAATGTTTTGGGAGAACACAGCTTTTCATTTATGGAGTTGAAAACAGCGACATCATTTTTGACATTGAAAAACAACAACAGCAGTGACAATAATTAATGATGAATTCCTTAAAGGAAGCAAATTTTATATTCCTAGATGACTATGTAATTCTAGAATCTGTCCCCATGCTCAGTGTGTTCTCTACACCCTGCAGGTTGCAGCTCTGTAGTTCAGTGGACAGTTTTCAGCTTTCATAGGATTCATTCCATCAGCTCCTTTCCTAACAGTTCTCTGAATGTCCCTGCCATGTGTCACAGATTGCCACTGTATTCCTACCCTTGAAAACATTCAGGCGTGTGAACCAAAAAACTTCCTTGATTGAATAACTACCTTACTGGGCTTTCTATCTGACCCATGCAACCTGCATTTAAACACAGTGACAAGGATCTGACTAATCAAAGTTCCCATGTGGGTTTTTTGTTTGTTTTATTCTTAATATAACTCTAAAGAATAAAACCTGCTGTCTTTTAATAAAGCAGGATCCGATTCATGTTTTTAACCTCCACAGACTGATACTACTGTGGCTTCGCCATCTGTAGAATGCAGGCAAAAGCCCACTTCCTCTTAATTCAATCCAGTTAAAATCATTATGAAGCATAGAAGCAAACTTCATTAACTCATATTTTCACCTAATCATAAAATCAACCAGTTTTTTTTTTCTTTTTATTCAACTGTGCTTTAAAACTCCAGATCAAATTGTTCTATACATTTGGGCAGATAATAGTTACCAATTTGCATGTAGACCACCTCATTGAAAAACAGGTTTGATGCTGCCTATGAACAGTGATGTGTGGAGCACGGTGCTGTCCAGACTGATTTTCCTGAAGGGCTTATAGAATTCTACCTGCAATGATAACTCTTGTATCCAGCAAGAAGCCTTAGGAAACTGATTATATTTCTTGAGTAAACAAATAAAATATATTGCAGTTAAGAAAATAAGTCAAAGCACATATGCTCAAAATTTTTAGTCATAAAATCCAACTGAAAAAGTCCTGTACTGTTTGTCAAGAGGTATTTACATAGTCCTGAGAGTTCTGTGTTTTGCCTTTGCTATGGGACACAAAAGAAAGGTAAAACCTTTCTTTTTCTCTACTTCTCGGTTTTAGACTTTTTTACAATGAATGATAGAGTAATGTGGACAACACTCATTCAAGAAAAATCTTTGCCAAAGACTGCTGCTTTTCTGGCCTGACCATCTTAGAAATCAGCATTTTACCAACAGTTTTCATTCGGGATTCCCCTGGCTCAGATATTCATCTATAATATTACTAGATGAGTTCCTGCTTTTTGTTTGTTTTTATTACTTTTAAAGCAGCTTTATTTACAAACTACATAATTCACTTATTTTAGGTGTGCTGTTCAATCATTCGTAGTGCATTTACAAAGTTGTGCAACCATCTCCACCATCTACTTTTTGAACATTTCCATGACTCTAAAAAGAAACCTCGTGCCCATATGCAGTCACATCCATTCTCACCCTCAGCCCAAGACAACCACTAATCTGTCTTCTATCTCTGTAGATGTGCTCTTTCTAGACAATTTATATAAACGGGATCATACAATTTGTGATATTTTGCTTCTGGCTCTTGATGGGTTCTTTAATAGTGACTTTTAAATGATAGTAAAAGTGTTAATTGAGAATGACTCACCAATCCTTCCAATCCTGAGTGCCATCCTATTGAAAAATATACAAAAAGAACTAAAGGAAGATAAAAGCACATTACTAGTGAAAAGTTTTATTTTGGACACGAATAGAATCAGTACTCCTTTTATCAGTGGAGATATGGGCTGTCTCTTTACCCTCACCTACACCCCCCGCAGGAATGGGAAGTAGAACCTTTCGAGCTTCAATGTTGAAGTAACAAAACCTTGGCTCTTTCATATGGCCCACTTTTCCAGAAGATTCCAGTGGCAAAGAGGGTTCATGACAGCACCAGTATGCCTCACACAAAATTTAAAATGCATAAACAATCATCTAGGCTATGCAGGCTAGCCCATCACAAAATCATTTTTCAGAACCCATATATAGTCTAATCCAGAGACATATTTCTGATACAAGACAAAGCCAGGGTATAGACAGAACAAAGAAAGCATTAAAGAAAGAGAAAACCTTCATTTCAGCCACAGGTTAGTTATCTACAATCTGGAAATGTGACCATATTTGGGAAATTTTTCATGACCTTGTTCCCCATATTCAGAGCAGAAATCATCTATGTATTGAGCCGTGCTTCTGTAGCATTTGACCCTCTCCTATCTCTTTGAACTATCCAGATGTTTGTAATGGTGTACCCTCAGTCTCCAGTACTTTTTTGAGGCTTCTTTCTTACATCACTGTTTCCCCACACATGCAAAACATCATTTCCAAATATACCTTTAAGCCTTGCATTTCCAACCCTCTATGGTTGAACTGACCCTAAACTCCATCCAAAAGCAAGCATTCCACAATAACAGGATTTTTTTTAAAAAGCTAAATTCTTAAATTCTATAACTGCTGTATCTTCTACCTCTATCCCCATTAAGATCACAAATTATTTTTAGATTTTTAGTACTATATATATTGGCTATTACCATGGAGCTTCCCTCTTAAGGGCACTGAGGAGTATCTAAGCAGGTACTTTCACCTTAATTCCCACACATTTCTTTGGTCTAGTTTGATGCTGGCACTAAAGAGCCTATGCTTTCAGAGGCCAATGAGACCTCTGCTGTGTTTTTTTCTCCTGAAAACTTTTCTCTTCCTCACCAGTTAATTCTTTTAAACTTGCATAACGTTACTTCACTGCTCTTTTGTCATTCCAAAGTCTGACTTTGGTGTGTGTAGTTATCTTCACCTTGGCTTACAAACAGGTTACAAGAAGAACGGAAAAGCAACCTAGAAAGACTAGATACCAATGCAAAGCCTGCTCATTATTTGTCTCTAGCTTTCATGGCCAGGGCTGGCTATAGCAAGTCCTTGGAGAAATAAAGCCAATATTCTACATTAAACTTCCTAAGAAAAATTTCTAAAGTGACAAAAGAACTCTCTCTCTGCTTCAAACCAGATCTCTCTTATTCAGTGTTCTGAACAAAGCCTTCTTAACCCTTGAAATGAGTTTTCTTGCTAAACACAACCTTGACTGAGGTCCTATTAAAAGCTGTACCCTTGCAGCCCAATAGTCAAAACTTGAAAACCAGCAGGTGCCTGTAAATCCAGTTTCTGACCAGTGAGCACTGCAGTGAACCACTATAGCCAAATGAAGTCTACCCATCTTCCTATGGGATGATTTGTTGTTCCTCAAATTTTGATCCTTATTCTTTTTCTAAAAGATAACCACCTAGTGAACAATGTCTTATAATGGGAGGCAGTAATCATTCCTATAGGATCTCTAACCAAGTCCAACCAATTGCAAAACCATAGAAGTATTCCAGAGGGGTAAGCTTACAAATTCAGATTTAGGTCCAGGCAGAGAACATGGGGCAGAGTGAGGTGAAAGCTCCTTGGGTCTCACAAGTTGAAGCACAGTTCTCTCCCTTATTTTATGGGGATTGGAAAAATTATAAGCCCTCGATTAGTCTGGGAAAGAGTAAACAGTACTGAGAGAGAGAGAGAGAGAAAAAAGAAGTACATTTATGAGGATGCTACACAGGAGTCATAATTTTTTAACACAGATAAGGAACTTGAATAAGCAACTACTTCTAGGGATAGGAGCAAGTAAGAAAACAGAAAAAGACAGACCCCACCTTCCTATATTTTCTCAATAGCCTGGAAGACTGGTGGCAATTTTCTTGTTTATGGGCTAATGTGAAAATATGAGAAGAGAAAAAAACAGGATATTTCCTAGGGTCTAGACCACTCTGCAGAATGTTAACTTCAAGTCAATCACCTTACTCAATGAAAAATGAGCTGTAAAGTTTAAGAAGTGAACCATGGCAGTTACGAGTATGGGCTCCTGAGCTGTATTCTTCAAAGCCTACCTCCGCCACCTACCATCTGAACAGCCTCAGTCAAACTATTTAACCCCTTTAAAACTCAATTGTTTTCCATAAAAAAGGGATGATAGTGGCTACTTTATAGGGACTAAGTCACATAGCATGCATAAAATATTTAGAAAAATGCTTAAAATGTTAGCTGCTGCTACTACTACTACTAAATACAACAGGTATAAAACTATATAATATGATAATCAATCCTCATCATTAAAGAACTGGCATAGCTCTCAGCAGTATCTCTCATCCAGAATAATTACGCCCCTTTTATCATCAGCTATTGCTGATCAGGTCTTATTTTCATTTATGAATAATTCTCAGCCTTTGCATCTCCATTTGGCCATGTCATTGCACAGAATACTTGCTTCTTCCAAATGCTCTATAAAATATCTTTTCTGAGATACCCCAGAAATAGATTTATAGCTCTATTTCTTGGAAAATTTCTATATTTCTACCATGCTATGATGTTAAGAGGAGTTTTTATAGCCATGATCCTTTTGTCAGGAAAAATGACTTCCAGATTAACACCCTTGAGAAAAGGATTCCCAGTTGGGTAGAGTCATGGTTTCCACGATTCTTCCTTGCATGTTACTATTAAAAATAGCTTCTTTAGCAACACAGGTTTTTGTAATTAACTATTTCATGCCTGCCATGTAAGTCAGTAATTTTCAAACACTACCTATGGGTCAGCTACAGCAGAACAACATGGGGGAAGTTTTCCAAAACTTTAGATTCCTAGTTCTCACTTATAAATATTCAATAGGTCAAGGCTAGAGGAAAGAGGGTAGGTGCCCATGCCCTGTATGTTTAAACCACTCTCCCAAGATAACAGCGATAGTCATAAGTCATGTAAAAGGACTAAGTTCCTTATTATACTAGAGCTGTTACAAAAAATATAGAAAAGACTAACAATATGAAAGAAAAAAAGAATATGAACAGATGGCACACACATGTGCTTATACACAAATGGCCAAAAAATACATGAAGAGATGCTCAACCTCACTCATAATTAAAGAAACTCAAGTGCAACAGAAATAAGACGCCAATTTTCACAACCAGGATGGTCCAAGATTAAAGTTGGATATTACCTATGTAGGCAAAGACATGATGAATCAGTAATTCTCAATTTTCCTTGGTGTGAGTGCAAATCAATTCAAAATTTTGGAAGCTGCTTGCAACATCATTCAAAATCTTAAATGCATATATCTTTGGAAGCAGCAATCTACCTATGGTAATATAAGCTCTGAATATATCCAGAAAAGTAGGTATAGATATATATGTAAAGATATAGTATAGTAACATATCCTAGAATGACCACTGAGCTTCCTTTGTAAGAGCAAAATAAAGTAAAACAAAACAAAACACAGCTTTTAATTTGTAAGAAATATCTTCTGGTGAGTTTTGATCAGTTTGCCAAGTTTAGAAATTACTATTATGCTATTTAACTGGACTAAATACTACATTGTTCTAGTTCATCACATATCTGTTTAACATAGAACTATTTCACTCGGTTGCTAAAAGATTAAATGAGATAATACATGAGAAAGTAACTTTTTGTAATTCTACACATTGAGTAAATTATTATTACTATATTAAAGATTTGCTAATATTTTGATCACTTTTATACTAGCAAAATCATAGGCAAATAAGGCTGACTGTATGACCTTGAGATGTTTTTACTTTAATAAAACAAATGGGCAAAAAAAAGAAAGTAGAATACAGTATAACAAGCACTACAAAAGAGTCATGCAAAAATTACCACAAGAGCATTTTTTGTTGCCATATTAGGGAATATTTAACAAAAACGATTGTTAGGAGTTCCTCAGGAATATAAAGGGAAAGAAAAAATTTATGGTAAGAAAAGGTTCCATTCAATGGATGTATGAAAGCATAAGAGAATATAGCTTACTCAGGGAAATGTGAATAATTCTATATAGCTGACACATAGAACATACTATCGATTTTTCTTATAATTTGTATTCAATAAAAATACATTTAATACTACTGGCCACATTCCAATCTTTTCTGTTAATCCTGGAAATACTTCCGTATCCTGTAATTCCATGGTATCATCTTAGGCATGTTGATATAATTGTAACAAAGAAGCAAAAGGGCTGATCTAGACAGTGGATGGTGGGTAAATCAGCATTTCATGAAATCACTGAAACCTAGCTTCTGAAGAACTTTTTATTCTTCATAAAACTCTATTAGGGGAAAACCAATGATTATATTTGTTACATGCTTATACTGACGTTATTATACATGTAGTCATCTGGACACAATGAGCAGTAGAGAATAATTAGTAATAAACAGAGAGAGCATGTGGGAAAAGACAATGCTAATGGGTGGAATATTTGAGTCTAATTATGTCTGTAAGTAAAAAGTGTTTTTTTTGTTTTTTTTGGCCCATTAGAAAACATTTTGACGTTGAAAAATACTTTCAAAATATAACTCATTTTTGCTTGGAACATTTTGCATTTCCAATTCATATAAATGAATATTTCCTTCCTCTCCCTGCCCCCTCCTCCTTTATTTTGGCATTCTCAGTTTAGCTGTTAATGTTTGGTCATGAATATGTGCTTTGGGGCTGGAGTCAACAGAAAAGCTACTTTTTCATTTAATAGTGTTATGTATAAACTTGAAAATTCACTCAAGAATTATTAGTTGTGGATTACTTTGCCAAAACACTTACTACTTAGGTGACTCTAAGTTTTCCGCCTTGGTAAGTAGGATCCAAATCTGTAGGTCATAACTCATGACAATGTCTTTTTCTATAGTAAAACAACCATTGGATGGTTCTTGGCCAAACTGAAATATATTTCCAAAATACATTTTCAAATTTGCATTACAGAAAACCTTACAAAAATATAGTAGCGCATTGCTAGTTTTCCCCATAAAGCTTCCCCTCTTTCTACATGAAAAGAGTTAAGGAAAATAGACTCTGTGAAAGAAATTCTTCACGATATTACTGATGTTGATCAACTAGCTGCTACATCTGGAAAATGAAGCTACTGTCAGTAAAACTAAGGCTATTTGACACTGACCTTTGATTCTGTGTGTCTGTGTGTGTATGTGTGTGCCCATGTGTATGCAGACACACATACATATGTGCATATATATGTATATTTTATTTATTTACGCCCTTTGTATTCTAAAAATGGTTTTACATTCCTTCAATTAGCTGCTTTCCTGTATTTTGAGAACAAGAAAATGAACTGAAGTTTAGTAAAGGCTTTCCAGAAAGTTTTAATAAAAAGAATTCTATTTTAAATATATGCACTCCTCTCTTCTCTCTTTCATCACACTTTTCATTCACAAAACTCAAATGATTCTATATTAGAATTTTTCCATTTTATATGAGCACGGATTTGAACCAATCCTCTTTTAGGAAATAGAAGATCTGCAATATTATAGAAGATGCAACTGGAAATCATTCAGTTTTATTTTCAAATTTTCTTAAAAGTTCATGCTTTGTTTTGAGATAGAAAATGCTGTATTAGTAAAATCAGATCTATTTCTCTTATTTTAAAATATCAACTAAAAAGTTTAAAACAAAACAAAAAAAACCTAAAAAATAAATTAAAAGTTCAAAACAGAAAATCAGCATTACCATTGAGACTTAATGACCCAAACTATAAGATATTTGCATTTTAGAAGGTGGGATATAGGCTGCTTGGAACTAAATTCTGCTTCTCTAAAAACATTAAAATTCTATACCCATCCTCTATGCCAATTGTCCAGATATCTAGCCTTTTTTCATATAATTTAGATTTTTTAGTATATCTTTTTAATTTACTTGTCAGTTTTTTGTTTGTTTGGGAAAATTATTCGAAATATATCACCAAATGGGGTTGGTAATCAGCACAGAGTGAACTGGGATGAGAAGACAGGGAAGCTCTAGAAATATAATTTCCAGGAACAGAATGAGGTCAGAGAGCTAGAACTCATTCTTATGAAATAAATCAATATGATAAAAGAAGCCAAGAATCACTGGTAGTGATTTTAACTGGTAGTTAAAAACTGGTAGTTTTTAACTCAAATGGTCCCAATCTAGCCACCCTAACAGTTGAGGCAAGCCCTGGGATGAAAATGATGGAGATGTGACCCCCTTCTAACAAAGGACAATATATGAAATGAGGAATCCAGCTCATCTTTTTACATTGACATAATTAGGAATCAGTACAAGGAAAGGATTTTCAGTTCCTTAGGGTATACCATAAAACATAAAGAGAGATGAACAAAGTCCCAGAACAGATGTCAAGCAGTCTTGATTAATGTACTAGCACTGTGAGAAACCTTATGGGGAATTTAAGAAATACTTAAGAGGAAAAACCAATGGATCTTGAAAATGCACTTGATTTGAAATTACATAAATGAGGACTAAAAGTTAGTGAATATAATGTAGTCCTATCATCTTATAAAGTGTGGCAAAAACAGCAGGACTTAGGCAATATATACAGGATGATGTATTAGTTAGTCAGCTAGACATATATACTGATGAAGATTCAAGGCTAGACTTCTGTATTCAGAGACTCAACAATATAGTTTTTTTTTTAATATAGATTTTTTTCCTCACCAAGAGTAATTTATTTCTTCCTCCCCAAAACAGTCTGAGTAGGTAGTCCATTGATTGTAGAGCAGATTGAAGATATCAGAGACTCAGACTCCCTTCCATTTTTGTTTCTTTGCTACTCCTAGGTTGCTCCAAATGGCTTATTATCAAACTCACATTTCAGCCTATAAGAGGGAGCGAAAGAGAAGAGGAGGGAGGCAAGTCCCCTTCCCTTTTAAGAGATAATCTAGAAGTTGCATCAGTAACTTCTGCTTCATTTCATTGTCCAGACTACAACTAATCATTGTATTACAACTAATTGCAAGAGAAGCTTGTAAATACAGTCTTTGGATGGTTAACCATGTAATCAGTGAAGCTTCAATTATTAAAGAGTAAAGTGTGAATAAATGTTGTGCAGACTCTGTTCATGTCCAAAAATATTATCTTTAGTATCTAATGGGTGCGGTGCCAGGCTGCCAGGTACCTAGAAATTTCACTTGATTTTCACAACTCTACAAAGCACACATTCAATACTTGGAGGAGTTAAATGACTTTCCCAAATTCATGTAGAAGTTATATGACCAGATTTAGATCTATCTAAATCTAAGTAAAATTTGTGCTTTTTCCAGCATGACACCCATTCCCTCACATAATGGGGTGATAATCTCCTTGTAAGTTTCATTGTGCATGATTCATTTCTAGTTTGTTGTGATATTTAAGAACTAAAGGGGGAATGAGGAAATGTGATTATTTTACCTGGAGTAAAAAAATACAATTCCTCTATTTTTTATACTATTTCAAAGCCCATGACAAGGTGCTTAAGATCCAAGGACAATATATTTCATTTTCTTTTTACATTCGAGAGAACCTAGCATTATACTAAACACCAATCAGGCAATTGACATACACTCTCCACAATCATATGAACCAAATACCTATGATGACTGTTATTCTTCTCTCTGTTCATGATGCCAGCATGAAGTAGGATATGAACCTGACAGTGAGCTCTTTGAGGGAATTTGTACCTAATTTTAGTTCTGCAATTCCAATGATTAATACACCTGGCCCTTACTGAGAATCGAATTTGTTCCTTAAACTGCACTGAATATCAGAGCTTAAGAAAATAGGGAAAGAATGTTTTTGCTTATTCAAATTATTTGAAAATTATCTTTAGTGGGTATTTTTCTGACAACCATGCAAATAGTATTACACTTAAAAAACTGAAACGTTTTTAATTTGAAAGTTTGCCAAATATTAACATTCAAAAGGATGAAACTGGACCACGTTTTTACACCATATACAAAAATAAATTCAAAATGGATGAAAGACCTAAACGTGAGATAGGAAATCATTGAAATCTTAGAGGAGAACACAGGCAGCAACCTCTTTGACCTTGGCCATAGCAACTACTTCCTAAACACATCACTGGAGGCAAGGGAAACAAAAGCAAAAATGAACTACGGGGACTTCATCAAGATAAAAAGCTTCTGCACAGTGAAGGAAACAATCAATAAAACTAAAAGGCAGCCTGCAGAATGGGAGAAGATATTTACAAATGACGTATCTGGTAAAGGGTTAGTATCCAAAATCTATAAAGAACTTACCAAATCCAACACTCAAAAAACAAATAATCCAGTTAAGAAATGGGCAGAAGACAAGAAGAGACACTTTTCCAAAGTAGACATACAGATGGCTAACAGACACATGAAAAGATGCTCAACATCACTCAACATCAGGTAAATACAAATCAAAACCAGGATGAGATACAACCTTACACCTGTCAGAACGGCCACAATTAACAAGTCAGGAAACCACAGATGTTGGCAAAGATGTGGAGAAAGGGGAACCCCCTTGCACTGTTGGTAGGAATGCAAACTGGTTCAGCCACTCTGGAAAACAGTATAGAGTTTCCTCAAAAAGTTAAAAATGAAACTACCCTAAAACCCAGCAACTGCACTACTAGGTATTTACCCAAAGGGTACAAAAATGCAGATTCGAAGGGCTACATGCACTCCAATGTTCATAGCAGCATTATCAACAATAGCCAAACTATGGAAAGAACCCAAGTGTCCATTGATAGATGAATGGATAAAGAAGATGTGGCATATAGACACAATGGAATATTACTCAGCCGTCAAAAAGAATGAAATCTTGCCATTCACAAAGACATGTATAGAGCTTAGATGCTAAGCGAAATAATTCAGTCAGAGAAAGACAAATACCATATGATTTCACTCATATGTGGAATTTAAGAAACAACAGATGAACATATGGAAGAGGGGGAAAAAAGAAAAAAGAGAGAGGGAAACAAATCATAAGAGACACTTAAAAATAGAGAACAAACAGGATTGAGGGAGGGAAGAAGGTGGGGGACAGGCTAGATGGGTATAGGACACTTGTGATGAGCACAATACAATATTTTAAATAAAATGTGAGAAAAAATAAATAAGTTTGCTGAATCTTCAGTAAAGTTCATTACATTCAGTAGGTATTTTATAATAGTTTTTAATTCCAAGTATTTCAAATGGTTTGTTTTCTTTTGGTTTTGAAACAAAACTGATTTTCTGTTCAATATATCTTTGATTATAGGAAGATATGCTTTTGTTTTCCTTAACAACTATAGGATAATGATATATTTTTCCCTGCCTCTCCATTTTGCTGATGATTTTTCAAAAGTGTAATATCTTCTTATCAAATGATGACTAAGACTTGAAAAAGAGACAAATTCAAGTACCTAATTCTTACTTAATTTTTCATGAAGAATTAAAAAAAAAGGTGCCATAAAGTAGACATAATAGGTGGGAGAAATCTACAATGTTTTTCTGTATAGTTGCTCATATTATTTATCTTATGTATTTCTTATTAACATATAATGTATTATTTGTTTCAGGGGTAGAGGTCTGTGATTCCCGTCTTACGCAATTCACGGCGCTCACCATAGCACATACCTTCCCCAATGTCCATCACACAGCCACTCCATCTCTCCCATCCCCCTCGCCTCCAGCAACCCTCAGCTTGTTTTCTGAGATTAAGAGCCTCTTGTGGTTTGTCTCACTCTCTGGTTTCATTTTGTTTTGTTTTTCCTTCCCTTTCCCTATGATCCTCTGCCTTGTTTCTAATATTCTTCATGTCAGTGAGATCATGTGATAATTGTCCTTCTCCCATTGACTTATTTCTCTTAGCATAATACCCTCTAGCTCCATCCACGTTGTTGCAAATAGCAAGATTTCATTTTTGATGGCTGCATAATATTCCAGTGTGTGTGTGTGTGTGTGTGTGTGTGTGTGTGTGTGTGTGTGTATACACACACACAACATCATCTTAATCCATTCATCTGTTGATAGACATCTAGGTTCTTTCCATAGTTTGGCTATTGTGGACATTGCTTCTATAAACATTCAGGTTCACGTGCCCCTTCGGACCACTACATTTGTATCTTTGGGGTAAATACCCAGTAGTGCAATTGCTGGGTTGTAGGGTAGCTCTATTTTCAACTTTTAGAGGAACATCCATACCGTTTTCCAGGGTGGCTGCACCCGTTTGCATTCCCACAGACAGTGGGGGAGTGTTCCCCTTTCTCCACATCCTGGCCAACATCTGTCATTTCCTGACTTGTTAATTTTAGCCATTCTGACTGGTGTGAGGTGGTATTTCATTGAGGTTTTGATTTGTATTTCCCTGATACCGAGTGATGCTGAGCACTTTTTCATGTGTCTATTGGCCATTTGGATGTCTTCTTTGCAGAAATGTCTGTTCATGTCTTCTGCCCATTTCTTGATTAATTATTTGTTCTTTGGGTGTTGAGTTTTATAAGTTCTTTATAGATTTTGGATACTAGCCCTTTATCTGATATGTCATTTTCAAATATCTTCTCCCATTCTGTCGGTTGTCTTTTGGTTTTGTTGACTGTTTCCTTTGCTGTGCAAAAGCTTTTGATCTTGATGACGTCCCAATAGTTCATTTTCACCCTTGCTTCCCTTGCTTTTGGTGATGTTACCAGAAAGAATTTGCTGAGGCTGAGGTCAAAGAGGTTGCTGCCTGTGTTCTCCTCAAGGATTTTGATGGATTCCTGTCTCACATTGAGGTTTTTTT
>CM052897.1:25595505-25752733 GCA_028534135.1 Potos flavus
GCTGCCTGTGTTCTCCTCAAGGATTTTGATGGATTCCTGTCTCACATTGAGGTTTTTTTTATCCATTTTGAGTCTATTTTTGTATGTGGTGTAGAGGAAATGGTCCAGTTTCATTCTGCAAGTGGCTGTCCAATTTTCCCAACACCATTTGTTGAAGAGACTATCTTTTTTCCATTGGACAGTCTTTCCTGCTTTATCAAAGATTAGTTGACCATAGAGTTGAGGGTCCATTTCTGGGTTTTCTATTCTGTTCTATTGATCTATGTGTCTGTTTTTGTGCCAGTACCAGTACTGTCTTGAAGATTACAGCTTTGTAATAGATCTTGAAATCCGGAATTGTGATGCCATCAGTTTTGGTCTTCTTTTTCAACATTTCTCTGGCTATTCGGGGTCTTTTCTGGTTCCATACAAATTTTAGGATTATTTGTTCCATTTCTTTGAAAAGAGTTGATGGTATTTTGATAGGGATTGCATTAAATGTGTAGATTGCTCTAGGCAGCACGGACATTTTCACAATATTTGTTCTTTCAATCCATGAGCGTAGAACATTTTTCTATTTCTTTGTGTCTTCCTCGATTTCTTTCATGAGTATTCTATAGTTTTCTGAGTATAGATTCTTTGCCTCTTTGGTTATATTTATTCCTAGGTATCTTATGATTTGGGGTGCAATTATAAATGGGATCGACTCCTTAATTTCTCTTGATTTTATATCCCGACACTTTACAGAATTGCTGTAGAAGTTCTAGCAATTTTGGGGTGGAGTATTTTGGGTTTTCCACATAAAGTATCATATCATCTGCAAAGAGTGAGAATTTGACTTCTTCTTTGCCTATTCTGATGCCTTTATTTCTTTTTGTTGTCTGATTGCTGAGGCTAGGACTTCTAGTACTATGTTGAATAGCAGTGGTGATAGTGGACATCCCTGCCATGTTCCAGACCTTAGAGGAAAAGCTCTCAGTTTTTCCCCATTGAGAATGATATTCACTGTGGGTTTTTCATAGATGGCTTTTATGATACTGAGGTATGTACCTTCTATCCCTACACTATGAAGAGTTTTGATCAAGAGGGGATGCTGTACTTTGTCAAAAGCTTTTTCAGCATCAATTGAGAGTATCATATGGTTCTTGTTCTTTCTTTTATTAGTGTATTGTATCACACTGATTGATTTGTGGATGTTGAACCAAACTTACAGCCCAGGAATAAATCCCACTTGGTCGTGGTGAATAATCCTTTTTAATGTACCATTGGATCCTATTGGCTAGTATCTTGGTGAGAATTTTTGCATCCATGTTCATCAGGGATATTGGTCTGTAATTCTTTTTGATGGGATCTTTGTCTGGTTGTGGGATCAAGGTAATGCTGGCCTCATAAAATGAGTTTGAAGTTTTCCTTCCATTTCTATTTCCTGGAACAGTTTCAGGAGAAGAGGTATTAATTCTTCTTTAAATGTTTGGTAGAATTCCCCTGAGAAGACACCTGGCCCTGGGCACTTGTTTGTTGGGAGATTTTTGATGACTGCTTCAATTTCCTTACTGGTTAAGAGTCTGTTCAGATTTTTTATTTCTTCCTGGTTCAGTTTTGGTAGTTTATATGTTTCTAGGAATGCATCCATTTCTTCCAGATTGTTTAATTTGCTGGCATATAGTTGCTCATAATATGTTCTTATAATTGTTTGTATTTCTTTGGTGTTGGTTGTGATCTCCCCTCTTTCATCCATGGTTTTATTAATTTGGGTCCTTTCTCTTTTCTTTTTGATAAGTCTGGACAGGGGTTTATCAATCTTATTAATAAAGAATCAGTTCCTAGTTTCTTTGATTTGTTCTACTGTTCTTTTGGTTTCTATTTCATTGATTTCTGCTCTGATCTTTATTATTTCTCTTCTCCTGCTGGGTTTAGGGTTTATTTGCTGTTGTTTCTCCAATTCCTTAGGGGTAGGGTTAGGCTGTGTATTTGAGAACTTTCTTGTTTCTTGAAAAAGGCTTGTAGTACTATATACTTTCTTCTTAGGACCACCTTTGCTGCATCCCAAAGATTTTGAACAATTGTGTTTTCATTTGTTTCATTAATTGTTTTAATTCTTTAATTTCCTGGTTGACCCATTCATTCTTTAGTAGGACGCTCTTTAACCTCCATGTATTTGAGTTCTTCCAACTTTCCTCTTGTGATTGATTTCTAGTTTCAAAGCATTGTGGTCTGAAAATATGCAGGGAATGATCCCAATTTTTTTGTTACTGGTTGAGACCTGATTTGCGACCCAGGATGTCATCTGATCTGAAGAGTGTTCCATGTGCCCTAGAGAAGAATGTGTATTCTGTTGCTTTGGGATGGAATATTCTGAATATATCTGTAAAGTCCATGTGGTCCAGTGTGTCACTTAAAGCCTTTATTTCCTTGTTGATCTTTTGCTTAGATGATCTGTCCACTTCAGTGAGGGTGGTGTTAAAGTTCCTTACTATTATTGTATTATTGTCAATATATTTCTTTGATTTTGTTATTAATTGGCTTATATAATGGACTGCTCCCATGTTAGGGACATAGATATTTAAAATCGTTAGATCTTGTTGGATAGACCCTTTAAGAATGATATAGTGTCCTTCCTCATCTCTTAGAGTCTTTGGTTTAAAATCTAATTCATCTGATATAAGGATTGCCACCCAGCATTCTTTTGATGTCCATTAGCATGGTAAATGGTTTCCACCCCCTCACTTTCAATCTAGAGGTGACTTTATGTCTAAAATGAGTCTCTTGCAGACAGCATATTGATGGGTCTGGTTTTTTTATCCAGTCTGATACCCTGTGTCTTTCAGTTGGGGCATTTAGCCCATGTACATTCAGGGTAACTACTGAAAGATATGAATTTAGTGCCATTGTATTGCCTGTAAGGTGACTGTTACTGTATATTGTCTTTGTTCCTTTCTGGTCTATGTTACTTTTAGGCTCTCTCTTCACTTAGAGGACTGCTTTCAAAATTTCCTGTAGGGCTGGTTTGGTGTTCGCAAATTCTTTTAGTTTTTGTTTGTCCTGGAAGCTTTTATCTCTCCTTCTATTTTCAGTGACAGCCTAGCTGGATATAGTATTCTTGGCTGCATACTTTTCTCATTTAGTGCTCTGAATATATCATTCCAGTCCTTTCTGGCCAGTCAGGTCTCTGTGGATAGGTTTGCTGCAAATCTAATGTTTCTACCATTGTAGGTTACAGATCTTTTGTCCCCAGCTGCTTTCAGGATTTTCTCTTTGTCTCTGAGACTTTCAAGTTTTACTATTAGATGTCGGGGTGTTGACCTGTTTTTGTTGATGTTGAGGGGGTTTCTCTGTGCCTCCTGGATTTTGATGTCTGTTTCCTTCCCCAAATTAGGTAAGTTCTCTGCTGTAATTTGCTCCAATATACCTTCTGCTCCCCTCTCTCTCTTCTTCTTCTTCTGGGATCCTAATTATTCTAATATTACTTTGTCTTATGGTCTTACTTATCTCTCAAATTCTCCCCTCGTGATCTAGTAGTTGTTTATCTCTCCTTTTCTCAGCTTCTCTATTCTCCATCATTTGGTCTTCTATATCACTAAATCTCTCTTCTGCCTTATTTACCCTAACAGTTAGAGCCTCCATTTTTTATTGTATCTCATTAATAGCCTTTTTGATTTCGACTTGATTAGATTTTAGTTCTTTTATTTCTCCAGGAAGGGATTCTCTAGTATCTTCTATGCTTTTTTCAAGCCCAGCTAGTATCTTTATAATTATCATTCTAAACTCTAGTTCTGACATCTTAGTAATGTCTGTATTGATTAGCTCCATGGCAGTCAGTACTGCTTCTTTGTTCTTTTTTTTTTTTTTTTTGAGGTGGGTTTTTCCATTTTGTCATTTTGTCCAGAGAAGAACAGATGAATGAGAGAGCAAAATTCTAAAAGGGTAACAATGACCCCAGACAAATATACACTTCCTGAATGTGGTCACTTTTCTGTTCATCGAATTGCTGCTATTCTTTTCTTCAATTTCCTGTTGAGTTCGTCAGGTGTTCAGAGTGGTTTGATAACTATCTAACTGAATTCCTGAGACCTGATTAACTTTAGGTCTCCTACTCCTCCATATCTTATGTATTTTGCTTAGAATCAATTTAACTGTTCTTCCATATTTGGTTATTCATTCATTATATTAAAAAGAAGAGAAATGCCATTATGCATGTGTCTAAACCCAAAGAATGTATAACTCCAAGAGTAAATTGTAATATAAACTATAGACTTGGAGCCATTATGATGGGTAAATATAGGTTCATCAATTGTAAGGGGGAGGTTAAACATGTGTGAAGGAAGCAGAGATATGGAAAATCTCTGTACCTTCTCTTCAATTTTGCTGTGAACCTAAAGCTGCTCTAAAAAAAAAAAAAAAAGTAAAAAAAAAAGAAAGAAAAAAAACGGAAAAGAAAAGAAAAAAAAAGAGGCAGAGAGAGAGAAAGAGAGAAATCCAAAGTGAGAGCTATGTGTCTTAACTTCTATGATCAGCTCTGCTGCTAATTTGCTAATTTTAAGGATATTGTTCATAAGTCATATAAGTTCCAGATCTCTATTTCCTTATTTGTAAAATTAGTATTGTGTTAGTGTATTGATGTGTAACAAAATTTTACACACATTCATTATCTCATAATTTTCATAGGTCAAAAATCTCATCACAGCTTAGCTAGCTCTTCTGTACAGAATCTCACCAGGCTGCAATGAAGGTGTTAGCTAGACAGTGTTTTTAACTAGGGAAGAATCTGGTTTCAAGTTTATTCAGGTTGATAGTAGAATTCATTTCCTTGTGCCTGGGTGACTGACGGACCCATCTTTATATTGGTTGTTGACTGGAGGCTGTTCAGAGGTTGCCCACAGTTCCTCGCCACGTAGACCTCTCCATATTCAATACACAACATGGGTAGTGGCTTCTCAAGGAAAACAGGAAAATCTTCTCTCTCTGGTCTACTAAGATTGAGTCTTATATAATTAGAAGTAATCATGGGAGTGACATTCCATCACTTTTCTCATACTCTACTGCTTAGAAATAAGTTGCACCTCTTTCAAGGTAAGACTATACAAGAGTATTGCTCATTAGGAGTCAACAGATGATGTTTCTGTCACAAGGGTACTGAACCAGATAATCTTTAGATTTTCTTCCAGCTGTATAATTTTATGATTATTTAGGAAACGAGAATCATCTAATTCTTATTTTTAAGTTGCAGTCTCTAAGCTCTCAAGGTTCAGAATGCTTTCTTACCTCCTTACAGTTTTACATCTATAAAGCCATGGTACTTATCATTTTACATGAGGCCAAAATGTAAGCAAGGGATTTGTATTAGGGAGAGCCAAGAACCCTAAGAAGAAAAGAGAAAGCTAAGCCAAAGTATTCTGAGAAAAGTCTAAGCTTCATTATAAGACAAATCAAATGGGAGACCATGAGCACAAATTAGGAAAGAGATTATAGACGAGTGAAGCTAAGTAAAGAGCCAAATCAAAATGAATGAGGCTGGGAGGGGGCAAAATGTGTTTTGAGGTGAGTTCTATGAAATCAATTCATTTTTATTATTAGCCTAAATTAAGTACCAGATGCAGAGCTTATATAGCTTGACGTGATGATTCTCAACTTTGGCTGCATATTACAATTACCTGAGGATTTTATAAATATCCAAATGTCCATACCACAGTCCCATTAAGTCAGCATCTCTGATGAAGGACCCAGGTCTCAATATTTTTAAAGCTCCCCAATTATTTCAATGTATAGCCAAGGTTGAAAATCAATTATTTACTCTTACTACTGAAAGTAAAGTGGTCTGAGGACCAACTAGCAAGACTGGCATCATCTGGGGCACTTGGGTGGCTCAGTCAGTTAAGTGTCTGACTCTCAATTTCTGCTCAGGGCATAATCTCAAGGTTGTGAGATTGAACCCCGCTTCTGGCTCCATACTCAACACAGTCTGCTTCTCACTCTCCCTCTGCTCCTCCTCCCCTCTCCATTCACAGCTCACATGCTCTCTCTCTCTAAAATAAATTAAAAAAATATTTTAAAAAACAATTGGCATCATTTGATAATGATCTTGTTAGAAATTCAGATGCTTATTTCCTTCCTCAAATCTATTGAGTCTGAATCTGCATTTTAACAAGATTCTCAGGTGATTCCTATGTGATTGGCCCATTAAAGACCCCTAAGACAAGGATAACAGTACCTAATATCTCTTAGTACATGATTATTTCTCCATAAACATAAAATCAAATAGAATTTTCCAGCCACCCTTTGGCAATTTGAGTAAATAATGAATAAAACAAAATGGGGGTAATAGAAAATGTACTACTAGAGAGAGAAAACAATAAGAGACTCTTTTTTTTCTTTTTTTTTTTTTAAACTAATAGTGTTAGGGTTGTAGTAATTTGTTTAGACCTTCAAAGATAAACATTTGACCTTCTCGTGCCAACTCTTATTGATTGGTAGTGGCTGCCTGGAGAACTGTATTGAGAAATAATGTTCCAAAATTGCTTTGATTGAAAAGAGTATCTTGATGGATTAACCATGTCTCAGGGAATGACAGCTGTTATACCCCATATTTGCTCAAATTGCTCTGTATTTTCTTATCTAATAGTAACTCTCATGAGAGAACCCACATATTTTAAAGACACCTGACTGGGATTAAGGATTTATGATCCCACAACGTTTCTATATTTACTAACTCATTCATCTTTCATAAATTCATTCGTTTATTGCTTTAACAAAAAGTTATCAAATATCAGTTTTATGCCCCAGACACTCACTGTGCTGGGAGTCAGATTCTTATGAGATTAGAGCAACCTCACCTTTTAGCATAAACATGCCATAGGTCCTTGAAATTCCATGAGCAAAGCAGCCTCACATTACCATCAATCATGTTCAACCCTGATGAGGGAACTGGTTTCACCAGAAGGACTTGATTACTTTGCACGTCAGAGAGATGCTTAGCAGGAACTAAAGGCATGATGTTTCAATTCAAACAGCTTCTTGCTGAATTTTAAAAAATTGCAAAGTTAGAGTAGCTTTATTGTGATCTTCAGAAAAATCTTTACGTGAAAATTCTATTTAAGTACAGGTTAGAAATAGTTAATCCATAAGAAAAATACTAGTTATTAAGCTGTTCTTTAACAAATCTTATAGGAAAAATTTTAAAAGGACTATGATTTCATCTTTTTAACACAAGAAAGTAAAATGTCTGTAGGTGGCTATCTTTAAAGCTCCAAGTGAGGGTGATTTTCCACTTATATTCCTTTCAGTAATAAAGAGCTGCTGGCAGCTCTACAGAAATGTTGTTTTTTAGTGGTTGTGCCAATATACCTGGGCTTTCTTTCAAACAGTGAGTGATTCTTTTGAATTATGTTTCAGCCAAAAATAGGGTTACTCATAAATTGCATGAATACCTTCCAGCTCATAATTGCCAGGTTCCAGTCTTGGATTTTAGTCATTAAGCCTAAACTCTTATTTTCTCTGAATCTCAAATTGATATAGCCTTCTTCTTCCCATTCTTTCTCTCCAGTAACAACCACTCTCTCTCCCCTTTATTATCCCTGAATACCATACACACAGAGGACTTGCACTGTCCAGCACAGTGGGTTACACACAAAGATTGTCTCATGATGATAAACCATTGCTGAACATAAGCCTTCAATTTGAATGAGATGCTTTCTCACCACGTTAAAAAAAAAAATCCATTAGCAGTTACTGATAAGCTCAGGATTATTTCTGTAGAAAAATCAGTTTAGGTTCAAGATAAATACATGGAAACTGACAAGCAATTAAGCAGGATTTTTTTTTTTTTTTTTTTTTTGTGCTACTTGTCGGATATTTGAGGAAGATATTTTAGGAAAACTGCTTTTGGTAAACAGAAAAATTACACTGGCATTTTCTTCTGCTTTTCTACTTCTGAGCCCTGACTTTTTTTCTGAAACATACAAACAATGCAACCATTAAATATTGGAAATTAAAAGAAATTAGAAGAAATTACACATATTTAGTAAATAATTTGTACGAAGATGAACAAAATAACTTTTAACTTATAAAAATAAAAAAGATTGAACTCATCTGGAACAGTAAAATTCTATCAGAGATAGCTGATTTCCACAGTAAAAAGGTTGCATTATTTTAGGCAAAACAAAGAGCGCAATCAACATTCAGTTAAGTTTCTGTTTTCATATACAAGATGAGTAATGTTCATTCATGGTGAAAATGGCTACATGCTTGGTTCACTTATGGAATATCCACCACCATAAATGTCTATGCTACCCAGCCTTAATTCCACATGGGTTACCATACTGTAACAACTTCACTGGGAGATGTTGTAGCATCCAGAATATCATGAGAATACCAGATAATTAGATGGAGATAAAAGCTAATAGGGATGTCATCAGCTTTCCAGTTTCCTCCAAAGTTGATTTGGAGTTATATATACCATTTGTTAGATGTATAATAGGAAAGAAAACAAATTTAGAAAAAAAGAATATTAAGATAGTACAGATTAATCTTATAGTTATATCATTAATCTATAAGAAATGAATGACTTTCTTTAAAAACTCTATAGTGTCAAGCCAATTGAAATTGAAAAAAAAACCCTACAGGTATGTTTTCTCCAGACATTTGACCTTCTATTAGCTGTAGTCAAGTGTCGAAGTGTTTGTTATGTTTATAATATTTAGGATGAAAATTTTACTTCCTTCTTCTTAGTCATGCTGAGATGGTACAACATCTACATCTATATTCTACTGCTCAAGTTCAGCAGGGAGCTATTCAAAAGCAAATGCAGGCTATTTATTACTATAATGTGAAACCCCTAGCTTCAGAAAGAACCCACGGATACAGTACTTTTTGTCTCCTGCCCAAAAACTTAGGTTAAGGGAATTCTTTTTTCTCCCCAAACTAGTCCCCTTATCTTGGCTCTCCAGCTCTTCACAGATGTTAAGAGAAGCTCAGAAAGAAGGCAATTCCAATGGGAGGGGAAAAAAACAAAAAATAAAAACCATTTCCTAAAACCTAAATGATCCACATGTTTGGTCTTTCCAGGACCAGGAAAGTAACCCAATAAGCTATCTTAACAAGCTAACTGTAGAGGAGTAAGAGAGAAAAAAAGAATGAATCTCTTTCTTTCTCTCTTAATGAAAATTAAAAAAACAGAATAATGTCAAAGTAGCTAATTCTAATGAGGAATAAGAACGGTAATCCAAGCAACTCTATTGCTTCACAATGTGCTTGATCTTGACCGGCACTGACCCATAGCTTTCTTAGCTTTCTTAGCTTGATTCCCCACAGAAGTTGGAATACGTCATTAACATTTGCAAATAAGGTAGGTGCACTTAAACTCCAGAAAAATGATTAGGACATATAGGCTAAGAAGGAGACTTTTTTTGTTTGGTTGCTTGTGTTTTTTGTTTTGTTTTGTTTTTAAGACTGTGGGTGCTATAGACAAATTAGCACATGTGGTCACAAAATTTTTTTTTTTTTTAAAGATTTTATTTATTTATTTGACAGAGAGAGAGATCACAAGTAGGCAGAGAGGCAGGCAGAGAGAGAGGGGGAAGCAGGCTCCCTGCTGAGCAGAGACCCGGATGCGGGGCTCGATCCCAGGACCCTGAGATCATGACCTGAGCCGAAGGCAGAGGCTTTAACCCACTGAGGCACCCAGGCGCCCCATGTGGTCACAAAATTAACAATAAAATGGCTAACATAGCAGAACCAATATGTGACTTGCCTTCCTTATAGGCTGATCTCAATGAACTTGCATCCAGATTAGGATGATGTAGAAGCCTACACCAAACTGAGGTCAGAGTCCTAAAGATCCCAGAGAATTCAAAAGACTGTGAGGTCTTGATCAGGTTAGCTAGGACACATCCCACTTGTACCACATAGTTCCCCAAAGTTCAGGACTTTGTTCCAAAGTAATTTGGCAGAAATTCTGATTGAAGCAGAACTTTTAATAGCATGCTGGAACAATTATTTCAAATGAGGTTTTTATTGAACATTAGAAGAGGCACAGAATAATTTTTACTTTAATGCAATGTTTGACTCCAATTCTTTTCAGTGACTTCTGTTTCATTTCATCTGGCTCCTATATATTGAAATGGCCAAATACTAATTTTGGCAGCATCAGTTTTTTTTTCTTATTAAATGAGAAGGTAAGAGGATGTGCCAAAGCAATTACCACACTAACCAGGCTTTTAAATTCTGATTTTAAAATGATGAATTTGGCGTGACATGCTCACTACTGCACGTAACTATTGCATCAAAAACTCCATTTAATAACCTTGACAAATTTTTAACTCTCCCCATTATATGATACATGCTGGAAGGCTGGTTTGTGCAAGCATACCCTGAATGCCCCTGTTAATCACTATCTTGAGAATGTAGAGATTCTGTCCTCCCTCCATATTCCCATCAAGTAGAATTTGTAGAAGAATATGTTGTTCAGCTTTCAAGGACAAGGGCTATGGGAGTGGCCAACCCGTAGCATCTCCCTTGTAATGAAGAATGTGCAGATGACAGGTGTTGATCTCCTTGGAACACTGGCCAAGCAAGGAGGGACAAGCAACAAGCAAGGAGGCTCGTTGCTAGTCTAAGTTGCTACACTGTAAAAGCTTGCTGCCTCCACCAGTAGATGCTTTGTCCAGACTGCCACTCCTGGATTCACTGTACATACCCTCCCCCAATAAACCTGTCTTCTTCTGTCTCACTGGACCCTCACCCACCCTTGGCTTAGAGTCTGTCGAGATGTGACTACACACCATCTTAGCTATCCAGTAAAAATGGGTAAAGATGCTATTAAATAAAGAATTAGAACCACTAACCCAACACAGCACATCTTTTATGCACTTGAAGATTAAAGATAAAGATTAGGATTTCAAGAAAAATAGGTATTCTAGAAGAACAGATGTCAAATTGTGGAACAGGAGAGGTTTGAAGATATTTCATTGATTACGAAATCTGACAAGACACGAAATTTAAAACATATAATGTGTACAAATTCTAAATGTTTTCTTGACATAAGTGAACTAATATATAATGTTATCATTTAACAGAATATTTTATATTGACTGTTCAGGGTAAGATACAGCTCTAAAGAAACAATGATGGCCAAATATTATTTGATGCACCATATATAGATTTTCAACCAAAGTTCTGCTTTAATGAGCATTTATTAAACATCCATTGCACTATATGCAGGTTTAGATGAAACAAGCTAAAACAGAAACCAAGTTCTTTGTGTGTGTGTGTGCTAAAACTTTTTACTTAAAAAAAAAAACCAAAAAAAAAACCAGCTTTCTATGTGAATCATTACTGTTTTATTCTGATTCTCTTATTATTAAAGCCATGCTAGTTTTCTATTGCTGCTGTAACAAATTACCACAATCCAGTGGATTAAAGCAAAACAAATGTATTACCTAACAATTCTATAGGTCAGAAATCTAACCATGAGTCTCACGGAGCTAAAATCAAGATTTCAGTATGGTTGTATTTCTTTTTGTAGGCTCTAGGGGAGAATCTATTTCCTTGCATTTGTAGAACTGTGGTCCTTGTTTTCTTGCTAGCTGTTAGCAGAGGGCAATTTCCAACTTCTAGAGCCTACCCACATTCTTTCAGCTCACAGCCACTTTCCTTCATCTTCAAAGCTGGTAACAGTGGGTCAAGTCCTTCTTACTTCACGTTTCTTGACCTACTCTTCTACCTTTCTTCTCTCTGAAGGACTCATGTGATTAAGTAAGACCCATGTAGATAATCTAAGATAATCTTTCCATCCCAAGGTCCTTTACTTAATCATATCTGCAAAGACTCTTCTGTCAAGTAAGAAAATATATTCACAGGTTCAGGTGATTAGGTACCAGATTATGCCTAAAACAAAATGTACTATGGAAATACACATTTTCCCAAACATCCAGAGGCATCCTTACTGGAGAATATGTATTAGTGCCCCCCAAAAGATTTAATTCTTTAAAAAGAATTTAATCAACTTGAGTTTTTGTTTTGCTTTTTAAATCTTTTTAAATGTGTTGAGTTTCTGATGAAAAAGAGATTTTGCAAATATAGACATTTACATTCCTTCCAGTTATGACCTTTTCCCCTCACGGATCCTACTCATTTTCCAATACCTGGCTAAAATATTGTCATTTTACTTTTTAAAAATTTTCTGAAATACTGTAAGGATGAATAAAGGGGGATTTTAAACTGAGGACAATATTATATGAATTTTTTTATTTTTAAACTGTGACTAAAATAGACAATTTTCTAGGGAAAGTAATTGATCCAAATATAAATTTAGGATTGCTGTAAAAAACTATTTCCAAAAAAGGCATGGGGACTGCATGATTTAGAGACTTTTTTTTTTTTCAATGCCTGAACCTGAGAAAAATGGAAAGCTACCATTTTCATTCCATGACATTAACATATTCGTGGATTCCAAATCTGACAAAAATAGCCCCCCTTGTCTTAGTCAATTCAGGCTGCTATAACAAAAATACTGTGGAGCAGGTGGCTTAAACAACATTTATTTCTTAGAGTTCTGGAGGCTGGGAAGTCCAGGATCAAGTCACAGGAAGACCCAGTGTCTGGTGAGAGCACTTTTCCTGACTGGTTCTTTTTTGTTTGTATCCTCACATGATGGAGAGCTAAATCTCTCTCATATATCTTCTTACAAAGGCACTGATCCCATTCATGTTGTCTCCATCATCATAACTTAATTACCTCCTAAAGGCCCCAGCTCCTAATATCATCATACAGTTGGATTTGGATTTCAACTCATGATTTTTTGATTTGTTCGTTTGTTTTGAAGAGAGAGAGCACACATGAGCAGGGGGCAGGGAGGGGCAGAGAGAGAGGGAGAGCGAGAATCTCAAACAGGTTCTACGCCCAGCCCAGGGCCTGGAAAGGGGCTTCATCCCATGACCCTGAAAGCAAGAGTCAGACGCTTAACCAATTGAGCCACCCAGGTGCCCCTCAACATATGAATTTTGAGAGACATAAATATTCAGTCCATAACATATCTCCAAAAGATTAGAGCCAAATATCACATATGTATACAGACACTAAAATACTAGCACCTCAAATCCATCAACACATTATAAGAATATTACACCATGCACAAATACAGTAAATATAAAATAAAGAAGTTTAAATATTAGAATAATTAAAGAAATATGATTCTTTCAATAGATTATTAAACATTTCTTAATTAAATGAACTATTCATTCTTTTAATAAGCTAATATATCTTTCTCAAACCTAATAGTTTCATCCTTAATAAAAAATCAGGGTGATCAAGTATAGCTAATTATATTATTTTCCCCTAGTGATCCCAGGTACAGGCAAGATGAAATCTATATGCTTTTCCGGTGTTAACGCATTTCAATAAATGTCAGGAAAAAAAATATATAAAGATTAATATTACTCAACATTACTCTGGTTGCTTTATTTGATAAAATAACACAGGAGGAAAAAATTATAGGTAATTTCTGTCAGTTGTTTCACATAGTTGGAGTTTATACTGTCCCTAATGGTTATAACGATTTTTCCATCTTTTTACTTGAATTCAATTTTTAGGTGTTAAAATTGTTACACTGGCTTACCACTTACTTATAATTTTCTAGTGTTTCATTTTCCACCAATTTATGTTCAACGTTTGAGAGTCCTTTTGTTTTAAATGAGTTTCTTATAAAGATATATTATTTAATCATATTTAATCCAATATATGGGTCATTTTCATTTATTCAATAATTCTAACTCATTTATATTTATTGTAATTACCCTTGTATTAGTGCTTATTTTTGCAAGCCTTTATTTCATATATATTTTTTTTAATTTACAGTATTTTATTTTTATTTATTTTGTTTATCCTTGTCTACATTCCATTATACAAATAAATTTTCTTCTGGTCTTATAGACTTTATATGTATTCACTCATTTTTCCACAAATATTTGCTAATATATGCACTGTTCTAGGCAAAAGATAAATAAATAAATTCGGAAATATAGTATGTCAGGAGTAATCATTGCTATAGAGAGAAATAAAGCAAGAAAAGGTGGTTATGGCATGTTGAGGGAAGGAGGTATTGTTTTAATAAGGTGATCAGCTTTTCTAAGAACATGACATTTAAGCAAAAATCTGAAGAAAAGGAGGGAGCGAGGCACTCAGATATTTGAGGGAAGAGGAAATATGAGAGACAACAAGGAGCCAGTGTAGCTGGAGTGATTGATGTGCAAGAGAAAATTACAACAGATAAACTGGAAGACAGAGTAATAGACTAAATCCTGAATTCTCCTGAATTAATTCTTCTTCTACCTGGAGTACACCTTCATAACATCTTCTCAGTCTACTTCCTACTTCAATCATTACAGCAAAAGCAAGTTATTTATAGGTAAGGTTAAGCAGTAGTTTACCTCCACTGCACTACATATCTCTCACTTTCTGCCTCAAGGTTTCTTTGACATCACAGTGTGCAATGTATTCAGACATTCACTGGCATATCTGCATAGGCAGCCTGAAGGTGACAGAGACTTAACACTCCAGTGGCTAACCATTTTTGATTGAGAGGTAAGTCCTGCAAACAACCCTAAGTGAGCAGTTCCAAAGTGCAATCTAAACAGCTTCTCTTGTCCTTGGATAATTTTTTATTTCTTTCTTTGGCTTTGATTCTTTTAAATTTAACTTTAATGGATCTAGGAGTGAGGTTTATTTACTAATCCTACCTGCCATTTTGATCCATTTCAATTTGAAGTTTCATATCTCTCTGTACTTCTGGGAAATACTTCTCCATCATTTATTCAGATTTTCATACATGTGATTTTTTTTTCTTCTCTTTCCTTCTGAGGCTCCTACTAAATAGATTCTGACTCTCTACATCCATTCACCATATTTCAACTTCTGTCTGAACCTTTTCTCTCTTTATATCTTTCTGATTCCTTTCTGGAGAATTCCTAAAAATGATCTTCAAGCTCATTTAACTTTTTTATGTGTATTCTGCTTAACATAGCCATGGAGTTCTTTACTTGAAAAAATTATTTTGCTAATTTATTCTTCTTTTATGTAGTCAGATGGCCAATTTTCCTTAATATATTGGGACTGGGTTTGCTGCATTATTTTCATGTCTCTTTTAGTTGCAAAAAACTGAGAAACCATGCAAAGTGCCTCAAGAAAAGAATAGTTTTATTTCCCCATATATTTTATGGGTCACGTGGTCTTAATTCATCTAGCATATCTGATTTTTCCTGAACACCAGAGATTAACTGATCGTGTACTATGTGTCAGGCTCTCTACACATCACTAGGATAGGGCAATGTATAAGATTATGTTCCTGCTTTCATTCTCCTACTTGTTCATTGTTTCAGGCCCCTCATAATTTTTTTTTATACCGTACTCCTACTTGTTCATTGTTCCAGGCCCCTCATAATTTTTTTGATACCTCAGTCATTCAGTTGATCAGCTGATACTTCTCCATATATTTTTACTACAAATTCCAAGAAGAACTATGATCTTCTGATTCATACTGGGTCAGAGTATATAAAGTAGTAACTCTTGGATCTGTTACAATACCATATTCAGTAAATCACAGATAGGATCGGACAGCATGGCTACTGAAAGACTTTGTAGATAATACAAACAGGTGTTTATAGGTGAAACAAGTCCCTGTGGAAGAGGTTAAATGCGGGAAGGTAGCATAAACATGAATAGTACTTTTACATTATAATGTATTCTACCTTTAAAAGTCCCCAAAATTAAGGACACATCTAAATATAATATATCCTTTAACAAATGATTAGATATTCATAACCCATAAATCATTAACATCTACAATGAATTCACATATTTTGCTTTAATCTAGAGGAAGGATCACTTCATAAAACAGGCATCATTTTGACTATTTCAGGACAGAGTGATCTGGACCTGGGACCACAGAAAACCAGATTAGTATGCCCAGATGTGCTTCTAAGAATCACAGCTGCAGAGCATTTTATTCAAGAAAAAAAATTATCAGAAACTGCATTTGCATTAGATTTTAAATCATGGAGATATGAAGAATCGAAATACTAATAACAGTTTACGTCCATTTGATTAGGGCAGCTAAAAAAAAAAAGCAAACACTGGTAAATGAATTTCAAAAGATAGGGCTTCATATGAAGAGAGAAGTGATTTACTTCCTAACTGACTTAACAACACAAAATGTCCTCCCCTATATTTCCCCAACCACACTACCAATATTAGACAAAGCCCTTCACCAATTTAAAAACCCAATTCAAAGAGTGATATGAACAAAAATGCAGGCAAACAGCACCATATTTAAAGCTGTTGCTTGATTTGTTACATGATTTTGTTAAGATTTTTTTTTTAAGATTTTATTTATTTATTTGACAGAGAGAGAGATCACAGGTAGGCAGAGAGGCAGGCAGAGAGAGGGGGAAGCAGGCTCCCTGCTGAGCAGAGAGCCCAATGCGGGGCTCAATCTCAGGACCCTGAGATCGTGACCTGAACAGAAGGCAGAGGCTTTAACCCACCGAGCCACCCAGGTGCCACTGTTAGATGTTTTTTAAAAAAATATTTTTTATGTTCATGAATGCTCTTCATAATTTCATTCATTTTTATACTAACACATTAAATCAAGATAGAAACAAGGGTTGACTTAAAAGGTGGAAGACACAATTTCAAAGTACGCAATAATTTAATGAAAGTTTTAAGCACTTTTTATTAGAAAAGTTATCTGAGATTTAGAACTCAACCTAGATGCTACAGAAACAAATAAGCAAGCCTTTCCTCAAATTCTTTTGAGATATTTCCTCATTTATCAGCTGTCTAATGTTTCCCCCACTTAAAAGATCTAGTCAATTAATTTTTCTTTCTTTTTTTTATTGTGTTATGTTAGTAACCATACAATACATCACTAGTTTCTGATGTAGTGTCCCAAGATTCATCATTTACATATAACACCTAGTGCTCCATGCAGTATGTGCCCTCCTTAATAGCCACTGAAGGTATTTCACAACAGAGAGATTTTGAGTTTAACAAGAGTATATTTATATCATGCATTCTCAGTGGGAACAATATCTTCCTCAAGAAAGCAAAACTTAGTTCTTTGGGGCTGAAATAAAACTTAGTCTTTTTAATGTAAAGCACAGATACAGATACAGTACATAAACAGATATAAAGTATAACTAGTGTTAACTTTATTGGGTGGTGCTAAAGACTGAATGTTAACATCCTCGCAAAGTTCATATGTTGAAATGCCCAATCCCTAATTGGGAATGATATTCGAAGGTGGGGCCTTTGGGAGGTAATTATGTCATTAGGGTAGAGTCCTTGTGAATGGGATTAGTGCTTCTATGAAAGAGACCCTAGAGACCTCCCTCACCCTTCTACAATGTGAGATTACAGCTATCTACAGGAAGTGGACCCTCACCAGACACCAAAATCTGTGGTGCTTTGATCTTGGAATTCTCAGCCTCCAAAATTGTAAGAAATAAATCTCTGTTGTTTATAAGCCACCCAGTCTCTGGTATTCTGATACAGAAGCCTCAAAGGACTAATACAGGTGGAGATGATTAAGAAAAAATGTCTTACCAAAGCTCCTTATGAGGATAGCGAAAAATAGACTCAGATATTGACATATGAATTAATTACAAGACTTATATACATATGGATAAATTAAATAAGATCATGTAATAAATCATGAAAGAACAATATACATTCAATTGGTAGCTTCAAAAAGAAATTAAGAGCTAATAAAGACTATTTTAAATGTCTTTTCAAGGGGGCAGTCTCATAAATGTCTTTTCTTTAAATTATGTATTTAGAACTAATTACCTAACAAAAATCCTGCTATTGATAAAGAATGATTGTATTTTACTGGTCATACTATCATCTTAAATAAACAATATTCTCCCTTCATTCAGAAAACAAAGTTTTAGTATATAAATAAACTTATCAAAAGGATACTTAATGTTTACTCTCCTAAGGTAATCACTCTACTATATCTTAATAATCCCTCCTATTCAAGAATAACATAAAGCTGTCAATCTCTCTCAGTATAGTAGTAACTTCTACATTTGAAATAATGCAACTTTATTTTCTTTAAAAGCCTTCTGTGTCTGGCTATTTCATTAACCTATTATGTTATGTCTCACCTCCCTCACCTTGCTAACCTGAACCTGACATTGCTTTTACTTGAATACCCTGATTTAAACTTCCAAAGATTAAAATAATCCCGTGGGAAAAAAACAAAAACAAATAAAACACATACCAGTTCACAGAAGAAATATATCTCAGAAAAACTAATGACTTTTGTTTTGTTGCCCTCCTACATGTACTAGCTGGCCTTCTGTAAGAATCAGCAAAGAAAAAAAAAAAAAAAATTCTGGCTTACATGCTTTAGCAGTAGATGCCTGATGACAGTTTTCCCTAGGCTTCTCTTTATTCAACAGACATTCTGAGCTGAATATCTTATGTAAACCAAAATTGATTTCACTGAAGGGTGGTTCACACAAAAAATTAAAGATCAATTGTTTTCCTAATTAGAGAGTAAGAAAATCAATAAAATGATGACATTTAAATTATCTTTATTTACTAGGAGTGTCTACTACAAATGAAGCCATTGCTCCTGTGGAATAAAATGAATGGTTGTGGTGAATTGTCTCTTTCTTTTATGTGGAAGGGAAAAAATTTTGGAAAGGAAGGAGAGTAGAAGGGAGGAAAGAGTGCATTTTCTAGAATACGGTTGCAATCTGCAGACTGTGAATAGCTCTAAACTTTTCATTATTGAAAGTCATCCTAAAGTAATTAAAGGATGACTTAATTAAATTCCATATTTGGAAACTAAATTGGTTCAAACCATGACATTAAAGAAATTCAACTTTTTTCCCATCTATAATGTAGTCTCAAATGTATATGTATTCCTAAATTGGAAAATTTGACTTTTATTATTATAAACATGGAGGAATTGGGAAGATAGAGTAAAGAGAGGGAATGAAAAGCAATTGTTTTTGTTTTTGTTTTTTAAATTTATTTGAGAGAGAGATAGAGAGCATGAGAAGAGGGATAGTCAGAGGGAGAAGCAGACTCCCTGCCAAGCAGGTAGCCTGACGCGGGACTTGATCCCAGGACTCCAGGATCATGACCTAAGCCGAAGGCAGTCACTTAACCAACTGAGCCACCCAGGTGCCCAGAAAAGCAATTGTTTTTTTTTGTTTTTTTTTTTTTTTTTAGCAATTGTTTTAATACAAATCTGGGTTCTGTTGAGGCTCTCCTCTCTAGTATGTTAAGTTCGTTGACCATAAAATAACAGAGCAATGGCATCAAAATTACCTAACTAAAAATTCAAGGTCAAAACTATTTTACAGAATTTGCTCATTTATGAGATTTATTTTAGAAGTATGTTTTGCCAAGTACTCTGACATCCCCAAGTTTATTCACATAGCAATGATTCTTAATGGGTTGGAAGTAAGCGCAAACCTAAATTTCATTTGATTTTCAAGATCACTGTCACCTGTTGGAGATGGGGAATGATCTGGAGAAGAAAAAAATATATAAAGAAGAAAATAGCCCATGGTCCTCTACTCCCCACCCCCGAAGTTCTGTGAATTCCATGGAAAGTCAGGCCAGTTTGAGCCATAAGGGGGAAATAGATTTATAAAATATGTGCACAACTTACTCTATGCATGGTTTCTAAAGCTCTGTCTTCTGATCATAGTTATGATCTTTAACACTACAACAAACATCTTCAAATACTTCCAGCACTTTCTTGCATTTCTGTGGTTGATATTTCCCTCTTGGTTAGCTATCTTGTTTCACTTGTCCTATTGTTAAAAGTATAGAGTGCCTACTTCTGTATCTTTCTAAAAAATTCTTAGTTTTGATAATATCACTGTAGCTAAATTAGAACCAACAGCAAATCAAAGGTCCTCCCTGTCGATGGAGCAGTGGACCCAGGCCTCCAGGAATAATAGAGAAAAGGATCCATTATACAAATAACCAATAAACACATCTAAAAATGTTCATCTTCATCAACAAGAAAAAAGATGTAAGTAGAAATGTATCAATAATGGTCTTTTGAATGACAAGAATGGAAAAGGTAAAAAGTCATCACAAAATCTTGCACAGTAGTTTCTTTCTTTATCATTTTTCCTATTTTCCAAGATTTCCAAAAACAACCTATGCTATTTTAATAACCGCAAAAACAGTAAGTTATTAAATAAATGTAACATATATGTATCATATAATAGTAAATAAAATAAAATATCCTATAGTCCTAATTACTACTCAAAGGCATCCAGTGATCAATTTTCATACTTCCTTCTGATCATTTTTTTATTCATAATTATAATTAAAAAACATTTTGGGGTTTACATTATAAGCTTAAGGTTATATCTTTTTTTCCCTAATTTAATATGAATATCTTGCTGATACACTTTCTTTCAAGAGTAGGTATTACAAGTATTTAGACTGAAGCACATGAAACAGCCATTTTTGTAGATCAAAATGATCATGTATCAGCAATTTCTTATGGTTCAAATGAGTAGTTATACCCTAAATCATAGTGGTAATGAGTGACAAGTAAAACACAAGCAATAGCTTTTTTTATGCCAACATATATTTCCTTTTTAAATGTTTACCTAGAGGAACATTACACAGATGTTTAAAATATGAAAATGTGTATAAAACAAATATATGCTTAAATTGTATGAGTAATAAAATATTGAGTTGTCTGGTCCATTCGTTTCCAGAGAATTGCTGCTCTAGAGGAAACCGTGAAAGGTCAGTCACACCAGAGTTGATGGGCTTTGTTCTGTGACCATCACAGCCTGGTTCCATGCCAAAATTGAAGTTCAGATGCAGGTCAGGTATATGGCAAAGATCCATGCTATACTAAGGATGTAACTTTCAGTCATTGCTATGACTCAGCGATTGGGTTCAACCACAAACCGCCTGCACTCTGTAAATAAACTGAATTCCACTAATAGGCAGAGCTAACCAGAAACATAGTACTCAGTAGTTTATCTCCTCAGCATCATTTGAGGGATGCCAAAAAGGCTCAGTACTCAAAATATCTTTCCCAGAGTTGCCTGAATTTGCCATTATTGTTGACTCATTTCTTTTTGTTAAAGTTTGTACTCCTAATCTGTGATACTTTTAAATATAAATATCACTGAGGGTAACACATTAAAATACAAGCCAAGTGTTACCCCTTTTCTTTAAAAGAGACAAACAAGAACATGACTCATCAGAAAAAAAAAAAAAATAGGCACAGAAAACTTCACAGGGAAGATAGACTACTATTGATAAATCTGTTTCCTTCACAATTTTCCCTATGACTGATTGGCTTAGATTTCATCCAATGATAAACCATTCAATATTAACTTTCAGAAATCCAGCAACATCCAAATAATAATTGGGTTGTATCCCGGAAAATTCTTTGAAAAGAACTCACAGTATATTTTATAGAAATCTTGAATTATTCCTAACTGTGGTAATATTGGAAATCCTTGTGGCAGATACTTGCCTAGAGTGTTTGGTGCAGTGGAGGGAGGGCGTTATATAGATTTCACAGCTTTCCCTATTTTAGAATTGCCCCCATACATGTAGTTAGATTCTAGCAGCTGTTTTCATTCTGGAGTCTGTATACCACTTCATAGCCAATTGAACCAATGGTAGGTAATCAACAGGCCTAAAAAGAAACAATCAGAATCTTCTAGGAATATGAAAATGGGGACTGAATGGGGCTTGTTAATTTCTTACAGGTAGGGGAATTAATGTAAATTCAGGAAATGTGTCCTCGCTATGATTTACAGTGCTTTGGAAGAAATAAAGATAGTCAACAAAGAGAGGCATACAGAGAGAAATAGAGTTGAGAAGCTCTGTGGTTTCCATGAATGATTAAGACAGAGGCCACTGTGGTAGATTTCCAGCTCTTGATTTTAGTATTTTATCAATGGTGCATGACTGTACTCTAATATTGTGGGTCCTATGGGTACCACTGATTTTTTACAATATATTCTCCTGTAATTATTAAGCTAATTTGAAGATGTAGTTACTAACTGAAGCTGCAAAAACAAAATCAGCAAAACAAAACTAGCGAACGTCACGGAGTATCTTAAATGCCAGATGGTCTTTAAATCTTCGTAGGATTTTCTATTTTACCTTCACAATAACCTTATGTGATAGGCCAGGATCACGTCGAAGCTCGTGTCTCGCAGAACCAGAGTATGAAACCAAGCAGCACAATGACTATCTAGTGTTTAACTTCAGAATGTATGCAGAGGGTATGTGCTATGGTAAGTGCTGTGAAATGTGTAAGCCTGGGGATTCACAGACGTGTACCCTGGAGCAAATAATACATTATGTGTAAAAAAAAAAAAAAGAATGTATGCACGGTACCATAAAGTATGGTGTTGGCCATCTGCATCAGATTCACCAGTAGTCACTGGGGAAAAAAAAAAAAAGAAAGAAAGGAAGGAAGGAAGGAAGGAAGGAAGGAAGGAAGGAAGGGAGGGAGGGAGGGAGGGAGGGAGGAAGGAAGGAAGGGAGGAAAGAAAGAAAGAATTTAAGCACCTAGATCCAAATATGACCACAGAATCACAATTTCTAGAGGATAGAAATTTTCCAGTTACTCCAAATAATTCTCATGAACACTCTGAGAACCACTACCCGGGTAATCAATGATCTAAGCCCAAGATATGGGCTGAGCACTGCTGCTGGGGTTGTGGTGTCAATATCAATATGTGTGTGGGAGGAGAGGGATGATCTAAGGAAGGGCAACAATCCAAACTGGAAGAAGGATTTCACTTCATTGTCATCTTCAGTATTCCTCAGCACCATGTGTCCTGCAACCACAGAGCCTAATTTTGTGGGATTCAAAGTCTGGGAAAGAAGTGGTGGATCCATCAATGGAATGATTTTAGACTAGCCTGGCTGGTTATATCAATTTGGTTACATAGATTGGTTATATAGATTTCTAATCCCAATCAAAATCATGAAAAATCAGTTTTGAGAAATCCTAACCCAGAAAACAAGGGACTTTAGAATAATGATTTCCTAAATCATAACATTCCATTTTGCATGTGGACATCATGCACATTTTCTTTCTTGAGCAGAAATATATAATTGTATTTTTCTTCTTTTTCACCACCACAGGGATTTTCTGACAGGTTATCATTTGTGCTGATGAAACTATTCCATTCCTAAAGAGTGGGAAGTCTTCCCTGTCATATTTATTGGTTCTTCTGGTCATTAAATTTGACAGACTATAAATCCCCTGTTTACCATTAAATAGACTATGAATGACAAGACAGTATTAAGCATTTCTGGTATACAGATTGTAGTTGGGCAATCAATAACACCATCATTTTAGGAAATTATTGCTGTAATGGAAGGGGGGATGATCATCAAAAATAATTGTATGTTTTCTTTATATGTGGACTTAGCAAAAACAAAAATCTAAAAATAAAAACTAGGACAGTTCACAGTTGCAAACATTTTGATTAATAATAATGGTAAGGGAGGGCAGGAAATAAATGGCTGGGATTGAGACAGAATATGTGGCCTTTCTTTTGGATAGCATTTTCTCAACAGTATGAGGCACAGGAAATAAGAGATTACATCTGAATGTAATAGCACTAACCCAATCTCATGGCCAAAGGCACAAATCACCCAATAATTTTTTTTAAATGTGTATGTTGTAGTGTTTCTCTATTAATGAGTTGATTATATTTTTAGAAATCATGGAAAATATGTAGACGCTGATGTCACTGTACTTTGGCTTTGCTAAGGCTGTCTATTGTGAACAAAGTTGTTTCCTCCTTTGGCTCTGGGCACCAGACTGCTGCTCCCTATTTCCCCACCCACCTACTCCCTCCCTCCACTGCACCCAAACACTCTAGATCATAAGGAAAATATGTTTCTAAAGATTTAAATCTGCTATTTCCATTGCTGACTAAATTAAGTTCCTCACTTTTTAGTTTCAAAGTCCTCTGTGTTTTTCCTACATGGCTCCTCTTACGAATGCAATGAAAAAGTTATTTGTATTATTGTCTTCCTATTTGTGTTCTCTGTTTGACATAAACTCCATGAGGATGAGAACCTTGTTTTTTTGTTTTGCTTGGTTTTGTTTTCCCCCACCTCAGCACCTATAAACCCTAGCCCCATAAAAAATGCTCAGGCATTTGTGAATTGTTAAATATGCGTGTGTGTGTTATGTGTGTTGTGTGTGTGTGTGTTTAATTTTAATGTTGAATGCCTATCTACCAATTAACCTTTTACCCGTTGTCACTGGATGCTTTTGATTGAAAGAATATATGGTAACCTATTATTACTTCACTAATTCAGCTTAAGTCAAAAGATCTATGGGAGCAAGAGAACTTCTACTTTCTCTCCAATATACAAAAATACACAGATTTAACCCCACCCCAAACAAGTCCATGTTAAGCTTGTTAGGACACAGCGATCTAATTCAGTGTTCATCTTCCATATTTCAGTAATCCCAACCAATCCCAAAAGTTTTGTGTGTTTTTTGTTTGTTTCTTTGCTTGTTTGCTTGTTTTAAATTGCTCTTTTCTTTTGACTCAGCTACATCTCTTAATGCCAATGCCCCAATTTTTCCAACATAGCTCCTAAGCCTCTATTCTCCTATAGAATAGCAACACCTCAAGGATGGAGACTTTGCCAGGTACATCAGAGAACATTCACACACACTATTAGGGCCATTATTGAGTAGTTAAGGCACAGTGTATGGAATGGGGGCTGTACTTCCAATTCTAAATAGTATTTCTAATACTGATACTGTATTATGTTGTTAGTGTCCCCACTGTTTAGCAAAGCAGTCCTTTCTACTTCTCTTCCTCAGAAGCTTTGACTTCTGCTAAGCCATGTGTAGCTCCATTAAGCCATTATAACCAGCACACAGAGGATACCCTAAGATATTCTTTAGTTGAGTGCAAACTTGTGAATCAAAGGGCTGGACACTTGGTTTAAATTAAAAGGCACATTCAGACATTTCAGTGGAATTATACCATGGGAGAGGAAGACAGTCAGAAATGATAAATCTTCCTTTGGTAACCATCTAAATTTTCTTAGCATTCTACCCAATATCTACTAAAAAAATCTATCAGGAATATAATGAAATTAATAATTCCATGGACATTTTTCTTTAACTTGTGAGATGGATTCCATTAGGGAAAAAAAAACCATAAAAATAATTTTATCACTTCCTGTCAAAAATATCAAAATCATTATCCTCCAGTAACTTAGAAAAGAAGAGTAAGGGAGAAAGATAAATGTGAAAAGCATTTTGAAAAAGGTAAGGGATAAAGGCTAGAGAAGTGAGATATAATGAAGGCAAACTACTGAATAAAAAACGTACTATACTGTTTGACTGACAGAAACATAGAGAAACAGAAAGAATAATCCAAATTTTATGAGAAAAATAAATCTTCACAAAACTTTGGCATAAGATTAAAGTCATGGAGCATTTTAATTAAAAATTCTGTAAACACAGATTAAGGGCATATTTCACCTCGAACATCCAAGGACACGTAGTAACTGATTTCTCTGCTTCATGGGGTTTTCAAGCCAGAAAGTGAAGATTCCATGATTTACAAAGTTTTGCAATAAACAGGAGAGAGAAAATATAAAATCTTACCTTTCTTCTCTGATGAAGTTTATGGATTCTCATTGTCCAAAGATGGAAGCCTACCCTGTCTTGGGATTGCCACAGAAGATACTAATTAGGCTCACATGCACACACACCCCCATACACAAGATACATAAGAAACTGTTATTTTCTAGTTGACTCTACTTGTAGAAAGATTTTTAGTTCTTTAAGGGCAAGGAAGAGTCTCTTCTTTGTGCCCCAGAGAATTTGAGAGATAGATGGTAATTAGCATGCACTAATTAGATAGAATTATATAATCAAATTTAAATCAAATGAATTCCTTTCTCTATGATTTCACATAATTCCCTCAGAATTTCAGAAATCTGAGGTCATTCATTTTCCAGCAACCAATCTCCAACTTATAAGTTGCACTAGAAATATATCTGTCTATACTACTCCCTTCGGAACACAAAAATCAAGACAATATCTAGGGTTAAATATCCAGATTCCATTTTGATAGTGAAGATTGTTTCAATTTTGGATAACACATACCAGTGGATTTGAGTTCTAAGCAAACCCATAAACATCTGTGAGCTGACATTATCTTATATTTCACAGTATTTGGATAATGAGGCTGTTATTTTGTACCCATCATTTATAGAGAGTTAAATGATACACCTTTACTTTCTCCCTGTTAATGTTAGTAAACACCTAGAAAAATCTGTATTTTTATCCTCTGATTTCTGATAAACTGAAACTTATTGTTTTCAAGTTAGACAGAGTCTGCCAGTAACATTTCCAGTAACTATGCTTTTCTTCTTTCTTATTTAACAGAATACTGATTTTGTTGGTTTTTGGCAAAGTTTCCACCTACAAAGCATTTCTCAGACTTCTGTGCTGACATAGGTAGCCATGTAGTGATATTTATGGACAAAAAGATGTAAGTGGATTTATTGGGAAGAATTTCTAGAAAAGCACTGTAAATACCACATGTATCCACTTTCCTTTTGACACATTTCCCCCCTTCCTCCATGCCAATGTACAGGCCAGAGCTCCAGTAGCTATCTTGAGCAGAGAAAAGCCAAAAAAAATCAACCCTGACATCCCTGAGACGTCAGGCTGCCTACATCTGAATTTCTTGCTTTGAGGGAGTAACACAATAGCCATGTTGCTTAAACCACTGTTCTAAAATTATTTGTTACATGCAGCTAAACCCTGTCCTTAATTTGACACCCAGTGACAAGCCCAACGTCCCATAGCTATAAAGTAATGTAATTTCTTCTGATTCCATATTCAATAAGAAGTGTAAGAAAAGAAATCCTCAGTGTTAAATAAGCTTGCCAAAATAATATTTAAGGGCTTACTTGCAGGGCTAGAATTATTCCTTAGATTCAACTGTGTCCTGAGATGCAAAACGAGGTTCTTTACTGCATCCTTCATTGTTTGTGTTTATGCATTTGTCAAGTATTATTTAAAAGTTTACCATCAACAGATAATGTGTTGTCTAGAGACCAAGGACTAAAAATTTGACTGCTACCAAGAAGCTTATAGTCTAACTGGATGGCTATGGCAAATAAATAATTAAGGGAAAAATTATTGTTATTGTGATAAATGCTACAAAAGTAGTATGTTATTATGACAGCATGTAACAGGGGAGTCTATTCCTGCCTACAGGGTCAGAGGCGGCTTTGGATATGTTAGAAAAGTAAACTGATACACATTAAAATTTTTCAAAAGTTTATTTGAGCAAACATTGATTCCAATTGGGCAGTACCAAACTGAAAGTGGTCAGAAACACTGTCAATAGGAGCTAGGGGAAAGGTTTTTATAGAGGAGATGTAGAAACAAAGCAAGGACATCATTTGATTGGTTACAGCTTAGAAGGCTGATTTATTTGGGAAAGCCTACTTTGTCGTTTGTGATTGGTTGTTCTTAGGTTTAGATTTCTTAACCTTGAAGCATTTGAAGGAATTTACTCTGGCTTAGATTTTGGTTTGCTTACTTGGGTGTCAAGGCATTAGTGCCACTTTAGTCTACTGGCCTCCTTGTTTAATGGCTTTAGCAGTGAGAATCTAACAGTTGTGCTGACCTCTGAAAGATAAGTGTGAATTAGCCAGACAACTGAAAGGAGTGAGGATTCAAGCATAAGAAATACTATGTGTAAAGGTTCTGAGTTTAATAAGGGTGGGATAACTGGTTCACAATTAAACTGGAAAACTAGGCTTAATAGGTAGATCCTTTTAAGGCTATTCTGAGATTTTAGATTTTATCGCAAAATTTGGAAACCATGGAAGATTTGCAAATGGGAGAGGCACATGGATTTGGGGATAAGAAGAAAAACACTGTAACTGAAATATTTTTTTAAAAATGTTTTGGAGTAAGACGAGAGAAAGCAGAACTATTAAGATATTATTATTGTTGTAGTTCAGGTAAAAGACGATGGTGAGTTAAATTCAGTGATATCAGAAGAATTATAAAGAAGTAGGTAGATTTAATAAGTATTTAGGAGGTAATTGTCTCTGGATGTAATGGCTGATGGGATAACAGAGGGGTAAGAATGAAGATAAGTGACTTCCTTGCTTCTTGTCTGAACTACTGAGTAGGTACTGTCATAAAACAACAAGATAGAGAATGCAGAAGAAGAAAAGATTTTTAAGGGTAAAGCACTGCTCCAGTTTGTTGAGCTTGAGGGATGTACGCCACATTCAAATGAAGATACTCGGTAGGCAGTTGAGTACAAAGGATGCAGTTCAAGAGAAGTCTGGGATGGTATTCTAATTTTGGATGTGGCCCACAAAGAAGGGATAACTTTATATATAAATATATATAAATATAAATATAGTTTATATAATATATATGAATATAAATATATATTTATATATTTTATTGCTATATTCCCACCTCTTTTGTTTCTAGATTAGAAACTCTTTGTACTACCATACCAATGAAGTAGTTTTATACTGAGAATTTGGTAGATCATTGTATCTCTATCCATTCTACTTAACTTGTTTTATTTCCTCTTTTTTTTTCACTTGGTAATGTTAGATGTTTATTTATTTATTTATTTATTTATTTATTTATTTATTTATTTATTTATTTATTTTAATCACATTCAGTTAGCCACTGTATAGTACATCATTAGTTTTTTTTTTTTAATTTTTTATTATTTTTTAATTTATTATTTGCCCCAGGGTACATGTCTGTGGATCATCAGGCTTACACATTTCACAGCACTTACCATAGCACATACCCTCCTCAATGTCCATAACCCAGCCACTCTATCCCTACCCGCCCCTACCCCCCAGCCACCCTCGATTTGTTTCATGAGTTTATGGTTTGTCTCCTTCCTGATCACCTCTTGTTTTTGATGTAGTGTTCAATGATACGTATAACACCCAGTGCTCATCACAACACATGCCTTCCTTAATACCCATCACACTGTTATCCCCTCCCCTTATACCTTTCCCCTCTGAAACCTTCAGTTTGTTTACTGGGTCCATAGTCTCTTGACGATTCCAAATGAATTAGTCAACAAGCTAATTTTCTCAGAAGGCAAGTTCATCATTGAGCATTGCATCTGCCTCCTAGAAACTATTAAAATAATAGCTAGAAAAAAAACACCAATGACTCACCAAGCACATAAATGTCCCAGACACTGTGGCTTTCTTTGTATATATGATTTCTAATCATCTCAACAACTCTATAAAGAAGTATTTCAACACCATTTTATAAATGAAGGAACTGAGATTCAGATGCCACACTGATCACAGTATTCCTATGGTGACTGGGAGGCTTGCCTTTAATCCTGAGTCTCTCAGACTCCCACACTATCGCTCAGTGTTCTCATTGAGGGGCTGATAAAAAATGTTTCATGGTAGTGATGGAAACAATACCAGCTCTTCCTAAATTAGTCCTAAATACTACATGCAAATATTCCAGGAGTGTTTGAGACAGTGGTTGAGCTCCTTTCCTGAGGAAAGAAAGCTATATTTAGAGATGAGATATGGATGATGTTCAGAATATAGCTGCAAGAGCAAATTTTATATCTACTCCCTTTGTTTACTTTTATAAGGGAGATGAACAATAGAGGCTTTCATTTCATCACTTTATAAACTAATATGTCAAAATAGGCCTTAAAAGTCCATTTCTCTTAATAAAGATCTCAGACGGATGTCAATTTAGAGTAGTTGTGATGAATGCTAATAGAAACAACAAAATGCTCTGTCCATAGTGGGATAGCCAGGCCCCCTTCAGCACTCACTGCTTCTAAAAATTTGGCACATTAGTGAGACAGGTGAGTGAGGTGGGAGAACCATCCTTTAGATTTCATCCTAACCTTACTTTGTCTTTATCCCAATCATTTCACTTTTTGGCAAAATCTCACTCTTCAGATTTTGCTCATTTTTCTCAAGTGAGGTTTAAGAGGGATGTAATTTTTTCTTAGTAGATTCTTTATTCAAGCAGAGAATACAAATTAATGATATAAATTATATATTTTAAAAGGCATTTAAATAGTGTAGGGTAGAAATAGAAATACCCTCATCTGCCTTAAACATACTCATTTTTATTTTCAAATATATTTCTTAAAAGTTATTTTATCTAGTAAAAATAGGTTTTCAAAATGATATCTTGAATATTTTTCTTATAAATATTTATTTTAAAATAAAATTTCTTTAAAAACAACATATATTAGTTTTTCCAGTATAAAAATAAATTCAAAAATTATGTAGACACACAAAAAATTTTAAATTTGCTGTATTTATTACCAGCTCTTTCCCTCTCATGACTATGATAAAAATACACAATTTGTGTTTTGATAGCCTAGTTTGATAGCCAAGTTTGAGTGATTTTTTTGCAAGTACCATATCATATTATGAATTAGTTCTGGAGACTTTTATCAGTTCAACTAACTTCACCGCAAATTCACAATATATGAAATTGAAATTAAACAAACAACTTGATCAGTGCCTACCACACTGAAGCAGTGATTCTAGAAGACCCCTTGAAAGTGTTGCAAACCTTAAGTCAATTGTCTCCCAAGAGTTTACCCTAATGCCTCCGGAATCATGGCTTTTTCTTCCCTTCCTCCTCATCTGAGTATTTCTTACTGGTAGACTCTTCCCTGGACTTATTCAGGGAAGGTGATTCTGAGAAATGCAGTTCTGTGAGGGTGTGGTATGATGCCAAACAGCAAACCATCTAGCACATTATCTTATCAAGAAGTCAAAAAGGTTGAAGACCACTAAAGTTTCCTAATTTGATGATACTCATTAAAACATCGTTATTACTTCTGCCTACTGGTACTCCAGGTGCTCTAAAGTTCAAAAAGAAAGGAAACTTTAGATATTCCTAAATGCATTGAATACGGTGAAGGCCAAATACAGTCCAGTCCTAGACCTCTTTTTTTGCTACCCACAATTATTCCTTCGGTGTCACATTGCAGATTTGTGGCTTAAATTACCATCTATACACTGACAACTCCCAAATCTGTATTTTCAGCCTGAACTTCTCCCCTTCTACCATTACAATATTCCCAGAATCCAATTGACCCTAACGTCCACATCTACCACCTTAAGCCAAGCTAAACATAACCAAGTGCCTGCTTCTTAATTAGATTTCTAGCTTTGTCCTTTGTGTCTTAGTCTCGACAAAGCAGACAGAGTATGTAGGTGATTCTTTTAAAATGATATATTATGTCACTCCTCTGCCCAAAACCCTTTAGTGGCTTTCCCTCTCTCTCAAAGTAAATACCCAATTCATTGCAGTGTCCTACAGACAAGGCCCTTGGATACCTGGCCATCATTATCTCCCTAACTTCTTTTTTCTTTTCTTTTCTTTTCTTTTCTTTTTTTTTTTTAAGATTTTATGTATTTATTTATTTTGAGAGGCAGCGAGCAGGGAAGGGGCAGAGGAAGAAGGAGAGAATCTCAAGCACACTCTACACTGAACACAGGGTTCGATCTCACGACCCTGAGATCATGATTCTGAGATCATGACCTGAGCTGAAACCAAGAGCCAAACTCTTTACTGACTGAGCCACTCAGACATGACCTCCCTGACTTCTTTTTCTAGTACTCTTACCTGAGACTTATTTCACTCCAGCCCTACCAGCTTGTTGTTTCTCTACTACACCAAGCACCTTCTTACATCAGAGGTTTTGAACTTGCTTTTCCTTCTACTTTTGACTTCTTAACTCAGGATTCTGACCAAATGCCACCTTCATATGAGCCCTTCCTTGACACCTGTGTATAAAATAATATCTTAAAAAAAAAAAAAAGAAAAGAATATCTGACTCAACCAACCATTCCATCCCCTCCTTTTAAATGATTAAATTATTCCTTGGAAAATGTGTGTATAATCATATAAATATGTATGATATATTTATTTGTTTTTGTCTCTTGTCTCCACTAGATTTTAAGCTCCATGAGGTTGAGAACTTTGTTTTAGTCACTGCTATATCTACAGAGCAAAGAACAGAGCCCAGCATTTCATAAACACTGGATAAGTAATTGGTGAATGAGTAAATGAATAAAATCTGAGTAGTTCAGAGAAATGACAGACAAGTGTGCATCTGAGCTTAACAGTAATAAGTGTTATTAGGCTATCCAAGAAAGATGTTTACTGGATAGTGAAGATCATTTATCTAAACTGAGTATCAACAACTCTTATTCAATTTGGTATGTAGTCAGTAGTTTCTATTTTATTTGGCTCTATATTAATATAATATGTTATCAGGCTGTGGACTACTTTTCCTCATAAAATAGCACAGTAACTCTAGGCTCTACTGAAAAGTGAGAACATTATGCTATTTCTTTGACTTTCAAAATAAGCATCATCAAAACAAAAGAAAAAAATACTTTTTTTGTGATATCTGGAGAACTTACTCTGAGCTAATATCTAACAGGCTCTTCAGTCACATGTCCATATTTTCCACTGACTTTCTGAGTTTCTTCCTTTCTTCTTCCTCCTCAACTTTGTGCATTGTTTTCCTTCTGTCTGAATGCTCTTCCAGCATTGATTTACTTATATTTTCTCTGCTTCTGAGACTCATGTCAAGTGCTAATTCCCTGAACCAACCTTTCCCTGGTTCTCACATAGGTAGATCAAGTTGTTCTTGAAGGAAGCAACTATGTAAATTATACAATTATCACCAGAACCTTTTACACAGCCTTACCTAGAGTAGGTACTTCTTAAATATTAGGTACTAAATTATTTTCTGAATGCATATAAGGAAAACAAACTACTATTCAGAGATGAATAGGCGTTCCCAAATTCCAACATTAAGCATTGAAATCAGACTGTTTTATATTCCAGACACAAAGTTCTTCACTGAGGGGGAAAAAAAATCTTTTTTTTTTGTAATGTCACATTCCTTGAATTCTGAGGGTCAGGAAATATTTAATTTTGTAATATGAAAACATGGTTTAGAGAAATTAAACTAGCAAACTCCTCATTTAGGTAATATGCTTTATTTTTACCCAATAATTATTTTTATAATATATTTTAATGTGTATAGATTTCCCCTCTGTGAAAACCAATAGACTTAGTAAAGTTTAGTCACTAATTTATGTATACGCACACCTTTCTTTTTACAGCTTTTTTTTTAATATAAGATTTTGATTCCTACAGCTAGAAAAATTATGAAATAATGCTGATTCCTAATTCTATCTACCCCTTGAAGCCCTGATCAATCCGCAATCTCACTGGCAGGTGAAATTGACTTCTCTGTCAAGCGAGTCACTTGAAATGAGAACATTACTTTATGATAACCTACTTGAGTCAAGTTAATCTAAAGAAAATACAAGGAAGAAAGAACAAAGTTGCCATGTCATATGAATATGCAGAAAAGCATAACTTTAAAATGAATAGGGAACAAAGTCTCTAAATAATGAAATTTTTTTTGCTGGACCTCAACCTTACTAATTTTAGAAATCAAAATATACTGGTAAAATGGGTGCATCTCTAACACCAATATGAAACCCAAAGAGCCAAAAAGCTAACTATGAGTTTGATGGTTTTTAAAGGTATGTCTAAAAACTCTTTGACACTCATTCCCTTGAGAATTGGAGCTTAGTTCCCCCCCGCTCCTTTTTAGTGTGAGATAAGTTTGGTTATTCACTTCCAGCAAAAAGAAATGTAGAAGGATGGGGATCACTTCCAAGATCAGGTTATAAAAAGATTTCAGCTTCTATCTTGTGTATATTCAATCTCTGTCTCCCCATCTCTCTCTGTCTTTATCTCTGTATGTGTCTATCTCTCCATGTCTCTCTGTCTCTGCCTCTCTCTTTTTGTCTCTTTCTGATTACCCATTCTCAGAGAAACCAGCTGTAGCAGATGAGGCAGTTCTGAGAAGGTGGAATTGAGCTCTAAGGTCCTAAGGACACTCAAGCAGCCCAGTGGAGAGGTTTACCTGGCAGAGGACTGAGGCCTTCTGCCACCAGCCATGCCAGTGGGCCACTTTGAAAGAGACTTCATCAACCCCAGTCAAGACTTCAGATGTCTTCATCCCCAGCTGATGTTTTCCTACAACTTCAGCTAAAACCCTATATTAGTTTCCTCTTGCTATGTACCAAATTCCACACACTTAGTGACTTAAAACAATGTATGTTCCTTATCTTGGTTCCTATGTATGCAGCCCAGTGGTTTCACAAAGATGAATCAAGGCTAAACTGAATTTCTTTTTAGAGCTCAGGATATTCTCCCAAGCTACTGGTTGGCAGAATTAATTTCCCTGCAGCTATAGAATTCTTAGTGACTTTCTCCTTCAAGTCCAGAAAAAAAGCCTCTCTGACCTCTAGGTCCTCTTTTAAAGGGTTCACCTGAATAGTTAAGCCCATCTAGGATAATCTCTACCTGAAGAACTTAAAAGTCAACAAATTAGAAACTTTAATTACATCTTCACTTTTTCCATATTCTGTTGATTCAAAGGGGATTGTATAGAGGTGTGAATACAGAGGGGCAGGAATCATGAGAGCCATCTTAGAATTCTACCTACCACAGATCCCAAATCAGAACCATTCATCTAAGCTGCTCCCAATTTCCTGACTTACGTGAGACATGTTTTTTGCATTAAGTTGTTAAGTACTCAAGGAAAAGAGTATCACTTTGACTGATATTTTGTTACACAGCAATTGATAACTAATACAGTGAGGTTACACTTGTGTGTATCATACGCGGGGAAGAGGGATTCAATACCATCCCTCTTTTCATCTTGGTTTAGAAAGCCCAGTTCTGATGAAAGAGGATGTTGAAAGAGTACTATATATCAAGTAAGGTTTTAATCTTTGGGTTTCACATGAAGATCTTTCAGAAAAAAATAGCACAAAGTATTAGAAATTGCAGAATATAATCCTAATACTCAAAAATTAACTTACGAAATTGATATAGAACTGGCACTAATTCTTACATCAGGGCTGACCCTTTAAGAAGCTTTAGTATAATATATTTTGATGTCAGAGTAGAATAGAAATTTAGGAAAGAATCATCTTATAGGCAAATCAAATCAACAAATATTTCTTCCTAACACACCAGTAATTAAAATTTTTCATATTGAAAGTTATGAAATATGTTTTCCATTGAAAATTAATGCCCATAACATGAAATTCTGCTCTGTAACAAATGAGGTTAAAAACAGATTCTGGGTCACCTAGGTGACTCGATCAGTTGAGTTTCCTACTCCTCGTTTTGGCTCAGGTCATGATCTCATGGGTCATGGGACTGAGCCCCCCATCAGGCTCCATGCTAGGCGAGGAGTCTGCTTGAGTGTTTCTCTCCCTCTGCTCCTCCCCCACTACACACACTCTCTCTAAAACGAATGAATAAATCTTACTAAAAAAAAAAGTTTCCATACAGATGCATTATATAACCTTTCCTTATTACTTAGTAGTAATAGTAGTGAGAAGGAGTGGCATGGATATGTGTTTAAATAAAAAGATTACCTCATTACACATAAAGCTGAAAGTTAATGAAAACTCTAACTTTTAATTCTCAGAGGATTTCTGTATAGCCTCTGTTTTTTTTAATATGTAACTGATCTTCTTAAGATCAGTTAACAAAAAAATGTTTTTATTGTGTGTGAGTGAATTATGATTACTCAAAAATCATGAATTATCCATAGATCTTCCTTTCAAATATTTATTAGTTACTTGTACTGCTACTTACATAACTTGTTCAGTGTAATAGAACATTTATTTTAATAAAATAATCAATTCAAAAGATAACATTAAAAAATAGTTATTACCTCTGTGTTAGGGGGAAAAAACTCAAAAAGCTAAAGAAGACAACTCTATCTTAGTGAAATTATTTGTATCAGTCAAATAGATGACAGAAATCATTTATTGTTTCAATAGTAGGGACAGACGAGAAAGAAATACAGCAATAGGAATGTGGATAATAATTTCATCATGATTTATCTTTATTGTTTTAGTGAATTCTCAGTATAGAAGTGATATCTTCATTCACGTACAAGTATGAATGAAGTTTTAAAGCCAAACATAATGTGATTTTAGACTCTTTGCCTTATTGCTTATTATATGTTACCATTTTTGCAACATTTGGAAAATGAAGAGTTGGTCCTATATTCAACCCTACATCTTCTTTTCATGGCCAGCAGCATTGCTGCAAAGCAGAAACTATGAAAACAAGAGAGAAGGAGGAAATGGTAAGCAATCAGAATTATTTTCCTAAGGAGAGAGAGGCCTCTGGTACATAACTAGTCGTAAGGCAATTTATGAATATGAGGATTCCAGAAAGCAATTTTACAAAATTGCCTTTAAAGATCATAAAACTCTAGAAACAGAGGATTTACGGTAATGTTGCATGGTGGAATGAGTTTTAGAAAAGCACTTCTTTACCCATTACTTCATTTCACCTTCCCAAGTTCCCTGCGAGTGAATAAGGCAAGAGATATCTCTGACTTTTGCAGATGAGAAATTAACTCTCAGAAACATTATTATTGGTCCAAGGCTGTGTAGTTATTAAATGACAGACCTAGGAATAAAACTCAAGTCTTAAGACTAGTTTTCTAAAGTTTTTTCTACTAGGAAATGTCATTTTGGCTCATTCATAGAAGATAACTTCAAAATTGGATCTCCATGAACTAGTAAGAGTCAAAGAGCCTTAACTTTAAAATGAGGAAGTTAGGATTTTATAACTCTCAGATTCAGCCTCCCCAGAGAGTTAAAGTGACTTAGGCCTGGTCTAACAGTCAGCCTTGCAAAAGAGTTTGTATGGTAGGTTTTGGCACTTTACTGATGAGAAATAGCGTTATTGTGGAAGATTCAATAGCTAATAAGCACTGGAACCACAAGTCTCCTTCACCTCATGGATTCTGGAGTATAGTGCAACTCAGGGATTTCAGGCAAATTATTCTCAAATTGTGGTGTTCATAGCCCAGAGCCACGGTCTAAGAGAGTGTATGAAACTGCAGGGCAAACTGGACACTGGACACATCTTTCCAGAGTGTCTATTTTACTCAGTACTGACCACTGTGGCACAGTTCTCTTACACTAAGACAATGAGAAATATATCATAGACTGAAAAAATCAAATGAATTATTAAAATGAAAGAGAAGGGGCGCCTGGGTGGCTCAGTGGGTTAAGCCTCTGCCTTCGGCTCAGGTCATGATCTCAGGGCCCTGGGATCGAGCCCCACATCGGGCTCTCTGCTCAGCAAGGAGCCTGCTTCCCCCTCTCCCTCTGCCTGCCTCTCTGCCTACTTGTGATCTCTTTCTCTCTGTCAAATAAATAAATAAAATCTTTAAAAAAATAAAATAAAATAAAATGAAAGAGAAGACTTCAAAGATATTTCTCACATTGGTAGTTTCTTGGATTCTGCCCCCAAGCTCCATGAGCATTTATTTACTTTTCTCTGAAGTTGGAGTACAGTTTGTAAAAAAAAAAAAAAAAAAAAAAAAAAAAGTTAGGCAAGCAGTGCTTTAGGATACAAAGCCCCTTCCTCTCTCTTTACCTCTCTCCATGACAAACCCACCCTTTTCTTAAAATACGAAGTCATGAAATTGTCATTAGTCTACAACATAAGATTTCCTTATGTATCTTTATACATATATTCTTAGCCTCCTGACTGGACTAAAAGATACCTCCTTATCTTGATAAAGGAGTGCTGTGTATTTTTCAAATCTGACACTTCTATTCTAAATAATTATAATACTGCCAGTTTCACACTGACTTCTCATTGTTGGCTTGACTGATGCCTCTCGCTCCATTTGGCATGCCTATCTTAGACTTCTGTTTTTATATTCCACTTAACCAATAGTCCCTTTCTTTCCCTGCCAGCCACAGCAATTCCTATAAGCTGAAACTCTTCTTCTTTCTACACCAGATCTATAACACTCTCTAATCAAATCAAGGATATTTTACCTAAAAATTGAGGTAGAAATTGAATGTAAAAAATAAATTGAATTTATAGAATGCCTATACTTAGACTTGTACAGTATGTAGCCTTTCCAGACTGGTTTCTTTCACTAAGCAATATGCATGCAAGGTTCCTACATACCTTTTTGTGGTGTGATAGAGTATTTCTTTTCATCATTGAATAAAACTTCATTGTATAGATGTACCACAGTTTGTTTATCCATTCACCTTTCGAAGGACATCTTGGTTGCTTCTAATGTGTACAATTATGAATAAAGCTGCTATAAACATTTGTGTACAAACTGTTGGATGTAACTAAATTTTCAATTTATTTGAGTAAACACCTAGGAATTTGATTCCTAGACCATATGGTAAGATGACTTTAACTATGTAAGAAACACAAACTGTTCTTCAAAATGGCTGTACCATTTTGCATCCCCACCAGCAATGAATGAGTTTCCACTGCTCCACATTCTTACCAGAATTTGGTATTGTAAGGGCTTTTTTTTTTTTTTTTACATGTTAGCCATTTTAATTGGCGTAAAATCCTTTTTAAACTTGTTTTGTATTACTCATTTCTCTTCAAGGTTTACAGCCTAATAATTTACTAAGCTATATTCCTGCTAACATAAAAATCAAACTTAAGCTCTGAATGTGTCTAATTTTTTTAAAAAAAATAAAGTATTATAAATCTAGAAATAGCCCCAATAAATTTAGTGATAAATTGAATGAGATAGGAATGGAATACAGCAAAACTCCTCCTAATCCACAACATCATGCAACCTGAGCTTAGAAGAGACAATAAATATAACCATTTTGAAAAGATATGTTTATATTATCTCTATTATGAAGAACCAGCCAATTCCAGCCTGAATATAAGACATGAAAGGAATAAATGCATAAAATTTGAATTTTTTAGAATCAGTTTCAAAGCCACTAAAGTTATTTTTCCTGAGAGGTAAGCAGGGCTTCAGACACCTATAAAGCACCTGACTTGTTTGCAGTAAGAAAAAGGTGATAGCTAACTTACTAATGGTGTACATAAATTTCTTCATAAGGGAAGTCTTAGGGAAGACATAATCTCCCTTATAATAATTTAGGCATTTTATGAATAAAAACTCACTATATGGTTTCACATCACACCTTGGAGAAGGAAACAGGACCTTACTGAGGAGCCGTACAAAGTATAACCAATAGCTAGTGTCTTCTTCTGAGGGTCTCAGGATGACATTCTGGGAATAGAGTGGATTTTACAGGCTGATGGGGTTGGGCTGAAAAAAGATTTGCTGTCTAGTCCATAGCAGATGCTCAAGAGCTCTGTAGAGGCTTTGAGGTAGTTGCCATGTGTTATAGGTTGGGGTTTACAGGCAGCAGATTCTTAGAGACAGAGTGTAGCATGCAGGAAGTTTATTAGGAAGTACCCTTGAGATCAAGAGCCATGGAAGAAAAGGGAAAGAAGCAGATTAAGTAAGGCTGCCAATAGTACCAGGCAAGCCCATAGGGAGCTCCAAAGCTTAAGTGGCCCAAGACAGTTGCCCCATTTTTGGCTAAAAGGACCAGAACTGTCTACTCTCGCCTTGATCAATCCTTGGATGTAGACCACCCCTGGAAGGGCATGATCTTGGGAAAAATGGATCCCTATAGCTTATAAAGCTCTAATCTGAAGGCCATTTGCTGACAAAACTCCTACAGTTAGGAGGATCTGCCTGGGCCAGTGCTCCTGACCTGTGCTCATCACAGGTCACTCCTTGCATCCCTATGATCTCTTATTTCATATACATTCAGAGAGAAGCTACTCCAGGATTCCAGTGAATCTCCTTTTCTGGAGGATATTTAAGAGGAAGAAGTCTACGGGGACCAAATTTAGTCCTGGCCACTGCAGCTGGTTTTTAGGCTGCAGCTGATAATCTACCTATCCTTATTTTCCCATCTGTTCTGTGTTCCTTTCCCCTTCAAATGCTTGTCTTAGTGGTTTATCAGGTGATATGGCCTAGATCCTTATCCCTTATGGGTAGGGACTCTTGGTCACCATGGCCTTTCTCAGACCAGAAGGGTTATACTTGTCTATTTACCAGCACAATTGAGCAAGAAATATGAAGAGATGCTCAAGTAAATTCCAGATCCAAATTCCTCCTCCCATTGAGTAATAGTGGTCCTACCTCCTCCTGATGATCAGATTGATTACCCAGGCCAAGTTGCTTGCTGAGCCCTGTACATAAGAGGATTTTAGGCAGCTTTACAGTTAAATAGAACTATTAATGTGTCCACTGGTTGGATATGTCCGCTTTAGGGAACAGAACATTTTATCTCTGCAGAGACTAGATTTATGGAAATGAGACAACCAAGTTCTCTGACTGAGTCACTGTGAGCAAAAACAAGTGAAGCCACTTCTGCTTCTAGTCTTTGGCTTCCACACCATATACTCTCTATCTGGGGCACAGCACCATATACCAATGCAAACTAATTTTTGTGGCACCACAGAGCAGTGGGGAAAATAAAGTTTCTTTCTTTTTGAGATATCTTTTAGAAATTTTGGATTTTAGAAATTAAAAAATTTACAAACAGTAAATTCTACTCTTTGTGCATTAGACAGGGGTGTAGAGTTGTATACATGCCACCACAACCACAAAACAGTTTCATCACCCCCAAAATATTTCCTCATGCTGCCTCTATCCCCTGGTAACCACTGACATGTTTTTATCCCTATAGTTTTGCCTTTAGAATGTAAATGATAATGTTCATGCCAGAATATCATATAAATAGAACCATACAGTATGTTATCTTTTGTATTTGGCTTTCTTTTAGCAAAATGGATTTGAGATTAATCCATTTTGCTGCATCTATCAATAATTCATTACCTTTTATTGATGAGTAGTTTTATATTGTAGGTATGAGTCATAGTCTTTTTTATTATCTCTTGAAAGACAATTGGGTTGTTTCCAGTTTTTGGAGATTATGAATAAAGCTTGTACAAACATTCGCATGCACGGTTTTGCATGAACATAAGTTTTCATTTCTCTTGGGAAAAAAAAAACTACCTTTTTAATAAATGGTGTTGGATCAATTGGATCCACAAGAAAAAAACAAACAAAAAGTTTTCTTTTACCATACAGAAAAAGTAATTCCTAATGCAGTGCAGATTTGTAGTGAAATATTTCTTAAATATGGTATAAAAATCATTAACCATAAAGGATCATTAATAATAAAGGAAAATAAACTATATTAAAATGAAGGAAGTTATTAAAGATGCAATTAGAATGAAAGAAAATAAGTCTCAGAGTAAAAGAAGAAATAAGACTGAGAGAGGGCTCATACCCAGTCTTTACGTGTTCTTTGTATAGTCAATTAGAAAGTGCACACAGCTGGAGGTGGGTGAGATGGACAAGGGAGCTCAACTGTCAACGTAGAAAAGATGACACCCAATGGAGAATAAACTTTCGAAAATGTGCTCAACCGTTTTAGTCACCAGGACAATGCAAATTAACCCCACAGTTAAATACTACAATACCACTACACATACAATAGAATGATTAAATTAAAAGACGTAATACAAAATGTGCTGAGGATGTGAAATAACTTTGCACAACCACTATCATGACTCGTTTGAAATCTACAAAATCAAGTACACATATATAACCAGATGCGCACAAGAACGTACAGAACTATCTGTAATAGCTCCAAGTTGGAAATTTCCCCAAAGTACATCAACCACAGAATGAAATGATATAACTGTGGCATATCCATCCAATGAATACTATCCAGCATGAAAATGAAGGAATAGTAGAAACAACTATGACAAATACAGTATTGAGAAAAAAACAGAATTCAGTTAGAAGTCAGGGTAGAAATACCTGGGGCATGAGTGGGGGCAGGAAGAGGGCTCCATGTATATTTTTTCTTGACCTTGGTGAGAGTTACAAGGTTATTTTCCTCATGGAAATTTATTGAGCTGAATACTTATGTTCATGCACTTTTCTATATGGATGTCATACATTAATTTTTAAAACTTCAAAAAATAGCAGCAATACTAAAAAGTTTCCAATAATTCTGAGCTGAACTCTAGTCTAAATATTGTGCTTTATTTTTTTACCACATCCTGCCCTCCGCCTACCCCAAGAAACACCAAAAAACCCATGGCTATTAAGCTATCCAACAGGCTGGTACAGGTTCAAGAAGTAAAATGAAATCTATGAGAGTGACTTGGTACCTAATATTCTCACCTTATGGCTTATCTGACTTTTCTTTCATCATCCTAGATCATCAGCTCCTTGGCAGAAAAGATTAGCTGGATGTCCCTACACAGGTTCTTGATTTTGCTTCTTGCAGTCTTCAGAGTATATTCATGGCTAGATATTCCAGGACATGTGTGAATGTATCTATTTCCTGCCCCACCCCAAGGTTTATTGAGAAGAATATCCTAAAATCTTACTGTCTTCTTGCTGTCCCTTCACTCTCCTTGCTATCCCACTCATTGAGGTAGAGGTAATTACATGACTGGTAAGTCTGGAAGAAGACTGAATGAGGTATGCCTAACCCAGCCCTTTCCCCTCTTCTCCTCTCTGCACTTCCCAACCAACACGTAACTTGGCTCCTGCTTTTTTCAGCTATAATATAAGCTCAGCTATAGAGGTGCTGTCCCTGAAGTGGGGGCTTCTCTGCCCTATGCAGCTCAACCATGAGGAAGTGAGGTAAGTCTGTATTCTTGGAAGGGTAAGGGAACAAGCCCATTTGGCTATTACACTGAATTAAGTTTTTTTAACTCAGTCTTTCTCAGTAACAATGGTAATCATAATGGCTGTCATCTGTCTTGCTGGGTTTTGTTTCATTTTGTTTTCCAATTTCTCACTTTGTTCACAGTCAGAATAAAAGAAGGTAGAGAAGAGAGGTACTACTTTTTAAGCATTCTCAAGACTCACATAATATGCATAAACTCTCATATGGAATATGTTCATAAAATTTTATATAAATAGTCATTCTCTTAAATGTTGTTAATTATATTCTAAATTTGTTATTAGAAATATATTCACTTCTTACCTTCTCCATGTCAAAAATCTCTTCCCCATGAGTTTCTATTTCTCTGTATTTTCCTTAAAGGCTGAGACCTTTCATATTATTTAGTCTGAGACTTCAGGAAAGAAGAGGGAAAGAAACAGAGAAGAGAGGGAAGAGAAGAAAATATTAATAATGGTTTCCATTTATTCAATGCTCTCTATATGTCAGGCACTAAGTGATTTATATGTCTTTTCTGATTTAATTTTCACAACAAACCCATTTTGTGGATAAGAAAACTGAAGCTAGGAAAAAATAAGCAAGTTGTGTAAGACCACAAAGCTTGATAAAAGTCACATTTCCTTCAACTTCCACGTCATTTTCTGACCATATTTTGTCCAGCACTTGTCTTTGTATGCCATATGATACCATAATAATTTAATATGTTTCCTGTCTCATGAAATCAATTGTTAGCCTCTTTAAAGCATAGATTATTTCCCATTTCAATTTATATCCATGGTTTGTAACACAATGCCCTGGACCCAGCAGGTGCTCAGTAAATGTTTGTTGGTGATGGCCAAAAGCTCATAACAAACGAGGCCACAAGATAAACAATATTAAAATGTGACTGGATGTTAAACATGGAATTTGAAGTTGTTGTGCAAGTTCAGTGGCTAAAACAGGGAATATGGTCTCTGTTCTGCACAAGTTGTAAAAAGATATGCTATCTATAAATAAAATATGTAGCAAAATGTTTAAGAACTTTGAAACCAGGGACCTGTTCTACCACTTCTTAGCTGTGAGACCTTGAAAAAGTCCTCCACCTCTCAGTTTCTTTCCTTTTCTCAAAAGGAGTTACATCTTCCTGAAAAGGTAATGAAGAGGTAATAACAGCTTGCGCAGACTGAAAACTGTAATAATCTAATACTATCGATTTACATTTGTCTTTTGTTAACACTCTATACTAAAGATGATATAATGATAAATGATATTATATAATAGTAATAAACATAATATCATATAATATGCTTCACAGCTATAATATTGCATCATGTTATACTGCCATTTTATAATATCTATTAATTTTTTGGTCATAGCCTAGGGTGAGCTCTCGATACACATTAAGCCTTAGTTTCTAGACAGAGAAAATGTGGTTACTGTCACTGATATGAAGTTGCTGCATTTTTTTCTGTCTTCTTTATTTCCCCCTCCTGCCTGTCACTTCTGTCCCAAGGCATACATCCTGTCAGAACCATGAAATATTAATTAACTCCTTCAGGGAAAGTTTTTGCTATGTCTTTTCTTCCACCTAATTTTCCAAGCTCCTGTGAATCCCTCTTTCTTCAACCTTATCCTGTTCTTGCTGCAGACCTGGATTAATATCTGAGTTCATGGGGTCGCCTGGGTGGCTCAGTTAGTTAAGCAACTGCTTTTGGCTCAGGTCATGATCCTGGAGTCCCAGGATCAAGTTACACATCAGGCTCCCTGCTCAGCAGGGAGTCTGCTTGTCCCTCTGACCTCTCCTTTCTCATGCTCTCTCTTATTCTCTCTCTCTCTCTTTCAAATAAACAAAATTAAAAAAAATAATAAAAAGAATACCTGAGTTTATATTGGCAAATCGATAGATCAATAGAATCCATATTAGGTCATCTTCAGGTCTCTGCAGCAGCAGAGAGAACTGGCTGTGCATTCAGCACATGCTTAAAAATGCCTAGTGGTTGGAATTTAACTTTATCATAGAAAAAACTCACCTGTGTTGCTTTTCATGCCCTTTCGAGAAGCTCTTTATCTCCAGTATATTGAGTCTTCCTGAAGACAAACTCCTAAAAGAAAATAATCATTAAATTAATATTTTTTGAGAAACACAGATATCATATTTTTTATTTTTTAAAAATGCATTTTTTTGAGTTTTAAAAATTTAAAAAGATAAACAGGAAATAAAAACTGAAAAGCTCCCATGATCCCATCTTTATCACTGCTGGAAATCATTATTAATTATTGTATATCTTTCTTGAAAATAGTTATACAAACACATATATGCCAGTCTTACCCTCATACTCCCTGTACACACACTTATTCACATACTAGAATCTGTACATATACTTATTCTGTTTTCTTTTTTTTAAAGATTTTACTTATTTGTCAGAGAGAGTAAGAGAGCACACAAGCAGGGGGAGCTGCAGGCAGAGGGAGAGGCAGGCTCCCCACTAAGCAAGGAGCCCAATGCAAAATTTGATCCCAGGACCCTGGGCTCATGACCTGAACTGAAGGCAGATGTGTAACTGACTGAGCCACCCAGATGTCCCATACTTATTCTTTTTTAAAATACATGTAGTATGTACTACTTATACTATTCTAGAACTCACTTAAATATCCAAAATACAATAATCATAATAGTTGTATACTGGACACAGAATCTACAATACACAACCAATTGTGTTCATAGTATTTCAATGAATAGACATTCCATAACTTATTGTACAATTCTTCTATTTATGAACACTTCAAATTTTCCCTTTTTGGGGGGAGTAGTTTATAAACAGTGCTTCACTGAATATGACTGTGACAATTATTACAAATTTGAGTCAACATTAACAGATCCACCAGTTTGTTGTCTGTATTTAAGATTCTGTTTTTTGGTTGCCAGAGGGGAGGTGGGTGGGGAAAATGGGTGACATAAAGGGGATTAAACCACATTGAGATACCACCATATATCAGTTAGAACAGCAAAAAATTAACAAGGCAAAAACAACAAATATTAGGCTGTGGAGAAAGAGGAACCCTCTTAGGCTGTTGGTGGGAATGCAAGTTGGTGCAGCCACTTTGGAAAACAGTGTGGAGATTCCTCAAAAAATTAAACATAGAGCTACCCTATGACCCAGCAATTGCACTACTGGGTATTTACCCCAAATATACAGATATAGTGAAATGAAGGGTCATATGAACCCCAATGTTCATAGCAGCAATGTCCACAATAGCCAAACTGTGGAAAGAGCTGAGATGCCCTTCAACAGACAACTGGATAAAGAAGACGTGGTCCATATACACAACAGAATATTATTCAGCCATCAGAAAGGATGAATACCCAACTTTTGCATCAACATGGATGGGACTGGAGGAGATTATGCTGAGTGAAAAAGTCAAGCAGAGAAAGTCAATTATCAAATTATCATATGGTTTCACTTACTTGTGGAACATAAGGAATAGCACGGAGGACATTAGGAGAAGGAACGGAAAAAAGAAGCAGGGGGACTCGGAGGAGGAGAGGAACCATGAGAGACTCTGGACTTTGAGAAACAAATTGAGGGTTTTAGAGGGGAGGTGGGTATGGGGATAGGTTGGCCAGGTGGTGGGTATTATGGAGGGCACATATTGCATGGAGCACTAGGTGTTATACACAAGCAATGAATCATGTCACACTACATCAAAAACTAATGATATACTGTATGGTGACTAACATAACACAATAAAAAATTTAAAAATTTAAAAAATCTTTAAAAATTTCTTTTAAAAAGAGTGTAATTATCTTTATGAGCACTGATAAATGTATAAAATTATTGAATCATTTTATTGTATATCTGAAATTAATATAACACTGTATGTTAATTATACTTGAATAAAAAATAAAAAGAATCAAAAAATATTAACACATTTATAGGTAGCATAAAGAAAAGGAACATAGTTCAGTTAAAGTACAAAAACTATTGTATTTTGATAGGCATTCTTCCCCAAAAGACTACTTTACATTCCCAAAAATAGTGTATAAGAGTGCCAATCTTATAGTTGAAAAGAAAATGGCAATCTATTGCATTGCTGTCTTACCTTGATGTCTTTTTTTATGAATGAAATCATTTTTCACTGCTTTTATATTATGTTAATGGCATATAAATGTAACTGTACTTTGCATTCCCATTTTTTCCCTTCATAAAACATGCCCTCCAAAATGGTGACAGTCTTGTGCAAAAGGGGAAAGCTTAACACATTGGCGTCTGAGTAGTACTTTTCTAACATTTTGTTTCACGATACTGTCTACACTCAAATAATATTGAGATCCCAAAGTGTTTGTGTTTATGTGATTTCTCTCTGATGACAGTTATTTATCACACTAAAACTTAATGCTAAAAATTATTAATAATTATTTAATGTAATATTAAACCCACTACAAGTTAACATAAATGATTAAGGAAAAGAAACTATATTTAAAAGGAAAGAAAAGTTAAATTCCAATATCTGTTTCTGAATTTCATTTATTGTGATATCAAATATCCTTACCCTCTGGAAAACTTCGTGAAATTCTTATAAGAAAATGAAGATGAAAGGACAAATGATGACTTAGTAGTATTATTAAAGAAGTCTTTCACCTTGTGTACCTAAAGAGGTCTTGTGGATTCCTAAGGGTACTTGGACCACACTTTGACAACCACTTTGTCAGAGCAAGACTTTCTGTCTATAGAAATAAGAATATCCCGGGGTTTGTTTTTTTTTTTTATGTCCTTTGAATTTGGGTGCTCAGGCTTCAGAAATCAACTAATCACCAGCAATGTTGTTAACAGAAAGCTGATGTAATGAGAAAGAAAACACCACTAAAGTATTAAGAATTGATTAATTCAAGTTTTTGTTTGTTTCTTTTTAGTTTTGGCTTCATAGTTGTGGATAAACAAATCCTCTTCTACAGGTAATTTATTTTGGAAAGTTTTGAGCCTTAGAAAAATTCAAAATTGAAGTTAACAGTATATATGTTTCACGATTTGATTTTTTTATCTTCAATTATGCCTAGTGATTAAATTTCATATTGACTGTGCTTGAGCTCAATATATTATATCATTAATTCTTTTCCAATGACAAGAATGATGGAAGTTCAATTTCCACATGAGAATATGAACTGACAAGTTTTCTCTCAAACTTCTCCTGGGATTTCAGTTCTGTCTGTTTTCCTATTAAAATTCAAAGATCTGTGCTATTATTTTTCTTTTATTGCCTTAATTTATTGTATACACATATAAAATTTATGTACATTCATAAATGTGATTCAGATATGTGTATTTCTCTCTCATTTGCCCTTCCAACTTCCTATCCCCTTAATCTATTAATGCCATCCCTCTCCCCAACAACCCCAAGTAACCCATATATTCTTTATATGTATTTCTATGCTTTCATAATAATGTACTTCCTATGTACACATAAATGCAAACATATATTTAAAGGTACAAATTTTGGGGCACCTGGGTCACTCGGTGGAGTGTCTGACTCTTAATTTTGGCTCACGTCATGATCTCAGGGTTGTGGGATCGAGCCCACGTCAGGCTCAATGCTGAGCAAGAAGCCCGCTTGGCATTCTCTCTTCCTCTGCCCCTCCCTCTCCCTCTCTAAAAACGTAAAATAAAATAAAATAAAATAAAATAAAATAAAATAAAATAAAAATAAAGGTACATATTTTTTTCAAAAAACTGTGATCATAGTATGTACATTTTTCTGGATCTTGCTTTTTCTTGCTAAATAATTGCCCATAGTGAACACCAACAAGGGAATTAGTATATATATATATATATTTTTTTTTTTTTTTCAAAAATTTTGTTAAGTTCTTTCTATACCCAACATGGGGCTTAAATTCACAACCCTGAGATCAACAGTCACATACTCTACTGACTGAACCAGCCAGGTTCCCTGGAATTAGTATAGTTTTAATTCATTATTCTTAAGAGTTGAATAGTATTTATTTATTTGTTTATTTATTTATTATTGTGAATTCTTTAAATTTTTTAAATTCTAGTATAACATACAGTGTTCTATTAGTTTCAGGTATACAATGCACTTTAAATTTATTCAACCATTTATTCTTCCATTTAGGGCCTTTCCATTATTGCTAATTTTTTAGCCTCTTCATATTAACTTAGACTCAGGAGTAGGAAGACCTCAGCTTTTTTTTTTAGCCTCTTCCTATTAACTTAGACTCAGGAGTAGGAAGACCTCAGCTTACCTGTTCATCAACTCCTAAGCTAAGATCTTGAAGATCAAGGACAGGAGGCTTTGACATGTAAGACCAATGTAGAATTTGCTCCCAAGAGTCCATGAATCTCAATAGTGTGCTGGACTCTATGGACACTGCTATCTAAGCTCTTCTATTGGCTCAGGGGAGAGCCCTACACCAGTTATCTACTGGGGAAGATGCTAGATCAGAAAGCTACCAGCCAGAAAGGACTTCACTTGCCTCTGGCTGGATATTAGCCTTAGTAGATCCTAAGCTCAAGAAAGGCAGATGGACTAGGAGTAGGAGCAGAAGGGAAGCAAGTGAAGTTCACATGGACTATTTTTCCATTATCTTCTCTCACTGTCATTTTAGATAGTATGCAATATTTATTTTTCTACATTCTCATCGTAGAAAGTGAAATTTGAGGGGAAAAGTCACCCAAAGATAGCTTTTATTGATGTTTCAGAATCTTCCTTCTTAGTTGTTCTCTTTTATCTTTTAAGTCTTACAAATAAGTTTTTTTCTATTATATGCACTCTCAGTTTTATTAAAGTATAACTGACATATAAATTTGTGAGATATTTAAACTGTACATGTAGTGATCTTATTTTTGTATGTATATATTGTGAAAGGATTCCTCCCATTTAGTTCATTTACACATCAATCATTTTACATCTTTTTGGGGAGAAGGATGGGAACATTTCATTTCTGTTCTCTTAGCAAATTTCGATTACACAATACAGTGTTATCAGTTATAGTCACCATATTTTACATTAGATTCTCATCTAATTATTCATCTTATAGCTTATTCCCTCACTCCCCTGAAAATCATTTTTCTACTCTCTGTTACTATGAGTTTAACCTTTATTTATTTATTTATTTATTTATTTTAGATTCTATATGGAAATGATACCACGCAGTATTTGTTTTTCTGTCTGGCTTATTTCACTTAGTAAAATGCCCTTAAAGTACATTCATGTCAGTGCAACTGTTACGACTTTCTTCTTTTCTACAGCTGAATAATATGCTATGTATATGAGGAATAAATATATATATATATATAGAGAGAGAGAGAGAGAGAGAGAGACAGAGAGAGAGAAAGAGAGAGAGAGAGATGAACACTTGTTATTTCCATATTCTGGCCATTGTGAATAATGCTGTAAAGAACATAGATGTGCAGGTATCTCTTTGAGATCTTGTTTTCATTTCCTTTGGATATATACCCAGAAATGGCATTGCTGGGTCATATGGTAGTTCTATCTTCAATTTTTTGAGGAAGCTCCATTCTGTTTTCCATAAGAGTTGTCCCAATGTATATTAGTTCCAAATGGAACAAAAGAATAAAATCAAATCCTTAAGTCATAATGCACACAGAAACCAACCCTAAATAGATGAAGAACCTCAGTTTTACAATAAACTCTTATATTACACATGTGCACCAGGATGAGTGTGTAAGAGAATTCACAGCTTCCTGTGTTCTTAACAGTAAAGAAAAATATATGATAGCAATCATGTCTATCAACTAGAGAGTGAGCAAATAATCTGCTCTTTTTCACACAGAAGAAATTATAAGTAGTAAAAGTAAATGAGCTATAGCTACATACATTATTAATAATATAGTAATAATAATAATAAAATTTTAAGTGAAAAGGCAAGAAGAGTACCTATGGTAAGGTATTGTACTGTTCTCATTTTTGGCTTCAGGAGCATTGTCATAAGTACTTATTATATCATGTATCAATAAATGTATTAATTGATTAAGTGGTTAAGATGAAAGAAGGTCATATGTGGAATTAATGATAACAATATGCATAATCCAAGTCCAAAAAGAAAAATCTGTATTTAACACACTAAATTTAAATTTTTACTGAGATGCATCTCTATAATTGTTCCTCTGTACCAGCACTTCATTCTTATGTAAGGACTAATGTACTTCATTTCAAATGCTTTACCACATGTTGAATATGTGCCAGACAAATCCTCTATCATTATTCTTATTTAATAAGGCAGTCCTCACTTTTCTCCATCCTATGCTAACCGAACCACATGCATATCAGAACTGTGTCCTCTATTTGCACAATTTCTCAGTTACTATGAAACCATTCAAAATGAGGGCACAGTTTTGACATACATGAGTTTTTTTAGTTAATATTACAGTTATGCGACTGTCTGTATTTTTCAGTATTTCATCCAAATATTTTGTTAGATAAATTTAGAAATATGTCAAGCTAAAAACCAATTTTATTATAAAACTCATAGATTAATTAGAGGATAATAGCCATATCTATAATTTGCATCAAAACTATCAAAAAATAATAGTTATGAGCTATAAAATAAAAATACATAACAGAATACTTGAAGCTATATCCATGTAAATTCTATTAGATCGAATTGGAAACTAAACCTCATTAACCCATGGAGCCTCTTTCTCTGCTCCTGAGCAGAACCATCTTCTAAACATTCATAAATTGATCAGCCCACATCTTAATTGCCTTGGAATGTTCTAGGGCACAGAAATCAATTTCCCATAATAGATCTTGATTTGTGTGGGACACAGGACTCTATGGGAAAATATCCAAGTAAAAGTAAGTCTGATAGAGTATACAAGAGAGCGGTAGAACCTGAGTTTGCAAAGAGCAATGTTTCCAGGGAGAGTATGAGACTAGGATTGACTATGCCCTTAACATTGCCCCTTGGAGACCTATTAGCTCTAAGAAAGTGAGTGATATAGAATAAATAAAGAATCTACCAGGGGCTCAACCTGCCTGCTATGAGAAAATATTTGAAAAGACTAGTCATATAAAGAAAAAAAAAAAACCTTTTTCTTGTTTTGTTTTGTTTATGGCCAGAGGAAGAAAATATTGAAAACTGAGAATATCTGTGGCAACACTGACAATCACATGAGCAACAACCCTGAGCAACAAAGGTCAGGGAGAATGGACACTGGAACATGAAGATGCTGGAACCATAAGAAGGAGACTTGTGTATGTCAGAATTCTGCCTATCCAAGCACTCCTGGAAATTTTGGCTCTCCAAGAAATTATTCAGGAAATCTGCAAAAGGAAATAAAAACTTGGACTTCCTCTAAGTCAAGAGAGTATTAATTAAGAAATTCGAGGCTTAGGATATTTCTATAGATAAAGGAGTCATCAGGAAACATATAGGTGACCTGAAAAATCCACAGCTTTCCTAGATGGGATATGATCATACAATGTCAAATGGACCAAAGAGTTTTCATCCCCTTGCCTTCTTTAACTCCCATGGTTCTTACCAACTGGCAGTTTTCTCTCAGAGATTATTTGGCTATGTCTGGAAACATTTTTGATTGTCACAATTCAGGCTGGGTGCTACTGGCATCTAGTGAGTAGAGGCCAGTGCTATTCTATACACTATGCTATTCTATATACTATGCTAAACATCCTAGAATACAGAGAACAGCCCTTTACACAAAGAATTACCCATCCCCAAATGTCAATCACACATTAAGAGGCCCTGGTTTAGGACATGTTCTCATTATCCCATCCTCCTGAGTATGAGTCTAGCATTTGTACCAGTATGCCACTTTGAAGGATGTTATGTAAGTCTCAAGCATGAGCTAGACCTTTTGATTATTTCATTTCTTCCTATATATATATTTAGATACACCTCTTCTCATCAACATGTCTTCCTACTTTAGGGTATATTTGTATCACTGTCCTGTGTTAATCCATGACAGATACATATTATCTTTAAAAATAGGGCCATCCATCAATTCTGAAAAAATAAAAACAAAAACCTCATCTGAAAAACAAATTGGTTGCAATTATAGCTTCATCTGGTCCCTTGGCATATAGCTGTAATGCTGATTTAGTGCTTCTGATAAATGTTTCCCCAAATGCATCTCTTTAGCAGCATTAGAAATAATAGCTGAAAGAAATGAGTCTTTCCAGTTGCAGTAACTATAGTCAGAGAGTATATTAACTCAAATTTATTGCTAGGATATTTGTAATGTCCAAACATTTGATTTATATATTTCTCTGATGGGTGTCATGATGAAAAGTAGTAATACAAAGGCATGCCATTATAAATAGGTTGTTGGTTTTAGGGCTTTGTGTGTACATGTTTTCTTTGTTTTTTCTGAAGCTGCAATTAATGAAGAGAAATAATTAAACAGCTGTTAAAAGAGAAGCTGCTTGAGATAGTGGTATATTTATCCAATGCTATAGAACCATTGCCCCACTGCAGAACTTTATCTATACATAGCTATTTGGGTTTAAGCTTTGTAAAAACATCGTGTTTTGGTATCTCACTTGCTTTTTTGTTAAGACAGGAAGCATCATAGTTTAATCTTAAGGGAAAAAAAAATATACAAAAACCTGGAGGAAGATCAAGAGTATGACCTTGAAGTGTTTTTGTTCATGCATCAAGTCTCCATTCATGCATAAGTATGCCAAGGGAGTAATCAAGGTAGCTGTTTCTGTCTTCCCTGACTGCTGGGTGTTATTACCCAAATCAAGTACATTAAACACATTGTGGAGAAGACAGGAAAGGAAATGAGCCTTTAAAGAGATTTTTAAAATATTTTTAACTTGGCAGTCTGTCTAATAGGGAATCATTTTTCTTTTGAAGAACAGTGGATGGTCAGTATCAGTTATCTGTCAGAATCAAGTTGAAAAAAATATATGATAGGTACTTGATTTTGAAAAAAAAATTTGTTTTATAAAGAAGTAAAGATTAGAATGATCTTTACTGTAGAATCAGTAAAAACTTTTTATACCATAGATAAGATTGCTCTATTCAGATACTACATGATGTCAAAGCATTCCAAGGATTACTGGAATTTAGGGCAGAAATGCAAAAGTTTTTGAGTGGGTAATAAGAAACTCTTGGCTTAAGTGTAGAAAATGAAATAAAAGGGAAGAATAACTCATGAGTTTGGCAAAACAAATGAATCTTATCTAGATACTTAGAAATTATTTAGCATTATATCACATTAATTATTCTGTTTACAGGAAGATGATGCTTTAAGTACAAGGGATTTTTTTCCTTCTTAATAAAATGCAAGATAAGAAAATGATCCTTCTTTTGTGCTACACTGGAATGAATGGAGTAGGGAAATGTGGATACCCATTGAAAAAGAATCTCACTTTAATTTTCTGAGAATAAACAAAAATGGTGCTATTGGTTCTACCAAAGTTTCTCATAACTTGAAATTTCAATGTGTATCAGAAAACTTGACTGTGGCCTAGGATTCTGGTAACATTCAGATTCTTTCCTACTGTTATGAAATCTCATGACAGAGTACAAACTAAAAGGAGTTTTAAATTTGTTCCCGCTTTGCAATTATAAGGCCACTAATTAATAGCTGACTTTGTAACCATTCATTGCCATTCATTGTCTTTCTCTATTATGGACTACTCAAAAACAATGTCAACACATAGTAACTTGTTTGTAACAGCAAGAACAATTTCTACCTAACAAAATCCTGTTTCTATTTTCAAGTAACCTGTAAAAATATTGCTGACTACATGCAGAATAAAGGAATTGTTAATAGGAATTTCATCTTCATATTACCTTGTAGACTTCACAAAATTTTCAGACAGTGATTATTTACATCTACAACCTTTGCTTTAAGCAAGTTTAATATTAGGGCTATTTGTGGATGAGGAAACTGAGGTTCAGAGCTGCTGCATGATAAGCTTAAGGCCACTGAGTTAGCAAATGATAAAGCCAATAATAAAACCAATGTTTTTGTACTAAATGAAGAAATATGTCTCCAAAATGAAATAGCCAGTATTGGTAGAAGAGGATAATATCATCTAGATCTTCTACAATTTTATATCCAAATTCTAATTTAATAAGTCTAAATAAAAGTTACCTGAAATGATAAAAAAGAGGACTAATATATAAAAAATAAAGAAAACCATAGAAAAAGAGACTAAAAGATTAATTTAGATAATTTTCAAAATTACTGTAATGGGGCTCCTCAGTGGCTCAGTTGGTTGAGCATCCAACTCTTGATTTCAGCTCAGGTCATGGTCTTGGGGTCATGAGATTGAGCCCCTGCATAGGGCTCTGTGCTCAGTGGAGGTCTGCTTGAAACTCTCTCTCCTTCTCCCTCTGCGCGTCTTCGCACCCCACTACCTCACATGGTCTCTCTCTAAATAAATAAAATCTTACAAAAATAAAATAAAATTACTGTAACATATTCAATGAAATAGAGAAGTAGATTAAGAATTTCAGCAGAGAAATGGAATCTATTTTTTAAAAAATAAGGTCTGCTGTCTAATATGTTAACTGCGAGCCAGTTGTGGCCATTTAAACTTAAATTGAAGTTAAATAAAATTTAAAAGTCCATTCCTTTCTAAGCAAAAAAAAAAAAGAAAGAAAGAAAAGAAAAGTCAATTCCTTTGTTACACTACACACACATTTTAAGAGCTCAATAGTCACATACGGTGGAAGGCTACCATAATAAACAGTACAGTCTATGGAGTATTTTCATTAACCCAGAAAGTTCTCCTGTGCAGCACTGTTCTAGAAATAGAAATTACAATAACTGAAATTATGAAATAAATAAGCAGGTTTAATATCAAACTAAATAAAGCAAAACAGCAGATTAGTAACCTGGAAAAGAAGTAATTAGAAAACATCCAAATTTGTAATAGAATGAGGAGCTTGACAGATTCTCTGCCCTATAAGGCAACTATTTAACTGGAGAAAATTATTTTTAAAAACCATGAAAATGTAGTCTCTGGATATTGTCCTACTAGCAAACAAAAAATAGAGAAACATTCACTCAAGGAAATCTACTAAATCTCAGTAAGAATAGTGGGAGTCTATGGCGTTTAAGCCATTACTTCCTCCCGTTTCCCATAAGCTATACCAGCTCAGATTTATGGAAACTATACTCTTGGCACATGGAACTAAGAAGTCCAGGGTCTTCCCTCTCCCTCCAGCTCTAGGTCTAAGGCCATAGCTTCACTGGTGTTTCTCAGGCTTCCTAACTCCAAAACACTATTTGAGGTGGAAAGAGCTAAGAAAACTAAAACTCTCTTTCCCCATCTACCCAGCCCCTGCTTGTAGAAAAGAAGCTCCACTTCAGACAAAAAAAAAAAAAAAAAAAAAAAAAGCCCAGGAAAATTGGGGCCCTGACCATAACTACCCTAGCTCATCTGTAAGATAAAGGTTCCATAACCAAAGGGAAAGCCAAGGAAGACAGGAGCTAACCACCCTTCTAATATTCTTCTGTAGAACTAAAGTGTCATTCCATGAGAGGTTGGCCTCTGTTCCCACACCCAGCGACTGTGCAAAGGCACTGAGCTTCTACCCAGTGGAAGAGAAAAGCTATAAGGGGAATGACTTTATGTAGAAGAGAACATGGAGAACTTTATGACTAAGGGTCATACCCAAGGATGTGCCCTCTCAAAGAGGAAACATCCAAGCTACCAGTCCCTGACTGAACATATGGAAAAAACTATAAACTCCCTGAGCTATGACAGGGCCAGGCATACACATTCAATGGTAAAGAATAAAAATCTAACTGACTAAGGTGACAAAAGTACAGCCTCTGACTAATAAATGACTTATGCTGACATAGGGATAGTAATTGCTAAAAGACAGAAAAAACAAAACAAAACAAAACAAAACAAAAAAAAACAAGCAAAAAAAAAGAGGAAAGAAAAAATATATGAGCAAAGATAGCAGAGGATGTGTACTACAGAGGGAAACAGACTTCACAGAATTAATTCAGTCAACTCATTAAACACATAAACAAATGACAAAGCGAAAACAACAATAACGTTAGGCCCAGTGCGACCAATAACCAGTGTTACTACAACATGTTATTTAAACTGTCCACTTTGGGGGCACCTGGGTGGCTCAGTCAGTTAAAGTGGCTGCCTTCAGCTCAGGTAATGATCCCAAGGTCCTGAGACTGAGTTCTACCTTGGGGTTCTTGCTCAGCAAGCAGTCTGCTTCCCCCTCTCCCTCTGCCTGACACTCCTCCTGCTTGTGCTCTCTCTCTCTGTCAAATAAACAAATAAAAATCTTTAAAGAAATTTAAAATAAAATAAAAATAAAATTTCCACTTTGCAACAAAAAATTACAAAACAAAGACAGAGAAAGTGCAACCTATATATAGTTTTAAAAAACAAGCTTACAATAAAACTGCCTTTGAGGGGCACAACTAGTAGATTAAACAAAGACTTCATTAACAATTGTAACTATGTTCAAAGAACTAAAGGAAATGATGCCTAAATAATTAAGCATTTATTTATTCTTTTTTTTTTTTTAAGATTTTATTTATTTATTTGACAGAGAGAGATCACAAGTAGGCAGAGAGGCAGGCAGAGAGAGAGGGGGAAGCAGGCTCCCTGCGGAGCAGAGAGCCTGATGTGGGGCTCGATCCCAGGACCCTGAGATCATGACCTGAGCCGAAGGCAGAGGCTTAACCCACTGAGCCACCCAGGCGCCCCAAGCATTTATTTATACTTAACTAGTGCAAAAGATAACTGTTTAAAGTAAAAATAGTAACCAAACATTGGGTGACTAATAACATAGATAAATAAAATGAATGACCACAATGTCATACATGATGGCAAGAAAGAACTGGTAATACAGTATTATAAGATATTTTCATTGAATGTGAAACAGTATAGTGCTATTTGAAGCTAAATATTTTTGCAAATGTATATTACAAACTTTGGGAAACCATTAAAATTTTTAAAGTAAACACAATACGATACGAGATAAAACTTAATCATATAAAATGCTTGATTAAATTCTGAAAAGAAAGAAAAAGGAGTGGGGAGGGAAGGAAAATCAAAGAAAAAAAATAATGAATATAAGAATGCTAACTTTGATCAAAAGAAAGCTGGAATAGTTATATTAATTTCATAAAGCTGATTTCAGGACAGGAAAATTTCCAAGGATAAAAAGACATATATTATAGGTGGACAAATCCAAGATGGCAGAAAAGTAGGAGACCTTAGTTTTGTCTGGTCCCAGGAATTCAGCTAGATAGCTTTAATTGTGAACATCTGCAAACTCAACAGGGGATCTAAGAAAAGAATTGCTGCATTCTAGAAATAGAAAAGTAACCACTTTCTGCAAGAATGACAAGACAGAAAAACTTACCTTGAAAAAGATAACAAGAGGCAGTACTGACTGCCAGGGACCTAATCAGTATGGATATAAGTAAGATGTCAGAACTAGAGATCAGAATAATGATTATAAAGATACTAGTTGGGCTTGAAAAAAAGCATAGAAGATACCAGAGAATCCCCTTCTGGAGAAATAAAAGAACTATAATCAAGTCAAAATCAAAAAGGCTACTAATGAGATGCAATAAAAAAAAAAAAACAACAAAGGCTCTAATGGCTAGGATAAATGAAGCAGAAGAGAGAATTAGTAATATAAAAAACAAAATGATAGAAAAATGAAGCTGAGAAGAGAGATAAACATCTACCGGATCATGAGGGGAGAATTTGAGAGATAAGTGAAACGATAAGCAAAACAATATTGGAATAATTGGGATCCCAGAAGAAGAGGAAAGAGAGAGAGGGGCAGAAAGTATATTGGAGCAAATTATAGCTGAGAACTTCCCTTATCTGGGGAAGGAAACAGGCATTCAAGTCCAGGAGGTACAGAGAATCCCCCTCAAAATCAATAAAAATAGGCCAACACCTCAACTTATAATAGTGAAGCTTGCAAAACTCAGAGACAAAGAGAAAATTCTGAAAGCAGTTCAGGACAGGAGGTCTGTAACCTACAACGGTAGAAACATTAGACAGGCAGCAGACCTATCCACAGAGATCTGGAAGGCCAGAAAAGACTAGCATGATATATTCAGGGTGCTAAATGAGAAAAATATGCAGCCAAGAATACTTCATCCAGCAAGGCCATCATTCAAAATAGAAGGGGAGATAAAAAGCTTCTAGAACAAATAGAAACTAAAAGAATTTGTGATCACTAAACCAACCCTGCAAGAAATATTAAAGGGGATCCTTGAAGCGAAGAGAGAGCCCAGAAGTAACATCGACCAGAAAGGAACAGAGACAATATACAGAAACAGTGACTTTGTAGGTAATACAATGGCACTAAATTCATATCGTTCAATAGTTACTATGAATGTAAATGGGCTAAATGCCCCAGTCAAAAGACACAGGGGGAAAAAAAAAAAAGACACAGGGTATCAGATTGGGAGAAAACAAAAACAAAAACAAAAACAAGACCCATCAATATGCTGTCTGCAAGAGACTCATTTTAGACCCAAAGACACCTCTAGATTGAGTGGAAAACCATTTACCATGCTAGTGGACATCAAAAGAAAGTGGGGGTGGCAATCCTTATATCTGAGAAATTAGATTTTAAACCAAAGACTGTAATAAGAGATGAGGAAGGGCACTATATCATAACTGAAGGGTCTATTCAACAAGATCTAAAAATTGTAAATATTTATACCCCTAACATGGGAGCAACCAATTATATAAACCAACTAATAATAAAATAAAAGAAACACATTGACAATAATACAATAATAGTAGGGGGCTTTAATACCCTACTCACTGCAATGGACAGATCATCTAACCAGAAGATCAGAAAGGAAATAAGGGCTTTGAATGACACACTGGACCAGATGGACTTCACAGACATTCAGAGCATTCCATCCTAAAGTAACAGAATACACATTCTCCTCGAGTGCATACGGAACATTCTCCAGAATACATCACATTCTGGGTCACAAATCAGGTCTCAACCAGCACCAAAAGACTGGGATCATTCCCTGCATATTTTCAGACCACAATGCTTTGAAATTGGAACTCAATCACAGAAGGAAATTTGGAAAGAACTCAAATACATGGAGGTTAAAGAGCATCCTCCTAAAGAATGAATGGGTCAAACAGGAAATTTAAAAAGAATTTTAAAAATTCATGGAAACAAATGAAAATGAAAACACAACTGTTCAAAACCTTTGGGATGCAGCAAAGGTGGTCCTAAGAGGGAAGTATATAGCAGTATAAGCCTTTCTCAAGAAACAAGACAGGTCTCAAATACACAACCTAAACTTACACCTAAAGGAGCTGGAGAAAGAAAAACAAATAAAGCCTAAACCCAGCAGGAGAAGGGAATTAACAAAGATTAGAGCAGAAATCAATGAAATAGAAACCAAAAGAACAGTAGAACAGATCAGCGAAACTAGAAGCTGATTCTTTCAAAGAATTAATAAGATCAATAAACCCCTGGCCAGACTTATCAAAAAGAAAGCGCCCAAATTAATAAAATCATGAATGAAAGAGGAGAGATCACAACCAACCACCACCAAAGAAATACAAACAATTATAAGAACATATTATGAGCAATCATATGCCAACAAATTAGACAATCTAGAAGAAATGGATGCATTCCTAGAGACCTATAGACTACCAAAACTGAAACAGGAAGAAATAGAAAATCTGAAAAGACCCATAGCCAGAAAGGTAATCAAAAATCTCCCAATAAACAAGAGTCCAGGGCCGGATGGCTTCCCAGGGGAATTCTACCTGTTAAGAAGAATTAATACCTATTCTTTTGCAGCTGTTTAAAAAAAATAGAAATAGAAGAAAAACTTCCAAACTCTTTCTATGATGCCACCATTACCCTGATCCCAAAACCAAACAAAGACCCCACCAAAAAGGGGAATTACAGACCAATATACCTGATGAACATGGATGCAAAAATTCTCACGAAGATACTACCCAATAGGATCCAACACTACATTAAAAGGATTATTCACCATGACGAAGTGTAATTTATTCCTGGGCTGCAAGGGTGGTTTGACATCTGCAAATCAATCAATGTGATACAAAACATTAATAAAAGAAAGGAAAAGAACCATACGAACCCCTCAATAGATGCAGAAAAAGCATTTGACAAAGTACAGCATCCTTTCTTTTTTAAGATTTTTATTTATTTATTTAATTGATAGAGAGAGAGAGACAGCGAGAGAGGGAACACAAGCAGGGGGAGTGGGAGAGGGAGAAGCAGGCTTCCCACTGAGGAGGGATCCTAATGTGGGACTCAATCCTAGGACCTTGGGATCATGACCTGAGCTAAAAGCAGACACTTAACAACTGAGCCACCCAGGTGCCCCAACAGCATCCTTTCTTGATTAAAACTCTTCAGTGTAGGGATAGAGGAAACATACCTCAATATCATAAAAGCCCACAGCAAATATCATTCTCAATGGAGAAAAACTGACAGCTTTTCCCCTAAGGTCAGGAACACAGCAGGGATGTCCACTATCACCACTGTTGTTCAACATAGTACTAAAAGTCCTAGACTTAGCCATCAGACATCAAAAAGAAATAAAAGGCATCTGAATCAGCAAAGAAGAAATGAAACTCTAACTCTTTGCAGATGGCATGACCATCTATGTGGAAAACCCAAAAGACTCCACCCCAAAATTGCTAGAACTTATACAGGAATTCATCAATGTGGCAGGATATAAAATCAATGCACAGAAATCAGTTGCATTTATAATCACTAAAAATAAGACAGAAGAAAGAGAAATTAAGGAGTCTACACCATTTAAAATTCCACCAAAAACCATAAGATACCTAGGAATAAACCTAACCAAGGAGGCAAAGGATCTGTACTCAGAAAACTGTAGAACACGCATGAAAGAAATTGAGGAAGACAGAAAGAATTGGAAAAACATTCCTTGCTCATGAATTGGAAGAACAAATATTGTTAAATTTTCTATGCTACCTAGAGTAATCTATACATTCAATGCAATCCCTATCAAAATACCATCTACTTTTCTTACAGAGCTGGAACAAATAATCCTAAAATTTGTATGGAACCAGAAAAGACCCCGAGTAGCCAAAAGAATGTTGAAAAAGAAAACCAAAGCTGGTGGCATCACAATTCCAGACTTCAAGCTCTATTACAAAGCTGTAATCATCAATACAGTATGCTACTGGCACAAAAACAGACACATAGATCAATGGAACAGAATAGAGAACCCAGATATGGACTCTCAGCTCAACTGTTAACTAATCTTTGACAAATCAGGAAAGAATACACAATGGAAAAAAAGTCTCTTCAACAAATGGTGTTAGGAAGACTGGACAGCCACATGCAGAAGAATGAAACTAGACCATTTCTTTATGCCATACATAAAAAAAGACTCAAGATGGATGAAAGACCTAAATGTGAGACAGGAATCCCTCAAAATCCTGGAGGAGAATACAGGCAGCAACCTCTTCTACCTCAGCCACAGCAACTTCTTGCTAGACACATCTCCAAAGGCAAGGGAAACAAAGGCAAAAATGAACTACTGGGACTTCAGCAACATAAAAAGCTTTTGTATAGCAAAGGAAACAGTCAACAAAACCAAAAGACAACCGACAGAATGGGAGAAGATATTTGAAAATGACATCAGATAAAGGACTAGCATCCAAGGTCTATGAAGAACTTATCAAACTCAACACCCAAAGAACAAATAATCCAGGCAAGAAATGGGCAGAAGGCATGAACAGACATTTCTCCAAAGAAGACATACAAATGGCCAACAGACACATGAAAAATGCTCCACATCACTTGGCATCAGGGATGCCAATGAGATACTACCTCACACTGGTCAGGATGACTAACATTAACAAGTGAGGAAACGACAGATTTTGGTGAGGATGTGGAGAAAAGGAAACCCTCTTACATTGTTGATGGGAATGCAAGCTGGTGCAGCCACTCTAACAGTATGGTGTTATGGTTCCTCAAAAAGTTGAAAATAGAGTTACCTCATGACCCAGCAATTGCTATATATAATATATACCACTAGGTATATACCCCAAAGATACAAATGTAGTAATCTGAAGGGGCACCTGCACCCCAATGTTCATAGCAGCAATGTCCACAACAGTCAAACTATGGAAAGAGCACAGATGTCCTGCTATTCCTTAATGTAATATTGTGATCAATACATTTGGATGTTGAGTTAACCTCTACATTGGATTTACCACACATTGGTATGGTAAAATCTAACAGGGAGAGGAGCCAAATAGAAACCTCTAAAACTACATCCCTATCCCAGTCAGTGAATTAATAGTGAATTAAAAATAACCACACCTCGATAGATGAATGGATAAAGATGTGGTATATACGTATATATATATATATATATATACACACACACACATACATACATACACATGCACAATGGAATACTACTTAGCCATCAAATAATGAAATCTTGCCATTTGCAATGATGTGGATGAAACTAGGGGGTATTACGCTAAGCAAAGTAAGTCAATTAGAGAAAGACAATGTATGATCTCACTCATATGTGGAATTTAAGAAACAAAACAGAGGATCATAGGGGAAGGGAGGGAAAAATAAAACAAAATGAAATCAGAGAGGGAGACAAACCATAAGAGACTTTTAATCATAGGAAACAAATGGGAGAGTTCCTGGAGGGCAGAGTGGGGGGATGAGGTAACCAGGTGATGGATATTAAGCAGGCCACGTGATGTAATGAGCACTGTATTATATAAGACTGATGAATCACTGAACACTACCTCTGAAACTAATAAAACAGTATATGTTAATCAACTGAATTTAAATTTTAAAAATTAAGATAAAAAATAAGAAACAAAAAAACCAAAAAAGATAAATAACATAATAAATAATATAAAATCCACTTTAAACCAAAAAAAGAAGTATTCTATAATGGCAAAGGAGCCAATTATCCAAGAAGACATAATAATCATAAATATAAAAATAATGTTGAAAAGGAAGAACAAAGTTGGAGGAACCATGTTTCCCGATTTCAAAACTTACTATAAAGCTACATTAATCAAGAAAGTGTGGTAGTGGTATAAGAACAGACAGATTGTTCAAAAGAACAGGATTGAGATTCAGCAATAAACCCATATGTTTATGGTCTGATAGTTTACAAGGGAGTCAGGACAATTCGCTGGGGAAAAGAAGAGTCTTTTCATCAAACAGTTCAGGGACAACTGGATACCCATATGTAAAACAGTGAAATTGGATCTCTACATTTTACTGTACTCAAAAATTAACTCGAATTTGATCATAGAGCGAAATGGAAGGCTAAAACTAGAACTCTTAGAGAAAAACACAGGAATAAATCTTTATACCTTAGATTATGCAGTGGTTTATTTAATGACACCAAAAGCAGAAGCTATAAAAGAAAAAAAATAGGATAATTGGACTCCATCAGAATTAAAAAAAAAACTTTTTTAATTTCATAAGACATTATCAAAAAATGATAGAATAGTAAAAATATTTGCAAATTTTTAACAGACTGCTCAGAATATAAAGAATGCTTAGAAATCAACAACAAAAACCAAATAACCCAATTTTAAAGTGGGCAAAGTGTTTGGATAGACATTTGTACTACACATGGTATAGTTTCATTTATGGACTGAAATGTCCAAAAAATTAATCTATAGAGAAAAAAAAACCTGATTAATAGTTTCTAGGGCTTGGAAGTGGGAGGGCATGGAGAAAGACTGTAAAGGATATTCTTTATTGGATGATGGAAATCTTCTAAACTTAGATTGCAGTAGTGGTTACACAACTCTGTAAATATATTGAAAGTAACTACATTGTATGTTAAGTAGGTGAATTTTATAGAACGTCAATTATAACATCTTAGTAATGATGTTTTTTAATGATTTTTAAATGATTTTTTAAATAATTATATCAAATTATTTTTTTAAATAATTGTATCAATTATGATGTAATGATTTTTTTAAAATCATTACATCAAAATTATCCCACAAAGAGTACAAAAAGATAGGAAAAACATCTATTAGTATGACCACCTTACTTAATTTGCACTTTCCTGTGTCCTCATTTTTTACTTTTCTTTTTACCCCAATAGTTACTCAGAGAAAATTTCATGTTAAAAAACTTAACTATTAATTTGATTTTAATTGGTGAAATTGTTTCTTCTATTATTTATGATATGGAGATACTATGGGAAATGTGGTTTTGGCTAAGAATACAATAATATTTTTATGTTCTCCGTATGTTTAAAATGAAAATACATTCTCTGAATACAAAAATTAAATGTATTAAATAATAGTATGACATTATTTAAATCCATATTTAAAAATATTTTGTTCCTATAACTTAGAAAAGAATGAGAAAGATACAAACTTCATATACAACCTAAATGGATTCTGTTTAAATTATTATCACATCCCTAACTTTTGTTATCTAATGTTTTAGTTTTATCTTGCTTATTTTTAGCTCACATATTAGACATGATTTATTTTACCTAATATAATCCATTTTTGCTTGGGTTTACTCACATCTTTACTAATTTCTTTGCTTAATTATTTCTTTTTGAATCTATTTTCTGGGTCGCTTTCTTTTCATTGAAGTACTGCTTCAGTACTTCTTTTATTGAAGGTCTGTTCATGGCAATTTTTCTCCATTTATTAATCTAAATACATGCATTTCACCTTCATGCTTAAAAGAGTCTAGTTAGATACAAAAATTAGGTTGGCAGTTATTTTACTGCAGGGCTTTGAATCCACCACATTTCATTGTTCGTGCTGAGAAGTCTGTATTCATATTGATTTTTGTTAATTTGTAGATAATCTTGTCTTTTCTCTTTAGTCATTATTAAAATATTTTCTCCATTTTTGGTGCTCTGTAGTTTCACGTTGATGTACCTACATATGCATTTCTTTTACATACATGGCTTAGGATACATTATGTTCTTTAAATCTTCATCAATTTGGAGACATCTTAGTCACTCTATTTATTTGGATGTTACACAATGGGAAAAAGGGAATTCTTAAACTGTTCAAGGACTATTAATTCTGTGGTTGGAGTTGACACTGATATCTGGAGACCGGAAGCATTCGCAGGGCTCCATTGTTAGTGTGGAGGTATGTGAGGGGCAGTAGTAAATGGAGTCCTGGTCAAAATCTGACTTACACTGAGTCTATTGGGTCTGCTGACATACCACTGTTCACTTCTGCTATTCCTTAATGTAATATTGTGATCAATACATTTGGATGTTGAGTTAACTTCTGCATTGGATTTACCACACATTGGTACGGTAAAATTTAACAGGGAGAGGAGCCAAATAGAAATCTCTAAAACTACATCCCTATCCCGGTCAGTGAATTAATAGTGAATTAAAAATAACCACACCTCTAAAGATATATCCCTTACAGAAACTAGATGGAACCTGGAGAATGATTTTAGACCACCGCAAGCTGAACTTGATCAGTAGTAACCCTAATCATACCATATGAAGCACGGAATTTTTATTGTAACAGAATAATATGACTTCAGATACATGGTCTTATGGGCTAAATTCCCATAAATTCATATGTTAAAGTCCTAACCTCCAGAGCCTATGAGACATTATTTGGAAATAGGGTCTTTAAAGAGGTAAATGTGATAAGAGTGGGCCCTAATCCAAATGACAAACGCCCTTATAAGAAGAGGAGATTAGGACACAGACATGTGCATCCACAGAGAAAAGACCATGTGAGGACACAGCAAGAAGTAGCCATTGCAAACCAAGGAGAGAGGCCTCAAAAGAAACTAAGCTTGCTGTCACACTGATCTTGGACTTCTAGTCTCAAGAACTGTGAGAAAATAGATTTCTGTTGCCTAACTCACCCATCCCATCATTATTTGTTATAACAGACCTAGCAAACACATATATACAATATGTGGCCATTAAGTCAATGGTGACTGTGTTCTACTCTATCTCAATTAAAAAAGAGTATCATAAACAGATTGCATTAAAATGTAATGGACAACAATAACCATTCATAGTTTTGCTCCAGGGATATGTTCATTCTCCTGGTCTTTGTTATGACATAGTCCATAGATATTTGGACACCCCATAGAATTTCACATTTATCCATTATAGAAATAACATCGTATTTATTGGGCAGCATCACTAAGTGGTGGCTAGCATGCAGAGAATTTGGAAAGACACATGCTCTCCAGATAATGGAAGATAAATTTCTATAGAGATGCAAAGAGGCTTGTGATTTCAGAGAAGCATTTAGAGGTACAGAGGTCAGATGTGTGTCAGGACAACTCCTCTTAAGTAAAAGATAAATTACTGCATCTTGCATCTTATATTGAAAAGAAGCAAGCCTGATGCTTGGTAAGCCTTTTTGGGTTCTGAAGAAGATATATTACACATCTCGGAATGCTCCTCCAGCTCATAAGATGGGTGACATGAAAGACTATCGATTTTGGTGGGATCTTGAGTACAAAAGGACTCCATAGCAGGTCCAGGATATGATGCAATCAATTACATGCTGGGCCACGACATCCAGAAGACTCTACAGTGTTAAAGTTTTCAGTGGTGGAAAAAGATGCAGTGCAGAGTTTATCCCAACCCACAGTGGGAAAATCATTATGCAGGCCCTGAGGTTGTAAAGCAAGGCCATTCTATGTGCAGCAGAGAATTAATACACCTTCTTAAAACAGTTGTTAGTAAGCTACTGGGCCCTGGTGGAGAAAAAGCCTTGACTATGGGATTCTAAGTGACCATGCATCTGGAACTGCCATCATGAGCCTGTTTCTGTTCAAACTACCAAGCCATTAAGTTGAGAAAGCTAAGCAGCATCCATTATAAGGTATAAATAGTACAATCAGGATAAAACATGAGCAATACCAGGATGAATGAGCATCTTACATGAACAGATAACCCAAGCCCCCATATGACCTATTATGGTTGTCCTAGCACCCCTTGCTCAGGTCCCACCTATGGCAGTAGAAAGATATGATTCTCTGAAAGAAAATAGGTAGGCTCAGTATGTGGTTGAAATCCATTGATGGCATCGAAAGACAGTGGCAAAATAATATCTTCTTAGCAGACAGAGCTGTACATAACACCAAGTCATCCTCTTTGTATATGAGGAGAAGTGCTCTGAGATGGAAATATATATAGATTCAAGAGCAGTATGAAATGACTAATAACCTGACTGACTAGTCAGGATCCTGTAAGAAAAAAGAATAGATGACTGAATGCAAGTACCTTTAGGAGATAGTATGTGGATGATAGATTAACATACGGGAGGAGGCACACAAAGGTTATCAGAAATCAAGCAGACAAAATAACTTGGTCAGCTGACATTAGAGTCTTTGTCACTGACCACTCCAGATATGACACAAGAGGCAACAGTGGCAGCGATGGAGGCTGTGCATGAGTACAACAACACGTACTCACACTTACTAAGGCCAAACAGCAATGGCTGCCTTTGAATGTCCAACTTTTCAACATCAGAGATCAATGCTGAGGCCCTGATAAGGTATTATTTCTCCAGGGGATCATTTGGTAGCAAATTAATTAGATCGGACTCTATTTTAGAAGGACCAGTGACTTATTCTGAGTATTTGTTTGTCTTTCTTGCCCACAGAACCTCGGCCAGCACTATCTTTGGGTCTTATAGAGTTCCTGTTCCCACAGAAGTGGAATGTGATGCAAATATGAGACCCACTTGACAGCAAAGGAGATAAAGGAGTGAGACCATGACAATGGGATACACTGTCTGCATTTCTTCCCCTACTATCTGGAAGTTGTCATCCTGATAATAGTATTAAAACAGACTGCTGAGGCTATACCTAAGACAGTATACCTGAAGGGGCAATACTCTGCAAGGATGGGAAACTACCTTCTAGCATTCAGTATGCACACTGTATCAGAGAACTCTATGTGATGCCATTGCTCTGACAGAAAGAATATGTCAGCTAGGTACCAAAGACTAGAAAAAAATATGATACCACTTACCATCATTCCCAATGGCATACCAAATGATTTTGCACTTACTGTCTCCAGCAGGATTGGAGGTCCTGATTCTAAAGGGGGTGACCTCTCCAGGAGAAAAAAATAAAGATCCCATTGGAACTACTAGTTATGGCTGCCACCTGAGCACTTAGGACTCCTTCTGTACAGAAACCAGCAGGTGAGAAGAGGAGTCACCATATACACATTATATACCATATACACCATATACACATTACAACCCTAATCAGAAGAACAAGATGTGGAGACATATATGTGGACTCAAGTGATCAACGTGGGTGTTTTTTAGTACTCCCTTGCTCACTTGTGACTGCACAAATGCAGCAATTCCATCTGAGAACAGTATAGTTACCAGGAACTCAGACTTGGAAAAGCAGGTTTGGGCCACACCACTATGTAAGTCACCAAGACTGGCAGAGGTGCTAGCTGAGGACAAAAGGAATCTAGAATAAATAGTGTTAGTTCATTTCACTAACCTCTCTCTTCTACATTTCCCCCAAAAAAGAGTCCCACTAGAACCTTGATGAGATCTCCTCCCTAAATGTGTATGAAGGAGTGTATTAATATGGCCGAAGAGGTGGACTATAGTTGTCTAGTTACACCTGTCAGATCTCACAAAAAAGAATTTACTGCTCTGCTATAAGGAATGCAGTAAGGAGGATAGTGTCAGCCTCAATGCCGTCAGGATCTGCCTCAGCTTACAAGTTGAGGCTATGATTTTCCCAAGCCATTCTTGTCCAAGACTGAGCACAGAAGAGATACTAGGTTTAATCATTTCTGCCCAATACAGGATTCCTCAAGCAGGACTACTCTTTGTTCCAAAGTCCCCATTGGTTTGGCTGAGACTTACTCCTCTGTGTCATGGTCTGCGGCTCTTCCTGACTCTTTTACTTCCTCCCCACTTTCTTCTCAAAGCATCAGATCTAAAGACATTCCACCCATTTTCCATTCTCATCACTTTTATCTTTCACAGAAGGTAGATTCCAGTTAATCATTTCACCCTTAACTCTGTGTCAATATCTGTTTCCTACAGGTCCTAGTTAACACAGAACTCAAAATGTGGTAGAAGTACATATTTTTTTAGTTTATTTACCATCAAAGTAAATTTCAGGTAAAGGGGTTTTAACAGTATCTAGTTTGCTGTATGCTCAAAGTGGAAGTCAATCATCTTTTTGTTTTTTTACTTTTCTCAATCTTATGCTCTGTATTACCAATATGGACTTCATTTCTTCAGTGGCTTATTTTTCTCCTCCCTTTTGACATACTCCAATTTTATCTTCTCTTATTTTATCAATTTTTTTTCTCTGAGATCTTATTTTTGCTTTGAGGTTTTGTTAATAAGGATATATTAATTCATTAACTTACTAGACTTCATGGTGATACTTCTGGTGACCAATTTTATCTGTTGAATATCACTATTTTTCTGGTTATTCTTCTCCAATAAAGGGTTTCCTCTGCCTTTTATCCTTTTTATAGTATTGTTACATAGAACCTATTTCTTTAATTACTATTCATCTTTTATTGAGGAGTCAGAGAAAAGTTGAGCCATGTTCCAAGCAAGGAGGAACTTTTCCTGGTTCATGTGAAGTCCCTCATCACAAAAAGTTTGCGTGGGCGAGTGACTTGGTTTCTTCTTGGCTGAAAGTAAGCACTATTCACTTCTGTTGCACAGCCTCCATTTACTTCCTGAACATAGGTATGTCTTGGACATCTGCACTGGATAGCTCTTCCCTTATTTCCTGAATCCCAACTAAGTAGAGGGAAGGTTCCTACCTATACACACCCTGTTTCCACTGTTTAAAAAAAAAATAAGGGTTAGCTGGTTTTCTCCTCTTGGAGGTCTCTTCTACTCTGCACTACAGTGCTCTGCCAGCCTGCCCTGAAGTCTACACCTCTGATTAACATTTCTGGTATTTGGAAATTCATCCTCTCATATTGCACTTTGTGTTAATATGCTTTCTAATTTTATCAAAGATGGAGACTGCCTTTTTTTCCTTTCTTTTTATTGTTTAGGGTCATTCCCAAGAAGAGAAAGAGGTAGAGCTGCCTACTCCAATATTTTAAAATCAGAAGTTTTTCTATTCAATTTTATACACAATTGGGGATAAGATTTTGAAACCATTAAACAATGTACTTTCACTCTTTATCTTAATTATACTTTTCTGATTTCCTCTATGCATTGAACCAGTGATGTTTATCACTTCGGGGAGAGAGAGAAAATGTTACCTGGAATATTAAAAAATTTAACTGCTCAGGTTCATGTCTCAAATCTGGCTTTCATAAAGGTCTTGTGAGATAAAAGATTCCATATTTATACTCTCTTGTAAAAGAAAATAAACTGATAAATAATAAAAATCTTCCTTAAGATATGCCAAACAAAATCTGTGGCTCTGACTGTAGTTTTTCCTTTTCACTACAGTTTATAGAGTATAAAATACACGGCATAGTATATGGTAGGTACAGTACCTTTAAATAGAAAGAAGGGAGAGGGAGAGGGGATGGCAGGATTGTAGGTTGTGAGTATCTAGGTGCTCTGCCTTGTGATCAAAGTATGGAGGAAAGTTGGAATAGGTGATAGAAACATCAAGATAGATGTTTGTGTCTACGTAACTATTCCTTGCATAGGAATATGCAAGGTCTATCTCAGGAAAATTGCAAGCTTCTTGAAGAGCCCCATGATTAACCTAGTATTATAGCAATGAGGAAAAACTCCAACAGCAAATTAAAATGGCTAAGAAGATATAGCATGTGGGTCTATGATAGGACTCCTAGTTCTCTATAATTAGTGGAACAAGAAGGAAATCCAGAAGTTTCCCGAAGCCCAGTACATATGAGCAGAGACAGTAGTGTACCAGAAGCCTGGACTTGGGAAAAGAAGTTCCATAGTGTGATGACCTTGAGATCAGAGACTATAGCAAGTCAGAAGTATTTCTGGAATATCTGCCATTATAACAAGTTCTAAATTCTCAGAGGCTATAAACATGAACATATAAACAATGCAGGTCACTGGATTAAGACAAATCTACCAAACTGCAGCTGAGACCAGCAGAGAAATATAGATAGCAGGTGGATCAAAGTTCCTTCCCTCTAAGACCAGAGCATATTTAAGCCTTCCTCTATATCCAGGCACCACTGAGGAAGAACCAGGGAAAGAGCCTGATTTCTAAAGAAAATCAGGCCTGATCAAGAGTGAGAGCTCTAAAATGACTTAAAGAAGGTTTTAAACTTTTAAGCCCTAAGAAACTGAATTATGTTTAATTGGGAGGGTTGTAATTTTTCTGCCGTAATAGAGTACCAGGAACATATCGGTTATAGAAAAATTAATGTTTCGATTTGTTTCTGCATGTTGTGCTACATAAACAAAACTGAAATTTTATTTTATATGTAAAATTTGACCATATTTTTTCATGTTATAAAAATCATTTTCCATTTTATTAAAACTATTTGTAAACATCCATTTTAACAGATGCTTTTCACATCTCTTGCCGAGGCAATTTCTTCTACCTCTCTCTAGCCTGAATTTTTACATTAAAACTAAATAATCTACAGTTTTGTTGTCTTGAAAAGATCTAACATTTTTCCAAAATCCTAAGAAATTATGCCACCTCCTTCTACTGAATAATTCATCCTTGTCTCACTGATTGTTTCCAGCTTATTATATATTAAATTCTATAACAGAATTTATTTTTGGTTAGACTAATTGTGCACATTTTCTCTACTGATTTAATAATTATAGTTTCAGAGTATGTTTTAGTATCTGGAAGAGCTAATCCTGTTCAACGTTGTTTTTTATCATTGTTCTTAGCTCTTTTCCACTTTTTATTATGATGAATTTTGAAATAATCTTGTCAGGATTTAAAAAGAAAATGTCATTGATATTTTAACTGGGATTGCATTATATATGTGCATTAATTGTTTTTCCTCATCCGGAGTATGACATATCTCTACATTTATGTATTTTATTTTGCATATATCTGAGTTTTTGCTGGTTGTTTGGTTTGGTTTTCACATACAGGTTGCACATACTTCTTTTTAAAATAATAGTTATAAGATATTATCTGTCATTCATTTTATAATGCATTTGTACTAGTATATGGGAACTATATTAATTTGTTGTATATTTTTATATGCACGGTCATTTGCAGAACTTTTACTAGTTCTAACAATTTTACGAGTAGATTGTCACCGGCTTTTTAGTTGGTTCTTATATTTTATTTAAGACCACTTCCTGGTTTACGCTCAACTTGCCCTCTTTCCTTTCTGTCCCTGGGCACACAGATCAATGCTTTTGCTTCTGCCTGCTTTAATGACATGGTACATTTTTAGCTTGCAGTCATAGCGCTTTCTTCTACATGGGACTAAGAATGACAGTGTGCACTGGAACAAAACAAACAATGCCATAAATATGCATTACTTACAGCATATTGATTAACAGTATCCGTGCTCACAAAAATCAATTAAACAAGATTATATATTGTAGCAGTTTCCAAACAGTGTCCTGAAACTATAAACTATAATTTGTGGTGCACAGCACAAGTAACAAAATGCACAAACAGCTGTGGTCATGGTGAAAGACTATTTATTGCTTCCAGCAGGTCAGCCATTTGCTTATAGGTCAGACTGAAAATGCTGTCTTCCTTTGAGAGAGTCAACCCAGGCCCAGGTAACTGGTCAGCCTTTAACATCTGGAAGGATCCAGCAAATAACTTCTTTATTGTAACTACCTGAGTCAGAAGAAGTGTTCTGGGAAAATTTAATCCTTTTAAAGGAAAAAGTATTCTCTTGACTTCATGATGACCAAATAGATATTTTTAATTAGATAAAAATTTCATCTGCTGGAATGCTTGAATGTAGGGGAAAGACCACTCAGAAACAAAACAAGAGATTTGGCATCAGTTTTCCTATATAGGTTCTTTGGAATCAGACGCAGAGGTTCTATTCTATTTAGGTTAGCCCTGTCTCCATTCTAGAAGAGCCAGGAGCTTGGGCCTTCAGTGGCTGCCATCTCTAGAACTTCCATTGTTAGCAGAGACACCCACGGTCTTGTTGTCAGTTGTACTTCCTTTGTTCCTGCCTTTTATCTCGGAGCCACTGACCTGATGCTGCTTTAGCTGAGATAAAATAACGATATCTGTAGATATTCACAGGGGTCTGAGTGGGAGGTTCGACATCACAGTAACTCAGAAAAAGATGAAACGGTAGAACTAGCAAACAGCAGCATACACAAGCTACAACTTTATTTGGAATTGCTATAGTTAAACAACAAAGGGAACAGGTTGACTCATTTAGTTTCTATTGTACTGGAGTGATGGGGTTATTTTAGTATGTGTCCTAGCTATTCCTTTTAGAGCATCAAATAGAAATGGATTGGTCCAAACCCTAGTGAATATATTTGGCTCATAATATAGTTTGCATTTAAATCAAATTTATAGTTGCCTAAAATAGACCCTCCAACTGTGCAGAAGTCATATAAGTAGCAGTCAGAATGGTTAAGAGTGCTTTTTCCCATTCATTCAAAAGCACATAAGTTGCTAAAGATTCACTTTTCAACTGTTATCTGTCCTACTGAGACCATTGCAAGGGTTTAGTTTCTCCTCAATTACACTGAAATGATGTACTTTTGTCTGCTGCTGTATTAAATCCCTATTATCTCTAAGTGTGTTTCCTTGTAACAATAAAAGGTGTCAAGTAAAGCACCAGGACGCTCAAAATATTGTTCTTTCTTTCTCCTTCTTTCATTCTTTCCTTTCCCTTTTCCTTCTTTTTATGAGGATTCACAGGTATAGTCTTGCTTTATTCTTCTATAGGATGGTTCTCAGCTGGGGCGATTTAACTCTCCAGGGGACATTTGGCACTGTTGAGAGGTATTTTAGATTGTCACAACTGTGCAAGCATTGCTACTGGGTGGTGGGTAGAGGCTAGAGATGCTGCTAAACATCCCACATTGCACAGGACAGCTCCCACAACAAAGATTTATCTAGACAATAGTGTCAACATGGAAAAACCCTGTCTAGGAGAAACAAGTAAGATTGATCAGGCTTATCTTTTATGTGATTTTTAAAGAAGGTGAATTGACATGTTTTCACTCTGTTTTTGAATTTAGATATGGGGGTTATTTTTTTTTTAAATCATTTTTGAGATTTAAGCCATTTATCTCAAGGTCTGATATCACTTTTCTATTTCATAGTCCCCTCTTATATATTGCTGATGTATCTAATTGAAATGATTTTCCTGTGATAGAAAACTACCACTGAAGTTCTTTGCTGTCCTGGCAAGGGTGATGTTTAAAACAATTTTAAGTTTTTGAATCTTTCTGAGAAGGATAAATGTTCAGTTTATACTGTGATCCTTTCAAGGTAAAGTGAAGAGACTATAGTGAAACTTAATTATCTCATTTCATATATTTGTATTTTCACAGTTATACTTTAGTTTTATTCTTTTAATATTTTAACTTTTCGTGTTTTTTATAAGGAATCAGACAGAAAGTATCAGACTTTCAACTTTTTCATATAATGAAATTCTCCTACTGTTATAGACTGAATGTTTATATCCCTCTAAAATACATATGTTAAAACATTAATCCAAAATGTGGTCATATTTAGAGATGGAGTCTTTGGGAGGCAATTAGGCCATGAGGGTGGAGGCCTCATGATAGGATTAGCACCCCTATAGGAAGAAAAAGAAGAAACTCGAGTTTGCTTGTGTGTTCTCTTTCCCCCTCTCCACTTTCCCACTTCTCTGCCATGTGAGGACATAAACAGGAAGGGCCTCTCACCAGAAATGGAACCTGCCTGCATCTTGATCTTGAATTCCCAGCCTCTAGAACTGTGAAAAAATAAATTTCTGTCAAGCCGCCCAGTCTATGGTAGTTTCCTTTTCTTTTATTATTATTTTTTCTTATGATTTTTTTTATTATGTTATGTTAGTCACCATACAGTACATTAGTTTTTGATGCAGTGTTCCATGATTCATTGTTTGCGTATAACACCCAGTGCTCCATGCAATCCATGCCCTGGAATCCAAACCAGTCATCACCTGGTTCACCCATCTCCCTCCTCCCCCACCAAAACTCTCAGTTTGATTCCCGGAGTCCATAGTCTTTGGTTCATCTCCCCTCTGATTTCCCCCCCTTCATTTTCTCCTTCCTTCTCCTAATGTCCTCCATGCTATTCCTTACGTTTTACAAATAAGTGAAACCATATAATTGTCTTTCTCTGTTTGACTTATTGCACTTAGCATAATCTCCTCCAGGTCCATCCATGTTGCTGAAAATGTTGGGTAGTCGTCCTTTCCGATGGCTGAGTAATATTCCATTGTATATATGCCCACATCTTCTTTATCTGTTCTTCTGTTGAAGGGCATCTCAGCTCCTTCCACAGTTTGGCTATTATGGACATTGCTGCTATGAACACTGGGGTACATACGGCCCTTCTTTTCACTACATCTGTATCTTTCGGGTAAATACCTAGTAGTGCGATTGCTGAGTCATAGGGTAGCTCTATTTTTAACTTTTTGAGGAACCTCCACACTGCCTTCCCAAGTGGCTGTACCAACTTGCATTCCCACCAACAGTGTAAGAGGGTTCCCCTTTCTCCACATCCTCTCCAACGTTTGTTGTTTCTTGTCTTGTCAATTTTTGCCATTCTAACTGGTGTAAGGTGGTATCTCAATGTGGTTTTGATTTGAATTTCCCTGATGGCTAATGATGTTGAACATTTTTTCATGTGTCTGTTAGCTATTTGTATGTCTTCTTTGGAGAAGTGTCTTTTCATGTCTTCTGCCCATTTTTTAACTTGATTACTTGTTTTTTTGGGTGTTGAGTTTACTTTTCTTATGGAAGAACAAACTGAATAAAACATCTATAAACTATTGACAAGTAGTATGCATATTAACAGTTCAGAAAAACACTTGGTCCCAGACACAACATGATCAAGTCCAAATGATAGTATCTTCATATGTGAAATGACTGGGGCCAATCATTACACAAATAAGGAAGACATTAAAAGAAATATGTCTTGTGACATATTCATATCTGGTATAAAGTCTTGGATAAATAAATCCTTTATCTATACCTAGACCCTTTTCTCTGGTCGCTAGGATTAGATTTACACATTAAACAAAAATTGTTAAAAGTCTTTTCTAAAACAACTCAGAGAGGAAAACATGTGTTTCTTTCAGAGACCCCCCACTAGACATCAAACGTTCAATCTGTTTTATCCCAAATGTACAACAGAAAGAAATAATGTCGATATTTAAAGCAGTGCTTCTCAATTGGAGATGATTTTTATAACTGGAGACATTTTTTGTTGTCACAGTTGGGGCAAAGAGAGCTTGCTACTGGCATTGAGTGGGTAGAGGCCAGAGATGCTGCTAAATTTTCAAAAATGCACAGAACAATGCCACCCACCGAGAATTATGCAGCTCCAAGTATCAATAATAGCAGGGTTGAAAAACTGTGATTTAAAGTATAAACCAAAGATGAGTGCTTCCGAAGAGTCCACTCCCTTTAATGCTGTCACCTTCAGAACAAGAAACCAGACTAGAAAATACGTTTCTAAACTAATAATGACTGTTTTTTAACTGTAAGGGAAAGAGATTTGGGATTTAGTGTTCATGATAATGAGAGCATATGTTTAGCAACATATAAAGCATGTAAATACACAAAGCAAATTAAAGGCTGCACTGCGGTTTTTCTTCTCATTTTTCTTCATATTATTAGGCACTGTTCCACAGTATACAGGCTCAGAAGGCAAAGTGGTCTTTCAGATACTTTAGAGCGCTGAATACTCCAGAAGCAAATCCTAAACAAATCTGATATATAGTTACTCCAAAAAGATTCTCCTGAGACTGATTCATTCTTGGATTATACCCACAGTATGCTCTGAGGCCCTTCAACTGATGCGTCACTTTATAAATACGGCAACAAAATACCTGATCAGTAGTCCTATCGGGTGCTCAAACCACAAAGCTTGAGTAAGACATTGTTAGAAAGTGTTGGAGGGTCAATAATGTGTCCTCCAAACTGAGAAGGCACTTTAATACTGAAAAACAAAGTAAGCAACTCCACACCATTTACACAGTCTTATCCAGGAAAACTTACTGGCAGCAATTGAGACAGGTGGGCAGATGGAGGGACAACCCAGGGCATTACACAGCTATTGTTGGCCGCTATTCTCTGTCCCATATTCTCTGTCCCCATCCAGACCTTAATCTCCATGGGATTGGAGCGAGGGGCATGATGGTAAAGTCACAAGGTAGTTATCTAAATTGGCATCATCTGTTCACCAGAGGGGAGAACAAGATGGAGGGCCAAAGATGGAGTCAGTGTTGCCGCATTCCTTTAGACATAGTTAAAATAAATACAAGTAATTAATATCTAATTTACCATGTAAGGAATTGAGAATTTGTAACCTCCTAAGAAGTAGTAAAAAGTAAAAATATGAATAGCTTTAAATAAGGTTTGCCACAATAAGGCAATATATAAAGAAAATCAGAGAAAAAAGTAGATTACGTTTATGAATAAAGGGTTATTAAGGGAAAGTATTCAGGTCACATTCTTGGCCTTTAATGTCAACAGCAAGGATCATGATAAGCACTTTGACATTGTTGCTTGTCCCATTGTGGTGCCAGGTCAGGAACCTTGCCATACTGAAGGGATCATGCGTCTGAATGGTACAGTAAGTTTTATTTCAATTTTAATATATCTGAATTATGAGGGTTTTTTAAAAAATGCTTTAAACCATATAAACAAGTCACTTTCATTGTGCTTAGCTCACAATAGGTGCACACTACTTGCTGAGTATAAAAAATATTAGTACAGATAGCACAGCTTATTCCAAGTAAAACACTTAAAAGTGTACTAATTAGTACACTTATAATCATAGCATTTTCTTTCCATATTGTAAGAGATCATCCTGAGAATTAAGGCCTTATGAAGGGTACTTTTTGTGAGGTATGAGAGGCAGAAGAGATATTACTTTGGGTTGAAAAGAGCAGGAGCAAAGGAAAGAGAAAAATTCCAGGTAAACTGGTATTTCAAATGACCTGGCCAAGAACGGGAGGAAGAAATCTTACCTAAAAAGGCACAAGTGTCAAGGTACTTTACTTTTACTTGTTTATTCTTCAAATGGATGCATCTTAAGTATGTCTAAATATCAAAAATATGCTGGTGGGAAGAGAGCCAATGGAAAGAGAGGAGAAAGAACAAGAGAGGAAGATGATGGATGAAGAAAAATTACAGGATGAGAGCCTGAGCTATTGCAACATACAAACAAGAGCTTTATTTCCCAATTAGGAGAGCAGGAGTAATACAAGAAAACACCCCATCTAGAAAGAAACAGTCTGTGCTTGGTCGGCAGCACATATACTAAAATTGGAATGTTACAGAGAAGATTAGCACGGCCCCTGGGCAAGGATGACACACAAATTCGTGAAGTGTTCCATTAAAAAAAAAAAAGAAAGAAAGAAAAAGAAAGATGTGGCCTGACTCATACTGTGACAGGGACTAGAAATGAAAGCAAAAATAGATGAGTGGACAACAAAGAACCAATATGATAATGCACAACCAGCACCACAGAAGAGAGGCTGACCCTAAGGTGAATAGCGCCCTTATTCCTTTAATCATTCCAGAACCATTTTATTTATTTTTTATTTTTATTTTTTCAAATTTTATTGAATTTTTTAAATTCTTATTTATTTATTTTTTATTTTTTTATTAACATATAATGTATTATTTGCCCCAGGGTACATGTCTGTGAATCATCAGGCTTACACATTTCACAGCACTTACCATAGCACATACCCTCCCCAATGTCCATAACCCAGCCACCTTATCCCTATCCCCCCTACCTCCTAGCCACCCTCAGTTTGTTTCATGAGAGATGCAGTGAGGAGGAATTGGTAGTTAAACCAGAACCATCTCATAGATTGATAATGTATTACCAATTCATTTTCAAATTTACAAATATTTACTTCCTGTTTACTGTGTTCCAAAAAATAGGCTGGATGCTGAAGGTCCAAAATGAACAGAAACATGTGCTTCTTGCCCCCACGGTTTCCATTTGCCTTTTAATTTTAGTTGCTGTGCATATGAATTATTTAAGAAACTACATACAGTTTTTCTCACAGTGTAAGATGTCACTCTCAATTAAATCTTGTATGTCTTGAGCAGAAAAAACAAAAACAAAACAAAATAAAACAAAACAAAAAACCCTTAGTTTCAAGTGAACTAAGAAGAAAAGTGAACAGTGTGGACCTTACCGATTTTTTTTTTTTTTGGTAGTCAGTATTGATGCCCTAAGTGGGTAAAATTGCTCAGAATAGTTTCTAAAACTCTACCATATCATTGATATTGGAATATACCAATAGCTATAAGGACACAAATACAACTTCTTGCTTTTTGAACATCTCTTTTGTTTCCCCAGTATCCCAATCATTATAAAAAGAAAATATAGCTGGGTAACAGAAAGAGAAATACATATAATCATGCTTTGTAAATAAAAGAAAGAGAGAATACATGAAAATAGCTAAGTTACTGATAGTATTATTAAAACATGGTTTTAAATTTTTCCCTTCCTTTCAGGATTGAGTTTTAGGGGCACCTGGGTGGCTCAGTGGGTTAAAGCCTTTGCCTTCGGCTCAGGTCATGATCTCAGGGTCCTGAGCCCCGCATTGGGCTCTCTGCTCAGCAGGGAGCCTGCTTCCCCCTCTCTCTCTGCCTACTTGTGATCTCTCTGTCAAAAATAAGTAAAAAATAAAATTTAAAAAAAAAAAAAAAGATTTGAGTTTTAACGTTTAACATTTGTGGTTTGAGTACCAAACAATTTCATAGATACTGCAGTCCCAACTTAACATGCTATGTTTAAATGAAGATTTGAGGTACATTAAGGTTTCAAATAAATACCAAGGAGATAACAATATCGTCCCTGAGCCAATGTCAACTCAGATCAATGTCAACTAAGGAGCACCAAGTAAAACAAAATGAAGAAGCTGGAAAAGACAAAGATAGAAGAAGCAGGCAGAGGCTAGACTACTATCGAAAGAAGACTTCCCCTTCCCAACTCAACAGTCTTCCCAACTGTAGCAAGAACAGGATGTCTTGGATCCTGGATCACATTAAATCTACTGTACTTTGCATAATTATTCCCTATTTCAGGAAATGCCTTAATGTTAATGAAATATGAATTAAGCTATGATACATGAACATTTTTTAAGTCATCCAGCAGCCTTTGCTAGAAGTGATCACTGATTGTATATGACCACAAGAAGGGAACATAGTAAAGGATCAGTAATTTGTAATTAATAACAAGTGAATACTATAATAGTAATTCTTGATTTTTTTCCCAATACTTGAGGAATACTTGGGACAGAAGAGAAGACAGAACAAGTTATTACACATTCAGGGAAATTACTTTGATAAATTTCTTTTCTTCTTATGATAACATTGGCAGCCATAATCATGTAAGCTCTGAAAATGAGAACATTCAGTTCAGCAAAATTATACTGATTAAGATGGATATGTAAGAAATGTTGAGCTACATTTTATATAAAGTGTCCCTTTTTGTGTGTAGGAATTAGGCAGTGGTTTATATAAACCAGACAATGCATAAGGTGTGTCTAAGATGTTCACAGCTCTGCTGTTGCAGTGCTACCTTGCACAGAACCTCAGCCGAGTGCTGCGTCCTCTTAATGACCTACACTCTTCACAATGCAGCTGCCAAGACAAATGAAAGCACAGGATTTGGATAAAAATCCACATTCTCTTTCCAACTGTGCCTCCCTGACCCATCTGGAAAATAAGAAAACTGTCTTTCTTTATAAAGCACTTTGCAGCCTGATCTTTCCCTCTTTTCTATCTCACCATCAGGATATCAATACATGCACACATTGATGGATTACAATGCCTTTAAGAAGTAAACTACAACCAGTAAGCCCAGAAATAATTAAGATTACGGAAAAGTTTGAAACAAAATGAGATTGGTTTCCTGAAATCACTATAAAAATAACTTCTACTACTACCTGCATGAGCTCCAGACTTTTTTGTGTGACCTCCTGTTGCTGACTTCTTTTCCTGGGAATGTGGGGACCTGGGCTTAGCAGTTCCAGGAGCTGAGAGTGAGTGTGGGAATGGGGAGGGGAAATAAGCTTTTGGCTAAACAACAAAGGGGGACTGATGCTCAGGTCCCAGATAAGAGTGTGGGAAGCAAGTAAAGTCGAAAAATTATGTCTAACTGAAGGGTGGAGTTCAGAGATGAGACATCAAGAAAAGCCTCAGGAATGAACGAGTAAGGCAGTCAAGGCAGGTTTGGAAGGCAAAACACAAGACAGATTCTGGACATAATGGAATCCATGGCACTGGAATTCTTTGTACTGTGCCACAGTTGATCCCATGGGTGGGGTGGGAATCATGAAGCTGACCTGTTCTTACAGCTCTAAATATTTGATTGCCCCCTTTGATATGAAAGTTTTAGAAATACAAGGTAGGAATTAAACAATAGCTTTACAGAAAACAGTACTATGAAAAGAAATCTAATTTTCAGACAAAAACAAAGAATTTGCACCTCTAGATGCTAAAATTAAGTTTCTGAATTTGTACATGTTTAATAAATTGAAGTGTTGTCTTATCTTTAAAAAATCATTCCTTATTAAAAAAAAAATCATTCCCTCCACAGTTTATGGACATCAAAATGGATTTATCACTGGTTACATTCTAGGGAATCTTGAGCCTCTCTGCCAGGGGAGATAATGCTTGTTATTACTAGACCCTGCTCATAACATAATGGTTGTATTAATCAGGATAATAGGCTATACTTCAGTAACAAATTAACCCTGAAATATCAGTTTCTAACACAGCAAAAGTTTATTTCTTCCTCACATTACATGTCCAATGTGAGTCAACAAAACAGCAGTTCTGTTTCATATAATCATAAAGAGAGGCTGACAGAAACCTCTGCCCAGGGTATAGCTGGTAGTCATCTTGGGGACAAGACAGATTAGAGAAATTTGGAGGTTTTTCACTGTCTCAGCTTAATGTTCACACATCACACCCATGCACATTTCATTGGCCAGAGCCAGTCTACTGCTCTCACCTAACTAAAGGAGCTTGGAAAGTATAACAGAAAGAAGAATTGGGTATTTGCGAATACTAGTAATGTTTACCATGTTTAATATTTTAAAAATAATCATAAGACCCTGGAAAACCACCTTTGGAGAAAAGAGAAGGACATAAGAAGAAAAAAGCACACACACAACACAAAACGAGGGGCATGTACATAATCAAGAAGGAACAACCAAAGGATCTTAACAGTAATTTGAAATTAGGGTGTTTCAAGTAGTCCATAAATGTACAGTTACTGCACATTGATGTTTCCCTTAGACACAAAAAGAAAAAAAAAAGTGAGTTTATTGAAGGTAGGATTTTAAAAAACAAAAACAAAGAAGGATGGGATTATGCCTTCTGGAAACTAGTGAGACCAGAGATAACATGCAGAGGCTAACCTCTGGATGGAGCACACTAATGAGGTCTCAATAGAGAATTAAGCCTACGCACATGTCCAGAGCATCATTAAGAAGCTGAAAGAATGAGCCTCAATGATTCCTGGTAAACTGATTTCAAATAAATACTGATAGAGAATGCAGGAACACCAAAGAGCAATTTTTAGGTCAGTAGAGGACTTCTTAAAGTTTAGAGAAGGGGTCCTCAATGGTCCTCTCTTTCAAGTTGCCAGGAAGAAGGAAGGGACCAGGAGAGCCAAGAACAATTGTGATGAAAGGATAATGAGCTTGCGAGTCAGAGAAAAAGAGAAGATAAACAGAGAAGCTAGGAAGCCTAATCTGAAAAGAATTAGCAATCCCATTGGGCCAATGGGAATCTGCTGAACTTGGATTCAGGGCTTGGTCTAGACTCTGGATTCAGACAGAGTGAATGACTCAGGAAAGGGACTCTTTGACCTAGCTTCATTTGCATTTTAACGTAGACCAGAAAACCTATGATCAGTATTACTTTTAAGAGCTTTTCTAGCTTTTAATAATCCCTATTATTTGGAATTTAAAAAATCCCTTCTATTTCCTTGTATGTTTGCAGTTAAAGCCTCAACAATCCCAGTGTATCAGAAAGAACAGCTGCAAGGGTCCAGGCTCAGTCACAAGCAACAGCAACCAGGAATGAGAATAAACAATCAGGATGCTTTAGTCCCATGGAAGGAAAGAAAAGATGAAGGATCAGTCTAGGATGCAGGCAGAAACTAAGAGGAGAACTTGACCTGCCTTAAAAAAAATTATTCAATGTAGGTGACAAAGGTTAGTACTATAGGGATTTCCATTAAAAAAATTAAAAAAAATTATTCAATGTAGGTGACAAAGGTTAGTACTATTGGGATTTCCATTTCTTTATATATAAAATCACCCACAGCTTCTCCAAGCTATAGCAAGATTATAAGGTAGAGAGCAGTTTAGCAACTGGGGCTATTCCCATTACGAACATTAGTGTCCATCACAGACATTCTAAGCATATTTTTATTCCAGTATCCAAGCCACTGATTAAAATGTTAATGGGCCCACGAAGTAACCTCTATGGAATGCCATTTGTTGTGTCTCCCCAGGCTGACACTGAACCATTGATAATACTTGTCAAAATGAGACACTCTAAACAGCTGTCTCTTCTCACAGCACATTCATGCACAGTTGTTGGTGAGGAATTAAGACTGTAACAGCAGGGACATTAAGAATTAGGTTTGACAGTTCAGTAAGAGGAATGCATAGTTTAGCTTTGTCCAAGTCAGGATGCCTTCCTATTTTAGAAAGAGGATGATTTCAGTTAAAGAAATTTAATTTGAAAAGAGCTAAGGATAAAGAAATGTAGACAGTATTCTGAATGACAAGACAGAAGTGCATTCATGATTGTTGACCATTGCTTTTCAATCTAAAAGCACATAAAAGAAATAAAGTTTTCAATGATTAACATCGAAATAGACAATAGAAAAAATGATGTTTATAAATTCAAAAAATCAGGCCAGCTTTTTGCCAGTGTTTAAAAGAGTGTCTTGCAAGATACAATGGCTTCACTATATTAACTGTATTCCCAGAAAAAGGAATTTTAAGAAGGTACTTTCTTTTACAATCACAGTGAAATCATGCTTTAAATGACTGTTGAGATATTCAACAATAGAATGTTTTGTTTTTCCAGCTTCCTAGAAATGTTCCTATGATTGGAACAGATGTGCTGTTTAGCTTTCTCCTTGACCTTTCCAGAAGTCCCATAATTCAGATCAGGTAGTAAACAGCTGTTAAAATAAACCTGTCCTTGAGCTTGGGGGAGGAAGATGAGGCCTCAGACACTGTAGCTTCTGACTTCATTCCTGGCATCATGGTTTAGGTCAGAGATTATAAACTCAATAATCCAGAGACTATGACAAACACTTATGATGCTGACAAAAACCAATCAAACACCCTTCTTCACAGAGGGGGTGGTAGAAATGGGAGAAGTACTGTACTTAAATGGTGCAATGCCCATGATTATCTGGTGCCCACAGATTTTGTGTTTTAGGATTCATATGTACATTTTCAGCCCCAAGTGGGACTTCTATACAGCTGTCATTTTATTATGTTTTGGGGTGATCTGTACGACCCTAATAAAATGAAGAAAGAAATTCAAAATGAAGAGAGACATAAGCTTCTGGTTTTTGAGACAAAGGCTCGACAAGTAGCTCTTTGACCCAAGGAGTCTGTGAAGATTTCCAGCAGCTGTGCTAAAGGATGGAGCTTCAAGCTGTGTCCACACCAGGGCACTTCCATCCTGGACAGCATTCCAACACAAAACTGACAAAAAGAGCAGATCGGGATAGCCACTCACTCCCCCAGTTTGGTAAAGCATCCTTTTTAGAGGCTGATGTGTCTTTAGACTACGGGTGAATCCACCCCATAAAGTATATTTGGTGGAGTGCCTGGGTGGCAAATTCAGTTAATTGTCAAGGTCCAACTCTTGGTTTTGGCTCCGGTCATGATCTCAGGGTCCAGAGATTGAGTCCTGGTCATGCTCCACACTCAGCACAGAATCTGCTTGAGATTCTCTCTCCCTCTTACTCTGCCCCTCCCTGTGCTCGTGCACTCTCTCTCTCTCTCTAAAAAATAGATCTGTAAAAAAAAAAGTGTACTTGTTAATGCCATGTGGAGTATAAAAAGTTAATGGGATTTATCTCATAATTTTTATCTCATTATTATAAATTGATCTTTTATGTGCATTTTAAAATGTCAATACACTAGAATACTAAATTGCATAGAAAATACTAAACAAATATACATATAGGAGATACATGGCTGCTCAGGATGCTATAACAAAATACAGTAAACTGGATGGCTTGTTAACAATAAGCATTTATTTCTCACAGTGCTGGAGATGGAAAATCCAAGATCAAGGCACTGATCTCTAGTAAGGGCTGGCTTGTAAGGCCAGCCTTTGATGTCTAGTAAGGGCTGGCTTCTTAGATGGCCATCTTTTTGTTGTATCCTCACATGGTAAAAGGAGCAAGGTAGCTTTCTTTGGCTTCTTTTACAAAGCACTAATCCCATTCATGGGGGCTCTGCTCTAATGATCTAATCACCTCCCAGAGGCCCCACCTTCTAATACTATGAACTTGGGGGTTAGGACTTCAACATATGGATAGAGGAAGGCAGTTGACAAACATTCAGACATAACACACATTTATTTATTTATTTTTATAGATAGGGGAGCATACAATCAAAAAATGTTGAAGACCACTGTTCCAGATCATTCCTCTCCCCCAGCCAAATGGGGGCGAGGATGCAGAGAAAGGAGAACTCTCCTACACTGTTGGTGGGAATGCAAGCTGGTGCAGCCACTCTGGAAAACAGTAATGAGATTCCTCAAAAAGTTGAAAATAGAGCTACTCTATGACCCAGCAATTACACTGCTGGGTATTTACCCCAAAGATACAAATGTAGTGATCTAAAAAGGTACCAGCACCTCAAAGTTTATAGCAGCAATGTCCACAATAGTCAAACTATGGAAAAAGCCCAGATGTCCATCAACAGATAAATGGATAAAGAAGATGTGAGATAGATAGATAGATAGATAGATAGATAGATAGATATAATGGAATATAATGCAACACATTGAAAAATGAAATCTTCCAATGTGCAACAATGTGGATGGAATTAGAGGGTATTATGCTAAGCAAAATAAGTCAATCAGAGAAGACAATTATATGATCTCACTGATATGTGGAATTTAAGAAATAAGGCAAAGGATCATGGGGAAAGGGAAGGAAAAATGAAACAAGATGAAACCAGAGAGGGAGACAAACCATAAGAGACTTTTAATCATAGGAAACAAACTGAGGGTTGCTGGAGGGGAGGTGGGGTGGAGGTATGAGGTAACAGAGTGATGGACATTGGGGAAGGTATGTGTTGCAATGAGCACTGGGTATTATATAAGACTGATGAATCACAGACCTGTACTCCTGAAACAAATAATACATTATATGTTAATTAAAAAAGAATAAGAAAACAAGGTAGATTGGGAAGGTATTGCTGTTACCGGAACTCTATAAAAGTCATTTAGCTTAAACCCTTTGACTTAAGATATCGATCCAACTAATGTCACCATTGAACAGAAGGAAGAAAAAAGGAGGGAGGGGAGAAATGGGAAATGAGAGTCTCTTTCCTCAGGTGACATCTTTTTTTCCATAATAAATCTCTAAACAAAAGACCCAGACTGCTCACCTTCTTCATCCTCACCTCTATGACATACCATGCTTACTTTGGTGTGAGCCATGTAACTCTCCAGTGAATAATCTGTTAAAGCCAAGAAACAGAATCCAGAGCAAAAGGTACATTTGGGGAAGGGTGTGTCTTAGTGAGTGGAGGATACCAACGGAGTACAGAGAGTCAGGAAAACACAACTGCAGAGTTTGTCATCAAGTACTCTGTCAGCAAGGTGTCAGATAGTGAGCAGAGGGCAAGAACACTGATCTTACAATGGAAACCAAGACATCAAGTTCAAGATAATAGGCTGTAAACAGGTGGCCCCCTGGTCAAGTCTAGCCTACAGATATGATTTGTTCAGCCATAAATCATTTGCAAAATTTTGAAGTTGTAAATATTTAAGACGGGAGATTTCACACCAAAAAAAAAGTCCACCTTTCTAACTTCTCTTGATAAATGAAAGATATAACAGCACTGTGTCAGTATTCCCAAATAGCCACCATGGGCTGAAGATGAATTGTTTTCTATTGGAAGAGAGGGTAGAGTCTCTCACTTTCGTATTACCCCCACACAGACCGTTTCACACATCTACATTGTTACCACTGTTCTTGGTTCAGAGATGTTGGAAGGACCTAGAATTCTGAGAGAAGCCAAGAAGACAAACAAGAAACAAGACAGCCTGAATCATAGACACATAGACCCTCCTCCTGCCCCCATTGCCTACCATGGGCAAGGTTCTTGTTCCAGTGATCAGTGATGGAAAGAATTAAAAGCAAACTGAACAGATGAGGGACATGTTCCCAATGAACTTATATTCTAGTTGAGAAAATTGGATAATACATTAGTAATACGGTTCTCAGTGATACGATCTAAAGTATTTTTAATGCTATCATGGAACAGTCACTGCTCTTTCTCTCATGTGGTCTGTATTCTTTTACACATATGAATTCCCATAGAAACCCCATGAAAAGGAAATAATTACATCCCATTTTTTGAATAGGAAATTGAGTCATGGAAATAAGCAACTTGTATAAAGTCCCACAGCTAGTAAGTGGAGAAGTAATAATGAGCTCCAGCAGTCTGACTTCAGAGGCAAGGCATTTAACCCCTGTGCCACACAATTAAGTATTAAGCAGAGTATTAAAATGGGCTGATGTGACAGAGGCACTGGGCAGCTACTTTAGATCTGGAAGTCAAGAAAAGACTTTCTGGAAGTGACATTTAAGCTGAGATCTGAAGAATAAAACTATGCAAAAACTAGAGTAGTAGGCAAAGGGAGCAACTCATGTGAAGGACTAAATTTGGAAAGAGCTTGTTTATTAAAAACCCTAAATGAGTTGACCGGTGAGATGGTAGCTTGATGGAAGAGTAAAAATGAGAGAGGGGGAGAACTGGAGAGGGGAGATTGAAGACAAAGCACAGGCCATACTCCAGGGTATAGAGTTTCCATTTCATGACAGCTGGGAGCCAGTGGAACATAAGAGCCTGAGAGGGGCACATAATTCAATGTAAGTTTCAAAAAACATGGTAATGTTCACATTTACCAGGGCTCTTTATAAACTGACCTTAAGGTATGTTTCTACCTTCCTCTCCTATTTTTTCTCCATACATCTTGTGCTCTAACCAAAATTCTAGGAACTACTGCTGTGCTAAAAAAATCAATTTTGTGGAAACAAAGCCCAGATTTTTAGTATTTGCCTACTTCTATAATATAAATACTTCCACAATAGTTGATCTTATCCTATCAACAGTTTAACAATCAGCTTGCAAAATTCCTGAATATTTAAGAATCAGTGCTTGATAGCCAGTTCCATGCCTATATCCCAAATATTTTCACCTTTTGAAACTCACCAGATCCTTACATGGTATGACTTTCCTACATTCTGTTCCCCTGCCTGTAAAATTTAACCACTGTAGGGTTGTGGTTAAGAGGAAAACCTGTGGCTTCAGATGGACTGGGACTGAAATCTCAGCTTTGTAAACCAACCACATGATCTTAGGAAAAGTTCTTAACTTCTCTAAACCTCTGTTATTTATAACATGGCCGTGGTAACAGTCCCTACTTCAGGGTATTGTTACAAGAATCAAATGAAATAATATATCAAAAACATTTAGCAGAGTACCAGGAATGTTATGTACTTTAGAAAATTTATTTTATTCATCTACTTACCTACCATGGGTCCTAGCTAGAAGCTGGGGAAAGCTACAAAGTTTGTGAAGTTTGTCTTTCAATAACCTGTCCTTTTAGTTAGGTCTCCTGACTAGTTTTCCCCACCTCTAAGATGCTTTCCAGGATATACATAAGAATCTTTTCTCTCATAGCCTAAAGGAACTACTTAATGATATATATCTTATATACAATATGAGAATAAATAGTGGCTTAAAGTAACAGTATCTATTTTGTAATAGAGTTTCTTGATAACAGGAAAAACTTCAAGACACTGATGGCGGAAGTTTCTTGCCATAGTATTTTATTGATACTGGAGTTTCGTAAATTTTCTGTACAGGCAGCAACTTGAGGTAGATAACTAAAGTCTTAGCCTCCACTTGTCAGTTCTTATTCACAGGAATTCTGTGGACACTCATCTTCATGTTTAGTTGTAGCAACACTAAGAACAGCTTTATTCATTGACTATTAAAGATGTAGGTTCCAGTGACAATTCCATTTTACCTTTGTGACCTTGTTTAAGTCCCAAACTCTCTGAGATTTACCACATTAGAATGAATTCAGTCTATATCTGCTCTAAGACTCAATGACTCTACACATCTAAATATTTATAAATTCCAAAAGCACCTCCAAAGCTAACAGAAAAAGTACATTTGACACCATTCTTGTGAGAGTAACATAAATAAACTTAGACCACTATAGCAAATCAAACCAGAGTATTGAGTCAATTGTATGAATAATTCAGAAAAAAATAAAGCAAAACAAGAACTTATGGTTCTAAAGCTTTCAGAATCGACAATTTATAGTCTTATTCAGAAATCACTGGAACTGTAGCTCATTCTGATTTATATTTAAGAAATCATCAAAGCTGTATTTTCCCTTAATTCACGTTTTTCAGATATCCCATATAAAAATCCTACTTAACGGGGGGCGCCTGGGTGGCTCAGTGGGTTAAAGCCTCTGCCTTCGGCTCAGGTCACGATCTCAGGGTCCTGGGATCGAGCCCCGCATCGGGCTCTCTGCTCAGCGGGGAGCCTGCTTCCCCCTCTCTCTCTGCCTGCCTCTCTGCCTACTTGTGATCTCTCTCTCTCTGTTAAATAAATGAATAAAAATCTTAAAAAAAAAAAATCCTACTTAACGGAATATTCTAGGCCATTATCTAGTCAAATATGTGTAAAAAGCAACCTGGGGGGGGGGGATTGCTAGTGTCCTAGTCAAATTTGAAAAGGTATTTTTAAATCACTAGGAATAAAGAATTCATTCATCAGATGACTCTATTTTATCATTCCTTTCAATGTATTATGCCCTAATCAATATATTTAAGAGCCAATATCTTAGAATACCTACCCCAAAGTATATATCCAATGTACCCCAATTACTTTAGCTCAGAGATAGTGAATTATTTTGATATGTTGCCAATACACTTAAGGCAATTATTTATTAGTTCCTGAAAGCTGATATCCAGACTATAATGTACCCTGAGCAGTATAACCAATGAGACCACTATTTGTACTGCTAAAGTAGTTGTGTATCACTCTTCAGCAATGCGGGGCCTGAACCCCAAAGAGATTTTGGGTTTTTTTTTTTTTTTCAGATTTTTGGCTTACTATTAAACATTTTATATCGGCTAGTGAATAGTCACCATAAATATCAAAGAAATTTTTGTCTCTAATACATATTTCACATAGCAATAAACAATAAGCTATCAACATTGCTTGGTATCACCAATTCCTACCTTAGAGGTAAATTATAAAATATCTCTTCTGGCATGTTTTACAGCTCTGATGATAGCAAATTTGCATTATGAAACATGTGCAATTTAAATTATCAGTTACATTTTTCTTGATTGGACTTTGCACATCTATAGTCAGTTTGGGAATAAGTTACCAAAATTAAAAGGGTGAAAGAACCCAATTTGAAAAGGCTACATACTGTATGATTCCCACTACAGGACATTCTAGAAAAGGCAAAACCATAAAAAGATCAATGGTTGCCAGGGGATAGGAGTGAGGGAGGGATGAATAAGCAGAACACAGAGGATTTTTAGGGCAATGGACAATATTCTGTGCGATACTATAATGATGGATACATGTCATTATACATTTGTCCAAACCCATAGAATATACATCACTGAGAGTGAACCCTATGTAAACTATGGACTTTGGGTGATTATAATGTGCTCAATTCCTGGTGAAGAATGTTCACAGTGGGGAAGTCTATGCATGCATGGGAACAGGGGTTACATGGCAAATTTCTGTATTTTCCTCTTAATTTTGATGTGTACCTAAAACTTTAAAAATATATTTTTTAATTGAAAGGGAATGTTTAAAAACTTAAGTATTTAATATCTTGCATGTTGAAAAATATGTGCCATAAAACAGGGATAAATGATTTAATAAACCACTCAACTATATTCTTTCCTTTGCATTATTTCCTTGGTCCTGTAAATTCTAGAAAGCAAAGGTTATCTTTCAGGTTCTCTGAAACTTCCTATATTTCCTAGGCTAGCATCTTCACAATCTCAACTGACTCTGGTATGACAATTTTAGAGACAGTTCATTCATAAATTAACCACTAGTCTTATGTTAAATGTGCAGTAACTAGTCATTGACTCCTTTGTATAAATCTAAATACATAAGTGCATCTGTAACATATTCCCATCTGGATTCGGAAAAAGGAAGATCTTACTAAAAAAAAAAAAAGTTTCTTTTTCATAGTGACACCTTGTTGCTCCACTGATCAGCTAAGGGAGTTAACTGACTCATGTTGCTAGACAAAACTGCTAAATATGGCTGGTTACTTTTCTATCCAGAGGAGTTCACCAGAGCCCATTTTTTATATATATCCAGGCACTTTTCCACAAGAGGCTCAGAAAAACCCATTCATCCCATAGAAACACTCAACCTGGCCCTGGAGTGGCACTGAACCCCAGCAGGATTTAACACTGAGACCATAATATCTACCACAAGTCTTTGAAGAGGCCCCAGCTGTGCCTGTTGCCATGAGTGAACCGGAAAGCCCACATTACTGAGGGCTTCCGGTGGTTTGACATTTTCTCCTCAGGCCTTACTGGAGAGGTGGCCACAGTGTGACTCAGATATGAGCCATGGCCGGGTCCTCCTCAGTCCTAGGGGAAGAATCAAGGGGAGAGAACTGAATGTTTGCTAATACAACTGCCATCTGCCACCGTTAAGTCTGAGGGTGCAGAGTGTGCATTAATGCCAGATAGACAGAGAACACTCACCATCTGTTCATTGCCCTGAAATAAAATTAACTAGGTCATCTGGGTTTGGAAGCCTATCTGGAATTGTTGACATCTATTCCCCAACCTTAAGGATGGAAATTTTCTCCCATCTTAAATCATTCAAATTACGCAGAGAAATATTTTCACTCTAATCCTTCTAATGGAGAAAGTACAGTTAATAGATAATACATTAATTACAATTTATGTGTTAACAATAAATACAGGATTTTGTAGCCCTTACATTATTATATTTATATGCAATAATACCACAATTGTTATCCAACCAAAACCTTATAAAGGGAAAAATGTCTGATACATTTAATTTCAAGAAAAATGTGCAAAATCTATGTGGACTTCAGTCTTTGTTGATCAGCTAATGAGATGTGAATTTCTTGATTTCCAGGCACTCAAACTAGAAAGGGGAAATAAAGAGTAATAAGATATTTTACTCCTGCTACTTACTTAAAAGATAGTTGCATCGTAGCAACTGAATCTAGGATATGACTTAAGAGGTGGTGAAATATACATATATACATATGTATATATGTATATGTGTGTTGTTCCCTTAAGAGAGGGGCAGGACAAAGCTTTAATTCAATTTCTAAGCAAGAAAACTCGTCCCTGATCTCCCTACCCATAATCTCTCACCATCCAGTCACCTCTTACCAGTCTGTTCTTAATGTCGCTCCGTCTAGCATTGGTCTGGGCTAGTATTGGTTTAGTAGTGAATCTCAGCTGGACCCATGACAGAGGATAGAAGGAAAGAAAAAAGAATAAATGATTGTTTTCAATTCTTTACACTAGTTCTGCCTTAAAATATGGTTCTCTGAAAGAAAACTCTTTAAAAAATTCTACTTCCAAGAGCCAATTTACATTAATTTAAAGAAAAAGTTACTGCTTTTAATAGTTTATAGATATCAATAACAGGAAATAACTCAGTTCATTTAGACAATCTATAATGTGCTGACTTAAATCCAGCGGAGCTATCCTTAGGTTCCAAAGGATCCAGTTTTAGAATGACATTTTGTGAATTGGATTTCTTTTTTTTGGTGTGTGAACTGCATTATTCACCAAGTTTGGTTATTACCAAAGTCTATGAGCAGAAATTCTCTAGCCTCTTATTTATGCCTTAAATTTTAAAGAATTTAAACAGAATATATTTCCAAACAATTACTAAAGATATAATGAGTGATTGCCATACAGTCAACATAGAATTTAGATCTCTGGAAAGGGCAAAGAAAGTATACAATGTTATCTCTGATGTTCAAGAGATTAGATAAACCGGATATAAACTATGCATAAAAATATAATAAAAATAACAACTTGTATGAATTATGAAATATGCCAAAGGGGTGCCTGGGTGGCTCAGTGGGTTAAAGCCTCTGCCTTCAGCTCAGGTCATGATCTCAGGGTCCTGGGATCGAGCCCCACATCGGGCTCTCTGCTCAGCGGGGAGCCTGCTTCCCCCTCTCTCTCTCTGCCTGCCTCTGCCTACTTGTGATCTCTCTCTCTCGCTGTCAAATAAATAAAATCTTTAAAAAAAAAAAGAAGAAATATGCCAAAGAAAAAGCACCAGACCCTCCAATCTAAAGGAGACCCCACTGTTCTCTCACATAATGCCTTATACTCTTTCTTTATAGCTTTGGTCACTGTCTATATGTATTTATTTATAGATTCCTTTAATATCTGTGTTTCCACTCACTCCCAAGCCTATGAGCTCCATGAGGACAGGAGCTACATATGATTTTACTCATTGCTTTATCCAGTACCTAAAACACTGTGAAATGTAGTAGGTGGTCACTGAATATTTGTCGAATTAATTTTTGAAATATACTGTATTCACTGTCTAGCGGAAAATACTGAAAAATAAACAGATCATAATTACATTACTTCCTTTACTGATTAATTTATTCAACAAGTGTTCACTGAGCACCAACTATGTCAACACTGTCCTTAGAGATATGGATAGAGAAGTAAAATGCACATGATGACTGACCACATGGAGCCCACAGTGCAGAAGATCACTATTAAGAGAATTAAACTGTAAAAACATATAATTACAAAATGTAAGATCATTATGAAGTAAAAGTAATAAGAGAGATTTGACTTATTCTTAGCAGTTAGGGAATGAAGAAGGAATGCAGGCATGTAAAGAATCAGGGGAATTATGATTTTAGAAATAAGAGAGATCACTGAGACCACTGAATAAACAAAATTTATTTCATTGAAGTTTCATGGAAGAGTCGAGCTAGTGCTGGATATTATTTCCTCCTATCCTTCAAGGCATAATTATGTGTACAGAGACATCTGATAATGTTTACACTTACTATGTAAACTACAGTAAAATGACATAGTTCTCGCGGTACCTAGGTGGTACAGTCGGTTATGTCTCCAACTCTTGGTTTCAACTCAGGTCATGATCTTGGCGTTGTGACACCAGGCCCGCATTGGGCTCCATCTCAGCACAGAGTCTGCTTGGGACTCTCTCTCCCTCTCCTTCTGCCCCTCTCCCCGTGCCTGCTCTCTCTCAAATAAATAATGTTCGTTTGTTTGTTTGTTTGTTTAAAGAATGATTTATTTCTCAAGATATTTCGTTTTCAAATTATTTGGGCATTAGGGCACCTGGGTGACTTAGTCATTAAGTGTCTGCCTTTGGCTCAGGTCATGATCCTGGGATTCTGGAATCGAGCTCTGCATTGGGCTCCCTGCTCAGAGGGGAGCCTGCTTCTCCCTCTCCTGCTCCCCCTGCTTGTATTGCCTCTCTCACTGTGTCTCTCTCTGTCAAATAAATAAATAAAATCTTTAAAAAAAAAAAAACTTGGGCATTAAGTCTTTAAATTTTGTCATTTTGTCTTTGTTGCTTTTCAAATTAAATATATGCACATTGTTCCATCTTTATTTTTGCAACTATTCAATATATCACAAAGTATCGTACTTAGTTTAAGGAGCATCGAGAATCAAAATTTCTTTTTTCAAGAAATTAACTTTACATCTCTTAATAAAATTCCAAGTGATAACAAAATAGGGGGAAATATGCACAGTTATTTGAACCAATGTTTTTCCAAATGAACTATTTTTATGTTTTTCAGAAGAGAATACCACTCTTTAAAAGAATTATCATGTAGATATGGCTGATGGCAGAGACACTATTTCATAACTGATTTTTTATTATAAATTCATTACATATTTGGGGGAGGGGATTAATTTGGAAAATATTTCCATATAAGAGCTACTAATTTATAGAGTTGTTATTATAATTTTAAAAGGCAGCATGCCATAAATTACCAATACAGCAAAAAAAATTGGTATGTTTATTTTGAAGCCAGGCCTACACCCTATCAAAGCCAAAATAATTGGGCAATGATCATGAACTCAGTTTCAAAGCTGAGACACTGAGTGCTTGGGTTGTGTCAGTTATTATTTCCTGAATACGACTTTATACCGGATCCAGAATTCACTCTGTCTGACTCTTAGCCAAGAAAGGAAGTAGCGTGGGTGACCAAGTTTAACACTCGCTCTGGGGATTTCTCTCCAGCCAAAGCTAAAAAGAGACTATAATTGGGTAGCCAGGCCTGTCCTTAGCACATTCTGTATTTAGATGGCTTACCTAAGCCCATTAGACAGCAAAATTACTCTGCCCTATGCCCCTACAGACATCTGAAAGAAAAAACCACTGGGGGCTGGGTGTTGGCAGTGGAGCCAAGAGAAAGGGCAATGAGGAGGGGAAGAGCGGGAGAAAGGAAGGGGACTCTATTTGCATCTGTGGGCTTGAGAGTCAAACAGACTAGAGTTACAACTCCAGTTGCACTGCCTAATAGTTGGTTTCCTTTAATTAAATTATATCCTTAATCTGAAGCTCAGATCCTTTAGTCGCAGAATGTGTATAGAGTAGTAACTACTTTACAGTGTTTTTTCAGTGGCTAGCAGATAAGAAACACTCAATAAATGTTACTTTTTGTTGCTGGTGCTATTATGACTTTTGTTAAGTCATCTATGAAAGAGAAAAGACAGATAAAACGGCGCATTTTCTATAAGGCTTTACAAATGCCCTATTTCTTTCTGTCATCTCTAAACCACTCACTTCACCTCACTTAACCCTCTTTAATTTGGATTTTTCACGTTAAGAAGTAAAGGAGCTATTAGGCACAGGAAAGGTTGAGCAACTTGCCCTAGGACTAATCTTCCCAACAGGCACTCCCAAAGAAGTATTTCCAATCAGATAGTTGCCAGGCATGCCCAGAACTTATTTTTTTTTTAAGCAATTTGAGTAGGTCACTTGGGGGAGGCAAATTAAAAGAACCTTTCTAACTAAGTGAAATCTTGCTCTCTAACTAATTTTAATACATCTTTATAAAGTGCCCTTGAAAGCTTCAACCAGGTAAACAAAGCAAATATAAGTATACCAAAATGTCTCATAACAAAAACATAAAAGGAAATAAAAGAAAAAGAAGTAAACAAAAAAAAAAAAAAAAGAGAGAGAGAGAGAGAAAGTTCTCACCAGTGCAGCCTGAAAACTGTAGCACTACATAGGAAATAAAAATAACCTGGATACATGATTTCCTTCAAAGTAAAATATTGGATATTGGACATGAAGTCATATGCTTCTAAGAAATGGGGGAGTTTTATTATTTCCTATGAAAGTGACAAGACTCATAAAGATATTTGGTTTTGGTATCAGTATACTAAGCTTCCAGGGAAATTTTCTAAAAAGATATTTTAAAGCTAAAAACCATATTTACTTTTTGGAAAAAAAAATGCCTTTTCTCTGGCAAGTGAGAGTAAAAATATCGCTCCTCCAAAAAACCCAGGAAAGAAGGAAAATAACTTTTAACAGAAATGAAATTCACAATGAGGAGGGATGGGGCAAGAGTTTAAATCTTCAAGTCATTTTGAATTTGTCAGACAAAAGAAGAGTTTAAATCTTCAAGTCATTTTAAATTTGTCAAAGGAGGAAAAAACAATGTTAACTTTTTAACATCAACTTTCCTGCTCTTCTTATAACTTTTTGAAATGACCTGTTTCATAGAAGAATGTCTACTATTCTTGATTAAGGATTTGTACTGAGAGATTCCTTTTGGGATTCAGATAAGTATCCACACCAATATTCCTCACAAGGTCTTAGGTATTGACAAAAGGAGACTAGATGCCTTCTATAATCCTGCTTTACTTGGAAGTTGTATCTTATAGCTTTCCATTCTCCATAATACTGTGTCCAAATGTGGAACAAACACTGTCCTTAAGTTACTCTTATACTTCATGTTTATATTAATTTATTCAATTAGTCTTATTGAGCAACTGCTATGTTCTAGTTGCTGCACACGTAAGTAGATGATGTTTGTAGCTACAGAAATAGTGAGGAAATAGTGTACTTATCATGATATATTTTGACTGTAGAACTAGCAGGACCTGATATCAGATTTTATAAGGTGACTAAGGAAAAAGAGAGTCAAGGATAACTTCTAGACATTTTGCATGAGGGTTAGATGATGGTCTCATTAAATCAGGTGAAGAATGACAGAAAGGAGTGGGTTTGGAAATCAAAAGTTTTGTTTTGGACCTGCTAAATTTAGCCTGTGATGTTTGTTGAGTGGGCAGTCAGAGAGATGACTAAGGGGCTAACAGAATAGATAGGGTTAGAAAAATAAACGTGGGAGTCATTTGCCTGTAGAGAACATTAAAAGCCACAGGATGGCAAGTAGAGAATGTAGAGGGGGAAGAGATGAAGATCCAGAACTGAGCCCACTCTGCAGTCAGAGAAAAAGGAGGCAGCAAAGGACAATAAGCAAGAGATCATGAAATAAGAAGATAATCAAGAAAGTAGTGGCCCAGAAATCAGATGAACAAAGTATATCAAGAAGGTTAACTGTGGGGCACCTGGGTGGCTCAGTGGGTTGAGCCTCTGCCTTCAGCTCAGATCATGATCTCAGGGTCCTGGGATCGAGCCCCGCATTGGGCTCTCTGCTCAGCGGGGAGCCTGCTTCCCTCTCTCTCTCTCTGCTTCCCTCTCTGCCTACTTGTGATCTCTCTCTCTGTCAAATAAATAAATAAAATCTTTAAAAAAAAAAAAAAAAAAGAAGGGTAACTGTGTCCAACTGTGTAAGGTGAACTAATAAGAGGGACTATTGGGTGCTACCTGATTTAGCAGAATGGAAATTGCTAGGGGGCTTGAAGAAAGTGTTTTTCAGTAAAATGGTGCACACCTTTTAATTAAAATGCTTCATTATAGTCATCATACAGGTTAGATTATAGGTGCACAGAATGATGAACGTGTCTTGTTCATCTCTGTATTTCTTGTCCTGAGAAGAGTGTCTGACATGTAACAGCTCCTCAATAAATAATTTGCTGAATGTTGACTATTGGCTTTGATCAGTGCTTTATTTTGTGTTGTCTGCCACAGATGGTGTAACTCTAAATAGCAGAAATAGCACCTATGCATTTCTCTTTGAACTATGTCTTACACATTCCAAAACATTTACATTTGCAGTTAGATGCTTAATAAAATTTTTGTAATGGAAATGAAGAAATATGGTGGTTGTTAATTGTCACTAGAGAAAGATTTAGTGTCTCCATGAAGAACAGGCAGGTGCACAGACTGATGGAAACCGTGGAGGTTTTAACAAATGGTCACAAATCCTGATACTCCTCTCAAGAGATGGAGTCTAATTCCCCTCCCTTTGAATATGGGTTGACCTTATTTATTTGCTTCTAACAAATATGTTACTGAGGAAGTGTTACTGCTTGACTTCCAAGATAAGGTCATGATGGAAGGTAATAGAGCTGGTGTTGGGATCTCTCTCCCTTGGGACTCACACCGTGGAGCACTGACTCACCATGACTATCCTACAACTGTTAGGATGGAGAGACTTCATGGAGAACACCTTAAGAGAAAGAGAAAGAGAAAGATGCCCAAGGAACTCCAACTGTTCTCAGTCCAAGTGCTAGACATTCAAGAGAGGATGCCCTCAAAATGAGTCCAGCCCCAGATACCATCTGATTACAACTGCATGGGAAACTCTGAGGGAGAACCACCAGCTGAGCCTTGATGGTAATAATTGTTGTTTAATGCCATTAAGATTAGGCTGCTTTGCCACATGGCAATGAAAAGTGAAACAGACCACGGTGCATTTATTCTGCCAGGAAAGAAATGGGTTCAAAGAGAAAAACGGCAAAAGATTCTTTCTGATCGGCCTAAAAATGTTCATGGAAGAGGTAAGTTTAGAATTGCTGCTTGAACGACCCCAATTACTTTAGATTGAGAAAACAAATTCCTAACTTGACCAGAAGACTCAATGATATTTTGAGATAAACCAAACCTCAAAGGCCATTTCCAGGTTTCAGAACTGGCATGAATGAGTGAATGAATGAACAAATGAATAGAAAAGGGAAGGGGAGGGAAGAAGGAAGGAAGGAAAGAAAAAATACTTCTTTAGTCTGAGGTGTTATTCATGCCTATAGATAGCATTAAAGGATACTCTGGTCTGAGATGCTGTTCATGCATCTCCAACTAGAAGAATAGTTCTTTGATCTCATGTTACTACAGTGATAGCAAACAAGTAACACAAAAGGTATTTGTGGATCCAGGAAAAGGATGGTATAGAAATGCATTTTCTCCCTCTCTCCTCCTGATGGTACACTTGAAAGTCATGAGTTTAAGCAGCCTTCATATAGTATGCAACATGCTAGGCCCCAGAGCCGTGGGCTTACTGCTTTCATTCCCCTTAAATTTGGTCAACAGTCAGTGGGGGAAATGTCAACATTTGAACATCTTCATCATTATCATAATAAAGTTTCTCTTAAGCTATGTCACCTAGAACCAAGACTGGATTCCACATGCATCTTCACACTTAAATTTTTTGTCCCATACTTTCTAAATGCCTTAAATACACCAAGCAATGCCTTAATGTGGCATTCTGTTTTGCCAATTTTTTGTTATTTGATCTTTTTAAACTATAATCTTCCTGATGGCAAGGTCAAGTTCTGTCGAATTTGTTCTTAAAATAGAGTGATACAGTACTGTATTAAAATAGAACTAAATAATAATTACTTAGGAATAATAATAATGCTTATCTGTCCTTCCTAATTTAGAAAATTAGGCCACTATATCGAAGCCTTCCAAATACTATTTTGCAAACCTCCTTCTCTTCAATATTTAAATTTTACCATTAATTTTGAGTGCTATAACTCTAGGTCTACATCTAAAGAGATAGTCTTCTTTACATAAGATAGAGTACAGCTCTGTTAAACTGTTCTCCCTTGCCTTTTTTTGCAAAATGAATGCAGCAATATAAGAAGAAATAAAACTCTATAGCGAACCAAGGAAAGAAACTAATCAGCCATACCTAATGATTTAAAAGAAGGGACAAGAACTCAGGGATAATACAAGTTCAAGTTGCCCTGCAGGTGTATATACATCCTACAGCATACCAGCTATTTGAAAATGTTACCTCTTAGGTTAAAAAATAGTAATATGGAGAATCCATTTTATGCTTTATGTTGTTAAGTCCACTGCTGTTCCTCATTCCTAGGATTCAGCTGCTGAGCCCACTGGCCTTTACCAGAGGGACACGGTAGCTTTGGACAGAGTTCCGGGCATACTTGTTTATATCCTAACGGCTGGCCATTCGATTGCATGGTGAACTGTGGTGAGCATACAGAATTGTTTTCCACCAATTCTGTTTTCAGCAAAGAACCCCTTTTAATTCCCCTGTCCTGTATGTTGCCAAAATTCTTAAAATACTGTTCATGGAGATTTTTTTGTTACCCGCCTTGGAGCCCAGATGTAGGAACCAAGCCAGTGCAGCTGGTGTAACTTGGCTGAGTCTCATAGATAATTCAGTGTTTGAACAGTCTTCCTTTTTTTGAATGTTGTTATTATTTTGGAAAATTTTGGAGTGAATGTTTGTGGATGTAAAGGTTGAGGGACTAGCAGAACTATAGGCTAAAGGTCTCATCACTCTTTCATGCAGGGACTTCATCAAAGTCGGGGGGGGGGGGAGGAATATCAGCTATTTCCTCAAACCCTGTGCCAACTTTGCACCTGAACTGAAGAGACAGACTTGTCAGGGGAGGGCAGGAAGGGGAATGCGGTTCCTTTGCTTTATCTTTTTTTCAAGAGACTTCATGTTAGGAGTATAAACATACTATACCCAACACCAAAATTTAAAAAGCAAGAGAATTCTAGGAGTGAAAAATATTCATTCAGAAATCCAACACAAAACCCAGTGATGCTTAGGGCAATGAAAGTGATTTTACACTAGACTTTACTTCTGCTAAATTCTGGCACCACATTTACTACTTATAAAGCAGTTGCATTTTATAGCTGACACTGTATTATACTGATATTGCATGAACATCATATTAATCTCTCTGACCTACATTCCAATTTGCATTCTTCCACGGAATATGATGGTAATAATAACAATAGCAAGTATTGGTTGAGGGCTTACTGAATTGTGCTATGTGTGTTACGTGGATTAACTCATTTAATGCTCTCGATAAACACATGAGGAAGGTGCAATTACTATGCCATTTAATTCCAAAGCCACATTTCCACAGAAACACCACATTCTGCCACTTTTCTGAGGAAGGGATGGAATCACTGCTAATACGCAGGGCAATGCACACAACTGTGGTGTGGATACACAACAGTGCTTTGCTTTTGGACATTATCCATTAAGTATGTCACAGTGGAAAGAGCTTAAGAACTGACTACTCAGCTGTGCTGTGTATTCCTTTCCTCCTCAAGGAACATTGTCTATTTGCTTTGCTCTTTCTCTGCAGTCTGACTAGCTAATCGGATACATAAATAAAAGAAAGTGATATTAAGGACTCATAATTACTTGATACGTATCCCTTCCCTGATTCATGTATGTTTTATCAGAAGTCATCATTGCCTTAATCTCAGGGGCTGAGTAATGTGAGAAACCACATTAGAATATACTGCAGGTTTAAATTTCATCAGGAGGTGTTTCACTGCCCTTCAAACATACACTTCTCCGTGTTACAGCCTACCACTTACACAAACCATTAGCTCATTTTTGAGGCAAATCACCCAAATTTCCTTGCAACTGTTGGTATTAGAATGCTCCAATTTCTTTTCTTTTTCTTTATATATGTAATAACTCAATCACAGTATTGAATATAAAATGAGGTAGAGTACCCCCCTTCATTTGTTGTAAAGTGATGTAACGCTTCTTCCTAATTCTCCTGAATCATACTATGCTATTTGTACAAATTAAACTGTTTTTAAAACTTAAAAATCTATAAGCTCCACATAGAAAAAAAAAAAGGGCAGCATTTTAATAGCAGTGTACCTTCATACTAGCTAGGAAGTGTAGCACTGCACCAAATTTTCCAGGCCATATGGAAGTGAAAAGAAAGGCATCTGAGATAATATTGCCAATGTGAAATAACTTTCCTGATTGAAAAATATAATAATGAATTCTATCCTAAGGGTCTTAAAGGTATTTAAAAATAGCATCAACAGGTCTCTCCCTTAAATGAATTAGGTGTGATCCTATCAGGAGGCAAGCTGTCTTTGAAGTTTATGACTGTACCTTGTGCAAACACAACGTAAAAACAAAGGAGGGAGAAAGGAAAATCAGAAATTTTAGATAGAAAAAAATGTAAAACTATGCTGTGAATATGAGGCCTACTGCAATATGGACTATTTTGCACGTGTTGTTATTGCAAAAGTCATTAATGTTATCGTATGTCTCGGAATTTAAGTGTCAGATAATAAACACTCAAGTTGGAGCTGGAAATAATGACATAACACAATGAAATCATCATGGTATGACACTAAAACATTAGTGAGTACATCATGAAATAATCATGATTTGCAACTGCATCTTTCTCTCGTTTTACAAAGAAATTGGCCAAACATGGCTCTGATAGCAGTATTTTTCAGGAGGAACTCGGGAAAACAATTGGAGTAAGCAATGGAGAAAGGGTTACAGCATTCATTTAAATGCATGTGGAGTGTCTTTGGATCATAATTAGAATCTCACATCATTCTGGCTTTCAGTAAGTAACTTTGTGCTCATCTAATATAAAACATAAGTGGAAAATTTTCACCCATGTTCATAAAAAGCAAATATCTTGAAGTACTTGAAGAACTCAAGCTCTGTATATGAGCACAGGCATGTTTCAAAAATAACCACTGAAGCAATTCCATTACTGGGAGGACTGCTGCACTCTATAATTATGTTTGACAGGTTTTTCAGATCTTTCCTCCTCCAAATTATCTGAATTTGAGTGAAAGCCAGAGGGCTATCTTGAAAGTTGATGAAAAATAAAATGAATGTGCTTTTCTAAAGTATCAAATCTGATGTGTCATAAGCACAGGACTCTGGTAGGCATAAAAATTCATGTTAAAAGAAAGATTTCTTAAAGGACATGTCTTTAAACATACATGCTACAAGAATAACATCTAATGAATAAATACCCATTAGCAAATAAGAAAAAGCCTTCCTGCTAACACTGATGTTCTCAAGTTGAGGTTATGTATTTAACCAATGCCTAGTATCTCCAGCAAATACTCATTCAACAGACATTTAGGAAATTGTCATGTGGCAGGCACTATGCAAGGCACTGGGAATGCAAAAGAGCAAAAGATAGAGCCCCTTGTTCTTCAGATGGCCCACCAAATGGAGATACTCATATATATAACTTAACAGGATACAGTGTCACATCGTTCATCAATATTTATAAGACTGGTGAAATAATAAATCATAATTGCTTATAACGATCCAAATAAGTGTTATATGTATTCTATGTATGTTCCTTCTTGTATCTTATGAGTTTGTAATGGGTTAAATTTTAATAACCTTTAGTTTAAAAACATCAATCCCTATTCATCAGCTGACATTTGGTAAATTTTTTTCTGCTTCACATATGTCCTTGGCTCTTAGAAACGACTATCTCTGTTATAGAAACAAAAATCTAAAATACTTTAGAATACCATTCCCATTATTATGTATTCCTTACCCATAGGTAGAGACAGTAAGAAATAGAAGTATTAACATGATATATAGGAAGCAGAGAGTAGTGAGAAGGTAATATACAAAAATGTCACAAACTAATAAACATGCAATTCATCTTCTAGGCTGTATGTTGGGAATCAAATAGAGATATTCAAACATCAAGCGATATCATATTTATGAATGAAATCTACATATTACAAATGAAACTACTATATACCAAGATGGGTATTTCAGATCAGGTTGTAATTTCTCTGTCTAGATATTTCACTGGAGTTTAAAAATAAGTTTTTTTAACTATACTTATCCTTTCTTCATATGTCTACAATTTATTATTCTAGTCCATAACATTGCAAAGACTTCTAAATCCTATATTACATGTATTTTGGGTATGTTGGAGTAGATATATTTCCTACAGCTTAATATTCCTGTTCTTTTTTCTCCTATCTATATTTTTTTAACATTTAGTTTTGAATTTTATTTAAAAAAATCATTATATTTACATTAGAAAAACAAAGATGGGAAATCAAATAATTCCCACATGTTTCCTGTTTGGAGCAAAGTAAAGAAAATGCATTCTTGTCAGTTCATAATGATAAAGTTATTTATTGAGCACTTACTCCACAGTGCTCTTTCCCACATCTGATGTTTCTGTCCTGTGAAGGTAGCTAAATGAATTTGACTGTGTGTGTCTCTCTCTGTGTGTCTTTCTTACTCTATCCCTGGGAATGGGGCGTCACTTTTGAGACTATAAATTGGAGAGTGTGAACACAAGCAGTCCCATATTCTTTCTCCGGGGCATGAGCTTCAGGCAGAGAGCACATGACCACCCTGCTGAGAGCATGGGACTGCAATGGGCCTGCCTGAGGCTGGATGGGTAAATCTGCCTCATTCCTGAGTTTGGTTAGAAGTTTATTTGGCTTTCACATATGCCTTCCAGCCTGGCCTCTATAATTAACATAGATGCTATTTTGACCTCTATCTTTATTCCTTTTTTATTTACTTGATTTTCTCAGCCATGACATCAAATGTGAGGTTGCTGAGTTTACTGCTAAATAATACCCCTCTCTCTTCCCTGGTTGGGTTCAAAGCAGGTTGAGAACCCTACGCCAGACACCGAGCCTGTGTTATATGGACCCCCATGTATTCCTCGCAACAGCACTGTAAGGGAGACAGAATTACTCCCATTCGGGAGAGGAAGAAACTCAAGTTTAGACAAGTTAACACCCTTGCCTGAGGATGCAGTGACAGAGTTGGGATTTAAACCCAGACCCAATTCTGGAGCCAAAAATCTTAACCACTGTGCTATATGACTATACTGAAATTCCCACTAGAATAACATTAGCTGAAGCAGAACCAAGGAATGAATACATACATACATACCACTGATCCTGAACCAGGCTTCACAAAATAATAGGTGACATTATTAAAGAGGCCCCCCATCACAAGGAAGCAGGGACTTCAAGAATGACCAACAACTCCTTTGATTACAGTGGTTAACAATTTGTCCTGCCTTTGGGTCAAAAATCAGAAGCCCAGCTGCTTTTTCTAGATTTAAAATCAGCCAGTTTAAAATGTCACCTATTTTGTAAGCCCTAAAGCACAGCTGAGGTAGAAGGCAGAAATAAAACGACCTGCAATGCATTTCATCCAGGTGAGTGGCAGCTCTCAAATCTCTACATTGTTTCAACTGGGAGTTCTTGTCTATATTTTATTAATTTTCTTCTAATCAAATAAGGAGATCGAACCCCAAACCAGGGTGACCTACAACACTCACTAGTCTGTTCTCTGCCAATGGTAAGACAGTAGCTTAGCTGCTCGAAAGCCTTGTGAAAAACTAAACTAAAATAAAATAAAGCAAACATGTTTGGCAAAAAATAATGAATTTGAACTACTTAAGTTCTCAAAATAGATTGATGTCATTTTACTTTTCTTTTTTCCTTTCCACCTGCTAATTTTACCTCCAATATTCTAAAATGGTCTTCCCCAAGTTAGCTATCTATTAGGAAAAAAACAAGGATTTCATCCCTCTCTCATCACCTCTTTTCTTGGTCATTTCTCAATAATCCTGTAGTCATCAAATAAGAACAGAGATACATGAGAATAAAATCCCTCTGATCCTCAGAAGTTGTGAGTTTTTTTGCAGGGGCAGTTTGTTATAGTTAACCATGCTAACTTTGTAAGTCTTAGAAGTAAGGAGGAGCTGAATTGGCACAGATGAAAAAGAATCCATAAGCATATGTGATTTGCCATAGGAAATGATGTATGGTTAAGGATGATTAAAATAGTCACAAGGAAACTGGCACAGCATTAGATAATACTATTAAAATAACTACATAGTAATATGTAACTCTTGTTGAGAGCTAAAAATATTTCTGGAATCTTTTTTTTTTTCATTCAGGTGCTTAGATTCCAAACTCTTTATAAACATAGTGGGATATTTGTTTAAAATGGGCCAAGTGCATTACCAATTACTTTTTTTAATATCTCATATAGATTAAATGTTTCTGGTTTGGGAGCTTTTTAAAAATCTATTTCACTGTGAAAAGTAACTAGAATAAAATAGTTTTTCTTTTGAGACAGTATTAATCATTACTCTAAATTACTTCTTATAAAATACCAAGAGAATTGGGGAAATATGGGAAAGGGGAGTAAAACAACTCTATAATGCCTGAGAATGTCTAGTATTTATTAATACAGGTTATAAAATCTAGTTTTTCACCAAATCGTGAAGTCATTCATTGGGTCAATCAGTTTTCACATTTTTATTTCACATTTCGAATTAATTGTGCATCACTTAATTTCCTAAGTGATGACTTAGCTTGGCTTCCCTGGGAGACTGACTTTGAGACCGATACAGCCCTGTGCATGTGGGAGCGCACTAGCAAGGACTCAGGAACAACACTTGTGAGAGAGTATGGTGTGCAGGATTAGGCAGCAGGAGAAGTTGATGTGCCATATACTTGCCACAGAGACCTTAGCCAATCTCCCTGAGAGCCCTAGAGAAGGATGACCAAGAGACATTTCCTAAGAAGACAAGGGAGCTGAGTATTTGTAGCCACCTCTCCTATTTCTACACTTAATGGTAATTGGATACAGATGTCTCCTGAGTGTGGATACCACCTTTTGTGAGGTAGCTCCTTCGGTTGACAGAAGTTCCCGGAAAGGGTCTTAACCATGAGCTTTTGGTATCTAGCATTCCAGTTTGCTGAGAGAATGAATGCCTTACCACTGAAAGGGGATCCAGGCAGAGTTCTATACTCTTTATACCAGCCACTCTAGTGAAAGAGAATGACTACATAAAAAAGGTGGGATAATTGGCTTCATTTTATAAATGCCACACTTGCAACCAAATCTTCACTCTAATGCAGAAGGTAACATAATACTATAGTTTTCAAGTGGGTGTCCCATTACCTACTTAAAAAGTAACATAATATGTTGATATTTCTTATGGTTTTGGTCTAAAATAATGCTCAATGTCTTCAGTAGGGGAGTAACTTATAGCATAAGGACCAGAGCATGCCTTTCTGCTGTTACTTTATACTTAAGGCATTGCCCATTCACCATGTCAATGCATTTCAAAGATTTCTGTTACTTTTACTGAGCACTTATAACATATCAGAAACAGTGCTGGAAATAGGAGTTAGAGAGATAAAAGATAGTTCTGTTTCCTGACACTCATTGGCTAGTGAAACAGGATACAACTGAACAGATGATCACAAGCCAGTGTGACAAGTGCTTTGATAGAGGTGTCATAAGGTGTGATATATCTAAACCAGACTAGGCCTGTATTTTAACCATAAAACCCTGGGTGAGGTATGGTGAGGCCAGATGCAGATCCAGAAAGAGAACAGAAAAGAGTTTTACAGTTTTTTAATACTCACAGTTCCCTGGGGAGAACATAGCACTCCACACAGGACCACTCAAGGGAAGAACCTGGGTTAGTCACAAGGCAGAAGGTGGGAGGGAAAGAAAGGGAGATGTAGCTGGGAGCCAGCTTAGGATTGGCAAATCTGAATAACTTCAGAGAGCCCTGGGACATTGGGAGTTGTCCTTGATTAACTGGTACCTGGTCCTGGGACAATTAGGGTGGGTGTTTCGTGGCTCAGAATATAAGAGCCCAATAAGAGGTTGGGGTGTGGTTTTAAATCAGTTGCTCAAGAAGGGAAGTTAACTAGCAAAGATCTCAAAGTGTAGCAGGCAGTATTTTTAAAAACTATATTACAACATGATTTGAGGTGAGAGAGATTTCAGGGATAATAATTTCCTAAAAATATCATTGAAGTAGAGCTGTGAAGGAATGTTAATATGCATTCTTTGTGTGGGATAGGTTTACAATGTCTATCTTTCTAAGAGATATACTAAGAGATATAATGATGACTGTACAAAGAGCTTTGAAGCAATGTTAATATGCATTCTCTTTGTGTGGGATAGGTTTACAATGTCTATCATCTACTAAGAGATATAATGATGACTGTAGAAATTAGAGTTAATATTTATTATCCTTTTGATTATAAAGAAGGATACAAATGTAAGACATCAGCACTATTTTGGGGACAAAATGCTTGTTCTTTTCCCTTGAACACTTTTGCAACTTTCCTACAAAATTAATTGATAACATCAGCTATAATATTGCACAAAAATGATTAAAAGAGAACAACTACAGTGTATTGTTAAGTATTCAGTTTCTGCACTGCTTATTTAAATAAGCAAAGAATGCTGCAACAACACAAATATGAAATCCAAATTAAAATGAAAGGTTTTTTGTTGTTATAAGAATGATGACTACTACTGATAAAAACTGTCAAAAATTAGGGCGCCTGGGTGGCTCAACCAGTTAAATGTCTGATTCATGATTTCAGCTCAGGTCATAATCTCGGGGTCGTGAGATTGAGCCCCATATCAGGCAATGCACTGAGTATGGAGCCTGCTTAAGATTCTCTCTCCCTCTGCCCCTCCCCCACCCTCTGTTTAAAAAAATGTAAAAAAAAAAAAAAACTGTCAAAAATTACAAATTAACAGGGTCACCATCTCTTACTGCCCCAAATATAGCAAAACCCTAGATCTAATCTTACATTTCCTCTTTCCACTGATGGCATTATTTTTTTTTCTTTTTTTAAAGATTTTATTTATTTGACAGAAACACAGAGAGAGAGGGAACACAAGCAGAAGGAATGGGAGAGGGAGAAGCAGGCTTCCCACAGAGCAGGGAGCCCAATGCAGGGCTCGATCCCAGGACCCTGGGATCATGACCCGAGCCGAAGGCAGACGCTTAACGATTGAGCCACCCAGGCACCTCTGATGGCATTATTTTCTTACAAAATATTTGATTCTCTCTCTTTCTCTGGTTTTGGCTGCCTTTTTCTTACTAGTCCTTCCCACTCATTTTACTCCTATTGCCATGTAATTGTTGATTCAATTTCCATAATGCCTATCAAATTATAACCCTTATTCTGGTTTTGTTTCTCAATCTTTCTAGACTATGCTACCTTACAAGTCTCCTAACCAGTTCCCTGCCTTATTTTGTCTTCTCTAAAATCCATCCCAAAGTGGCCTTCATAAATACATGTTCACTACCATATTGGCCCATCCTTAACTCCTTAAGGCATTAGGCTAATCATACCACTCCCCAACTCAGAAAACATAGATGGCTTTTAGTCTTTTATTGGCGGTGTCTCCAAAAGAAGAAGGTGCATGGGACAATTCACTGGGGTTCAGAAAGGAACTACTATGATATCTGTTCATCTAAAAGCATTTAGAAATAATAAATATTACTCATATAAATTCTATTATTCACAATATCCCAAATCATCCTGAGAGACCATGTGTTAGAGTCCCATGACAACCTCACACCTTAATTTACTTGAACACATGGCAAAGTATATGAGTTTATATACCAAGTAGTAATTTTTTTCCAAAGATCAACAACAGAATCTTTAAAACATTTCGTAAAGAGATGAAAGGGGCTGAGCAAATTATATATAGAATACAAAGGTTTGTTGGCTATTTCATGACAGAGCATTTAAAAGGGGTATGGGGGGGGCGCCTGGGTGGCTCAGTGGGTTAAAGCCTCTGCTTTCAGCTCAGGTCATGATCTCAGGATCCTGGGATCGAGCTCCACATCAGGCTCTCTGCTCAGCAGGGAGCCTGCTTTCCCCCCTCCCCCCCCTCCTGCCTCTCTGCCTACTTGTGATCTCTCTCTCTCTGTCAAATAAAAAAATTAATTAATTAATTAAAAAAAAAATAAAAGAGGTATGGGGTACCTGGGCGGCTGAGTCAGTTAAGCTTCTGACTCTTGATTTGAGCTTAGGTCATAATCTCAGAAACCAGAGATCGAGCTCCATGTCAGGCTCCATGCTCAGTGTAGAGTCTGCTTGAGATTCTCTCTCTCCCTCTGCCCCTCCTCACCTCAAAATAAAATAAAATAAAATATAAAAGAGGTACAAAATTTTAAGAAGATATATACAGTTTTCTTTCATACAGACTACTAGTTTCCAATTGTACTACTCCTTTCTGTAATGATGAGCGGTTTTGAGAAGTATATTGCCCAGCAGATGCTGAAAAAATAAAGACTTAATCTATCCCCCCAAGGTAAAGATTATGAATTAACAATGAGTGAGAAAATAACTGCTGTTCAAAAGAACTCATGCTATGTAGAAGGCATTTAGAAAATGGATATTTGGAAATATATCTGCCCTATGTGATTTTGTTGCTGAAAAAAAAACTAAAACTCGATTTACAAACTTTAAAAAGTAGAAAAAGGATATTAGAATGTGTTAAAAGATTTCCCAAATTCAAAAATTTATTAAACTCAAAACTACTTGTTAACAGAATAAGAATACAACATAAACTTCGATAGACTGAGAAGAATAGATGATTAGTATTTAAAAAGATGGAAATTTACTACTTAATTCAACAAAAGTCTCTACAAAATTGATGGATAGGATTTAAAAACAAATATGATTTAATAAGCTAAGAAAATGGTACTTTTTCCCATTTGTATCTACCCTATTTTGTGAGGTGTTATTTTTAGCTTTAGTTGTGGTTAAAACCAAATAAAATCAAACTTAATAGAGAACCAGATTTCTGGGTTGCTGTATACATAGAGTTAAACCAAGATTTTATAAGCAATGAAGAAAATCCACTCATATTGTTCTCACACAAAATAACATAGTTAATATACAATGACATGATAAAATGTTAATAATATTTTGGGGAGAGAAAAAAATGGGATGTTTGGCAGCATCCGTGGCTTCTACCCACCAGGTACCAGAAGCATTCACCCATAAGTTACAATGTAAAATGTTCTTATATATTACAAAATATGTTCTGGGGAGACAAGGCATCCCCCATTGAAAACCATCCGTCTATAAATTTCAAAGTCCTCAACACAACATCAGAATCTTGCACAATCTGAACCCAGCCCAAATTTCTAATCTTATCTTCTATGAATCTAATTTCTAACATTATCTTTTCTAATTTTGCTCACTAATTATCCTCCATTGCCACCCTTTCTGCACATATACCTTATCACACTGTTACATTAAATCTGCCCTTCATTATTTACCCCTATGTTTTTACTAATGGCTAGAAAGATACTCTCATAACTTTATTACAATATCTTACCCAATCCTCAAAACCCATTATAAATTATGCCTCCTTATTAAGGCTTCCTTTAAATTTCCTTTTTAGAAGCAACCTGCCCTCCAAGTATAAAATAAATCTTTTAGTTTTTACTGCAAGCTCTCTTAGGTTTCTCTATTTTCCGTATTTTTCTTCTTTCTCAAACCCACACTAGACCTCTTATAAAAACTGTACAAATTTAAATTATTGCTAATGCTATTATTGTGATCATTTGCTAATGAGGGACAATGAAAAGTGTAACTTATGGAATACTACATATATTATAATATCTTTAAGGAAAAGATAAACACTATCCTTATGTGTTCAGAAAAATTATAAAAAGACAAGTAACCTCAGCAATGGTTATTTTTGGGACGTGAAAAAGGAATCATAAATTATGGAATGATTTTATAATTTAAAAAAAGTTACTTAAAAGTTATAAAATTTAGTGTACTTTTCATGGTTTACCTGCATTTTCTTGTTAGAAATCTGCTTCCTTGCAGACTGCAAATTCCTAAAGGGATCTAGCCTTAGCCTGTACGTGGAAACGGTAGCCATTTTTAGACTGATCTTTTAACACTGCTTTTCTCTCTAAGCCTGTCATCCTGAGTCCTGCGAGTTTGATAGAAGCTGTTTCTAAATCATTACTAGTTAGTAGTCAATAATAGCACAGTTCCATTGTGAACATTTCTCTGTAGATATCCGGAAAGGTACACTGAAATTCCTATCAGGAGAAGCAAGAATATTTCTTGGAAGCAAGGGTTAAAATTTAATATTTGAATTAAGGTCAGTATGTCTTCTCGTTTTACTCATAAGAAGAGAATTTAGTCAACAAGACAGCTTGGCTTTTCTAAGATCTTCCTTGCTACCTAAACCAGACACCTCACCAGACCTGTTGGGTTACTAATTTAACCAAAGGGGCATTTATATTTCTCTGCTTTAACCTTCCTAAAATAAAAGCAATACCTCATAAATGTCTGCTGCGAGGACGAAGCTAGTCCCCAATTCTTATTTTTCCATGTAATGGCTAATTAAGTCAGTCAATGGTTCACAGTCTCAGTCACAATCTGCCAAACTGTCCGCTTCCTGTACTAGGAGCAAAGGAAGATACTGCGCTGCCTTTGAGAATTCGAAATGGAAATGTTGAGTCCCATGACCCAGAAGAGTCTTAAATGAAAATTTCAAGGCATATTGGAAAAAATTTAGGAGAACTTTCTTTGCAAGGCACACACTATGAAAAGCCACTCAAAGTTCCCATTTTGGGAGCAAGAACATTTTTGCTGATTTTTCCTGCAAATTGCCACAGATAACATAGTAATTATGTATGTTGAAAATAGTCTAATTCTGAGTCATTCAGTAAAAATTAAAGAAAAATGATGGCAAAAAAAAATCTATTTGAAAATCTCATATAGAAACCTTTTCAAAATAGCATTCAACTTTTCCTAGGAGAGCACCCCCTTTGGTCAGGGTCATTTGATTGAAAAGCTGATTTCTCTGAGCATGTTTTATCTCTTAGAGGAATCATAAATTTTTAACTCATTAAAAGACCACAAGCCTAATATAAATAAAGTAGGATACAAGATAAATTATTAAAGGAGCAGAACCATTCAGAGGATGTTGTTCTACTTCTATAAAAAATAAATAAAACTGTGAGTAAGGACATATGAACACAGAAATAAGTGGAAGAATAATCAGATGTAGAAGACAGAGGCAAGGCAATAGCTATTGGGAACCATCAGGAATCTTACAAGTACAGAATTAAGAGAATAGCTTCTTAGGGGTGGAAGACCCTGATTCAAAAATCTTTCTTTCGTCCTCAGTATCAAGGCAAAAAGAAAATTTAAGACCAGAGTCTTGAGGGCCACGTTCTTACCAAGATTTATGAGCACCATGGTACATTTAGTACTTGTGGTATATTCAGTGCCTATTGCATTTCAGCAATATGGGCTGACAGCAGCAATCCCCTACTGTTGTTAGAGCAGCCTAATAACCCAGGGATTTCCTGGTCTAGTGTGCAGAGATCTTCCATCCTCTTTTGACTCCTATGGAAGAAACATAACACGTCTTCCATAGCAGAAGTGGGAAAAAGGAAAGTGCCTTTTCAGCTTCTATCTCCCTCCCATCAGGAAAGAAGACTAAAGAAAAGGAAAAAGGAAAAAAAGAAAGAAAAAAGGTCCTTTGAGTCTTCAACCATTAATTCTAAGACAGGAGAATGCTGTACTCATTATGACATCTTGGCTCTCTCTGATTACTCTTCAGATAATTAGGAAAACACCTGCCTATTTATTTCTATATCCACACTGCTACAAGAATCGGGCCAGAATCTGTGCCAGAATCTGTGCCTGTCTGTTCACTACTGTGGTTTCATAGTTTTAGGATACAGGCAATAAACACCAATTTGTGAAATGAGTAGATGAGAACTCACACACTGCAACAATTATAGCAACTCCTGGAATGTTGGCACCTTTCTAGAAAGTTGTTATCTTCAAAGATAAAACACTGAGTCATATTCGAAACAAATACAATCCTCATGTAGATTTTGATGAAGGAAATAAGTTTAAGATCTTTAAGACTATCCCCAAAAGTCTAATCTTTTTGGAATAGTAAGTTGTTATAAAATTATTCAGTTATTGAGGTTTGTTCACTGTAACTTCAATACATAGTACCAAATAATACCCAAATCCTCAAATTTACTTTGGATCAACAAAAACATTAATTGAGGATACAGAATATGCAGGTTACCTATGTGTATCCACCATGATTCAAACTGAGAAATAGATCCAGTGGCCAACATATATTAAGAGATTTATTGCAAGGAAATGACTTACGTGATTGTGTAGGCTGGCAAACCAAGCCTGAAATCCGAAGAGCAGGATGGACCCCCTCAGCAAGTGATAAAGCTGACACTCACAAGCAGAATTTCTTTGGGACAGCCTCAATTCTTCACTGAGGCTGTTAAGGCCTGTCAATAGATTAAATCAGGACCACTCACATTATTTAGGATGATCTTCCTTTTTCTTACCTCAACTGTTTATGGACTTTAGTCACATCTACAAAACATTTCCACAGAATTATGTAGATTAGTGTTTGATCAGAAACTGTGGTCTATAGCCTAGCCAAGTTGAAACATAAAACTGTCCATCACACTGTTTGATTAGGGATTTGATTAAGATGATAAAATATGCCTCCTTTTTTCAAACCCATTAAAGAAATAATAAAGAACACAAGGCAGGAGGCAATGATTCCTCTAGAAAATTTTAACTGAAGTGCTATGGAGAAACTTAGAAAGGAAAGATGATTTCAAACTCAAAGGATAAAAGATCTCAAGATTCAGATGACATTTAGGCGACAAGATCTAGATCACAGTGTACCTTCACCAAGAACAATGTTACTTTGAAAAACTCATTTAACCTCAATGAACCTCAAAATGATTCTTAAATGGGGGTCATAAGCTTGCCCTGCTGAACTCACATTTTTTGAAAATGAAACGTGAAAATGTAACTGGAAACATTACCTAAATTATAAAATACTTTTTTTTAAAATTTTTATATTATAGTATCCTGAATAATGATCCCCAAAGATGCCCATGTTTTAATTCCTAGAACTTGTGAATATGTTGTTACTTTAAATGGCAAAAGGGATTTTACAGATGTGATTAAAATTAAGAATCTTGAAACGGGGAGATTATCATGGATTATATCTTTGTGGGCAACGGAGGCAGTAGAGTCAGAGCCAGAAAGGAAGCCATGTGATGACAGTTGCAGAGTTCAGGATGATGTGATTGCTTCCTGGAAGGGTACTATGAGCCAAGGAATATGGGTGGCCTCCAGAAGCTAGAAAAAGCAAATAAACAGACTTTTATCTAAAGCTTCTGGAGGGAACACGGCCCCGCTAACACCTTGATTTCAGCCCAGTGAAACCCGTTTGAGACTGCTGGCCTTCAGAACTGTACCATAATAAATTTGTGTTGTTTGGAGCCACAAATTTTGTGGTAATTTGTTATAGCAGCAATAGGAAACTAATGTATATATATGGCCTTGAAGGGTATTTATTGTGTCAAAGAAGGCTATTTGTCCCCAGTGTCCATCCTCCTTTGTCCATCTTTAGCTGAAGACATTCAGAATAAAGACTAATCTTGCTTTGCAGCCGGAATGACAGATAACTAAGTTTTTTCCTGGACAAGGTAAGGGGAAGAGAGGTGTGTAGCTTCTGCAAAGTATCCTTGAAGGATATAAGCTTCTCCTTTTTCTCTCTTTTCTCTTTTGCACTGGCTGTAATTAGGATGTTATGAATGAAGCTAGACCAGACGATTCTGTGAGATGGAAACTCATGTTGAGGACAGCAGAGCAAAAATAGACAGAAGAGCAAAAATAGACAGAAAGAGCCAGGGTCCTTGATTGTAGAGTCACTATATTAATTCCTAGCCAAGTATCCAGACTTTTCCATGATAGACAAATTTTTGGCTTGTTCAAACATGATTATTTTGAATTTTCACCCACTCACAGCAAAACTTAATTTTACCTAGTATATTTCTATTTCTCAATTAAATAGACAATTTTTTGCATACATAATAAAAATGAGTATTAGGTAAAATTCCTACCCATTAAGGCTAAATAAAATTTTATTAAATGAAGATATTAAAAAATATGATGTTAACAGAAGGAATGCCATGGGGTGCCTGGGTGGCTCAGTCAGTTAAGCAACTGACTTCACCTCAGGTCATGATCTCAGGGTCCTGGAATTGAGTCCCATGCCTGGCTCCTCGCTCAGCAGGGAATCTGCTTGTCCCTCTTTCCCTGCCCCTCCCCCTGCTTGTACTCTCTCTTTCTCTGTCTCTCAAATAAAAAAAACCTTAAAAAAAAAAAAAGAATACCATAAGTAGAAATATAGAATCCAAATCTCTAAACTTTTTTTCAAATGTAAATAAGCTCATGTATTCTAAATAAAAGGCAAATGTTCTGATCCTACTGTTCACCATGCCCATATTCTTATTATTAATTCTCTAAACAACTACCATCCATCAATACTGGACTTAATACTCCAAACACATTCAGCCTTCTGAGTGTTTTAAGAAGTAGTCTGTCTGGTCAGAATCTTATTCGGAAGTCAAAAGGTTTTTATGCACACATGCTGATAAAGAATATGTGACCATTTATCCCTGGCATCATGCTACAGAGACATACTATACATTAAGAATTACTTTACAAGGAAGCAAAGTCATTAAAAGATAGCAGAATCTTCAACTCAGATATCAGAGTACAGAAATAATGAAACTCTGCTAGAAGAGATCAATCAAATTTATGTAAAGCTATATGCCTGTACTTGTTGGTCTTAATATAACATTACATGCTGATTTGCTCATTTAATGCGCTTTTTCATTAACTGGGTAAAAGAGAAATATGCATGCAGTCAATAGAGCCTATTTAACAAAGTTTATTTATTCAACTTAAAGACTGATAGGAAAATACATAGCTCATACTGGTGATTTACTCCTCTAAACAGTCTTCCCACTTCATCAATAGTCAGATATTGACATGGGATAGACAATGTGATCAGATTGATGAGAACCAGTCAACTATCGGTTGGTTTCCAAATAGCAAGATTAGTTCATTTTCCCTAGAAGAGACACATTCATTGATCAATGACATTCCATTACAACAGTAAAAAATAACATCGACATTGATACCAGGGCACGGTCTCAAGATTCTAAACACAGATTTTGAGAAGTGTCTGGATACAAGACAAATCTGAGAAGTGTGGGAAATGGACATGAGACCTCCCTTCCAGAGAGAGTTGTACAGTCCGGGATTAAAAATATAGACACCATTCTGGAAAAGCTGACTTGCTAATATCCTCAAATTTGGTGAGATGATGATTGAAAGTAAGTAAAGGGACTGGGTAAAAAACAAAACACAGGGGTGCCTGGGTGGCTCAGTGGGTTAAAGCCTCTGCCTTCAGCTCAGGTCATCGTCTCAGGGTCCTGGGATCAAGCCCCGCATCGGGCTCTCTATTTGGCAGGGAGCCTGCTTCCCTCTCTCTCTGCCTGCCTCTCTGCCTACTTGTAATCTCTCTCTCTCTGTCAAATAAATAAATAAAATCTGAAAACAAAAACAAGCAAATGCAAAAAAAATGTCAAATTCTCGAACTTGCACTTGGTTTAGGATTAAAAGAAAAATTACAAAGAATGAAGATAGTTATCCAGCATGTACTGTCCAGGATCTAGGCTCTATTGCTAATATCTGGAGCTAAATAACTGGTAGAATAGCAACCTCTAACATCAACCTCCCAGATTTGTTTTTGAGAAAAACATCCAAATAGTCCCCTCAAAGCAAGTTGAAAGGGCAAAGACGGTGTGTTTCTATTATTACATATACTTTTTTGGGACTAAAAAAAAAATTCTTAAATATAAAATCCACTGAGTCAAAAATAAATAAGGAATCGAGAAAAAAATAATGAAGTACGATCTGTGCAAAATATATAGAGAAAACAATTGTAATAAGCAAAATAGAAGAAATAAATATCACCATACATGTTTTATGCATAGAAAGTAATCAAGAACTATTAAGTTCTTCAGAAAAAGAGATTATAAAGATGAGACTATGAAAAACAAAACTGAAGGTCTAAGAAAATAAAAATAAAAACAGAAAACAATGAAATAGAGAATAAAAGGACAATAGAAAAGATTTTAAAAACAAATCTAATGCTTTGTAAATATTCACATAACTGATAAAATATGGGAAATTAACTTATTTAAAAAGTAAACTTGTGACCTAATCAGAATTTTTAATTAACAGATATATTTATGATAATAAAATAACATCACAAACAACTACAATTAGAATGAGTAATGAAAAAAAAAAAAGAATGAGTAATGGAAAGAAAAAACACAAAATGCCAAATACGTGCAAGACAAAACAGAAAGCTCAAATAAATCAATAACCATTAAAAATTAAACTGGTAATCAATATAGTCTCTTCAAAAAAACTATCACAGATATTTTTATGAAACCATTATTCCAAACCTTAAAGAGATCATCTCTGAAACATGTTTCTTCCAGCAAATAAAAAGAATGAAAATTAGCTGATTAATTTTATAAGTCCAGTAATCATTGATACCAGAAAAAGGACAGCAATAGAAAAAAGGAAAATTATGGGACCATTTAATTCATAACAGAAATGCAAAAAACTAAACTGAACCCAACAATATTATTTTAAAAAATCCATCATGAACAAATATGTTTTATCCCAGGAATAAAAGAACTTAACATTACTATTGTAATAAACTATGTAATAAAAATCACACAATTATCTCAATGTATATAAAAAAATTAAATTGATATCTATTTATAATTAAAAAAATAAAACTCTTGGAAGAGGAAGAATAGAAGGAAATTTGCCTAGCTTGATAAAGGTGGTATTCTATAAGCATTTAGCCACTCATTATTATTATTATTATTACTACTGGTAAAGAAATATTAAAAAGCATTCCTTTTAGTATGGAGAAAAGACCATAACACTACTATTGTTCAAAATAGTAACAAGGTCTTAGTCAGTGCTATGACATGAGATAAAATAAGAGTGATCAGGATGGAGAAAAAGGAGATTAAACTGTTATTATTGCAAATATTACACTTACTACCTAGGTAGGAAACTCAAAATTATCAACAATGATTACAACTAAACGAAGTATAACATGTTGTAAGACACAAAATTAACTTTAGACTTCTTGTCTACAAGGAATAATCTGCTATTATATCTTATGTTAGAATAATAAAAGGTCCCACTAAAAATAATAACTCTAAAGATTTTAAGATTTTAACACACCAAAAATGTATAAGACTTTAACTCGTAAGATTTGGTTATAATTTTAAACCTCTATTGAAAGATATAACCACCAAAGAAATTGAAATGTTAAGCACTGGCCTCTCTAGTCCCAAATGGCCTTTGTAGGTGTGTCCTATGAAACCTGCAAAAATTGAAAAATTTCTATCCTCTCCAGGTCAATTTCCCTAGGAAGCAGACTCTGAGATGGACAGTACTGTGTGGTAGTTCATAAAGGAGTTGACTGGGGATTAAAATCTGTGGGGAGAGGGAAGAGGCAAAATTGAGCAAAGAAGAAACTGGGCTGTGATCCAGTCACAATCAATTCCCCCCAAGGAGTTCTGAAGCTGGGGACAAGGGTCATCAATCATTTATTGATGCAGGCAGTCTCAATGGATGCACATCACAGACCCTAGCAAGGGAGCATGATGTTGAGAAAGATGGCTCTCTTCAGTCAAGGACCATCTCCAAAAACTGCCGAAATGAAGGCTGTTGGCTGGCAACACTCTCAGAAGAGAGGAAATAGATGTTTGGATCCTGAAAGAGGGAGTTGGGTGGCATAGCATAGTGTCCTCTGTAGTCTAGCCTGTGTGCTGCTCAGATCCACTCTTCTGTTTAATTTCTAGGAGCAGCTCCTACAGGATTCTGGTGGACCCCTTCACAGGGGAAACTTAGAAAAGAAGTCCTTCTCCTTGCAGCTGGTACTTATTTTCCCTGCTACCCATCTGAGATTCCATTTAAGCCAGCAATTCTGCTGATCTCTAAGGAGACTGAGCCCCTGATCATCATACCCTTCTCAGATTGTGGCTACTGCCACAACAATTTACCATAAAAACTGGGCGAGAAAACACCAAGAAATGCACTTTGGGTGACCTGACTGCCACCTATACCTCCCACTGTCCACACTGCGTAGCAGCAGCCTTCTATCTCCTAGTTATAAGGATCAGTCTCTCCCACCAGAATGTTATTCCTTTTTATCTTCAGATTTCCCTAACCAAGATGTTCAAGGTACACAGGCAGGAGGAATCCATCTTGCTTTTAAACGATACTTTTAAACAGGCAAAGCCCAGATTTGTGGGGTGGGAAACACAAGTTCTCTGAATTGGGACACTGGGACTGATGGTACAGGAGGCCATTCTGAATTCCATCCCTTGTTTCCCAAATCCACGCAGCATACACTGGGAATGCAGCATTGTGTTTATTGTGTGCAATGTGTGCTGCATGTACCCGGCAGCATGACATCCCATCTTCACCAGGTACTTTTTACTAAGCGAGCACTTCAGTTGTGCTTTCAACAGACTTTATCATTGTTATCAGTTTGGCCATTTCAGAATGACGCACTATACGATAGCACCAGTGGCATAATTCAGACACAATAGGACATATAAGTAAATAAAAAAAGAAAAAATTAAGCCCTACTCTTATGAAGCATATATTCTAGTGGCAGACGATAAAACATTTTTACCAGAAGCAATAAGCAATAAACTTGTATCTTCTTGGCAATGTAGCTATATATACATTTTGACAGAGCTACAAAGAGAAATGGTTAAGTTTACCATCATGGTGAGAGACTTCAGTATACCTCCCTGAGTAATAGACAGACCTAATAATAACAATAAAAAAGAATATAAAATATATAATAGCATAAAAACACTCTGCTATTATAAAGAACATAACTGCAAACAACTGTAGAATATACAATATTTTCCTGCAAACTTGGAACATTTCTAAATAGTATCTGCATACTAGCCCATAAAACTTATCTTAGTAAATGTCAAAAGATAGGAATCAAAAAAACCATTTCCTCTGTCCTCAATGCAATTATGTTAGAAATCAATGTTCAAAAGCTGATTAGAAAAATCCCATGTGTTTGGAAATTAAGAAACTCCTACATAACTTATGGGTCAAAGAACTCAGTGAAAATTAGAAAATACATAGAATTGAATGATCATGAAAAAATACATATCAAAATCATAGCCTATAGCTAAAGCAGTTCTTAAAGGAAATTATACAGTTTCAAAATGACAATATTAGAAGAGAAGAAAAAAATCAAAATTAACTAGCTAAGCTTCTAATTTCAGAAGTAATAGAAATATAAAATAAATCCAAAAAGAATTTGAAGGAAATAAGTAATATATATAATAGCCAAAATAGTGAAACAAAAAACAAAAATAAAATAAGAGAGGAGCAAGAATGCCAAAAACTAAGGCTAACAAAATTAACAATACTCAAGTGAGGCTAATCGAGAAAAAAATGAAAGAAGGCTCAAATAAATAATATGAAAAAAGGAGTAATATTTGAAAAATTATATGCAATAGGCTATTTCTGAGGAAAACATCACATACCAGAACTAAATTAAGAAAAAAATCCTGAAAACCTGGTTTCTTCTATCCATTAAATAAATCTTTACCAAAATTAAAAAAAAAAAAAAATAGGTATGTACTTGTTTATCGCAGACTCTTTAAATATTAAGGGAGCAAAAAACAAAATTTCCAAGAAATGAGAGGGAAAAGAAATAAACTTCAATTCAATCGATGAAGCTAGAAAAATAAAATATGACAAGAATATTATTTAAATATAAATTATAGGACAATCTCAGGAACATAGATTCAAAAGTCCTAAATATAATAGAATTAAATCCATCAATGTATATAAAAACTAATACAGAAGGACTACATTTGGTTTAGCCTGCAAATGCAAAGACTTTAATATTAGAAAATAAATTTAGTTAATTTGCCACACTAATTTAAAGATTAAAAAATAACAGGATCTTGATAGTAGATAAAATTCAACATCTCTTCATAGTTGAGATAAAAGACCTAGAAAATTAGAAATAGAAACTGAAATTGTTTAGCCTGATTAATCGTACTCCTTGCTCCACCCTCGAAAACGACAACAGTTGAATGCATTTTTATGATTATTTCAAGAAAAATTGCTCCCCATCGTCACTTCTATGGAACATTTTACTAGAAGTCCTTTTTTTTTTTCATTTAAATTGAATTAGTCAACATATAGTATATCATAAGTTTCAGAGATAGAGTTCAGTAACTCATCAGTTGTGTAAAACACCCAGTCTTCATCACATCATGTGCCTTCCTTTTTTAAAAGATTTTATTTATTTAGTTGAGAGAGAGAGAGAGAGAAAGCACAAAGTGGAGGGGAGGGGCAGAGTGGGAGGGAAAATCAGGCTCCCCACTGAGCAGGGAGCCAGATGCAGGCTTGATTCCAGGACCCTGGGATCATGACCTGAGCTCATGACCTGAGCTGAAAGCAGCCACTTAACCAACTGAGCCACTCAGGTACCCCACATCACATGCCCTCCTTAATGCCCATCATGCAGTTACCCCATCCCCCCACCCACCTCCCCTCCAGCAACCCTCAGTTTCTTTCCCATAGCTAAGAGTCTCTCATAGTTTGTATCCCTCTCTGATTCTTCCCATTCTGTTCTCCTCCCTTCTCCTATGATCCTCTGGGCTATTTCTTATACTCCTCGTGTGAATGAAACCATATGATAATTGTCTTTCTCTGATTGACTTATTTCGCTCAGCATAATACCTTCCAGTTCCAACCACATTGATGTAAATGATAAGATTTCATCCTTTCTGATGGCTGAGTAATATTCCATTGTATATATGTATATCACATCTTCTTTATCCATTCATCTGTCGATGGACATCTCGGTTCTTTCCAAGGTTTGGCTATTATGAACACTCGTACAATAAACATTGGGGTGCAGGTGCCCCTTTGGAGCACTACATCTGCATCTTTGGGGTAAATACCTAGTAGTACAATTGATGGGTCATAGAGTAGCTCTATTTCTAACATTTTTTTTTTTTTTAAGATTTTATTTATTTATTTGACAGAGAGAGAGAGAGATCGCAAGTAGGCAGAGAGGCAGGCAGAAAGAGAGGGGGAAGCAGGCTCCCTGCTGAGCAGAGAGCCCGATGCGGGGCTCGATCCCAGGACCCTGAGATCATGACCTGAGATGAAGGCAGAGGCTTAACCCACTGAGCCACCCAGGCGCCCCTATTTCTAATTTCTTGAGGAACCTCCATACTGTTTTCCAGAGTGGCTGCACCAACTTGCATTCCCACCAAAAGTGTAAGAGGGTTCCCCTTTCTCCACATTCTCACCAATATTTGTTGTTAATTTTAGCTATTGGCCTGACTTGTTAATTTTAGCCTTTCTGACTGGTGTAAGGTGGTATCTCATTGCAGTTTTGATCTGTATTTCCCTGATGCCAAGTGATGTGGAGCATTTTTTCATGTGTCTGTTGGTCATTTGTATGTCTTCTTTGGAGAAATGTCTGTTCATGTCTTCTGCCCATTTCTTGATGGGATTATTTGTTTTTTGGGTGTTGAGTTTGATAAGTTCTTTATAGATCTTTGATACTAGCCCTTTATCTGATATGTCATTTTCAAGTATCTTCTCCTATTCTGTAAGTTGCCTTTTAGTTTTGTTGACTGTTTTCCTTGCTTTGCAGAAGCTTTTTATCTTGATGAAGTCCCAATCGTTCATTTTTGCCCTTGTTTACCTTGCCTTTGGAGATGTGTCTAGCAAGAAGCTGTTGTGGCCAAGGTCACAGAGCTTGCTGCCTATGTTCTCCTCCAGGATTTTGATGGACTCCTGTCTCACATTGAGGTCTTTCATTCATTTTGAGTTTATCTTTGTATATGGTGTAAGAAAATTGTCCAGTTTCATTCTTCTACATGTGGCTGTCCAATTTCCTGACACCATTTGTTGAAGAGACTGTCTTTTTTCCATTGGATATTCTCTCCTACTTCATCAAAGATTAGTTGACCGAAGAGTTTAGGGTCTATTTCCAGGTTCTCTATTCTGTTCCATTGATCTATGTGTTGTACTAGAAGCCCTAATCAGCACAATAAGGCATCAAAAGTAAATTAAATGTGAAATAATTAGAAATAAGGAAACAAAGCAATTACTATTCAAAGTTGGTATTATCGGGCGCCTGGGTGGCTCAGTTGGTTAAGCAACTGCCTTTGGCTCAGGTCATGATCTCGGAGTCCAGGGATGGAGTCCCACATCGAGCTCCCAGCTCCACGGGGAGTCTGCTTCTCCCTCTGACCTTCTCCCCTCTCATGCTCTCTCTTACTCTCTGTCTCCCTCAAATAAATAAATAAAATCTTAAAAAAAAAAAAGTTGGTATTATCTATATAAAAAAGGAGATGAGTGTACAGTTAAATGATAAAAAATGGAGAGCTCAGCAAGTATTCTAGATATAGAAATTAAATGCGATTTTATACACTATCAACAAATATTTATCAAAGATTAAAAAGATATTTTCAATAGCACAACAAAGTAAGTACCTAAGAATGTATAAAAATTTTTATAAGGAAAATATATAAAATTTTGTTGGAAATATAAAACTACCTAAGTAAATACTGAAGTAAGTCATGCTTATGGGTTAAGGACTCAATACTATGGATCACTGAGGAATGACAGAAAATACAAATATTATCTGGTAGCAAAATGGTACTATCACATCATCTTCAAAAATCAACTCCTAGGGACACATGGGTGGCTCAGTGGGTTAACTATCTGCCTTCGGCTCAGGTCATGATCCCGGGGTCCTGAGCTGGAATCCCATTATCAGGCTCCTTGCTCAGTGGGGAGCCTGCTTCTCCTTCTACCTGCTCTACCTGCTAATCCCCCTGCTTGTACTCTGACAAATAAATAAATAAAAATCTTAAAAAAAAAAAAAATCAACTCCTAGTGAATAAAGATTTCACTGTGAAATGCAAAACTATAGGTGCACCTGGTGGCTCAGTGGGTTAAGCCTCTGCCTTCATCTCAGGTCATGATCTCAGGGTCCTGGGATCGAGCCCCGCATCGGGCTCTCTGCTCAGCAGGGAGCCTGCTTCGCCCTTTCTCTCAACCTGCCTCTCTGCCTACTTGTGATCTCTCTCTGTCAAATAAATAAATAAAATCTTTAAAAAAAAAAAAAAAGAAATGCAAAACTATAATATTTTAGGAGATAAGTAAAAGAATATCTTACTGACATCAGGGAAAGGAAAGATATCTTTAACAACATACAAAAAAAAAAGGCAAGCCACAAAAAATGAGTGATACTATGAATCTGGTTCATTAAATTATAATATAAAGAAAGTTTTAAAAAAGACAATTTGGATGAAGGCATTAAAAATGACAATGGCAGTAAAATGAATTAATTAAAAATATATGAAACAACACAAATATTGGTAGAAAAAGCAAGTCACATAGAATTATTCAGTATTATTTTATTTATATAAAACATACAATATTAAAAATTTATCTTCAAGAGTGACTGATTGCAAAACAAAGGACACAAATTCTCCCATCTCTAGTTGCACACCGTTTTGCATATGTGTAATAAAATTAGAAAATCAGTGTTGAAAACACCGATAAACCAGGTAAAATTCTAGTGATTGATAGGTTTTTTCCTCCATATAAAATCACTTATTCCACTCAATTACATCAATGTGTTCTTATTCTTATTTCTTTAAGCAAATTATGTCCTTAGCCCTGTCTTCTTCATATCAATCTTTGGATTAAATACCATTACCAGAGCACTCATTATTTGCTCAAGGTATTTGTAATCTGAGAAACTGATCCATAAGCAAATAACTGAAACTGTAAAGAACAAGACAATAATTTCTATATACACAACTGAACAAAGTACCACAGGCATACCAAAGAACAGTTTTGTCCAGAGGAAACTGGAAAGTGCTCTCCAGATGAAGTGACATGTGAGACTATGAAATTCTTCATAAAAACTTTTGTCCATAGTATTTTAATGCACATAATTTGGATATAATCCTTGATTTATAGTATCCACGTATTCACCATCTCAGTGTCACCAAAATATAATTACTTACAATCCTATGTGAATTTTCAGAAATAAAAATATATTCCTCTTCATCCTTTACCTAGACCATGTCAGTTCCTTCTGTGTTAAAAAAAAATGTTAAGGGGTTTGTATGGAGCTGTGATATTTCTTTTACTTTCTTTCTTCTTTTCTTTCTTTCTTTCTTTCTTTCTTTTTGGGAACTGTGATATTTCTTAAAAGACGATAAATTTGCTAAAATCCACTGCTCTTTTTAATAACAAATGTGTCCTTTCTTCAGCAAAAGATAACTATGGGAAGTTCAAAAACAAATTTCTAAAGAATCTTTAGTTTCCCACTTCTCCAGAAAGAAATATGGAAGAGCTCAACATAGTAGTGATTTAATACATCTAGATATTGATTATCAAACTTAGGTTACATAAGTTTTGTTTAAAATATTGATGACAGGCATGTTTGATTTAAGGATCTACATATTAACCTTTTTCTTACCATTTCTACACATAAAGCCAAATACATTTAGTTCAACAACTGTTGACTCATTACTCATTGTAATCAACGTATCATAAAAGACTTAAAGATTAACAAGTATGATTAATTCTTGAAATGTATGCCACAAGGTCTATAACAAAGCAAAAATGTGAATGTGCTAATAAAATTATCAAAAAATGTCTACAAAGAAGATAAGAGGAACGCCTGGGTGGCTCAGTTGATTAAGCTGCTGCCTTTGGCTCAGGTCATGATCTCAGGGTCCTGGGATCAAGTACCACCCACATCGGGCTCCTTGCTCTGCAGGGAGCCTGCTTCTGCCTTTGCCTGCCACTCTGCCTGCTTGTGCTCTCTCTCTGACAAATAAATAAACAAAATCTTTAAAAAAAAAAAAAGAAGATAAGAAGACCTTATGTTCAACATGGAAAATAGAAAGGCCTCATAAGAGAGCAGACTTCAGTGTCGAGTCCAACAGAGACAGAGGAGTAGTGTCTACCCCTTAGAAGACATCACAGTAGCAAAGCCCTTGAGTTAAGAAAGAACAGAACGCGGTCAGGAAACTCTGAAGAATTCAATTTGATCAGATTATATGTCTGAGTTAGAAAAATTTCCATCTCCTATAACCAATTTGTAGTACATGTCTGAAGTTATAAAAGATTATATAACTATATCCAGGCTCAGTAGGAAAAACTGCCACAAGCAATTAGCCAAAATTGCTATGAGTGAAGAAGGTTGGAATGGCAGCCCACAGTCCACGTATTTGCTAATTAGGGAATAAGACATCTGAGGCATAGGGAAAGGTTAGGATGGATAGTTAAAATAAGTCAGGCTCAGAATTTGAAGGGCTTTAAATTCCAAACTCAGGGGTTTGTGTTTCATGCATCTTTGAAGCTTTAATTACAGAAATAATACAAAGTCTGTTGTAAAAGATTTTTAAAAACCCAAAAAGTACGTAAAAACCCCTTCCCCAATAGCACTTGAAAGAAGCAATAAGTCAGTATTTAATCCTCCAACTTTTATACATACATACACATATGGATATAGAATAAGCATTATAAATTATTTCAATGTAAAAATAGGTTGCCATTACACATATAACTTTACAATTCTGTTTTTTGTAGACATCTTTTACAGAGATCTATCTCATCTTTCTTTTTTCTTTTCTTTTTTTTTTTTTTTAGAAAGGGGGAGAGGGAGAGAGAGAGAGGAGGGGCAGAGGAAGAGGGAGAATTAGGAGAGACAATCTTAAGCAGGCGCCATGCTCAGCACAGATCCGGACACAGGGCTTCATTTCAGAACCCCGAGATCATGACCTGAACTGAAACCAAGAGTTGGATGCTTAACTGACTAAGCCACTCAGGCACCCTCTATTTCATCTTTTTTTTAATTGTAGCATAATACTTCATTTTGTATATGTTATTGACCTATTCTTCAGCTAACTAAGAGCCATTGAAACTTTTCAGTGGGAAAAGAAAATGATTATAAAATTTTTTAAATCTGAAAAAAGTTGATACATTTTCAGAGGAGAAATAGGAGGTAAAGAAAACACTTAGGAGATTATTACAATATTCTAAGTAAATTCTAATAATGAGAGCTTGAATTAAGACCCTTAAGAGATGTGTCAGCTAACGTAATTAAAAAAAAAAAGTTTGTAATTATCTTGTTTACCAGGTGGGAACAAGAACGAACTATGAGAGGAAAGGCCCCATGTGGATGACTAGGGAGATCAGGAAGCTATCTCTAGAGAAAGTGAACAGAAGGAAGCAAAAAATAGTTTATTGAGGAACTTTCTTATCTCCCACTCTTGTTTTCTAATTCCCCATCTTCTTACCAGTTGCCATGTTATATGGACCTGATGGCAGTATTTCCCAAACCCACCCAGTTTTATCTATTTCTGCCATCACGATACCAATTAATGCCCCATTATCCCCCTCCTGCTCTGCTCTCCTTCGACTTCACACAACACTTCTATCAAAGTCAAAATGGTTCATGTGGCAAATGCTCACTGGTATATACTGTACATCTGCTATGTGTCAGCTGCTGGGTTTGCCTTAAACATATGTTGTTATGTCAATGAATCTTCACAAAAAGCCACTTTTTGTTTTTGTGACTTTGGTGAAAAATTATTCAACTTTGCTCTATAAGTCAGTTTCCTCTCCTATAAAACGGGGATAATAGCGTCTGTTTCATGCACCTATTGCATGGAAAGTATTAACGAATGTTAACCCCTTAGTGTGATGGTGTCATACAGCAAGCACAAGAAAGATAGCATTCATTCACATGAGTGCTCAACCATACCCAAAACTGCCTCTGCAGCCTGCCCAACATCACAACTTTCTTGACTATTATATATTCATGTTTTCATATCTCACTGCTTTAACCATACTGCTCTCTTTAACTACAGTGCCTTCCCTGATATCTCTATCTCCATACATGTAAATTCTCCTCACATTTATAGGTCCCACTCACATGAAAATATTGCTATTTTTCCTATCTAATAGCAAACTCTTACCTACCTCAATTGCCACAGCACTTTTTATGTAGCTACTGTATAACCTACTGTATATACCTTTCTCTTAAATTTTATTTTTATACATGTTTCTTTACATGCCTTATACACATGTCTTATACACTTAAAGGTATATACATCTTCACTTCTAGGCTCTAAACTTCTGTAAAAGTTGTGGGCAGGACAAATTCTTTATCTTGTATAAAATCTAAAATGATTTTTTTATATATAACAGACACAGCAAAAACATTTGTTGAAGTCTCTGCTAGATAATTTCCATTTGTCCCTCCAAATTCCATCCTGCTGTCTGTGCTGACAAGCTGATCCATGGACGTCATTAGCAGACAATAGAGAGAATAGGCAAAAGATCAGAGCAAGGGAGGAGAGAGAAGTCAGGTTCTGGGTCTCTCATCTCAAGAGTCACATTGAGCTGGCTGCATCCCTTGAGTGAAGGTCACTGCTCCACTCATGGTGGCCAAATCTATAGGATCCCCTCTTTTCAAAATTCAGTAACTGCTCTATCCATTTGTCCATCTGGGCATAAAGGTTCCTAGCCCTAAGGAACTACACAGCCCCCACATTTGTAAAGAGTCTTTTTATTAACCCTCCCCATAGAATTAGCTATCCTACTTAAAGTATGCTCCTCGCCCCCCGCCCCTGCTGGGACCATCTGCTAAAAGTTCACAAAGAATTTTTAGAGAAAGAGGATAGGATTGGAAAGTAACTCCTCAAGGTCTGTCTTATCAACCAAGTGAAAAGAAAAGTCTTCACTTGGACTGAAGAAGACAATAGTGTGGTTAGAGGAAATTAAAAATGGATTAGAATAACTGCTGAAGAAAATACTTTAGGAAGTTAGTTAACGGTGAATAAAGGGTAGCACAATAGCATGGAGGGCCTAATTGCACAGAACTCAATTGGCAAGCTCTCCTGAATTTCTCCAGCAGTGCTTAGCAGAACAAGATCTTTGTTAAAAGAAAACAAAGCAAAGCAAAACAAAACAAAAGAGATAGGGCTTAACTAAATTGTGATTTATGGGACATTAATGAATCATGGGATCCAAAGGTACTAGAAGGGTCATAACTAGAATCTAGGTAAAAGTTCAAAGGGAGGCAAGAAAAGCCAAGAAGAGGTTAGTGGGTAATCTTTCACTTTTAGTCCATTTGGAAGAAACACCGATTAAACTAATCGTGTAACGTTACTGATAACAAAAGCACAGTGACGGCATTTTTTAATCTTATACCCAGACATGACTCTGCTTACTTGCTGTTTAGTTTATGTGTCAACAGTTAGGCTGCCTATAATTTTAACTACCTTTTTAGATAATAGGATTTGGATAATGTTCTTGTTATTATTCAGAAATTCCTCTCTGGGCTCCCTCTGAAAATTTGATTTTGCAAACACACATTTCACTTTCTAGAACTTAAATATTTATAACTTCCTTTTCATTTTGCTTCAGTTCTTACTTTGCTTTCAAGAATTTGCACTTCTGACAAATTAAGAACAACAACCAGATTTTAGACCTTGATGTAAAATAAGCAGAAGGGAAAGAAAAAAAAGAGAAGAAATGCAAAATAATCACATTAACAAAACAATCCAGTTCTTGATTGCAATATGAAAACAGGAGAAACTGCTGTCCATGCTACACAAAGGTTGCCAAGGGAACAATACTTGTATATTTCCTGGTTCTCAAAAATATACCATGTAATGTTTGTGTCTGTCTCTTTTCTTTTCCTTTTAGAAATCTCAAGCAAAAATCTACTCTAAACTTGTAAGTTCTTTGTGATTCACCTCATAAATTCATTCTTTACTGCTCATATCATAGAATTTAGCAAGCAGGCAACATATAAAAAGGCATTGAATTTTTTTTTCCAAAAGTTATGACTGCAAGATATAATGAAGATTTCTGCTCACCCTGCAGCCTCTAAAAATAGTATAAAGTATAAACTGCTTTTCCCTCGAAGTATCTTTCATTTTTGTTAACTCTCTTTCTACTTTCAGATTACAAGCTTCTCCAGGGCAGGCACTAGATCTGTAATTTTTCATGTAATTCCCCACAGAAATTAAAATGGGTCTAAAGCCAGAGAGAGAAATAAATAAACCTTTTCAGCTATTACTCCATACACAGAAGATTAAAGAGTTGTTTTGGAAATTGTGAATTGTTTTTTCTTTTCTATTTTTGAAATGAACTCAGGTCTTACATGTTTACCATCAGTAAATAAGCACATCTAAGAAAAAAGCTGCAGAGGTAAAAAGTGTTTTTATTCCATCCAAGGTCCTATGTGATGCTCCTGTCCAGGTTTCAAACATAAGGGCAGACTGAAAGGGATTGGCCACTTACTCCTTTAGTGTCTATTCTAGCCATTCCCTCCAGGTGGTGGATGTTGCCCTTCATTTGTGTGACAAAATGAATTATACGGATTAGTCATGAGTAATTTTAAGACTATAATTAGGGATTTACTAAAACCAATATCAAATCATTAAGACTATCGGTTCAAGACATATACTGTTTATGAAAACAAAATTGTTAGTAACAAGACAAATATAAATTAATTTATCTGTCAAATATAGACACACGGATTTGACAAATATTTATTAAACACTGATATAAATGTACCATATTTAGTGGATATACAGTTTAAAAAGAAGACATTTTTACTTTCAAGAAGCTTAAAACCAAGTATGTTTTCATGGGAGGAAAATATTTACTCTTGCTCTATTATCCTAGTCTCAGTGTATAAGCAGAATTTCAATTTCAGATACTGTTAAAGACAAGAGACCCCAGTGCTAAGCTCCACATCACCAAACCAAGACTTAATTTTAGTTTCTGTTCTCCCAGAAATGGAACCTTAAACCAGTCAATCAGGAATCACGTAATCAGTACTCGTGAGGTAATCTGCCAGATAAACCCCACACATTCCCTAAAGGAAGTAAATTTGCAATAACCAACTCGAAATTTTGGCCTAGTTGATTTTTCTAATTCCTGCTTCCTTCTGCCTCTAAAAGTCTTTCATTTTTACAACTCTTCAGAACTCCCTTCTATCTGCTAGACTGGATGCTGCCCGATTCAAATCGATTTTTACTCAAATAAACTCTTAACATTTTGTTTTAAATAAGAAATCTATTGTGAAGATTTATTTATTTTTAGAGAAAGAGAGAGAGAGAGAGCAGGGGGAGGGGCAGAGGGAGAGAGAGAATCTTCCGCAGACTCCGCAATGAGCTGGAGCCACGGGACTCAATCCCATGACCCCTAGATCACCACCTAAACTGAAACCAAGAGTCTGAGCTTAATCGACTGTGCCACCCAGGCGTCCCAGACTCTGCAACATCTTTAACCTGCCTCAGTTTATCTTTTAGCACTACTGGTGTAAGAAGACGGAACCCAGACTGCTGGCGACGCGTGGGAGGAAGCAAACGTGGGTACCTGTCGAGCCCCTGCAGCCCGCTGCTTTCCCGCCGCCTCAGGACGTCTTACGGAAGTCCCTCTCCGATCCTCCGCAGCTTTTGCGTTAGGAGCTTCCAGACTTACCCGAGCGTTTCTTTCTCTGGACTGGGTGCGGAAACTGGCAGTCGGACTGCGTCGGCTTGGAAACCGGACTCAGTCCCGGGACGGAATGGGTCCGACTTGGAAACCAGACCCAGTTCCAGGGTCAGACTGGGTCCTACTTAGAAACCAGACCAGTTCCGGGTCAGACCCCAACCGACTTAAGTAAAGCTGGGGCCAGTGTGAAGCCTCAGAGGAACAGAATTTTGTTTTAAGGCTGAACAAGCAGGTTAACCTTACCAAAAAATAACTCTGAATTACAGTGGCCACAGTGGAGAATTTTTAACCCAGATAAACCTAACCATTTACGAGGTGCCCTAGAGAAAAAGGGATCTAAGCCAAGTACTCACTATAAAGGGTCGAGGGAAAATTATTTTTCCTCCTCTACAGTTTCTGGTGACCAGGATAAGACCCACTGAAACACAAGACTCACTCTAGAGCCCACAGAATCCTGGGAAACGGCAGAAGCCAGCAAAAGGTAAGAATTGTTATCAAAATCAGCTCTCCCAGATCTCAGTCTCTGGTAACTGGTCCAGAGAGGAAGGTCAAGTGTCATGTTGCCCCTTCCTTTCAGATTGACAGGCAAAAAACCGTAAAAATTAAATATTTGAATTGTGACTTGTGAATTTGCTTTCCGATACCCATTGGTTGTCGCTCCTTTCTCTCCCAAGGACAGCTCTTGCCTTCTTTTTGTCTCGTTTTGTGTCCTGAGAACTTGACTTGGTTTTCTGCCTGACTGGGACATCCAGGTTCATGTGTGTGCCCACAGCTCAAGCGTCACATTAGGGACCCCAAAGTACTGCCGGGGTGAAATTCGGGTTGCACTCCATTTGCAGCCAGGGTCTCAATAACTGTAGCCCTTCTCAGGGGAATACTCTAAATCTTTCTTGGGTTATCTTTGGAAGTGGCTCTGGGTCTTAGGAGAGCAGTGCCTCTTGCACCTTCTTTGGAAATGCCTCTTGCCTTCATAGAGTTGTTGAATACTGTGGGGACTATTTACCGTTTGTTTCTGCTGAAACCTGACAAGATATTCCAAATAATTTTTTTAAGAGAAAACAGATTGATCAATTTAGTTTGACTTCTTAATATAGGCAAATCATTATAGCTGGTTTGACCCACCCTTGTCTGGTAGTTGGAGAGACAGGCCAAAGTCGGAGACATTGTCTTTGGGCTTATTCCCATGGTTGGGGGAGAGGGGGCGCGGGGGCTGGTCAGAGCTAAGATAGAAGCAAAAATTCGTCAGTATTCTCAATACCTGATTTCAGACCACTCCCACCCCCCCAATTTTAATATCTATACCAATTAAAGCCTACAATAATTTATCATCATATACATCTGACTTTAGAAAGGACCAAATCCCACTTTTCTGTTAGTATAGGAAAGATCATAAAGTTTGGAATAAGTCAGGGGATTCAATTTCCAGCTGAGTGTGAGCAAGTTACTCTTTGAGAACCAGTTTTATCACCTGAAAAATGGGGAATAATCTCAACCTTGCATGATTGTTCTGAGGTTTAAATGCAATAAACTCTTCCATGGTAAGCACTCGGTGATGGAGAGCTATTAGTTCTGACATCTCTTTTTTTAATTGACATATAAATGACATAACATAACATTATCTTCAGGTACATACCATGCTGTTTCGATATTTGTATACATTGGGAAATATCAACACAGTAAGTCTGGATAACATCTATCTCCACACATAGTTGCTGTTTTTTTTTTCTTGTGATGAGAACTTTTATGCAATATAGTATTATTAACTATAGTCACTGTGCTGAACATTACATACACCTGACTTATTTCGTAACTGGTAATTTATACCTTTCGACCCCCTTCACGCATTTCACCCACCCCCTGACCCATGCTTCTAGCAACCACCAGTGTATGTTCTCTGTATCTGTGAACTAATTTTTTTCTTAGATTCCACATATTAGTGAAATCATGTTATTCATCTTTCTCTGTCTGACTTATTTCACTTCACATAATGCCCTAAAAATTCATCCCTGCTGTCACAAATGGCAAGATTTCATTCTTTTTTATGGCTGAATAATATTCTATTACACACACACACACACACCACATCATATCATCTGTATCCATTTATCCATCAGCAGTCATGGGTTTTCTCCATATCTTGGCTATTATAAATAATGCTATAATGAATATGGGATTGCAGATATCTTTCTTAGTTAATGTTTCCATTTTTTTCAGGTAGATACCCAGAAATGGAATTGCTGGATTACATATTTAATTTTTTGAGGACCCTCCATACTGTTTTCCATATTGGTTGTACCAATTTACATTCCTACCAACAATGCACAAGGATTCCTCTTACTCCCCATACTCACTAACACTTGCTATTTCTGTTGTGTTTGATAATAGCCACTCTAACAGGTGTACGATGATATCTTATTGTGGTTTTATTTTGCATTCCCCTGATAATTAGAAAAGGTTTTTTGGTAAGTAACTCTATGGCCAGAAATTCACCACATTGGAAACTGATATTTATAGCCTGATAGGAACTTGTTTTTAGGCCTTCCTCCCAAAACTAAAATAAAACTATTTACCTAGAAGGGAGAAGAAGATTTTGAAGGCTTCGTGGAAGGATTTACAAAGACATTCCAAAAATGCACACTTCTAAATCTAGAATATAGGAATCTTTTTATTGTCATTTTATTGAAGATCTCCCTGATATAATAAACAAGCAAATTGAGGATAATGTATTGGCAGCCTCTTAATATTGTTCAGGTTGCAATCCAGTTCACTGAGGAATTAAAAACAATGGTACTTGTCTTACTTTACAAGAACAGAAACGTGGCTCTAGAAATAATTCAAAGCCACCTATCTTTTTCACTAATCCCGAAACCTCCCCTGTTCATCTCAGAAGGCTTGCGGGTATTGTAAAATATCAGGACTCAGGAAACAAAAGTCCTTCTTGGAGCTTACATTCTTTCTCTATGCCTTTTCAGATGTAACTGGTCTTCTCCAGAAATTAAGCTAATTCCTATCAGAAGGGGGAAAAAGGAAAGGCTATTTTGAAAACTAGGCCTATAAAAAATTTTAAACATCTCTTCCATAAATATTAGTAAGAAGCTAAAATTTTAATACAGAAGCTGTAATATCTTTTTTGGCATCTGTATGTGTATATATGTCTATGCATGTATATTACAAATATGTGATTTTTTTTCTGCGTCTGGATGGCATTGCCAAAATTAATTTGTAAAGAGCTCTATTTAACTGGCTTAAAGACAAATAAGTGTTTTCACAAACCAAGTATACTCTGAGAAATACAGAAAATTAACCCAAATGTATCTCAAGTTCATGTGATCCAGGTAGGGTAATCTTCAGTAAATAAAAATTAGTTTAAGTTTGTTGGTTTAATTAAAACAGGCATGTCTTCAGAGTTATCAGCATTAATTATAATATTTTTATTCTACCTAGGTTTACTAAAATTCAAATATGTTATCTCTTTTGTAGGATATGGTAAGAAAGGTAACTTAAGGTGATGGTTAGCTGTTTAACATCTCATGAGAATTTCACTAAGCATAATTGTTAAGAACTAGAAAATTATTGCAACAGAGGAGAGAAATCAGGCTTAACTCCAAATATAGCAAAGACAGCTGGGGATTTATAGCCAACAAGCAGAATGAGGGGGTTAGTGTATGGAAAATTACTAAGAGAAATCAAGGGCAGGGGGAGTCTTACTAACTAACCTGACTTAACAGAATTCTTACTGAAGGGAAGCTGGGATTATCAGATATCAAAGGTACGGGATAAGGAATTTGATCAGATATTGAGGGTAGAAGGATTCTCACTAACCTGATTTAAGCAGGTATTTTGCTACAACTGGACGAGGCTTAGCTAAAAAGAGGGTTCCAAGAGGCCTGTCTAAAGTTTGGTCAAAAGGAGAGTCTTTATCTATTGATGCTACTTTGCTAAATTATTGAGAGCTGGAGTTTCAGGGGGGTGAGTCAGGGGGTGGGATTCAGAGGCATCCAGAGCAGCCTGTCTAAAATTGGATCAAAAAGAGAGTTGCTGTCTATTGATGCTACTTTGTAAATTATTGAGAGAATATCTTAAACTGAACTAATTTGATGATGAAGGCAGTCATGTACAGTGTACCAAGCTCACTCATTTACCTCCTCGGGCAGCTTCGGTAAGGCACTTATGTGCTCAGGGAGAGTTTACTCATCTGCAAAGTAGGACTCTGTGTATCTGCCTTACTGGACTCTGTAGCGCGTGAGGCCATAGATTGAAAATGCCTTGAAAACTCTAATTTGCTATGCATATACAAGGTGCTTTTATTGTCGAGGATGCCTGTCTCTTCATTGTTTCAATGAACTCAAAGCATGAGTAGCCTGCTGCCTTCTGCACCACAGACAGAAAAAGCCATTACCTCCTATAACTAACTCCCTCTGTATTTTGTTAACGCCTCTCTTGCAGCCTTTATGGTTTTGTGTTGCAATTATCTAGTTACACAGCTTTTCATTCCACCACTCTTTTCTCAAGACAGGCAGCTTACGTCATTTTTCTTTGTGTTCCCAGTGCCTGTGGCACATATTTGGGCTTCAATAAGTATGTGCTGAAAAGACAAATAGTTACTTCTTGGTTCCAAGAACATCTACTAAGAGTTCTTTGTTTCTCTAGTTTTCCTGAAGCGGCATCCCCCAGAAACCAAAGAAACACTTCCTGGCTATCCTTTTAGTCTATTAGTAGACTAGAATGAAGTCACATAGCACATGGAATTTATGTTCTAGAAGAGCATGTGAAACAAGAATTACATATGGTCAGAATTGTTTTTTGAAAAAGGCCTTCAGTAGCCCTTTCTCTCTCTTTTGCAACCCTTTTTTCACTGGGTCAGTGAAAATGAACAAACAAAAATGAAAAAAAAAAATTTCCCATAAGCAATCTTTTAGACAAGCAAAGCAACTTATTTCTGTAAGTTAAATGTGTATGTGCTAGCATTCCTTAGTATTGTTGGGTCATACCTAATTCCCATCCTCCGATTTTCTTCTTTCTCCTCAGCTAGAAATTTGCCACTCTTGTTTTAGGTTCCAGCTTACATTAGTTTCTATCAAAGGCAGTGCAAGGCAGGATTACTCAAATAAAAGTTCTCTACACGAGCAACTAACAGCAGGTTATTGGCCCCAACTAATTTGGTCTCATCCGTAATTCTGGGTTCCAATTATATTAGGAGATTTCCACTTTCTTCCCAAGATCACATTCTTTTTTTTTTTCTTTTAAATATTTTATTTATTTATTTATTTGAGAGAGAGGGAGTGAGAGAGAACAGAGGGAGCGGCAGGCAGAGGGAGAAACAGGCTCTCCATTGATCAGGGAGCCCGACTCAAGACTCGATCCCAGGACCCTGGTATCATGACCCAAGCTGAAAGCAGACGCTCAACCGACTGAGCCACCCAGGTGTCCCCCCAAGATCACATTCTCTGCCTCATTGTTCATGAGTTAACCCTATCTCCTCCTTTCCCCTGATGCATCAATCTCTGAGTAATCTGCCTGGTACCCTGTTCTTTTAGGAGGTGGGAGTAGACTTATAATTGCTGATCAGTTTCTCCTCAGACATGTGGGAGTTCTAGTTTCTCCTGCTCTCACACTCTACATATACTCTTTCTATTTTTTCAGATAGTTTTTCCTATCAAGACATTTAAGCCCATCAAATACCATTTTCTACTGCAAGTGGGCCTCTCTGCCCCCAGCCTGACAGCTGGTTCTGGGTCCTCACTATTCTGTCTCACTACTGTGAACCCCACCATCGTAACATCACATCATTATGTTTTGACTCAGTTGAGGCAACTCAGGTGAAAAACTGGCTTTTTAGAGAGACCAGACTGATATGGCAACCACAAATAATGTAACTTGAAAAAAGTCAAACCATTTAACACAAGACTCACTTATTAAGCATTAGTAGATTCCCTCATACATCAGCTATCTCATAGGTTTTCTGTTTTACAAGGAAAAGGACTATCCAAAAATTGGTTTCTAAAACATTCATTTTCGAGTTATGAAGAGATAATTTAATTAGGGAATAAGATTCAACGTTGGCTTTAACTCTTAACCTTGAAATATACAAAGATACAGGGTCAGGTGTTCTTTAGTTTGGAAATTTTGCATAATATATCTCTGCTTATAGAAGAATCTTATATGTGAAAACGGTGATTCATCAAAGAGTTTAATTTTCTGCTTTCTTGGAGAGTATCCAGTGATATGTGACTTCAAAAAATTTATATACAATACATAAAAATACATATTTATATTTATATATTTATACATACACATATATATCCTGTTCTGTGGTTTGAATTATATTTAGAAAGTGTTGGAAGTGGGGTATAAAATCAGATCCAGGAATGAGGTGATGGTGAAGATTTAGACTTTCCTTATAAGACAGACCAAGATGAGAATTGGCTCATCTGTGTAGCTCAAGTCTTCAAATACCTTAGCTGAAATATGATAAGAAATATACCTATTTCTCATAGTGATGTTTTGAATTAATTCTTTCCTACTGCTGTTTCTCCTGCATGCAATTGCAATGCCTTTGACCCAACTGCACAAACATGGCAAATTCAGGGGCTTTTTATAGGCTCTTGGTTATGTAAAGAAATAACAAAAAAAAAAGCAAAAAGCAAAGTGACTGTTAGAAGTGTCATGTGAAAAGCTGGCCACATGTTGAAAGTCACTTGCTTTTTGCAATTCAAAACCCTCTATTTTAAGGGAAAAAATTTTGAGACTCAGAAAACATGATTGGATTTCCACTTATGTTTCATTATTACTAGGAGTCCTGTGTGGTTCTAAAATTTACTGCTTTGTAATATGAGTATATGGAACAATATAAACATTCTGACCCTTACCTCAGGCTCTCATCAACCGTACTCCATGCCTCTCTAGTTTGGTCTGTTATCTACATAAAAAATGAAAAACACAGGATTCAGCAATCATATCAATTAATTTATCTATTAGGTTCAAAGCAGGTATAGTTAATAGTTAGTAGTTGGGTTTTTCTGTGCATTTTATAGAAACAGGAAAACTAATATTGTGCAGAAAACACAAAGGTTGACAATGTATGTGCTGGGGTCAATGGTTCAAATGAGCCTGGCTCAGGGAGGAGAAAAAAAAAAAAGATTATTTACATCATGATTTTTCCTTGAAGCCCTTTTCAACTTCTTACAAAGTATGGCAATACTTTGCTAATCTGCTTTCCTGTGATCTTAGCTTTTAAGTCATACTCTTTAAAAAAAAATTTCTCTGTACTGTTCTGAGTCTTGATAAAAACTCTGTTGCAAGTTTACTGAAGGAATTTGACATTTTGATGGAAATCATGATAAGACTGCACATATATTCCTCACGAAAGAGCAGTGTGAGAACACGGCATGTACAAACACATATTAAGAAACGATTATCAACAATCTGGAGAAAACTGGGTTTTCATGAACATCAAAACAGGAAGACAAAGGTATAAAAATAAACTAACAGCCAATCAGGTTTACTGAAGAAAATGCCTTCCATTGTTACCACAATCAGCCTACTCGAATAAAAAAAAAAAAAGTTTTTTGCTGAGAATGTTGTTGACAAGGAAAGAAAGTTTTTTCAGTTTGTCTAAGCTTTTCCTTTTTGTTCTAATTGCCTGGGAATCAACTATCATTTCATTTTGGGTTTATTCCATTAATTTATAGCCTAGCAGCACCCACAGGGACTTAATTCATGGAAAGCTAAGCTAACCTCCTATTTAAGCTCTCAGCCTCATAATTCAAATTCCCCCAGTGATGGGCAGAACTAAAAGGACAATTATTTTCTCTCCATTTCCCTAATGTCATGCCTATCAATCCCTTTCATATTTCTTACATGATTTCTTAAATTATATATAACTTCTAAATTGGTTTATAATTTACCTCACTCTTGCAAATAAAGCCATTTGCTTAAAGTCTCTGAAAATGAAGTATGCTGGACCAATTGTAAAAAAAAATTTGAGAAAGGTGGGGCAGTAGTGCAGTTGTTTTAAATCACCTGTGTTTTGGCAGGAATGATAGAAAAAATAAAAAATAATATATAACACTAAGAAAGATAGGCAAAGGAGAAAGGACAAGTGAGAGATCTTAAGAATTATTTTTCCTTTTTTTCCCAATAATTTTGTTATTATTTTGCACACACACACTCTATAAAAACTTACCCAGGTTACTCACAACTCTTCTTTGAATCCCAGACCCTCACTCCACCTTCATAACCCCTGTGATACCCACTGTTACCTCTGAGGGATATCCTGAATTTGAAAAATATGAGTACTTAACATTCCTCTTATACTTCTCAAGAAATTTTCCAGTTCAGTCCTACTTCCTTTAAAAGCATATCGGCAATTCTAGGCTATGACTATCTACAAATGACCCCAAATCAGTTTTTGATTCTTAGTAATAATATTTCTAGATAACAGATCATATTTTCTACTTCCCTTTTCTGTAGTCTTTTCTAACCAACCTGGATTTTCTGATGCTCTATTTTAAAAGCAGTAAGATTATTAGATAGTACATATGTTTAAAATAAAAAGTGACAGTTTTATATCAGAAATTTAACCAAATTCTGTAAATTGAATACATTAGTAACTGCTATGAATATTGCCAAGACCCCACTGTTCAGATGACATATGGCTCCCATTGATTATAGCTTATATTATGTCAATAAAGAATGAAATTCACTTAATAGGAAATCTTGGCAATTTATGTGCATAATAAGAGTTTCAATTTTAGCATAATCAATATAATCCTTAGTAAATGAATAAAAAAGTGATTTGAGTTTCCTTTCTGGAGCATAATTTTACCCTTTCATACATACGGAGGTGAGTTCCATGGTTAATAAGTATAAAAAAAATTTCATGTTCATTTAAGCCTGTCCCTATAGCTCATTGTCTTTACAAGGATACATAGCCCACTAAGTTATTTCAAAGCCATCACAGACAAAATTACTTGCAAGCAAGTCTACCCACTAACCAAAGTGAATACTAAATCACCCCATTATTAAAATGATAGAGAAACTGAGGCTTTGGTAAAATAAATTTAGGTATTTTGATAGGGTATAATCCGAACAATAAATCATCTGGCTTCGAAGACCTAGGTATAAATTCTAGCTTGTGTGTTTGGGACAACTTTTCTTTTAATCCTTTGCTTTTCATATTTTCCATCTGTCATAGTAAGTCATAATCAGTAAATTGTCAGCATAAACAATGTAGTAGTAGTGTTTTGCAAGTGTTTGAAATCTCAGTCAACATTATTTTGCAAATTTGAATTCAAATACCTTACAAGCCATCATAGGAACTTTAAGGGAGAAGTGGCATTTAAGATGATGTATTAGATATGAGTTTTGGGGCCCCAAAGACCTGAGTTTGTATGACAGACAGAGCGAACTGGATTTTTCAAAATTCACTTATGCCTTTCAGTTACCTTCTTGTACTGCAGAAACTAGAAAGCTAACAAATTTCTTCATTCCCTTGTAGCTAGCACTCCAAGTGGGATTCAGCCTCTTAGATTCAGATGTATTGGTACAAGATTTGAACTGAATTCAGAACTGGGTTATTTGGGGGAAAAGGTAAGGCATCCATTTTTCACATGCAGATCAAAGCAGAGGTAGCATATCCTAGTAACATTACCAGTGACTACCAGATTTGGCAGAGGAGGCTCCCTGAATTCAGCAATGGCTCTCAGGCTCTAGAGCTGATACTTGTAGAAGTGGCTTCTTAATTTCACAAGCAGCATCCAACCCGGGGCAGAGTTGCAATTCCCTTACTGGTCCAGTTCCGTAGTTTATCTTCCTTCCCAGAACACAAAGGTTTAGAGAGTGTTTGTCCATCCAACACACACCTAGAAAATCTGGACAGGAGTTGCAAAACGACACAGGGGAGCTACAACTCCGTCAGTGTAGCCCATTAGGACAGGTGAAGAAACTAAGCCCAGAGAGGTTAAGGAACTGTCCCGGGATCACACTGAAAGAAACTGGCCATGAGAGAAATTTCAATCAGTATGACTTGGGCTGATATGCAGCCAGAGGCACCAGTATATCAATACTAGTTGTTAAAATATTGAAATGTTCTGCACTGGTTGGTAAATAGCTGCTGTCCTGAGTTCCCTCTATGCCCCTGGCCCTTCTGTTAGGATGCAGTGGGCTTTCTTGCCTGCTAGGAACAGGTAATAACTGATACAGCAGTGGGACATCAGCATTTTAGCCATTTCCTTTCTGATTGTATGATTTGTGCCATCTAACTGTTAAGTATTTTTATTTTCATCCCTGATGAAATGATGCCTTCTACCACACCAGGTTACTTCTTTGCTTAACATGTTGTTGAATTCAACAGAATACTTAAATTTCAAACTGCAGGAACACAATTTTAATCTCTCCTTGGAACAATAATGCCATTACTGTTTGTGGAGGAGGGAGGCGATGCTAGAAACTTGGCAATCCTCTGTCATCAGAGGGAGCTCATCCAAAGATGTCAATTTATAAAACTGTATTTTTGACAGGTGGGTAGCAGCCTTATAGCACTGGTGAAATGCTTAACAAACTGAAAAGTGAACCTGAGAAGATGAAAGGCATCTATTTTCAGTGCTAATAACATATACAGAACATAGTCTTGAATACATAAGATTTTATAATTTTCGCATGTATAATTTATAACAGAACTTACCCTTCAGTAAGGAGCCAAGAGAAAATAAGCCAAAGGACCATTAAGTTACACAACACTTGTAACTGAGTTATTTCACTTCCGGAAACACTAGGTGTTAGGACAAAATTCTTCACATTTGTACTTCTTGGCCTCTGGGTTTGACAGCTGCATTTAGCAACAAACATGCAGAATAACTCTCTTCTTATCATTGTTTATCATAAATTACTCCCAAATTCTCAAAATGCAAAATCCCCCAGACTTTCTAGACCCTTGATCAATAACAAGTGAGTCATTACACAAATACTGCTCAGATGATCAGCCTTTATCCGAGAAATGGAAGATAGATTTTCTTATCTTTCCTGGCACCTAATTCTGCTGTAAAACAAAAGTGTCATAATTTATTTAAAGTTCAGGGAAAAGAGAAAGCCCCAGAGTTCCTGAAGTCTAGTGAGCTTACCTCATGGAAAAATTGTAAAGGGTCAGATAGCTGCTGCTATTGAATTTAAAAAATAATTTTAAGCATAATAGCATAATGGGTGAGTGTAGAAGGTGGAGCCACAAGATTCTCAAAGTGAAACTCAAGTGTTCCCATCTCTAGGCCTCACAATTTTACTAAGAGAATTCAAAAATGTCAAAAACATTTTTTAAAAATATTAGAATAGTTGAAAAATAATGCTAGAGATTCAGATAAGCCTAGTAAAATGAAACACATTGATTTTACTCTGTCCTAAAACTCCACAAATGTAAGAGTATAAGTAAATAAGGATAAAATATTTTTAAAAGGTGGAATACTGCCCATATAATCAGAAAGAATGGGAAAGAAGGGACGCCTGGGTGGCTCAGTTGGTTAAAAGTCTTCCTTCAGCTCAGATCTTGATCCCGGGGTCCTGGGATCGAGTCCTGCATCAGGCTCCCTGCTCCTCAGGGACCCTGCTTCTCCCCTCTCCCTCCTCTGGTCCCCCTGCTTGTGCTCTCTCTCACTCTCTCTGTGTCAAATAAATAAATAAAATCTTAAAAAAAAAAAAGTAAGAAAGAAAGAATGGGAGAGGAGAAAATAGCAAAAGAAAGTTGGTAATAAAAATGTAAGAGAGGCGACTAGGAACTGACTCAGCAGAGTGACAACAGCTGCAACTAAATAGTTGCATTTATCATTTACCAAATATGTACTGAGCACCTACTGTGTGCCAGGCCCTGTTCTAGAGAGAAGCAATAGAGCAGGGAATAAAAAAAGCAAAAGCTGTGCCTTCATGAAACTCAAATAGAAGACACCACTGAGAAGAAAGTTGATTTGTGCCACAAAACCATAGAGAGGCTGAAAAACAAATTAAGGGCATAAGGTAGCTCTGTAGCTCTGAAAAGTGATAAAAATAAATGGAAACGGTAAAAATCTTCTCTTTAAAAAGAAATTTTAATTATTTATTTGAGAGAGAGCATGCACAGGAGCAGGGACAGGCAGCGGTGGGGGGGGGGTACAGAGGGAGAAGCAGACTCCCCATCGAGCAGGGATCCCAACCTGGGGCTCAATCCCAAGGCCCCCAGGACCCTGGGATCATGACCTGAGCCAAAGACAGACATTTAACTGACTGAGCCACCCAGGTGCGCTTTAGGGGACAATTGGATATTAGATGCCTTCTCTAACTCAGCGCAACTGGTGTCTTAGACCAACCTTCCAAGAGTAAGGAAAAGGGCTCCTGCTTCGCTTCCGTCTTCCAAACCTTGATCAAAGTGATTGGCAGGGGCGCTAATCTGGAACCGTTATCAGGAGGGGCATTCTGGGAAATGCAATTCCAGTTTGTCTAAGTTGACACGATACAAACCCACAAAAAGAAAGATTTGGGATTCATAAGATAGTGGGCCCAAGAAAGGAGTGAGATAAGAGTACTCTGTGGATAATAAAGAGAAGTTTAAGGAAAAAAACAACTGAGCAAAATCCTAAAAAGAAAGAAATCCAGATTGGAACAAAAGGACAGAGGGCTCCAAGAAGTTTGGATTCAAGACAAATGTGAACTGATAAACTAACTGAGGTGTTTGATTACAATAAGGTGTTTTTCAGTTCTTGTCAGAGAGCAATTAAAACTACAGGGGAAAAAAATGAATAGATGCACAGGAAACAAAGTGTAATCATAATATTCTACATGGCTCAGTCGTTAACGATATTTACATCATTATAATCATCTCTACATTGAGCTGCAATTCAACGAAAATTAAGAAGAAATACATGGAGAAAAGAGGAAAGGTGGTGTTAGAAAACGAAAACAACCTCATTTCTAGTACTATCAGTCAGAATATAACGTGTAAGTTTTTTTTAAGTAATAGACTTAATTTTTTAGAAGTTTTATATTGACAGAATAATGCAACTTACAGTAAGAATTCTCAAGTGACCCCTCCCACTCACATACAGTCTACCCTGTTGTTCATAGCTTGCTTTAGTATAGTACCTTTGTTACAATTAATGGACCAATATTGATTTATCACTATTAACTAAAGTGTACATGTTAGATGAAGGTTTATATTGCATGTTATACAGCTCCGTAGGTGAAGGAAGAAGCTAAAATGAATCATTTCCTGTATCTGCCATTACAACATCATACAGAATAGTTTCCCTGCCCTAAAGTTCCCCTGCATTTCACTTACTGATCTCTCCAGTTTCCAAACATCTGGCAACCACTTCTCTTCACGCCATCTCTATCTTTTTGTCTTTTTGTCTTTTCTTCTCAGAAAGTCAGAGTTGGAATACCATGAATAGTCTTTTCAGAACTTCTTTCACTTAGCAGTATGCATTTGAAGTTCCTCTGTGCCTTTTCAGGGCTTAAGAGCTCATTTCTTTTTCTTGCTGAAGAATATTTCATTGTATGCATGTACCACAGTTGGTTCCTCTACTTACCTATTGAATGACATTTTGGTAGCTTCCAGGTTTGGGTAAGTATGAACAAAGCTGTTATAAACAATTTATGTGCAGATTCTTATGTGAACATAAGTTTTCCACTCATTTGGATAAATATATAGAAGAAATATTGCTGTATCCTATGGTAAGATTACTTTTAGCTTTGTAAGAAACTGCGGAACTATCTTCCAAAGTGACTGGACCGTTTGCATTTTCACCAACAATGAATGAGACCTCCTGTATCCTTACCAGTATTTGTTGTTGCCAAATTTTGGATTTTGTAATCATACCTAATTGGATTGAGTAGTCATACCTAATTGCCATTTTAATTTTCAGCTCCCTGATGACATTTGATGTTGAGCATCTTTTCATATGCTTTATTGTTATCTGTGTATCTTTGCAGGTGAGATTGCTCCTCAGATCTTTTCCCAATTCTTAAGTTGAATTGTTTCCTTATTGTTGAGTTTATGAGTTCTTGGTGTATTTTAGATGCAAGTCCTTTATCAGATACGTGTTTTACAAATATTTCCTCTCAGCCTATTGCTTGTATCTTAATTTTCTTAACAGTGTCTTTTATAGGACACAAGTTTTTAATTTTAATAAAGTCCAACCTACCCATTTTTCTCTCATGAAATATGCTTTATGGTATTGTATCTAAAAACCCAAAGTCACCTAGATTTTCTTTTGTTATATTCCGTTGTTTTATAGTTTGTGTTTTCCATTTAGGTCTGTGATCTATTTTGATTTAATTTGTGGGAAAGATGTAAAGTCTATGTCTAGAATTTTTTTAATGTGGATATCCAGTATTTCTGGCACCGTTTGCTGAAAAGATTATCTTCTCGTCATTGAATTGCCTTTGTTCCTTTGTCAAAGATCAATTGACTCTATTTGTGTGAGTCTATTTCTAGGCTCTCTATTCTCTATTCTTTTCTGTTGATATACTTGTCCATTTCTTCTTCAATACAATGTCGTCTTGATTACTGTTGCTTTATAGTAAGTCTTCAAATTTGGTGGTGTCATTCCTCCAATTTTGTTCCTTTTTAGTATTGTATGGATTATCCTGGGTATTTTGCCTTTTCATATAAATGTTATAATCAGTTTGTTGATACACTCAAAGTAACATGCTGTTATTTTGATTGGGATTGCACTGAATGTATAGATCAAGTTGAGAATGACATCTTAAAATATTGAGTCATCTTATCCGGGAACATGGAATATCTCGCTATGTATTTTGATCTTCTTTGATCTTTTTTATCGTAGTTTTTCAGTTTTCCTCATACGGATCTTGTAAATTTTTTTTTATATTTATGCCTAAATATTTCTTTCCCAAGCATTAATGCAAATGGTTTTGTGTTTAAAGTTTCAGATTCCAATTGTTCATTGTGGTTATATAAGAAATAATAACCTTATATCCTACAATCTTGCTATAATATCTTATTAGTTCCAGGGATTTTTTTTTTTTTTTGGTCAAATCTGGAATTTTCTGCATATCACATGATCATCAAACAAATGCAGTTTTATTTCTGCCTCCCCAATCTGCATACTTCTTATTTCCTTGTGTTATTGCATCCCAGTACAATGCTGAATAGAAGTAGTAAGAAGGGGCATCTTCACTTTGTTCCTGATTTTAAGAGAAAGCAACCTTCTTCATCGAAGGAAGTCAGAATATAATGTGTAAAATTTTTAAAGGCAATAAACGTATATCATTGGGTGCCTGGGTGGCTCAGTCAGTTAAGCGGCTGCCTTCGGTTCAGGTCATGATCCCAGGGTCCCGGCATCAAGCCCTACATCAGGCTCCCTGCTCAATGGAGAGCCTGCTTCTGCCTCTCCCTCTGCCTGCCACTCTGCCTACTTGTGCTCCATCTCTCTGTCAAATAAATAAATAAAATCTTTTTAAAAATATTTTAAAAATCATTAAATATCAAATATAACTGGTAAAAAGAAGAGTTTTCCTTTGTAATGTGGAATGTAGAGAACAAGGAGGAGTGGCAGAGAGTCCTGCTGTTTGTCACTACATCTCTGCATACTATTTGACTTGTAAAACATGTGCAACTATGAATAATATCTAAATAATTTTCTTTATAGTGATACCATGAGTAATGTTAATGAGGCCTATTTTTGTGACTAACTGGGGACAACTTATATAAATCAACATAGTTTCCGATACATAGAAATTAACCATTGGGTGTGATTAAGGCAGACTAAACATTCTAAAACACACTCCTTCTACTAGACAACTAGGTCCTTGTTGAAACAAAAACTTTAATACACTTTGGAGTATACTGTAAATAAAAGAACACCTCTCAAATTCTCCATTTTATTTATTGATTTACTTATTTATCTTAAGATTTTATTTATTTATTTGACAGAGAGTGACACAGCAAGAGAGGGAACACAAGCAGGGGGAATGGGAGAGGGAGAAGCAGGCTTCCCACTGAGCAAGGAGCCCGATGCGGGGCTTGATCTCAGGACCCTGAGATCATGACCTGAGCCGAAGGCAGACGCTTAATGACTGAGCCACTCAGGCACCCCTCAAATTCCCCATTTTAAATGCTACTAACCCCTAACTCTTTTGAGAGAAATAAAATTGGCAGCTGAAACAAGAGCAGCAAACAGTCAAAACTAAGGCATCAAAGGCCTGTCTTTCTCTGAAGGAAAATGTACTATCAGATTGTGTTTCTTTTCTCTACCGCATAACAAAGTATCACAAACTTAGTGACTCAAAGCAACATACAGTCTATGGGTCAGTAGTCTTAGTTTAGCTGGGTCCTCTGAAAGACTACAATCAATCTACCAACAAGGTCCAGGTTTTCATCTATAAGCTTAACTGGAGAAAGTTGGTTTTCAAGTTCATTAACCTTGTTGTAAAAATGTATTTCCTTGCAGTTTTAAGACTCATAGCCCCTCGCTTCAAAGAAGGGCAAGATTTTAAAGCAAGTCAGCTAGGATGATGGAGTCTTACACAATGTAACATAATGACAGAAATAGCATCCAATCACCTTTGTCATATTCTTTGGTTAGAACCAAGATATAGGCCCTGCCCACACTGAAGGAGAGAGAATTATACAGGACCATGTACATGGTGGCCATCTTAAGGTTTATCCATCATAAAACTGATAATGATCAGGATTCTAAGGGCCATGGAGAGGAAGATGGTAGAAACTGAGATGTCTTCATTTAGGCAACACCTCAAAGGGGCATAAATGGATCACCCTCTGTCCATAACACCATCTGGCTCCTCACAAAGAAACAAGGAAGGAAGGAAGTCTTTCAGATGTTTAACTACATAAAGAGTATCAGGTTGTTTCCAAAGTGCTTGTACCAATGTATATTTCAAAATTAACTCTGGATGATATAACATTCTTACCTAAAGTTTCTAGACCCCTACATAATAAAAATCAGTAAAATTTAGGTTAATTTTAAAAAGTGCAAAGAAACACACAAAGACATAAAATAACAACAAAGGACAGTTATGATTCCACAGCATTTAGATATTTAAACGATCAGAAATGGCTTATAAACTAGGAATTAAATATTGCAAAAATGAAAAACGATATTTATTTTAAAGACAAGCAAAATGACATACTATAGAATAACAAACCATATTTTTAAAATAACTGAATAAGTGTTTCAAGATAAAAAGATTGTTGAAGTCGGTGAATTGCTGAAAGATTTAAAAAGTTTAGGTATTGCTGAAGACAGTAAATTTAGAAGAGAAATAGAAAGAAGATGCACAGACCCCTGCATGCAGGGGAAAAAAAAGGTCAAAAATATGAAAGAGTGCCTTGAATGATGGAGAAAACAGAATGAGATAGTTTAACATATACTTAACCAGAGTCCTAGGAAGAGAGGATAGAAAGATGAAGAATGAGCTATATTTGAAAAGATAATAGATGCAATTTTTTTCAGAACTAATGGGGGAAAAAAAATCTACAAATGCAGGAGACAAAATTAATCCCAAATAGATACATAAAAAGAAATTCACACCTAGATCCATTGTACTTAATTCTCAGAATACCAAACTGATTTTAAAATTTATTTGGAAGATAAAAGGCCTATGAGTAGCCAAGACATTACTCAAGCTGAAGAATAAAGAGGGGCTATTTGCTGTACCAGATATCAAGGCTCATTATAATGCTGTTGTAATTAAGACAGTGTGGTTAGTGCAGGAATAGAAAAGGTGACCTGTGGAACAAGAATAAAACAAGAGAGGGGCGCCTGGGTGTCTCACTTGGTTAAATGCCAGACTCATGATTTCGGCTCAGGTCATGATCCCAGGGTCCTGGGACTGAGCCCCTGTGTCCGGCTCCACACTCAGTGGGGAGTCTGCTTGAAGATTCTCTCCCTCTCCTTTTCCCTCTGCCCTCCCCCACACTCAGGTAGGCTCTCTCTCTCTTTCTCTCTAAATTAAATAAATCTTGTGGGGGAAAAAAGGAATAAAATGAGAGAGAGAAAGCCCCCATATAAAGCCACACGTATAATGCGAAGTCAGGGGTACCTTGGTGGCTCAGTCAGTTAAATGTCATGATCTCAGGATCCTGAGACTGAGCCTCATTTCAGGCTCCAAGCTCAGCATGGAGTCCATGTCCCTTTCCCTCTGCTTCTCCCCCCAGCTTGAATGAATAAAATCTTAAAAAAATATAATGCAAACTCAGGGTATGGCAAAAATAGCCTATGAGGAAAAGAAGGGACAATTTAATAAGTGTTGTATTTATCCATACGGATATTATTAAGTTGGATTGTTACCCTACATATAAATATATGCCAGATTACGATATCCTTAAATGTAAGAGGCAAAACTTTAAAATTTTGGTAGAAATTATATGAGAACAATTTTTGAGTTTGGGTTAGGGGATGATTTAAAATACTAAAATAAGACACGAGATTGATAAATTAAACTGCTAAATTTAAGAAATTCTATTTATAGAAAGACACCATGAAGAAAGTGAAAGTCAATCCCACATTATAGATAGAATTTATAACACATACAACCAATAATAAAATAATATCCAAAGAATAAATAACACCTACAACTCAGTAAGAAAAATAAAATAACCCAGAGAGAAATGGCAAATAAAAACAATAGTAGGCATATCATGAAGGAGGAAGCATGAAGAGTAATACACACATAAAATTATATTCAGTCTATGATTATGGAAATTCAAATTAAGATCACATTGAATTATGTATTTGTACCAACTAATTTGATCACAGATTCAGAAGTCTTTCAAGGCCAAGGATCAGCTAGTTGAATTATAAATTGATACAAGCACATTGGAAACAATTTGGTCCTATTTTGAATGGTTGAATATTGGAAAGTCCCCACAGTCTGGCCATTTTCTTTAAGGTATCTATTTGGGTAATTCTTCAACGAGTACACCAATAGGTGTGTACAAGAATGGTCATAATGGCATTATTAATAATAGAAAAAACATACATAAATGTGAAATAACACCAATATCCAACAAGAAAATGAATAAATAATAGCATATTCACTCAATCAAAAATTATGCTACAGTATATAGATGACACTTAGAAATATAAGCGTAAGTTAAAAAGCCACCAAAGAGGACAGAGACATCATGATTCCATTTTGTAAAGCTCAAAACCAATCCAAGACAAACAATATTATTTAGTATTGATATGTGTGTATGTGACTAACAGTAATGACAATGATTAGCAATTAAGATTGACACAGTGCTTACCATTTGCAAGGCCTCTTCTGTGTGCTACAAATGTATTAACTAATATAATTCTTGTATGAGGTAGATATTATGGCTATCCCTAAAATAACAATTTAGAAACTGAGGCAGACAGGGGTTAAGTTACTTGCCCAAAGCAATTGGTCTGGCTCAGAGTGTGAATTCTTAACATCTATGCTGTATTATATAGAAATGATAGTCGGGAGGTTTGTGTAAAGCAGGGAATAAAATAGGGAGGAGTATGCAGGTTTATGCAAAGGTATCCGTAACCTTCAAATTTTAGGTTCAATGGTGAACGATAAGTATGCATTTTGATATTTTCTACTTTAATTTTTATGTATATATTATGCTTACTATTTAGTAGCTTTCAAAATGTATGTAAATATTTTTGAGAGGATAGAATTTGATGATAATTAGGCTGTCACCTGAACATCTGCTTCCAAAAGCAAGATGAGATCTGCTTTTTACTACCATTCTACCAAATGATAGATCCCCCATCAGCATCACTAGTTAGGTATTTTCCTGTATACCAGGCATTGTTCTAATTATTTTCTATGCCTTCATTCTCATATTATGCACAATGATCCTGTGATTTAGGTATTTTTATTATCCCTATTTTATAGTTAGGAAAAAAGGGGGGAAAGGGATGTATAGAAAGAAGCTAAGTAACTTGCTCAAGGCCACATAGCTAGACGGTACCAAAACCAGATTTCCAACAGTTCTGCCATACTGCCTCTCTTTATGGAGCATGAGTTAATCTCATCCACTTAAAGCAAAAGGAGATGGTAAATTAATTCTAAAATAGACCCTCCCAAAGTTATACATATGATTTTTTTTATTAGCTGTAATACCTAAGCCAGTGGTTTCTAAGCATTATTTTATTCACCCTTTATTCAAAGTAAATTTACACAGAAGCTCAATATATAAAATTGATAAAAGCAAAACTTCTCTGGTTTTGGAGCTGAGATGAAAATCCACCTATATATATATTTTTTCCATAGGTTCTACCAAACATATTTGGAAAACCTACAACATTTTATGGATAATCGAAAAGTGTTGATCATAGATTAGATTATTGGTTCCATTTCTCTCTCCCTGTTTATTATAGAAATACACATCCATGCCCTATTTAGGCATAATTATCTCTAGTAGGCAGAATGTATTTCCCTCTGTATTCCTCTTGAGCTTGGCCACATGACTTGCTTTTGCCAATGAAATAGTAGCAAATGTGGCATGCAGAAACTTATTTAAAGACTATTATATAATTTCGCTTGCATCTTGTGCTCCTGCCATTGCAACGAGAAGATCATGCTCTGAGTAGCTGCTTGTCCTATGATAGGATGTATGGAATACACCCTAACCTGACCTGCAGGTGAACCCAGCAAAACTAAATCAAGCTCAGCCAAAACCAGCCAAACTTTAGCTGACCCACAGACATACACAGAGAGCATTATGGCAGTAAAAGCTGTCTAATTTGGTAGCTGCATTACAATTCACAAAATAGTATTAAAAGAACAAAATGGAAGTCCAAAATATACCAAATTCCTCAGAGTCTAAAACACTTCCATGAGAAGCAGTACAACATTGTAAAGGAGAGGGCCTCCAGTGTCTGGCAGTTGTGGTTATAGACTGAAATTACTAAGTCTCTGGGCCTTGGTTGTCACATCTAACAAACAGGCAAATGGTTTGTTTGGATCAGAAATTATATATGTAAAGAGTTTCGAGCATATAGACTTTTAAATGGTAGTATTGTCAAAAACAAATAAATTAAAAAATGGTAGTATTGTTATATCACATCATATATTAATCAAGTTAATGAATGCAGTTTGAGAGCCGAGATACCTTATATTTAGCTCTGTTTTATCCTCACAGACTCATTACCTCTGTTTTATCCTCACAGACTCATTATGTCTATAGCACATACATATATAAAACTAGGTATCGGGACAAACCCAGAATATGCCCCAATGACTCAAGAGCCTTGTCCCCTTCCTTATTTTTCTGGAAGTAATACTGGCAGAGGAAAGGGTCTAGTTTATTAGGTGGTGATCTCACAGTTACTATTTGACAACAAACATTTAACTTTCCATTTCCTTATTGTTTAAGATTCTGAGGATGCCTGACATTTGTCAAAAATTTACTCATCTATTATGTACCACTAAATCTGTGCGGTGTCCTACATTTGAACTCATCTTCTACAACACACAGAATCTGTTGACAAATGTCTCTTTTTTTCCCACAGCCTTTATGATACAATGACTCATTCCCTCGTGGGTGGTAGGTAACTGCCCTTGGTCACTAAGTGAATGATTCGGAAAGCCTCTGTGGCTGAACATATTTGAGCTAAATGATGCAGTAGGAAAGATGGGGTCACGGGAAGAGCATAGGGCTGCAGATTGTCAAATGGTGCATGGCAGGCATCAGGAATGTGGTGCAGATGGAGAGGCAGTGAATATGTTACAGGTACTTACTGCAGCAATTAGAACAAGAAGAAATCCACACGAGTTCCCCTTGGATATTGGAATATGGTGTCAGTGTTCTCAAAAATACAGATGGTGTTTCAATACACATAATAGCCTTAACTCTCACCATCTGGACCCAAAAAGACTGCTTGCTTGGATTCCCTAATCGGTGACCATGTTTTATTGCATGGGTGGCAATTAGAAGTGACATTTCTCCGCTTCTGTTTTGTTTTGTTTTTTGCTGATAATCTTAACATTCCTATTTTCTTTCTCTGAATTGTTTCCCTCTACTCTTGTCACTTATAGCCCTCTCTGCTCTGAGCTGATTAGTACACCTGATTCCAGGCAATTCTACTCTGCCCCTCATTCATCACATGTGAGCAAATATGTAGATGGGGAGTTTGCGTAACACCTATTCATGCTCATAAATAATTTGATTCTATCAATAAGCAGAAGAAACATCTGGCATGAGTTTTCATGTTGTCTGTGTTGTATGACTTGAGAGAGAGGCACTTTTTCTGTGAGCAGCAGTAGAGGTGGTGCAAAGCGATCACTCAGGATACAATCCCATAGGAGTGGCAGGATAATTCTTTGAGATATTGATTTGTGTTTTGCTTTCCTGTCCATTTTAAGAGAGAAGCCAAGCCCCTACACACATGCTTGCTTCAAGGGAGCTTCATGTTAGCAGGCTGATAGCAGAGGTTGCTTAGAAAATACACTTTTTTACCTACAGTTGAGTTTCTGGAGAAATTACCAGTGAACAATTTAAAGAGCAACAGGAAATAAAAGTGTTGGTTGAATTGTGTCCACCTAAAAGATATATTAAAGTCCTAATCTGCAGTCCCTGTGAATGTGACCTAATTGGAAATAGGATCTTTGCAGTAATCGAGTTAAGATGAGGTCATGCCAGATTAGGACGAGCCTTAAATGCAGTGACTCACTAACTACTTAGAAAAAATCCATGTGAAGGCACAGAGACACACAGGGAGAAAACCATAGGGAAAAAAAGAGGGAAAAATTGCAGTGATGCAGCTGTGAGTTGAGGGACACCAAGGATTGCCTGCAACCACCAGGGGAAGCAAGAGAAAAGGTGTGAAACAGATTCTCCCTGAGAGTCTCCAAAAGGAACCAACCTTTGCTGACACTTTTATTACACACTTCTAGCCTCCAGAATTGTGAAAGAATAATTTGTTGTTAAGCCACCCCATTTATGGCATCCCTAGGAAAATAACAGAAAAATAAAGTCACTGTGGGGTAAAAAGAGAATCCCCTGAGGCTGGCATGAGGTCCTGATTGAAATGAGAAAAAATCAAGAGGAAGAACTCTGGTAACTCTACTACCTAGTTAATTCTATGATAATGAGCAACTTACATAATGTCTCTAAGGTTCTTTTTCCTCCTCTACAAAAGAGAAAAGTTAATTTATTTGAGCTACAACAATGCTCAATATACAATAGCTCTTATTCTTACAATCAATGTCAACATCGTCATTAGTCCCACTTTGTGAAGTCAAGGGAAGAGGGAACTGGCATCAGGCCCGAGGCCCCAGCTGGCCATGATACTGACCTAGCTATGCTGTGCCTGAAATGGTGGAGAGCTTTAACCCAGCTAAGCCATGGACCTACCTTAGAAAAACATGTGGTCCCAAGTCAGTTGAAATGTGCTTTCCTATTAGGGAAGAGAATATTCCTCAGGCTGTGTGGTTGCTTCCCATCCAACCCTGTGGAGGTAAGAAGTCAAAGTGGCCATGGAGTCGAGACTGGAAAGATTTCTTATAGCTTATTGTTCTCACGATTGACTTCATTTTGCCCTAGATAGAGCAGCAAGGATTCACAAAGACAAGCAAAAATGAAGAAGATAACTCATATTTTCAGCTCTGCATTTTTCTAGCAC